>CM038670.1:821523788-822254085 GCA_021605145.1 Aegilops bicornis
AACGGACACTAGAAATAATAAAAATTACATCCAGAACTGTAGACCACCTAGCGACGACTACAAGCACTGAAGCGAGCCGAAGGCGCGCCGCTGTCATTGCCCCTCCCTCGACAGAGCCGGGCAAACATTGTTGTAGTAGACAGTCGGGAAGTCGTCGTGCTAAGGCCCCATGGAACCAACGCACCAGAACAGCAACCACCGCAGATGAAGAGTGTAGATCAAAAGGATCCAACCTGCGAACGAAGACGAACGATGAACAGATCCGAGCAAATCCACCAAAGACAGATCCGCCGGAGACACACCTCCACTCGTCGACCGATGATGCTACACACATCACCGAAACGGGGACTAGACGGGGAGACCTTTATTCCATTTTCAGGGAGCCGCCGCCGTCTCGCCTTCCTGAGCAGAACACAAACCCTAACAAAGCTCGAAAAAAGATATGAAAGAGGAGCCCTCCCACCGGCAAGGGTCGAGATCCACTCCGCCTTCATGGCCCTAAGGCCACCGGAGACGGGACGGACCGACGCGGGCGCCGGTGGGAGGCAAAGAACCCTAGTTTTGGGGAGGCGGCTGCTGGCTACGTTGGAGGCCTGTATCATGCACACGGCCTTTCTCCGAGTGTAATTGCTTCTTGACACGACCAATCATTTATATATATATATATATATATATAGGGATTGACTATTCCTCACCCATCTCTATTTCAACATCTATGTACCGTAATTTTACGTTCCGTAAATTTTGTCTTATTTTAGACATAAAAAGAGAACGTAAGAAAACCTATAATCGTCGTAAAAATATTTTATGTCCCGTAAAATTACAAATGTAAAAACATAATGTAAAATGTACATAAAATACAATTTTTGACCTATATTTTCTTTGTTATGACAAATTTTATGCAGTAAATCAGTATGAATGTAACTATTTGTATTTGAAATGTAATTTATATTTATGAAATGATCGTAAGATTACCTCGGGTGAAGAATAAATTATTCTGCATCCTGGGTGATGAATAGTAACACTATATATATATATATATATATATATATATATATATATATATATAATATATATATATATAAAGGGGCATGTCTCTGATTCCTCCTTTGTTCCTTACTCAAAGGGAAATGCCCACTTTTATGGACCAATCATCCATGGTTTGGAGCAGAATCTTCCTTTTTCCAACCGACGAGTTCATTTTAGGCCAGCATGCATGCATGATGCATGCATTTAGAAGGAGTCAGCCGAGCAATTAGTAGTGGCCCAGGGAATAAAAAAAAAGAAGATTGCGCATGGATGAAACAGCAAAAGCGAGGCCAAGAATGCAGAGATGGACCGGTTTTGCACTCTGTTTTTTTTTTTGTAATTTTTTTGCAACTCTTGTTTTTTTTTTCCTTTTGAGATGATACTACTCTAGTTTTGTTTTGTTTTGTGAAAGGTTTTTTTTCAGCTCTACTCAAGCCTACATGTTCTTGAGTTCTTTGAACTCAACTCACATGGCCTCAAGCCTGAAGGTCTAGAACTGAACTCACATCACACACATCGTCTGATGCACGCAAAGCCGCCGCAGCAGCAACTGCAGCAGTCAGTGCGTGCCCCGCATATACACATGCACACCAGGCTTACTCCTAGAGTACTATTTTAATCAGCTAGCGCTGCTGCTGCTAGTCCTAGTATACCAGCTAGCAGCAGCTCCCACGGTGCAGTGCCAGGGCAATGCTGGCCGCCTCTGCCTCTATTTTCAAACTTTTAAAGTGACTTTAAGGGCTGTTTGGTTTCAAATAAGTCACCAGCTTACAAGTCGAAAAATGAAAAAAATGATTTATTACCTTCCTAAAAAAATAAAGAAAACACAGGAGAAACGTTTAAACAACCCCACGCATCCCGTAGATGTGCACACACACGCAAGTCCAAAGGTACCACTATAGCAGCACAGGAGCAGCATAGAGCACAACATAATACCCTTCCGATTATTGGACCATCACCAACCCAAAATTGACCTGGATTTCCTTTCCCATCCCCATGCACAGTACAGTACACGCACGCACGATGGGCCGACCGACGACGCATCGTTCTCATCAATGGCCGACGACGAAATGCGACCCGGTTTCTCGCGGATTTCCACCCCTTTTCTTCCCAGCCCGCCCCCGGCCGGGTCGTCGGCCATCGGAGGCCGTGATGCGTCGCTCGCACACCCACGAGCATACATGGTCGCAGTTTACGGCTGGCTGCCCTCTTGCTCGCCTCGCGTCACGAATCACGACGTGTTAAACTAGCCGCTGCACGGCGCACAGCGAGCAGGCGGCAGGCGATCGGCCCAAGCAACCCGCAACCTGCCTGCCTGGCCCGGCGTGATGGGCTAAATGTGTAGATTAATGGAGGACGGGACGTGACAGTGGGCAGTGGGGCGGCCAGTGCTGGACTTGTATTACCGGGAACAGGGTAGGCGAGCTCACAGACAGTCACAGTGCGTGGTTACGCCCCCAAAGCTGCGGCCCCGTGTTTTCCCGTGTTCCCTTCCCGCGCGCCCGGTAGCTAGCTAGCCAATAGGAGTAGTAATCTTTTGCGTGCAAGACCTCCCCAGAGACCATCATTTACCCCCAGCACGCGTCGGCAGCCTCAGGCGGAAGGGAACGGAGTACTATGTATATGTAGTAGTGTACCCCCAACCGTGCATTGATGCACTCCGGTGGTACTCCGCGGCGTTAACAAATGCAGCGATTCTGGTACGTACTTACTGAAGTACTACTTGGGTACGGTAATTTGCATCACGAGTGTTGGTCCGTGTGGCGCAGCGGATCGCGATCGCGATCACGCCAACCATCGAGGGCATGGCAACTTGCGGCAAGACAGGACGTGACACGATGCGAAGCTCGTGATCGTGTGCGTGAGCGACCGGGAAGACAAAGCCGAGGCCAAGGCCACGCCCAGCACCAACCTCCGCCGGCACACGGCGCCCTTTTCTTTTGCCCCACGCACACATGCCTCCCTTTCCTTTTGAGCTTTCGCCTCGCCGTGCCGTGTCACCGAGTCCCTGTATAAATGAAGCACGGTTTATTTACTATCCATTTTACAAAATGCAAAGTTTTGTTGCCGTCTAGTGGCTTGGTGAAATTAGCAAGTGGCAATCTGGCAGAACATTGTCTTGGTATTTTAGTGTCTCAGAACATAGTGAGACACATATTTAGTGGGTATGAAAATGACATGGGCTTAAAGTGGACATAAAATTTTACAACTTTCACAATTAGATCATGTCCACGCTATTTCAGGATTAATTACTATGAATTCTTACAAAATGCAACTTTCTGTATCCGAAGTTCATTTATACCAATATTAGTCACTAGGATGCAAGAAATGAACATGTCAACGATGATTAACATGATAAGCATAGACATGGCGTGAAAGTACACATTATGTAGTGCAAATCCATGCATGATGCAAATGCATAAGAGCTATAGGTCAATGGCTATCATCATGGCAAGTTTGTGAGTTTTAACAGATTCTGCCAGTTTGAGTTATATTATGATGCACTTCTGCAACAGAGTTTTCATCAAACAAATTGATCCTAACATAGATGAAAATGCCACCGTTGCAGAACATAGAAAAATGCACAACATTCATATAAGGTACATTTTCATTGGATACACGGACTAAAAGTTACAATGATTTTAACATAAGGTAGTGCAGCTTCTTTCAGGTAAGCGCTGCACAAGCAGGAGTGGGGCCCGGGGTGCAACGCTGGCCAGAAATGTAGCGCATGTCGGTCATACGCTACTCAGTGTAGTGTGGCGTCGACCTGTTGGGCGCTACACAAAAGGGTTAGCTGGGTGAATTTGTTTCGCCTACGGTTTAATCTGCGAAATAGTTGCGCCTCGAGGTCAATTTTGTTCATTTTATGTCTTCTTTGGTTTGTAGGAATTTTGTAGGAATTATATAAGATAGGATGTGCAAAGGAAAAATTACTTTCAAGCCCTTTGGTTCGTAGGAATTGATTCTTATTCGTATGTAGGATAGGAATCAATCCTTCACATTTTGAAAGAAAAAATATTAGCCTAAGACTCAATGATTTTTTTATCTTATACATCAAATAACACATATTTCTTTATAGAAACTGAGATGCTTGTCATCTTACTTTCTGTGATTTTTTTTATTTCTACAAAAATTTCTATCCTATGAACCAAAGAGGCCTTACGTTACGCTCCCAAAGCTGCGGATGCGTGTTTTCCCTTGTTCCCTTCCTGCGAGCACAGTAGACAGCTAGCTAGCCAATAGGAGTGTGCGCTTTCAGTTCAGCGGTAAGTAATCTTTTGCGTGCAAGACCTCCACAGAGACCACTATTCACCCCCACCACGCGGGAAACGAATCCTCTAATATTCACAAGGGAAGTCGCCGTGCTACAGTGCCAGTCTAGTGTAAATTTAAGAAAGAAAGTTAGGACTGTTAGCAGGCTGTTTACTGTTGATATTTACTGTAGATATAAATAATTCAAAATTAATCTTATTTCACCCACAATTTATTTGTATGTAATTACTATAAATGTACATAGTAGATCATCAATTTACAAATTAATTTAAGTCAGTTTAGCGTTAACCATATGGATAGAAAGAAGAAAAGTTAGGGTATTGTAGCTTCTCTAACATTCCTTATCAATGTTAGAGGATCCGGTTCCCACCACGCGTCGGCAGCCTCAGACGGAATGGAATGAAATGGAGTGATATACTGTACCCCCAAACCTTGCATTGATGCACTCCGGTAGTGCAATATAGTAGGAGTACGTGCTTAATGTACTTGGGTACGATACAAATTGCATCACGAGTGTTGTGTTGGTCAGTGTGGCGCAGCGATCGCGATCGCAATCACGATCACGCCAACTTACGGCGAGACGTGATGCGAGCCCCGTGATCGTGTGGCGTCGGCACGGCGGCACGCTGTACGCCTCACAGCGCCGCGCGCGATCGATCGGATCGCCAAAGCCAAAGCCAAGCTGCCAAGGCCACGCCCAGCACCGGTCACCACCGGCACACGGCGCCACTCATTCCTTGCGCTCTCTTCTTTCTTTTGCCGCACGCACGCCTCCCTTTCCTTTTGTCTCGCCGTGCGGCTCCCTTTCCCTCGCCGGCCGCGTCGGTAGCTCCGCCCCCGCTGGGTTCCCGCTGCCGCTGGCGACCACAACAGCATCATCGCCGACGTAACCAAACCACCAAAGTAGTACTTGATCATGTTAACCCAAGCACTCCACCCGCAATATGATCACACCTGGACCCCCCGCCCGGCTCTGCCAAGAAAATGGGCACGCCCACGAAATGGCCCCGGAAACCGGCGTTGCCACCAAGTTCAAACATGACATGACATGACACCGGAAGGCCGGGCAAGCATTTACTAGCATACGGGTCAAAATGGGCAGTACTAGCAGCCTAATCTCCAGCCTGGTGCTTCTTGACCGGTAATCAATACGGTGATCGTCCGTCGTGCAAGCATCCAAGGCATGGCATGCATGGCAGCATGGGCTCAACCGGCCGCTCAAGTAACTTTCACCCTTCTTTTCCTCTGACAAAACCCACACCGATGCTGATGAAGTGATGAGACGAGAGTCTCCTGCCGCAAGCAACGAACGGCACATGGACAAAGCCATGAAAGGCAAACGCTACGAGCCGGTCCGCTTATGAACTTACCTGTCGCAAAATCTTGGCCACGTAGTGTGTAACTGAAACTCCGTATGTGTACGTACGCACGGCCGGCCTAGAGCACGGCGTCAGCGTGTGAAGGCAGTACTCGGGAGTACCAATAGTGCGGTGGGAGTGACTAGTGAGAATATCAGAGTGATGCGGCTACAGAAGCATGTGATGTGAAGCTGGCCATGCCTTTGCTCTCAGTTTTAGATGACTTATCGTGTCATTACAACAGGATCGATCCATCGATCCATCACAGACGAGATGGCTACGGAAAAAGTGCACCTGCAAATTAAGAATCGTCGCCAATCAGCAACGTCTTTGTACCTGAGATCACATGCCGTGCCCACGTGAATGTGTTCACTTCTGATTCAAAAATTAGTTTCACCGCATCTTTCCTTCAGAAAAAGTTGGAGATAATGTTTGTTTCCTCTTCCATGTTGCGACATAACCAATGAGGTGACGCTGAATGTTTTATCTAGGCCGACGGAAAGCAAAAGGGGACCTACTCATAATACTAGACTGCCAAGCACATGGCCGTATGGTGGCCATGCCTTTGCTTCTTCGGACAACTTATCGTGCTGTTACAACAGAATCGATCGATCAGAGGTGATATATGGCTACCGGCAAAGCGTACCTGTAAACTAAGAATGGTCACCAATCAGCGCCGCATGTCTACCCGAGATCACATGCCATACCCACGTGAATGTGATCCGTTCTTGTGTACAGTACTGCCTTTCATCTAAAATAAGTGTCGTGGTTTTGAACTAAACCGTTTAATGTTTTATCGGAGGGAGTATTAGTTTTACCGCATGATCTCTTTTCTGTTTTGATGAGATAATGCTTTTCTTCTTCTTCCGTGTTGCGGCATAGGCAATGAGGTGACACTGAATGTTTTGTCCAGACCGATGGAAAGCAAAAGCAGACCTACTCATAATACTCTACAATGCTTAGCATATGTCCAGTCGTCCAGACAACAATACAAAACTGTGCAACTAGTTAAGTAACCCTAAGCACGTAGCCCGCTGCCAACAAAATACCAACACGCGGTCGAGAACATAAAATAAGAGTAGTGCTCCTATAGGTGGAGCTATCTTACAATAGTACTATCACAAGTTCACAACACCAACTCTGGACGGGAGGGGATGTCGCTCCCGTGCGACACGCTCCCGTGCGACGCACGCTTCCCGGGCGACACCTGTGCTCTGCGTGATCTGCGAGTCTGATGCGAGTATGTGCCCCACTTGGGCTCGGCGCTGCTGATCTTCCGGCCGGGTACGATCCGCAGCGGGGCAGCGGGTCGGAGCTTCGTCCGACAATGACGAGGTGGTGGTGGGCGCTCAAGCTGGCCGAAGGATGAGAAGATCAGGGTGGGTCGGATGATGGCGTTCCCCTGCCACCTGGCGCGGTTCGCGACGGTTGATGGGTGGGGCGATTTGGTGGCGGTTCCCGAGGTAATTAATGGTGACGAGGGGGAGGGGCGTGGGGTTATTTGGCCGACGCATCGGCTTTTCCCACCTTCCTCCACTGCCTCTCCTCGTGCAGATCCGTTCCAAATTCGTCTCGACGCCGCGCAGTTAGGGTTCGATGACGACTCGCCGCCAGCAGATGTGGCGCCGCGGCGGCGACGAGTCTTGATGGGAAGGCTGCGAGAGGTCGACCGTTGGTTTCCGGCGGCGAAGGCCCTCAACGACGCTCGTAGATGGTGCGGGATATGCTCGGGGAAGAGACCCTCCACGCTTCCCCAACTTCGACCGCCACGGCGATGGGGTCCTCCTCCGGGCGTCTTTGAGGCGGAAGCGGCTGGATCCGTGCGGGGAGAAGTGGAAAGTGTTCCGCTCCCTTCGCTATCGCCTCGATCCGAGGCGCGCCGCCGATGCAGCAGGGTCGGTCTTCTGCCAAGAAGCGGCGCAGCCGCAGGTGGCGGTGATGGGGATTCCAGCCCCAGGGTCCAGATGGACTCCTATCGAGATCGAGGAGGACGAGGAGGAGGAGAGGGCGGTGACGACAACACCAAGACGCAGGAGGGCGATGGCGGCTCCAACAACTCTCCCTCGACGCTCCCCTCGCTTCCCAAGGCGTTCATCTCGCCTCTTGGCCCTCTCCCGCCGCCAGTAGGGTTCTCGCCGGCCGGGAATCGTTTACAGTTCTTGGCGGTGAGGACTCGAGGCGGAGGTGGAGGGACTCCATCTTATCCATTTCAGGTATGCGTCCAAATCCCAAATAATTGGCATCTACTGCTTCAATTGAGGTGGGTGATGCTAAAATGGGAAGATTCAAAGGGAATTTTAGATTACGGGGGAGAATTAATGAGAACAAAGGGTTGAAATCCCAGTTTGCAGATGACTGCAAAAAGTGGTTGGAGAGGGATGGGGATGGGTCACATAAGATCAACAAAAAAAAGCAAAAAAAGGGATTGGTTGACAATAGTGGTAGTGATGGTAGAATTGATGCACAAACAGTCTGTGAGCATATGAATAAGGATGCTATACATCCTATTCCTCCCTGGTATGATTTTGTTGGGGTGGATTTTGGAGATATAGTGATTCATGGGGATTCAATTAAAGTTAATGACATCCCAATGGAAAAAGCAGAAATGAGAAGCGAGAAAAATATCATGGGGAGACCCCTGATTGTTTTTGGGGGCTCAATAGGGAATGATGTTAATGTGGACCTGGAGTTGGGCTTGGCGGGATGGAGGCCCAGTGGGCTGAAGGACACCGCAGCCTGTGAAGACGTGGTGGGTGGGATGCTATAAAAGGGGTGAGGGAGATGGGTGTAGTCAACCTCATCGGTGGGTTTTCCCCCCTCCCCACCTGCCGCCATCTCTTGAAAAGATGGCGGATACCTGGCA
This sequence comes from Aegilops bicornis, assembly GCA_021605145.1. Classification (NCBI taxonomy): domain Eukaryota; kingdom Viridiplantae; phylum Streptophyta; class Magnoliopsida; order Poales; family Poaceae; genus Aegilops; species Aegilops bicornis. Next base: position 821,532,315 of record CM038670.1, read on the forward strand.
GAGGTTTTGGAGGCCCTAGATTTAACCGTGGTGGAGAGGGAGGTTTTGCGGAGGAAGATTCAACCACAATGAAGAGGAGGGTTTCGGTCTGGGGAGATTTGTGAGGACCCATGATTTGGCAGCTTGGGAAGAGGTATGGGTAGATTTGGCGTAGATTATGGGAGTGGCAGAGAAGAGGGAGAGGAAGCAAAATTTGATGCAGAAGATAAGGACGAGATATTGAGATGGCAAGCCAAGACAGGGAAGAAAGAGGTGATGGATAGCAGAAGTGAGAAGGAATCTGGCAGGGCAGAGAGCTCGGAAGCAGATAAGGAGAAAGAGAAAGAGGGGTTGTCACAGAAGGATCAAAGTGCTCAACAAAGAATTGTTGGCAACCCCTTTGTCTCCGTTAGTTCGAGGATTGAAAGGAGGAGAATTAGAGAATGTTGAAAGATTTGTTGGAAAAGCAAAGTGGATGGCCGGTCTGGTAAGGAGACCCTAAGGAGAGAGGAAGGGAAGAGTGGTAATTTGCAGAAAGCTGATAGGAGAGGGGATCTTGAGCTTGCTATGGATATGAAGAAGATGGGAGGAAAAAATAACTGGCAGATCAATTTATATGAGAGTAGAAGGGAGGAAAGATTCATTAAGCGGTGTGTGGCAAATGCAAAGATCCTAGGCATTCTACGGAGAGTGTAAAGTGGGACACTTTATGCGGTTTGTGGTAGGGAGAATCACATCACCGATGAATGCAACTTGCTTGAAACAAATAAAACCAGTCCCAAAATATGTTGGATATGCTGCCAAAGGGCTGGGAATTACATTGGTCCAACGTTATAAAGACATGCTTGTTCTTGAACATACCAATCCCACAGGTATGGTGATTGTTAGAGAAGGAAAATTAATGAAACTGAACTTACTAAGGCCTTTGGGAGAGATGTTTGATTGGGGTGGCAGTGGAGAGTTAAGGAATTTGGACAAGCTGGTTTCATGATGAGATTCCCCAATAAGGCCAAATTGGTAGAACTGGCTAAATTCAATGACTTTAACCTGCTTGGTACTGGGGTGGTCATCAAGGTCCAGCCTTGGTCTTTGGATCATCAAGCTGTGGGGAAATGCATGCTGTCTGGGTGAGGATAAGTAAGGTGCTGTTGCTTGAGACACTTTTTGGGTATGTGTGAAGTCTCTGCTGCAGTGGGGCCTGTCTTTGGAAGTAGACATGGACACAATGAATGAAGAAAAAGTCAGGGTCAAATGTGGGGTTAGAGATGCAGAGAAAATCCCACCCCAGGTTGAAATCACTGCCCCGGATCTGCTTATGTTCAGGGTTGGTGTGGAGCTAGAGATGGTTGTGGAAGTGGGGTGGTACAAGGAGGAGAAGAGGAAGAATGAAAGTTTACTCAACCCAGAAGAGGGAGAAGGAGAGACTGACAACAGGGGAAAAGAACCAGGGGTGGAAGAATATGATCACAGGGCCATTTCACTGGGATGCTTGTCACTCAAACAAAGTGAGGAAGTGGATGGGAAAATAAACAAGTTGAAGATGCATATGGAGGAGAATATGCAGCAATGGCAGGATGAGATGTATAATGAGAAGAGAAAGTGGCAAAAGGAGAATGACATTCTATTCAGCAAAGTCAAGATCCTGGAAGAAGATAAAGCTAGACATCAAGCTCTGTGGGCTAAAAATGAGCAGAAAATTAAGGAGCTAGAAGATAAACAATGTAATATGCAGATGAAGTTGAATAAGCAACAAGAGGAGATTAGAGAAGCTAGTTCAAGAAGCGATTAACGAGGGAGCAATATGAGATGGAGCTAGCTAACATGGATTTGGAGGTTTATGATAAGGAAAATCAGCACAGGAAAAGTGAAACTGAATCGGAAATACAATGTACCAACTGATTATAATGCTAGTCAGGAATCAATTGGCACTCTAGGAGAGAGAATGGCAGACCTTCATGGTGTGGAAGGAATGGAAAGAGAAGGAGAGGAAAAAGAAGTGGAAATTAAAAGGAGTCTCAGAAACAAAGGAAAAGAAGATCAGAAAATAGAAGAGATGGCTAAGATCAGAGCTGAGGAAAGGGATAACTATGGTAAGGATTCTACTTTTGAATTTGCTAACCCCTCATTGCTACAAATCAGTTCTCTGGTGGGAATTGATTTAGGATGCTCTATTGATATGATTGAAAAAAATGTTGATATTATCAACAAAATGGAGAGAGCTAGAAGGGAGATTTACTTCCAAAATTTTAAAAGAGAAAAAATAGATGAGGTAGGTGAAACAAAGAAAGATATGGAAGAAGGAGGTGACACACCAGTATTTATAAATACTGGAGATGTGAATATTGATGAGTTATGTTCTGATTTAGAACACGCTGATGCTAACATTGAAGAACAGCAATATAAAAATATTAAAGGTCTTTTTTCTGGGAAAAAAGGAGGTAGAAAAAGCTCACCAGCTTTGAGCTGTGTGAAGCAATCTGTTGGGATTGGGGTTCTGAGAAGGAAAAAAGGGAAGAGGACTGATTAGTCTTTCAATCCTTATAATAGAGGTTATAGTTTTTGGGTAGACAGTTAAATACTACTTCAATGAGGGGGGTTTTTTGGAATGTTAGAGGCATTGGGCAAGATCACAAAAAAAGATATATCAGAGAAATGATCATAGATCATAAGTTGGACTTTGTGGGGATTTCTCGAGACTATTAAGCAAGATTTTACCAAAAATGAGTTGCATAATTTGGGTGGGGAAAAACTACCATTGGTGTTGGAACCCCCAAGAGGAATGTCGGGGAATACTAGTGGGCATTAATAAAGACATGTTTGATGTTGAACACATTGAAAAAGGACAATATTTCCTGAGAGCTCTAGTTTTTGACAAGAATACTAAAATGCATTGGAATTTAGTCACAGTATATGGAGATGCTCAGAAGGAAGGGAAGGCTGGTTTCCTGGCTGAATTAGCTAGACTTTATCATGACAATCCTCTGCCCTGTTTGGTTGGAGGGGATTTTAACATTATTAGAAGTAGTAAAGAGAAAAACAAACCTATGATAAATGAACAATGGCCTTTTTTATTCAATGCTATTATTGAACAAGCTGGGTTGAGAGAACTTCCTCTGAATGGTAGACAATTTACCTGGGCTAATAATCAGGAGGACCCTACTTTTGAGAAGTTGGATAGGGTTCTGATGTGTCCTGCATGGGAGGAAAGATATCCTTTCACTATATTGCAAGCTTGGGCTAGGGAGATCTCTGACCACACTCCCCTGTTCCTAGATACAGGGGAAACACATATTACCAAGTACATTTTCAGATATGAAAATGGATGGTTTTTGAGAGAGGGCTTCAAAGAACTTATTCATAAAACCTGGAATAAAAAATTCAAAGGAGATGTGTTGGATAGATGGCAGTCAAGGATGAGGGAGTTGAGGAAGAAAGCCAAAGGGTGGAACAAAAATATGGATGCTTGGTACAAAAAAATCAAAATAGAAATCATAAAAAATTTAGATGAGATTGATAAAAAACAGAAAGAATGGGGCTATCTGCTGCAGAAAGAACTGAGCAAAAAGAGCTCAGATTACAACTAAAGAGAATTATGACACAAGAAGAAATGAAGTGGATTCAGAGATATAAAGACAAAGAAATAAAGGATGGAGATGGAAACACTAGATATTATCATGCTAAAGTGAATGGGAGAAGAAGGAAAAACAAAATAATTTCTTTAGAACAAGATGAAGGGACTATTGAAGGGGAGGATAATCTGATGGAATATATCACCAATTTTTATAAAAATCTTTTTGGGCATCCTGAGGACTCCAACATATCCTTGAGAGATATGGGAATGGGAAAAATATCTTCACAAGATAAAGAAGTTCTGCTGACTCCCTTTTCCTTGGATGAGATCCATCAGGAGGTTATGCGGATGAAAAGAACTAAAAGCCACGGACCCGATGGATTCCTGCAGATTTCTATCAAGATTTCTAGGATTTGGTTAAGTGGGATTTGAAAGCTTTGGTTGAAGGTTTTGCTAGGGGGATATCAACATTGCTAGGATTAACTATGGCATCATTACCTTGGTGCGAAAACTAGTGATGCCAAACAAATACAAAAATTCAGACCTATTTGCTTGTTGAATGTGAGCTTCAAAATAATTACAAAAGTGCTAATGAACAGTGACAAAATGTGTTGCACCTGTCATATCCGAACACAAACTGCATTTATCAAAGGGAGATATATCATGGAAGGTGTGGTTATTCTACATGAAGCCTTGAACACATTTCATAAAGATAAAGAAGATGCTTTAGTTTTTAAAGTTGACTTTGAAAAAGCCTATGACAAAATCAAATGGCCCTTTGTTATACAAATGTTAAAACAGAAAGGGTTCCCTGATAAATGGTGTGATTGGGTAATGGAAACAATGAGAGGGGGACATGTGGGAATCAAAGTTAATGATGAGATTGGACCTTTCTTCAAAACATATAAAGGATTAAGACAGGGTGACGCTATGTCACCATTACTGCTTGATGTGGGCTGCGGATGCTTTGGCGGTTCTAATGAATAATGCCCTAAATATGGACATTGCCAAGGGAGTCCTTGGGGATAATGAAAACAAAGGTGTAAATATGTTGCAATATGCTGATGACACCATTTTTGCTTAAAGATGATGAAACTAGTGTAAGAAACCTCAAATTTATTTTGGGGGCCTTTGAGCAGATGTCCGGGTTAAAATGAACTTTCATAAAAGTGAGTTGATACTGTTTGGTAAAGCTAAAGAGAAACAATTACTTTATCAGGAAATATTAACTTGCAAAATGGGAGATTTGCCTATTAGATATTTGGGGATGCCTGTGTCTGACTCTAGGATCAGAAATACTCATTGGAGTTGTGTTACAGATAAAATTGAGAAAAGATGTGGGTGTTGGCAAGGGAAATTGTTAGGTTCTATTGCCGGCAGGATTACTCTAGTGCAAGCCTGCTTGACCAATATTCCATTGTTCATGATGTCCTTTTATGCTGTTCCAAAAGGAATTATTAAAAAAGCTGATTTCTACAGGGCAAGATTGGTATGGCAGGAGGATGAGAATGTTAGGAAATATCATCTAGTCAATTGGAAAGAGTGTTGCTTGCCCAGGGAAATAGGGGGGCTGGGAATCCTAAATTTAGAAATCATGAATGTAGCTTTGTTAGCTAAGTGGTTTTGGAAGATGGAAACAGAGGAGGGGATGTGGCAAGAGGTATTAAGAAGAAAATATGGGAGGAATGAATGCCTGGCCCTGATGGAAAAAAGGCCAGGAGAATCTCAGTTTTGGACTAGTCTTTTGAATATTAAGGAATTTTTTTACAGATTTGTTAAAAAGAAACCTGGGGAGGGGAAGAATATTAGGTTTTGGGAGGATATATGGGTGGATGATAAGCCTCTGAAAGAGGCTTACCCTAGATTATATGACATCTGTTTTGATCATAAAATAACAGTATATGAGGCCATTCAAAAACGATGAAAGGGGTTCAGATTCAGGAAAACTTTATATGGAGAAACTTTAGATTTGTGGAATGTTTTGAAAAGTAGATGTGAAATGATAGAAATGAATGGGGGGAAAGACAAGATTGAATGGACCCTCACTGCTGATAAAAATTCTCTGTTAAATCGTTATACAAAGAAATGATTGAGGCTGGGATTAAATTTCCACAGAAATTTTTGTGGAAAATCAAAGTCCCTGCCAAAATAAAAGTTTTCTTGTGGCTAGTGAATAAAAAAAGCATCTTAACTAGGGATGTGTTACTTAGAAAAGGTTGGAAAGGAGGAAAAGATTGTGTTTTTTGTGGACAAACTGAATCAATTGATCACTTGTTGTTCGGATGTTCTGCGGCGTCCTTGCTGTGGGGCTTGGTCAAATGTGTGTGTGGCCTTAAAACTAGTCCTGCTAATGTGAAAGACTGTTTTGGAGGGTGGATTAACAAATTCAATAAGGAAGACATGAAAATGGTCCTGATTGGTGTCTCTGCTTTATTCTGGGCTATTTCGAAAAGTAGAAATGCAATTATTTTTGAGAAAAAAAGGATTAATGATCCTTTGCAGATTATCAAACTAATGATTCGATGGTTGCTTGATTGGTCTATTTTGCAGATAAAGGAGCCGCGAAAAAAATTGCTGGAACTAGGAGCAAGAACACTAGAACAGGCAGCAAGTGAGGTTTACGCAGCAGGGCAGGGGTGGCGATTTAATGTGGCAAGACTCCCTGGATGATGGCTGCGACACCTTTCTTTCTGGTGCTGTTCTGTGTCTGTTTAGGCCTGCTAGTAGCTAGTTTTCTCGGTTTATCCTTCTGTAGTTTGTTTCGATCAGACTTTGTTGGCTGTGTGTTGGCCCTATGTGTGTGGCTGGAGACTCTGTTTGGTGCGTTAGGGCGTGGAACTTGTCTTTTGTTGCTACTGGTACTTTGTGAACTATCTTAGTTTGGTTTTCAGTAATGAAAATCGGAAGGAGAGAAAGCCCTTCTTTGATATAAAAAAAACAAGTTCACAACACAAGATTAAAGCCACACGCAGCTGGATAATGTAGTAAATTTGCGCACCTGTGAAGTGCATCATGGCGTTATCAGGGCAGCCAAAGAAATGAACGGGTGTTGGTTTCGTTGGTGCTGGGGACCACCGGCACCGATCGCTGTCCACGACAAAGGATGATTTTGTAGCCAAATCAAGATACTTGGACAGAAGCCCGCCATCGTGCATATGAAGCACAAATCCGTCAGCTTCACCAACGCCATGAATATCTTCTCTAATAAACAAAGGAAAAGATACCTTAATGTACGATATCCGGCAATAACATGTTGATGGATTCCCGGGCAGGGGCGGAGCCAGGATTTCGGTATAGGGGGGGCCAAATTGAGTTCATAGAAAAACTCTGTAGAGTGAAAAAAATAAATACCATTCTACTATAATAAAAATGTGCCACTTTGAGGCTATAAAACTATGGATACGTTTGAATTAGTTTAAATTTAGCTCTACCATTATCAATAAGATGAAAAAAAATTGCGGTTTCATCCCAGGAAAACCTAGCTACTTCGATGCAGGTTATAAAGAAGCTGTCCCCTCTCTGGCGACACTTAGTTTTTTTTTTAGGATTGGCGACACTTAGTAAATCAATCCATAGAGTGTTTGAGGGAGCTTTCTATATTCATAACTACCAAATTGGAAGTTTCAGAAATAACATCACAACACAAACAAAAGAACTAAATCTGATGTATAATTTTGATACATAAAAGAACTCTAATCTGATGTATAATTTTGACAGGTACAAGAACAAAATTAAACACGGAACTACCATCCCAACACAAGAATTGAGAGAGATCAATACAGTAATCACTAATGTTGCTGCTAACCTGGTCGAATTATTTGGCGGATCAAGAATTGACGAGGGCAGCCTGAGGACATAGCTCGTCGTCCCATCGCGGCACATGCGATTTCAATCTGATCGCAGGCAGGGGAGGGAGGCGGCATCGGCCTTGAGGAGGGCAGTGGCGCAGCGCTAATCACACACCTGAAAGAGGAAAAAGCCTAATTACGCATGGGCACAGGAGGCCCGACCGAGGAAGCAATCTGTCCACGTGTGGGCTGTCTCATGGGCTTTTGCTTCTTTGTGATTTCACGCTTCTGTTGGGAGGGGCCGAGTACGTGCAACTATATAAGTTTTCGGCAATTAGTCACGGCCTAATAAACATTCCTTCAATCGTTAGGGGGGGCCAGGCCCCTGCTCGCCCCCCCCCCCCCTTGGCTCCGCCACTGTTCCCGGGCGATCGTGCGCCAATAATCTGCCTGCGCCATCGCCGCTTTCGGCCTTCGGAGCGCGTTGAAACTTAACCGCATGCAGAGGCGTTCGGATGGATGAGAGGCCTGGTGGAATGCACACGTCGAATTCAAATGCAAGGCACCGGCGGCGGCGGCGTAAAGATGACATCCATGCGTGCCTTAGGGCATCTCCAGCCGCGCCTCCAGGAAGTCCTTCCCAGGCGTTTTTTTCGCGCCGGCGCCGAGAAAACGGTCCAGTCGCGCCCCTAGGAGCCCGATTTTCGCCGGCTTGGGCCGAAAACAGCGCCGACGCGGACCCACCGAACCAGCGCGGGCGCCGAAGGCGCCGGCGAACTGTTTTGGCGCGAAAAAGCCGCGGGCCCGCCGCATCAGTGACACGGCTCTCTTCTCGGCCCTTCGTCGTCCTCATCGCCTCGTTTCCCGCGGCGAATCAATGCCAAAGCTGCCGCGCGCTGCCGCGCCGGTCAGCCTGCACCATTGATGCGGGCGGCGCAGTGAAGACCGGACGACGCGCGTCCCTCGCCCTCCCTCGCCCGCCACGCGTACACACGGTGGCACGCGCGCCTCGGCCTATATATGACGCTACCGGCGCACTCGACGACTCACACTCTCCCGCCGTCGTCGTTCCTCCCTCTCCTCTCCTCTCTTTTGCCGTCTCGATTTCCACACCCATGGTGGCGCTTCCAGCGACGGCGGCGGCGGCGAACGGCTTCGCCGCCGCCATCTTCATGAAGACGAGGCTCGCCTCGCTTTACGAGGCCGAGTACCCGGTCCCGCCGGACATGCGGGTGCCCGGGCGTGGAGGATCAGCCTGGCGGCGTGCGGTGCCCCGGTACCCACCGGCGCGGTGCGGCGCGGCGGAGATCGCCGCATCCGCTCGAACCTGCAGCAGGCGAGGAGAACCACGAGTACGTCCCCGACAGCCCGCCTGGGACCCTTACTTCCGCCGCCCGTCACGCCCGGCAGCTCGAGGCCACCAACGGCGTCGTGCCCTCCGGCAGCTCAACGCCAGCCGGCGGCGTCGGTGGTGGAGCGTGCCGGGCGCCGCGTTGAGGCCGTCCTCGAGTACATCGAGGCGGCAACACGCCGCGCCTTGAGTACCCTGCTCCCCTTCCTTCTCACGCCGCGGGAAGCTCCACAGACCCCGAGGTGCATGGAGACCGGGGTCCTCCTCCTCGTCCGTGGCTCGCCCTGCCTCCGCCCGTCAAGTCGGAGCCCTGTGGCACGCGCCCGGTCAGCTGCGCACCCGCAGCTCTGGCGTCCGCATCGGCGCCAACGCCTCTCCACCCACCGGCCGCTTCGTCCTCGTCGAGCCCAAGCCGGAGCACGGCCTCCCCGCGGAGTATGAGGAGATAGCCCGGCGCGGCTTCTCCGACGAGGACGCCATGAGGTGGGCGCGGGACGACTACCTCCGCGACGAGATGGTCGGCAGCGCCTTCTGGAAGAGATCGCCGCCGCAAGCGTGGGCGCGAGGACGGCTGCAGTGTCGTGGTCCTCGACAGCGACGACGACGACGACGACGCCCGGACCGTCCAACCCGCCGCGCCAACCGGGGAGGGATGCAGCAGGACGGCGGAGGCGTAAGCGGGCGGCGACGGCAACGGCGATATGACGACGACGGCGGTGACTACATCGCGGTTCTACAGCCTCCTCGGCATGTAGAACCGGCGTGAAGTAGGCGGGCGGCGAGGAGGCAGCGGCGGGTAGCCCGCGGTAGTTTTTTTCTTTTTTTGTAAAATATGTTTAGTTTGAACGAACTAGCCGATGTTTGCGTTAAATTTGAATCGTTTTTGCGCCGTATTTGACTTTTTTGACTAACCGTGGGCGCCGCGACTGAGGGGCATCACGCCCGGTCTGTGATTTAGCGTGATGCACGCTCTCGAAGCGATTTTTGCCCCTCTGGGGACCAACGGTTTGGAGATCATGGATGTTTTTTCTTCCCTCCTTCTCGACAGTGGCGGTGCATGATCGGATCGCATCGAGTTCAATCGTATCTCCGCCGTGCTTTAGGCGTTTCCAGCTAAACAATTTCCCGCTCTTTCGGTCGTCAACTTGTGCTCTATGCATCATCAGAATCGTGCCTCCTTTTGGGAAAAACTCAGACTGAAGAGGATAACCGCACATCTCCGAATCTGGTCGGATGTAATCGCGCGCACGCGATGCCTTGGGTGGAGGAGCGCACAAACACGTGAAAAACGACAAAACTGGTCCTTTGAGCAAAGTTCACCACAAAATGAACCCGTTCAAAAAAACTTCACAAAATGGCCCTTCCCGCAATGACGCCCACACCCGAGGGGCCGTGCTAGATTATATAACGCCCTTGTCAAGGGCGTCATACAACGACACTGATCTGCCACGTTGGCTATGATTGGGCCCATCTGTGGGCGCGCTTTGGTTGGCTTTCTCTTTTTTTCGATTTTCTCTGACTTGACTTGACGCCCCAAGCGGGGGCGCTATGCCGGGCACCATGACGCCCTGGGCCGGGGCGCCATGCCCCTTCGATGGAAAAATCTCCCAGGCCGACGCGAGTCGCTACAGACCCGAGCCAGAGTACTCTTTCTTTGTTCGTGCTTTGTCTCCCCCAGCCCGTCGCACCCCCCTTCCCCTTCCAAATCCATGGCGAAAAATGGCAGATCAAAGGGGAAAACTGGTGGGTCTTCTTCCCCTCCCAATCCTCAAGGTATTCCCCCAACTTTCTCCTCTTTTTATTAGTTAATTTTTTGCATTGACCCCATGTGTAGAAACCCTAGTTCACCCTCTTTTTCAAAATTTGTTGAAATTTGCACTTGTCTTAGAAATGTATGGGTAGGGATTTATATGGTATGATTAGGATTTGGTACTTATAGTAGGTTTTTTTTAGTTTTTATGTATGGGTTATTCTTTGTAGCAAATTTGACATAGGGAATACTAAGGTTGTTTGCAAATGAGTGTGTGCATGTTCACTTGTATGGATGACTTGGCTTAGGTATATATTTGCAGTTTTATTTATCCATTTGTTATATGGATATGTGTAAGTGCATCTAGTGCCACCCCTAGTTGGTTTTGGAGTATTGACGACAAATGTGGTTGAGGGGCTAATGCGTTTGTGAGAATTGCAGGATAACGCAGGTAGTGTCCCTCATTGATTCGGTTTACCTACCGGAGTCGACCCCTAAAAATGTATGAAGACATTGAAGACAATGGTGGTATGTGAAGATATTCACATTGAAGACTATGACATGAGAAGACATTGAGTGAAGACTATGGAGCCTTGAAGACTGTGTTGTTTCGTTGTTTCCTTTTCTTCTTTGTTGAGTCATAGGAACCACCGTCTTTGTTAAGTGGGGTCCAAGTGATCATAGTCGAGAATGACAAGTGATGCTCAACCCAAATCCTATGTCTTCGACGAAGACAATGAGAGCAAAACTTATCCAGAGCTGGATGAGTCGACTTTGCTTGTAGCCCAAGTAAATTTGTCGTGTTTGTTTGAAATCGACCGTTGAAACACGTGTCGGTTCCTTAGTGACCAGGGTCATTTCGGACATAACAGGTCGGGTTGCCTAGTGGCTATAAATAGCCCACCCCCTACACCATAAATTGGTGGCTACTCAGAGTTAGTGCACGACTTTTGTCGTTTGAGAGCAACCCACCTCGAAGCCTTTGAGAGAGAGAAATCCTTGCAAGGACAAGCCCAAAACACCCAGAGCCAAAGAGTGTTAGGCATCACTGAAGTTTTCTGTGCATGTGACACGAAGACTTATTACACTTGAGGACTGTGGAATCCTCCGGCCGGTTAGGCGTCGCGTTCGAGCATCCAAGAGTCATTGTGGATTGCCGGTGAACGTCGTGCATGAAGGTTCGGAAGTCTACCTTGAAGACTTACGGAGTGATTGGGCGAGGACTGTGTGTCCTTAGCTCAAGGGAATAAGGTGAAGACGCGATCTTCTCGAGTTGAATCTCAGCCTCCCTAACCAGATGTACAGTTGTCACAACAATCGGAACTGGTCCAACAAATCTGTGTCTTCAACAAGTGGTGGTTCTATCCCTTCCCTCCTTTTCCCTGAGTTTGTCTTCGTGAAGTCATTGCTTATGTGTCTTATCTGTTTGACTTCACTGCTTGACTTCTATTGTTGTTTGGCTTCATACTATCTTTCATCCTGATCCTTACTACATAGTTGCTATTAGTCTTGTCCGTTCACATTATAGCATACTTGACTATGGCTTGCTTGTTGTAGTTTATCTTCCGCTGCATATCAATTAGGTCATTTACATTGTTTGTCTTGAAACGTCGTGTTTTGAAGACTTCCATAAAATCGCCTATTCACCCCCTCTAGTCGATAACTAGCACTTTCAATTGGTATCGAGCAAGGTACTCCCTTGTTACGTGTGATTCGGTTTAACCACCGGAGTTTTAGCTATGTCGATTGCAGGGATAATCAAGGTCTCCGCTGCTTGCCCGTGTTCAATGGAACCGACTATCCCTCTTTGGAAGAATAAGATGCGCATGCATCTTGAAGCTATTGATGTCGACCTACGGTATGTCGTCAAGAACGGCGTTCCTAAATCTGGTGAAGGTGTCACCCCAACTGATGTCAAGAAGTTCATTCAACTGGACTCAACTGCAAAGAACATCATCTGTGGTCATCTGACCAAAGGGCAGTATGGCCGTGTTAGTGCTCTGGAAACATCGAAGCTAGTCTGGGACTGGCTATCCAAGGTCAATGAAAGCGTCTCAACCCAGAGAGATCAAAGAATCAGTGTTCTTCGCGACCTCTTCAACCGCTTCAAGAGAAACGACAATGAAAATTTCTAGCTCTCGTTTGATCGCCTCACTGACATCACAAATGAGCTTCATGCTCTCGGCGCCACTGAGGTCACCAAGCATGAAATCGTCAAGACACTACTGAGATCACTTGACAGCTCTTTTGACACCCTTTCCCTCATGATACAAGAACGTCCTGACTTCAAGACACTCGATCCGTCTGATATACTTGAGAGGCTCAACACACATGAGTTCCAGCTATCTCGAGAAAAGAGATATCTATGGTCCAAACTATGGACGAACTCGCGCTTTGAAGGCAAAAGTTGTTTCCTCATCGAAGAAGAATCATTGCGGTTACGATGATCCACGAAGACATTGGAAAGGAACTTGCTATGCTTGTGAAGAAGTTCGAAGTTCACTAAGAAGAAAGGCTTCAGAAAGTCTTCACGATCCAGCTCAAGAAATGATGAAGCTTCCACTCAAGACTACAAGAAGAGAACACATCACAAGTGCAAGAAAACTGGACACTATATCTCTGAGTGTCCACAATGGGACAATGAGAAGAAGAAGAAGAAGAGCAAGGAATATGATTCTGATGACAAGAAAAAGAAGAAATCTTCAAAATCTTCTTCCAAGTCTTCATCAAAGTCTTCATCGCATAAGAAGAGCTCATCTGGCAAGGCTCGTGCTTTTGTTGGCAAGGAAATGGATTCAGAGGAGGAGTCTACTTCTGAGGAAGTGGAGGTGGAATCAAGAGGAGTCCGACCAGGCGTTGCAAGTCCGGCTTTAGCCACAACCTATGTTGCCAAGTCCATCTTCAACACTCAAGACAATGACTTCGCACCAACGTCAAGCTGATGACAAGGACGACCCTGCTCCCACCTACTGCTTCATGGCACGCGGTGCCAAGATAAAATCACGTGATGCCTACTTTCAAACATGAAGTGAAGATGACTCTGATTGTGAATCCAAACCCAGCTACAAAACACTTGCTAAAATTGCAACTGAACAACAAAGAGCTATGGAACATACTCAAAAACTGTTAGATAAAAGCGATGACCTGTTGGACGCGGAAATGACACGTTCACGATCCTTAGTTGAAGACATTAAAAATCTTCATGCTAAGTACCAAGAACTTGAAAGTCGTCATGAAATGCTATCAACTACTCATGAAAGGCTCTCCTATGATTATCTTCAAAGGAAGCAAGAGCTTGAGAAATTGAGAGCGGCTCATGAAGATCTTCAAAAAGAGAATGAGTCACTTGGCGCTCAGCAGATCAGTTCCGCTTCGGGATGGATTTGAACCACCATGTCTAAAATGTCTTGAGCGTGATATCGCTACCTCTGTTCTTGAATGTTCAACTGCTGCTCTTGTTGCATTGTCTTCAACTACTAATGTGGTAACTAACCCCTCGAGGAGGATACCACTTGCTATTCTTGATGAAAATGCTAGGTTGAAGACATTGCTTGAAACAGGGGATGTATAAAAGTGCGAAAGGGCATCGGACACTTTGCGATGTCCTCAAAAAGCAGATTCTGAACGAAACCCTAGGAAAGAGGGTGTTGGGTTCGAGAGGAAAATGAATGTTGATGGTTCCTCTTTGGAAGCTTTGGCGGTATCCCAAAACCACATGGGTTGTTTGCAAAGGGACCTTGATGGATCCATCCACCTTATCTGGCTTTACACATGCTAACCCTATTATCATTGATGAATCCTTTGATGCAAACTATAAGCTGTTCAAGAATCGAGAATGGTGAAGTGTTTGCGGTATATTGGTACTAAGCTGCAGGAATGGACCGCCTATGAAGAAGATCTGGGTTCCCAAAAGCTGTCTTGAGAATATTCCGATGAATGTCATCATGACACCACACAGGAAGAAGACAAACCCAGGACCAAAGGCGTCATATGGTCCAAAGGCTTCATACAGACAGAGGACTCACTTGAGTCACCCTAACGCCAATGTTTTGCGGTGGAAAGCAGTACTCAAATTTATGAATATGAGTGTGTGTCTTCAAACCGCTATGTTCATAGAACTAAGAACTTTTACCTTATTCACATGAGTATCATTCATCTCCTGCAAGGCTATTTGCTAGGGCTCCAAAGCGAAATTCTCAGATGTTGCACTTAGACTCATTGCTTCTAAGCCACCCTCGAAGATGTGGGTGGTTAAGAAGAATTAACTCTCTTTTGCAGGAAAGGGTCTCCACCGAAAATCAAAGGCGTCGATGCTATTCTTTGGGGACCTAAAACATCTTGTAGGGCACAAGATCAAATACCCAAATGGTCTCACTATGTATTTTGTTCCTGAATCGTTTGCCATTCATCCTATCAGTCCTAATCTTGATTTAAGCTTTAATAATCCACTTGCCCGTCAAATGTTTATGCTTCACAATGCTCTTGGTGAAGCCTATCCCCCTAACTGTACTGTAGGGTATGACACCTCATGCTTCAGAATGGATAATGGATAGTGGATGCACTAATCATATGACTGGTGATCGAAGTCTTCTCATGGACTCAACCTTACGTCCATCTGACAAGAGTCACATCACATTTGCTGACACTGGTAAAAGCAAGGTATTGGGTCTAGGTAGAGTTGCAATCTCAAAGGATCAGCACATGGATAAAGTGATGCTTGTTGAATCCCTTGGTTTCAACTTGACGTCTGTCTCAATGCTTTGTGACTTGAACATGATTGTGATATTTGGAAAATATCGTTGCCTTGTACTAATGGAATCTGACAAGTCTCTAGTCTTTGAAGGGTATAGGAAAGATGATCTATACATGGTATATTTCTCAGTAGGTCCACAGCTTGTCATATGTCTTCTCGCAAAAGCTTCAGAATGCTGGCTCTGGCATCGGAGGCTAGGGCATGCCGGCATGAGGAACTTACACACACTTGCCAAGAAGAAGCATGTCATAGGCATCGAAGGTGTCAAGTTCAAGAAGGATCATTTGTGTGGTGCCTGCGAAGATGGAAAGATGACTAGGGCAAAGCACCCCTTGAAGACAATCATGACGACATCTCAACCCTTCGAGCTGCTTCACATGGATTTGTTTGGCCCTACTCATTACTCTACCCTCACAACAACTGCTTGTCTCTATGGCTTCGTCATTGTTGATGACTACTCAAGATACACATGGGTGCACATAATTCTCTACAAGACTGAAGTGCAAGATGTCTTGACGATTCGCCAATCGAGCAATGAACATTATGGCGTCAAGATCAAGCATATCGTAAGTGATAACGCCACCGAATTCAAGAACACGGACTTGATCTTTATCTGGATACCATGGGAATCACTCATGAGTTCTCTGCTGCATACACACCCGACAAAATGGCATCGTGGAGCGCAAGAACAGAACCCTCATTGAGATGGCTCGAACTATGCTCGACGAGTACAAGACACCAAGAAAGTTACGGCACGAAGCCATTGATACTGACTTGTCACGTCATCAACCGTGTTTATATCCATAAGCTTCTAAACAAAACATCCTATGAGCTCCTTCTTGGCAAGAAGCCAAATGTCGATTACTTGAGTATTTGGGGCTAAGTCTTTGGATCAAGGATCCTCATCACAAGTCAAAATTTGTACCCAAAGCTCACGAAGGCTTCATGCTCGATTACGGAAAGGACTCACACTCTTCTGAGTCTTCAATCTCTATCTCTACAAAATTGTCGAAAGCTGTAGATGTGCGATTTGATGAAACCAATGGTTCACAAAGAGAGTTCTGCCAAGCACACTAGACGAAGCTCCACCCAAATGAATCTATCAAGCTAATGGGAACTGGTGAAATCATGCCTTCAAGCACACTGAAGAGGAACTTATCATTTCTGCACCTAACCAACACGAAGACAATGCTCACTGAAGACAATCCTTCCAATGACGACAACGATCGGCATGAGCAAAGTCTTCGTCCGATTCATCCTCGAGTTGCAAATGAAGTCTGATTGAGAAGATAATCGATAGCATCAACGCACTTGGTCCGCTTACTCGCTCAAGAGCAACACAGCTAGCAAATTTACGTGGGCACTTTTCCTTTGTATCAATACGAGAACCCAAGAAAGTTCTTTGAAGCCTTTATGGAACGAGAATGGATTCAAGCTATGCAAGAAGAACTTCAGCAGTTCAAGCTGAATAATGTTTGGGAAATTGTCAAGCGTCCGACCTCATAAGCATAACATTATTGGCACCAAATGGATATATTGAAACAAGCAAGATGAGCATGGTCAAGTAAATCGAGAAACAAAGCAAGGCTTGTGGCTCAAGGATATACTCAAGTTGAAGGAATTGACTTCGATGAAACATTTGCTCCTGTAGCTAGACTTGAAGCTATTCGCATACTACTAGCCTATGCTAACCACCACAACATCTTGCTCTATCAAATGGATGTGAAGAGTGCATTTCTCAACGGCAAGATTGAAGAAGAAGTATATGTCGCTCAACCACGGCTTTGAAGATCCAAAACATCCCGATATGGTGTACAAGCTAAATAAAAGCCTGTATGGCCTCAAACAAGCTCCTCGCGCCTGGTATGATACAATCAAAGACTTCCTGAAGAGCAAAGGCTTCAAACCTGGATCCCTTGATCCCACACTCTTCACGAAGACATATGATGGTGAACTGTTTGTATGCCAAATATATGTGGATGATATTATCTTCGGCTGCACCAAACAGAAGTATAATGATGAGTTTGGATACATGATGCAAGAACAATATCAGATGTCCATGATGGGAGAGCTCAAGTTCTTCCTTGGTCTTCAAATTCTTCAGCAAAGAAATGGCATCTTTATATCTCAAGAAAAATACCTCCAAGATTGTGCGAAGAAGTTTGGAATGCAAGAATGCAAAGGATACACGACGCCAATGCCGCCCAAACACCACTTGGGTCCCGACGATAATGGTAAAGAGTTCGATCAAAAGGTATACCGCTCCATGATTGGTTCCTTACTTTACCTATGTGCATCTAGGCTAGATATTATGCTTAGTGTTTGCATGTGTGCTTGAATCCAAGCGGCACCAAAGGAATCGCATCACTTAGCTGTGAAGCGAATTCTTCGATATTTGGCTCACACCCCAACACTCGGATTATGGTATCCAAAGGGCTCAAATTTTGATTTAGTTGGATTTTCGGATGCTGATTATGCTGGTGACAAAGTTGATCGCAAGTCTACATCAGGCACATGTCAATTTCTCGGGGACGATCACTACGTCTGTTGGTCTTCAAAGAAGCGTAACTGTGTGTCACTCTCAACTGCAGAATCTGAATACATTGCTGCTGGATCTTGTTGTGCTCAGCTTCTATGGATGAAGCAAACTCTCAAGGACTATGGCATGAATCTGACACAAGTACCTCTTTTCTGCGACAACGAAAGTGCCACCAAGATTGCCAACAATCGATCCGACACTTTCGAAGACAAAGCACATTGAAATTCGTCATCATTTTCTCGTGGATCATGTCATGAAGAAAGATATTGACATCATTCACGTCAACGAAGAGCAACTGGCAGATATCTTCACAAAGCCCTTGGATGAGAAAAGGTTTTGGAAGTTACGGTGTGAGCTAAATATCTTGGAATCCTCAAATGTCCTGTGATCAAGCACACATCCTAACACTTATGCATATTGATGACTTAGATGTGCAACACACGAAGTAACGTATATCTTCAATCAATGAAGACTTACATTCTGTGTGTGAATACATTAACGTGGAATTTGACTTCGGAGCGCCATGATAATTGTGCGCCGTGTCTGAGTCTAATACTTCCTATACGATGGGTAACGCCACCACCAAATTTCTTTGTTTGAAGTGTTTCACTCATGGCGTTATTTCTTGAAGCTATTCGCATTTGATTTGACTTCAACTTCAACCTATTTTCATGATTTTCTTCACTATGATGATTTGGTTCTTGTCGATATATATTTCTGTCCTCTACAGCATTCACTTATAGCTATGTCTTCAAGTTGAATCTTTTGAACTAAGTGAATGTGATCGGACCTCAATCTCTCTGTGCTTTCTATCTCAAACTCTATCTGTCCAAATCATATGCATTCTATTGAAACTGTCGAATGTCTTCTCTGTATCCTTGTCAGCAGAAGACACAGAGACAAACTTTAAGTCTATTTTTAAATGATTCATCATTACTGTTGAACTCCGGAGAAGCCGGAACAACCATCTGACAAACCGGGAGGGCGTGGGAACGTGGGACATCTCATTGTATGTTGCATGCGTGCCACGTGCCCCTCAGATGTGAACCGCCAGGGGCACCTGAGTAATTGCGCTGCGCCGCACACCTCGTTATAAATACCTGTCCCCTGCGGTAAAGAAAATCTTCTTCCACCTCTCCACCTCGTCAAAACCCTAGCGCCACCGCTAGCTCTCGACGACGCCGGCGACGAAGCGCTTAGCTGCCGCGACTTCTTTCGACGCCGTCCTCACGCCGGCCGCGAACATCTTCATCTCCGCCGCCGACGTAGGTGTCCTCCGTCGCCAAGTTAGGGCACGGTGGACTGAACTGCTTGGCCTCATTTCCTTCCGTCTAGCAGTTCTTCGAAACGGTAAATATATCTCTATTTTTACCATCTTTTTGATCTTCAAGATTCATCCTACTTGCCAAAAATGGTTTCTGCCCATACAAAGTTAGATCTATTATATGCATCTCGTCTTTGCTTAGTATATTCACTTAAGCTTCACAACTAGTTAGATTCCTCACTTGTACTTATTCACGGATTCGTACAAATCTGGAACCAACTCTCAGCATATAAGTGAAAGTCTTCGCATCATGAGGTCAATGTCTTCAAACCGATTTATCTTCAAAATCTTCTGAGAATGCATATGACCTCTTCCCCTTCCCTCGCATCTCTAATGCTATCACAGGTACATGTCCGTGGGAGAATCCCTTGGTTCTCATAGTGCGCATTCGTTTGCAGAATTCTTACAAAGATCAAACCAACTCTCCGAAGCCGGTTCCTGTCATCAACCAAACGCAAGCCTTTGAAGCCTTTGATTGTGAAGCCATTCAGTTTGAAGCTCATGGCTACAGATAAATCAGTCAGGAAGGGCGGTAGACAGCGTCGTGAGGGAACCTCAAAAGATCTGCCTGATGACCTTGCAGAGCTGTACAAGACAGATCCTGAAGAGACATATAACCAGCGCAAGACACGAATACAATGGATTCGACGCTATTGGGCTGAACAGTGGTTCAAGTACAATTTCGTCACACAAGAATATGCCGAGAAGAATGCCATCAGAAGCCCTTGGGGTGATATTACATTTGAGGCCTTCCTCCCAAGAGCATGGCTGAAGCTATTGCACAAGGTTTCTATCCTTGCATGGTCCGTGGACCTCACCTGAAAACGCCGAATTCGACGCCTTTGCTCGGTGTCGCGATGATAATCTCTTCAAGCGCAACTTCCAAAGACGCATAAAGGCTTCTGCAAAGGAAACAAGAAGTCATTGGGATTAGACTTCAACCCTGGTCCCTCTGCTCCCCATGCTGACGGCTCACGTGACGCTGAACCCAATGTCATCGGTCCGTTTTCAAACCTTGATGGCCTCATCACTTAGATCTTGGTCCAAGGTGCCAAAGTGGATCACTCTGATGACGAGGCTGATTCTGATGAAGCCCCAGCCCCAGCTCCTGCTCCTGCTCCAAAGCCGCAGAAGCTTAAGAAAGTCAAGGCTCCAAAGTCAGCTGCTCCTCCAAAAGCTTCACGTGTGAAGCCAGCATGCCTTGCACCTCCACGAAGCCGATTACACAGTCGAGGATCAATCCGCATCTCCAAGAAGGCGGAGAAGAAAAAGAGAAGTGTCAAGAATCTTGAATCGACATCGACTCCTGCTGCAATTCTGCGTGAAGAGCACATTGATACATCAAGTGATGACGATCTTGCGAGATGATGCTCTTGAGCAGCTTATCAAGAGCAAAGAAGAAGCGTAAATCTTCAACGACTTGCCTCTCTTTGATGTGGCAATCATCCATCACTTCATTGATGAGTGGTTTGACACACCAAACATTAGCTTTGAAGATCTGCAACTTCCAATTGGCCTCAGCGTCTCCTTCAATGGAGCCATTGCTTCTGAGCTAGCTCTAGCTCAGCGGATTGTTGAACTGAAGCACAAAATTGACTATGAGAAGGCTCAGTTCAAGAAGCATATGGCTGCACTCAGCGTGCAAGAAGTGAAAAACTTCAAGGTCATGCTGCACGACCTCAAAGAAAACTTTCTCAAGAAGCGTGAAGAAGCCAGAGGCTCTCGTGAACGCATGAAGGCTCTGGCTGACAAGTGCGTGCTTGCCTACAATGAGGCTGAGAAGCGCAAGGCTCTTGGCCGTCCTGGCATCGATCCTAGGATGGTTGCAAAGAAAAAGAAGTCTTCAACTGACCAAGCCGCACCTTCAAGGCAGGAAGAGCCCCGCATAGTCTTCCCAAGCAGCATGACTGGCTCGAAGCCAAAGGTACGGTCAACCGCTTCACGAGCAGAAGAAGGCGAGGGCTCTTGAGGCTGAAGCGGAAAAGAGGAAAAATCCTGGCGCCTCGATGCTGCTCCCTCCAAGAAGAAGCTAAAGACCAAGAAGAATTGGGCTGCTCCCACAGCCCTTGATTGTTGAACCCATTTACGTGGTTCGTCCAGCGTCTGCAACCCAAGAACTTAGATGACTGTTCATGAGCCTGCTTCCACAGAGGCTCCTGAAGCTGAAGATATTCCAGCAGCTGATCCCCTCACTGCTGAAGACATTGGTCACCATGACAATGTTGAAGATGATGAAGTTCTTCCTCAAATCGAGTATAATGTGGTATCATCGCCTGTTCGTACGAACAGCGAACTCATCAGCATTGGTCGTCCTCTGACGCCAATTGCTCAGGATGCTTCATGGGCTGATCGCCCACAACAACAAGACTCCCCCAGTACTCCCCAACAACAAGTCACTCCCCAACAGCAACACCAAGAAGAAGAGGAAGACTTTGAGGCCTGTGCAACCCCATCTCCAAAGGCGTCGCTTGACATTTCGTGAGCTTCGCAAAGGTCAAAGGCCTCAAGTACCTCTTCCGAGCGTTCGAAGGAGAAGTGCACCACCAACCTGTTGCCGCGTCAAGTGTTTTCGAAGCCACTCCAATTGTGAACGTCTCTGAGTCCGAAGCTAAAGCTCTTTGAAGACAATCCGGCTGCATCGACCACCGACACCCAAGAAGTAGAAGAAGAACGTGTTCCTACACCCCAAAGAATTGAAGAAGTGATCCTCGATATCAACGTGCGATTGCCCGACCCTCCAGCTCCTCAAGTGGAGGTTGAAAACAATGAGGCTGCCACCTCCAACACAAATGAAGCCAATGACGTGGTCATGGCTGAAGCCAATGTGGAGCCTGTCCCAATTGCTCCTGAAGCCAATGAAGGAACTGTGCCTGAAGCCAATGAGGCAACTGCTCCTGAAGCATCTGCTGAGCAGCACAAGCCTCGATTCTCGCCCTTGCTCGATTCATACGCCACGGCCCTACACAATCGAGCAAGCATACGACTATGGCGAGCTAGTCACGCGATAAGATGGCCCGTTCTGGTCCCTCCGCCTCAAGCCTCGGGTCCTCAATTCGACTATCATATTGCGCATAGGCCTCCGGTCCAGAAGCCGAAGCCAAGACTGCCAAGGTTTCCAGGCACTGCCACCTCAACTGGTTCTTTCAATGCAAATGGCTTCAAAGCCCACAATACCTTCTTTGACAGTGCAAAGAACCCCTACAAAAGGCCAAGGATCTCATCTGACCGGTTCTAGAGCTATCAGGAAAGAAGCTATTAATCCTGTGTTCTGTATGACCAAGGCCGCATTTTCCCTCATATGCGCCTCGACACTGAAGCCATTGCCGGACTGCCGTGCTTAGAAGAAGCACTTGATTGCTTTCATGATGCAGTCTGCTTGGCCGTAATGCATAAAAACCTTTGGAATGAAGAATTAGTGCTTCAATTCTTTGCCACACTCCACATCCATGGCTACAACAGAGATCACGAAGACATGGTTTCTCGAGTGGATGTTGGAAATGTCCATCATGAAGCCAAAGCTCTTGACATCATTGAGCTCACAGGCCTACCCACTCCGGAGAGCTGTTTGAACACGGATGTCAACTCCACCGCGATGCCTTGGAAAGCATATTTCATAAGCCGTAACCCGACATGAGTCGGATCTTGAGCATGATGAAGCCACTGCCACACGATGCTGAATACTCTCAGCACTTCTTTGTTGATGACCTTGAGTATCTGCCTCGTACCATATATCACATCATCAGGCGAACTCTATGGCCAATCAAAGGGCATTCATCATCTGCAAAGCTTGAAGGAGCAATGAAGACATTGGTCTTCTACATCCTCAATGGCATCAGCTTTAACACGCAAGATTTCTTCATCCGACAATTGGCTGCATCTGGATCTGATCTGTTTGGTCTGAAGTTCTATGCTCCATGGGTCATGCGCCTCATCAAGATGCACTCAGCTGTCAACTATCAACCCTCTGCTCGCAATCATCTGATCTTCCTACCAGAGGTTGATATGTCTGTTGAAGCCATATACCCTGAGCCTACCAAAACACCACTAAGTCTTCAGAATGCAGATCACCACACCTTCTCTCAACCCATAGAAGGCGTCCAAGCGGTATCTCGTGTCTATCCCCTAGCTGGGAACACACGTCTGCCTCGTCGTGCACGGACTGAAGCCACTGAGAGCACAATTGGCCAAAGGCCTCGGAAGCGCTCTCGAGTCCTCAATGATCGAGAACTTCTTGTGGCGCTGCATCAAAAGCAAGATAAGCATCACTCCTGGCTAAAGCGTCAAATGCAAAGCCTCTTGGTGGACGTCAATCGCATTCGTAACCTTGCCACCAAGAATGCTTTTGTCACTCACGAGACTTGTCGGCGCTCATGGAAGAGTTTGACCCTACTCAGTGCTGAAGCTGATCTTCAAGACGATGGCTTCACTAAACGTTTCAAGTTTGACTCCACTCCTCCACGGAATGCAGTCCTACGGCGAACTCCATCTCTTGAAGACTCTGACTATTCTTCCTCCGCGGCAACGGTCAATGCCAGAGTGATCGATGATGAAGCCGATGCTACTTCACCGCCCCTACTTACGCGAATCGACACTGCACCAAGCTTATGCGCACGCCAACCAACAACGACAACCTGCTGCATCATCTTCTTGAGAAGAGGACGAGTAGATGCTCTATGTCTTCAAACCTTTTGGTCCTTCTTGACAAAAGGGGGAGAAGCATATGAGTTTGATAGTCTTCAAGCGGGTTCATAAGGGCGGTTGCATTATATTTTGCCTAGTGCTTACAACTCTCGTTTTTGAAACATTTGATTCTTTGAGTTGTAACACTTAAACTCGATGGTCGTCTGCTACTTATTTTCTTTACTCTTGTGCGATGATAAATTCGTAATGTGCGATTTATAACTTCCGCACTTAGATCATTCTGCAGACGTCCATTTTCATTATGCATGTCATTCTCTTAGCTATATCATTTCATGCGTGATGAATTATCTTCATAAGTTGAAGAGGATCTCCACAAGTACAACCTGCCATGTGCATTTGCATTCCAAAAGCAAACTACTTATATGCACATCTTCAGGGGGAGCCTTTGCCACTTATGAAGACAATTCCCTATCCTTTAGAATTTCACATATTTTATCCCTGTTGAAAACTTCAACCAGTTTGTCATCAATCACCAAAATGGGGGAGATTGTAAGTGCATCTAGTGCCACCCCTAGTTGGTTTTGGAGTATTGACGACAAATGTGGTTGAGGGACTAATGCGTTTGTGAGAATTGCAGGATAACGCAGGTAGTGTCCCTCATTGATTCGGTTTACCTACCGGAGTCGACACCTAAAAATGTATGAAGACATTGAAGAAAATGGTGGTATGTGAAGATATTCACATTGAAGACTATGACATGAGAAGACATTGAGTGAAGACTATGGAGCGCGAAGACTGTGTTGTTTCGTTGTTTCCTTTTCTTCTTTGTTGAGTCATAGGAACCACCGTACTGTTAAGTGGGGTCCAAGTGATCATAGTCAGAATGACTGAGGTGATGCTCAACCCAAATCCTATGTCTTCGAGCGAAGACAATGAGAGCAAAACTTATCCAGAGCCGGATGAGTCAGCTTTGCTTGTAGCCCAAGTAAAGTTGCCGTGTGTGTTTGAAATCTGACCGTTGGAACACGTGTCAGTTCCTTAGTGACCCAGGGTCATTTCGGACATAACAGGTCGGATTGCCTAGTGGCTATAAATAGCCCACCCCCTACATCATAAATTGGTGGCTTCTCAGAGTTAGTGCACGACTTTTGTCGTTTGAGAGCAACCCACCTCGAAGCCTTTGAGAGAGAGAAATCCTTGCAAGGACAAAGCCCAAAACACCCAGAGCCAAAGAGTGTTAGGCATCACTGAAGTTTTCCTGTCTGTGTGACCTGAAGACTTATTACACTTGAGGACTGTGAATCCTCCAGCCGGTTAGGCGTCGCATTCTGAGCATCCAAGAGTCATTGTGGATTGCCGGTGAACGTCGTCTGTGAAGGTTCGGAAGTCTACCTTGAAGACTTACCAGAGTGATTGGGCGAGGACTGTGTGTCCTTAGCTCAAGGGAATAAGGTGAAGACGCGGTCTTGAGTTGAATCTCAGCCTCCCTAACGGATGTACAGTTGTCACAAAGAAGCTGGAACTGGTCCAACAAATCCTGTGTCTTCAACAAGTGACTGGTTCTATCCCTTCCCTCCTTTTCCCTGAGTTTGTCTTCGTGAAGTCATTGCTTATATGTCTTATCTGTTTTACTTCACTGCTTGACTTCTATTGTTGTTTGGCTTCATACTATCTTCCATCCTGATCCTTACTACATAGCTGCTATTAGTCTTGTCCGTTCACATTATAGCATACTTGACTATGGCTTGCTTGTTGTAGTTTATCTTCCGCTGCATATCAATTAGGTCATTTCTGTTGTTTGTCTTCGAAACATCCGTGTTTTGAAGACTTTCATAAAAATCGCCTATTCACCCCCACCCCCTCTAGTCGATAACTAGCACTTTCAATATGGATGTTAGCATATGTATGTATGTTTGTATTTCCACTACTCCGGATATTTACAATTGACAAGGAGGGTTACAATATGCATTATTGTTTGTAGGATGGCTTCTCTTATCCATCCATTGTACGATCTATTTCATCGTGGACGGTACATGGCAAATGAAAGAAGGGTTTTTGATCAGCTTCACTTGAGGTTCGGTGCGGTTCATGACAAGATGCAATATGACGAGCGATACACGGAGTATATCCGGAAGACTGGGCTTCTCCCACTGTATCTCACTCGTGTCTCGTTCGATGTCGAAGATGAACCCCTGTGCGATCACGACACTCATTGATCCATGGTGCGCTTAGACACATACTTTCCACTTCTTTGCTGGAGAGATGATGGTGACTTTGCAGGATGTTACAATGATCACTGGACTTCCCATCAAAGCAGAGCCTACTTTTTTAGCATAGAATCTGAGGGATGGCGTGAGACTATGGTGAGACTCATCGGGAGTGAGCCGGGGTGCAAGGGAAGTTCGTCGGTGCAAGTTATCATTGGATTGCTCACAACTTGAGGGAGTGCCCGGATGATGCTGATGATGAAACGGTGCAACAGTATTGCACGAAGTACTTGTCGTATGTAGTCATCCGGACTCGTTTCTCCTACGGCGTGTGTGTGAATGCTTCCTTTATGTGGTTAAAGTTCTTTGCTGGTGGGAATATGCACTGAATTGGGGTACCACAACACTAGCTTATTTGTATCGGCGGGTAACTAGTTTTGCATAGTATCTTCACAATGTAGATATTTATCTAGTTTGTATTGACATATGTACTAATTGTGTGTAGTTGGATGAGGCTTTCCGTAGGGGCGTGGATCCAAAGAACACCGCCAAGGCAAAGGAAGCCAATATCGGTGGTCCCATGCTTCTCTTGTCGCTCCGGAGTTGGGAATGCTTGCCAGTGGGCGGCCAACGGGATGATCATAATGACCTGGCCTGTATGCCTGCTTGGGCGTATAAGTGGGACAAGGTTGAAGGTTTTGTTGGCAATTAAAAGATCATGTATTTGCACTATTGCAACGAGCTCGAGATCATGACCC
This sequence comes from Aegilops bicornis, assembly GCA_021605145.1. Classification (NCBI taxonomy): domain Eukaryota; kingdom Viridiplantae; phylum Streptophyta; class Magnoliopsida; order Poales; family Poaceae; genus Aegilops; species Aegilops bicornis. The sequence continues at coordinate 821,558,976 of CM038670.1, forward strand.
TAGAGCATGTTGTCCAAAAATCATAGTAAGCATCTGTTTTATTATGTCACACTATAGGTGACTTGGGAGTCATACTGAACGGCGGGCAATATTGGCAGAAGTCTACTTTCAGATGAACTGAAAGTGTGTAGAAGAAGCACACCTATGGCGGATGTGTTGCCCATTGATTTGCTACTATGCTGTCGAGTTTCAGCAGCCACAGTGGGTTATGACACAGTTTGGCTTATATCAGGAGATTTTGCTAAAGTTCAAGGACACTTCGATACATCTGCACAGGTAAATGCTTAATACCATTTGGAGTACTCTTTTCCTTGTTTCACGCTAGTAAGGAAAATGAATTTGAATACGTAGTCTGGACAAGATGAAGCAAAAGAGTATAAAGAAGTGGAATCATGAGCATGACATGTATATCCAGGTGTTCAAGCGCAATATCAATAAGATCGAGCTCTCATTGCGTGAACCTACTTCTAAGCTTCCCCTGCGGTCTTTCGATACAGAAGCATTCAACTGATATATCATGTGGTTTCGTTTCGTTATTCGTACTCAAATAAACCCGCCGACACTTGATTTGGCGCACGATTCATGTTGCATATAATTTGCCACCATCAAGAAGTATCCCAAATTTGTTTGGAAACTGGTTGGTTGGTATCAACAAAATACTTAAGGGTCATATCCATGTAGGGGTTTGTGCCTTACTTTGGGCAATTTGGAATTGCCGGAATGACTGTGTTTTTAACATGTCTCGCTCTATTAACTTTTTGCAGATTATCTTCAGAGCCACCGCATCGATCCGTATATGGTCATCACTTCAGCGTGGGGACGCTGGGGGGCTCATGGCCTTTGGATGCAACCGTCTGGAGATGGTTTCACAGGCGTTATTCAACCGGTTTGGCTGACATGTCACTAATAGATTATGTGGTGAAGTCATGTAATCTTTCGTTTGTACCCACTATTTGTGGTGTTTTCTTTTTTCTTTTTGACGTTTTACTTGATACTATGTACATTTCAGACCCATTTATTTCCTTCTAATAAAATTGGTTGTGTGCATCATGATGATGTAGAGGCCGGGGTCTTTCCCCTTTTTGAAAAAAAAACCCGCCGGCATTTGGTCCATATGATATATTGCATGAACCCAATGCGGAAGCATTATTATTTTACTTGCATAAGCAATGTTCCTATTTTTTTACTAACTTTGGCATAGATTCTTCAACACACATATGACATCATAACTTCACCACATACATTAGTTCGACACATAGGGAAGTCTCACAACATATATTAGTTCGACACATAGAAAAGTCTCACGACATACATAACTTCAACACATAATAAAGGTTCACGTCATACATAAGTTCAACACATTCCAAAATGTTGGGCACTACACAAAAGGGTTAGTTAGATGAATTTGTTTCGCCTATGATTTAGTTTGTGAAATCGTTGCGCCTCGAGGTCAGTTTTGTCCATTTTCGCCCTGGCTACGCTCCCAAAGTTGCGGGCCCCGTGGTTTCCCTTACCGCGAGCACAATAGCTAGCTAGCCAATAGGAGTGTGTGTGCTTTCACGGCAATCTTTTGCGTGCGACACCTCCATAGGGACTAGAACTCCGGTAGTACTAGGATTATTTACCACAGCATGCGTCGGCAGAGACGGAATGGAGTATGTACCCCCAAACCGTGCATTGATGCACTCCGGTAGTGCAATATAATAGGAGTACGTACTTAGTGTACTCTGGTACGATAAATTGCATCACGAGTGTTGGTCCGTGTGGCGCAGCGATCGCGATCGCGCCAACTTACGGCGAGACGCGATGGCGAGCCTCGTGATCGTGTCGCGTCGGCACGGCGGCACGCTGTACGCCTCACAGCGCCGCGCGCGAGCGCGATCGATCGGCTCCCTTTCCCTCGCTGGCCGCGTCGGTAGCTCCGCCCCCGATCGGCTCCCGCTGCCGCTGGCGACCGCAACAGGATCATCGCCGACGTAACCAAACCACCAAAGTACGCAGCGCTTGATACAGTAGCAATAATTTGAGTACTGACCGGCCGTGGTCTCCTTGAAATCCTGCTAAATCTTTGGTTGCATTCATGCGCATCCCTTCATACAGTACTAGTTCAGCGTCCGGGTCCGGCGATCATGCTAACCCAAGCACTCCGCCCGCATTATGATCACACTTGGACCACCCCGCCCGGCTCTGCCAAGAAAACAGCCACGGCCACGAAATGGCCCGGCGTCGCTACCAAGTTCAAACATGACATGACATGGCACCGGAACACCGCGCAAGCATTTATTACTATACGGGTCAAAATGGGCAGTAGCAGTCTAATCTCCCGTCTGGTGCTTCTTGACCGGTAATCGATACGGCGATCGTCCGTCGTGCAAGCATCCAAGGCATGCATGGCAGCATGGGCTCAACCGCTCAGGTAACTTTCCTCTGACAAATCCCACACCGATGCTGATGAAGTGATGAGACGAGAGGCTCCTGCCTGGCCTCAAGCAACGGCACATGGACAAAGTGAAAGCCAAACGCTGACTTACATGTCGCAAAATCTTGGCCACGTAGTTGTAAAAATGAAACTCCGTATGTGTACGTACGCACGGCACGGCCGGCCTTATTAAAGCACGGCGTGTGAAGGTAGAGTACTAGAGTACCAGTAGTGCCGGGGGAGGGGAGTGACTAGTGAGAATATCAGAGTGATGCGGCTACAGAAGCATGTGATGTGAAGGTGGCCATGCCTTTGCTCTCAGTTTCAGATGACTTATCGTGTCATTACAACAGGATCGATCCATCGATCACATATGAGACGGCTACGGCCAAAGTGCACCTGTAAATTAAGAATCGTAGCCAATCAGCAACGTCTTTGTACCTGAGATCGCAAATCACCGTTCTGACCTTGTCAGAGTTTATTCTCACAAACTGAACTCGACGTGAAAGTATTTCACGATTGACCCTTTTAGAAACGTCAGGTCCCGCGGTGTTTTTGGTCAACTACAAAACGCCGAGGCGGCTAGCGTTTCTGTCCTGGCCCACTGCCAGGCCGAGGACGCGTTGTTTGCTGACGTGGCGGGGTGGAAACGCCTAGCAAGCTAGCGTTTCTAGAAACGCCGCCGTCCATGGCGTTTCTGGTGCAGATATTTTAGGTGGTCGTGGGGCTTTCACCCACCACTCATCATTCACTCTCTTCTCCCTCATTGGACTATCCCGAACTCTTGCCCTTTTCCCCCTTTGTGTCCCTCACTTAACCCCTCTCAAATCCTTGCAAATCGATTGGGTTGGTCCGTGGATCCGGTGTCATTTCCGTTCGTTGAGTTAACCTCCTTCATCTCACAAAATTTTATTGATTGGATTTGTCCTTTTGGATTGATTTGTTCTTGTTGTTCCTAACCCTAGTTTTGAACATGAATCTATAATGTGATGTTTTGAGTATTGTTTAATAGTGTTGCATTGTGATGTTGTTGAGCATACCTTATTGTTTGGGTTATGGCTAATGTTAAGATTTAGTGCTAGGGTTATGGCTAATGTTAAGATTTAGGGTTAGGGGTTTTGTTAGCAGTGTGGTATATTTAGCATTGTACATTTCTTATACTTATGTTACCATTTTCTTAGATGGACAAGATTGTGAATATTCATTATGTTGACAAAGAGGCATTGATGAATGTGGATATTGTTGACAAGTATGAGGAAGTGTTGATATTTCTTGAGACTCCTAGTTATGAAGAGGTTGTGGAAGAAACACGGATAAGATTAAAGTGGGTGGATGCAAGTGACCAAGTTGAATTAGTAGGAAGATATGATGTTGGGTCGGCACACAAGTGTCGAATGAAGACAATGCCTATCAAGTCCAATTTGCATTGGGTTGCATATAAGGAGGTTGTTGCATCCTCGGCAGTCAAGTCACTCGAAGTCTTTGCAAGTAAGGTGGTCAAGGCTCCTCTCTTTCATGTTGACTTGAACCAAACCTTAGTAGATAATGTGAGCCCTGTTAGTAGTGTGCCACCTATTGTTGAGCATAAAGTTGAAGCGGAAGCCAATGAGTATCCCGAATATGAGTTCGGAGGTAGTGCACCGATGAAAGATGATGGCGATGACTCCGACGAAGAGTATGAGAGGCACCACAACATTGTTGGTGACGTAGAGGCTGAAGTAAGGCATCAGGACATGGATCCTGACATTATCTATCAGCATGCTTATGTGGATGACTCGGATGATGAAGGCCCGGTGAATGAGTTGGACGAGGATGGCTTGACTGAGAAAGAAGCAGAGTGGTACACAAAAATCACCGGTAGGGATCACAAAGTTCCCTTGTTTTGTGATGTTAGCCTTGCAGATAAGGCTATAGTCGACGGTGGCATGAGCAAGGCAATTGAGGCTAGACAGTTCCCAAGTAGTACACCCGACGATATTTCGATGTCGTACGTGAGGAAAGGTTTGATGTTCGAGCACATGCTAGAATTCAGGATGTGGTTGTGTGAGTATGCTGTCAAACACCACATGGCTTTCATAGTTGTTCACTCGGACTGCAACAAGCGATACACCGTGAAATGTGAGGTAGAAAGATGCAAATGGAAAGTCAATGGAAGACTCACGAGAGATGGTTGGTGGAAGATAACTAGTTGCAAAGCCACTCATGAATGCACACCGCCGGCCGTAGAAGCACGGAAGACACACCGTCAACTAAACGCGGAATTCATTGGTTATAAATACTAGAAACATATAGCTGAGGATCCAACCATTAAAGTGAAGTTGTTGATGAGTTGGATTGAAGATAGGTTCAGATATAAGGTCAAGTACGGGAAGACATGGAAGGCCAAGCAAGTCGCTCTCAGAATGTTGTACGGTGGATGGGAAGAGGCTTACAACATGCTACCTGATACGTCTCCGTCGTATCTACAATTTTTTATTGTTCCATGTCAATATTATACAACTTTCATATACTTTTGGCAACTTTTTATACTATTTTTGGGACTAACATATTGATCCAGTGCCCAGTGCCAGTTCCTATTTGTTGCATGTTTTTTGTTTCGCAGAAAATCCATACAAACGGAGTCCAAACGAAATAAAAATGGATGGAGATTTTTTTGGAATATTTATGAATTTTGGGAAGTGGAATCATCACGAGACGATGCCCGAGGGGGGCATGAGGCAGGCAAGTGCGCCCCTGACCCTCGTGGCCAGCCCGTAAGGTGGTTGTAGCCCTTCTTTCGCCACAAGAAAGCTAATATCCGGATAGAGATCATGTCTAAAATTCAGCCCAATCGGAGTTACGGATCTCCGGTTATAAAAGAAACGGTGAAAGGCCAGATTTAAGAACGCAGAAACAGAGAGAGATAGAGAGACAGATCCAATCTCGGAGGGGATCTCGCCCCTCCCATGCCATGGAGACCAAGGACCAGAGGGGAAACCCTTCTCCCATCTAGGGAGGAGGTCAAGGAAGAAGAATAAGGAGGGGGGCTCTCTCCCCCTCGCTTCCGGTGGCGCCGGAGTGCCACCGGGGGCCATCATCATCATCGTAATCTTCACCAACAACTTCACCGCCATCATCACCAACTCTTCCCCCCTCTATGCAGCGGTGTAAACCCTCTTTTACCCGCTGTAATCTCTCCTTAAACATGGTGCTCAACGCTATATATTATTTCCCAGTGATGTATGGCTATCCTGTGATGTTTGAGTAGATCCGTTTTGTCCTATGGGTTAATTGATGACCGTGATTGGTTTGAGTTGCATGTTTTATTATTGGTGCTGTCCTATGGTGCTCTCCGTGTCGCGCAAGCGTGAGGGATCCCCGCTGTAGTGTTTGCAATATGTTCATGATTTTCTTATGGTGGGTGGCGTGAGTGACAGAAGCACATACCCGAGTAAGTAGGTTGTTTCCGTATGGGAATAAAGAGGAATTGATACTTTAATCCTATGGTTGGGTTTTACCTTAATGATCTTTAGTAGTTGCGGACGCTTGCTAGAGTTTCGATCATAAGTGCATATGATCCAAGTAGAGAAAGTATGTTAGCTTATGCCTCTCCCTCATATAAAATTGCAATAACGATTACCGGTCTAGTTATCGATTGCCTAGGGATAAATAACTTTCTCGTGACAAAAAGCTCTCTACTAAAACTAACTTAGTTGTGTCTTCATCTAAATAGCCCCTACTTTTTATTTACGTGCTCTTTATTATCTTGCAAACCTATCCAAAAACACCTACAAAGTACTTCTAGTTTCATACTTGTTCTAGGTAAAGCGAACGTTAAGCGTGCGTAGAGTTGTTTCGGTGGTTGATAGAACTTGAGGGAATATTTGTTCTACCTTTAGCTCCTCGTTGGGTTCGACACTCTTACTTATCGAAAGAGGCTACAATTGATCCCCTATACTTATGGGTTATCACTACCCAGGTTGCTGGGAGCGATGTCGTATAGAAACCCAGGAATGTACCACTATGTCCAAGATATTGAAGGAGTGTTCCGTCGTGCCTTTTGGACGTTTGGCCCATGCATTGTAGCTTTTGAGCATTGTCGACCGATTCTGTCTATAGATGGGACATTCTTGACAGGGAAATACAAGGGCACACTCATGATAGCAATGGCACATGATGCTAACGATCAGGTGTTGCCTCTGGCATTTGCTTTGGTCTCCGTGGAGAACCAAGACAACTGGGAATGGTTCATGAGATTTGTTAGGAGCACGATCATTCCTCCGAATAGGGAGGTATGCATCATATCCGATCGGCACCAAGGCATATTGAAGGACGTGTATATTCATATTCCAGGGCATGCGAGGCTTCACCACCAATGGTGTATGAGGCACTTCATTGTAAACTTTTACAGGGCTTGTAAGAACAAGGATCTTAACTCCGCATGTGTAGCCTTCTCCGTAAAGTCATTCACGACACGCTTGAACACAATCTATGAGAAGGCAAACGAAGGTGGGAAAGATTTCTTAGAAAGGAATATTGATGAGAGACACAAGTGGTCACGGGCATGTGACGAAGGAGGCATGAGATATGGTGACATGACAATCAATCTTGTTGAGTGCTTCAACTTGGTCTTGAAGGGTGCCCGTCAGTTGCCGGTGACGGCAATAGCGGAATATACCTTTTACAAGCTAAATGAGTATTTTTTGAAGCACTCCGATGAAATCGACAAGTTGATTGCTGATAGTGAGAAGCCTCCCAATGAAATTTATCCTAAGAAGGTTGCTAAGTGGCTGGAGTTTTAGAGAGACAAGTCAACCATCCAGCGAGTCATTTTTTTCGATAATGTAGAAATGAAATACCGAGTGGATGAGCCAGGTGGGACACCTAGAGATGGACAATCATATGGTGGTCACTCATTTAAGGTGGCTCTTAGGACAAGACATTGCACTTGTGAGCGGCCTAGTAAGTACCACTGGCCATGCTCACATATGATGTCGGCGGTCCATATCAGGAATGTGGATATCTCCGATGGAGTAGTTGTGAGGTTGCATGAATTCAACTTGCAAACTCATAAGTTAACATGGGCGTCTAGATTCCACCCTTTTCTGGACGCATCGCAGTGGCTAGAGTATCACGGTCCTAACATTAGGCTCGATCCGGAGATGATGGTACAACCCAAGGGTAGAAGGAGAACAAAGCGATACAGGAATGATATGGATGACCTCATGAGCACCAGAGAGTTTGGTAGTGGACATTTCATGGAGCCACGTGATAGGAACCAATGCGGTGGTTGCAATGAAACGACACACAATAAAAGGACTTGCAAAACAAACAAAACTTCAAAAGGGCACAATGCTTAAGTGGTGGCCGAGGTTCCGGTGGTGGCCTAAGTGGTGGCCGAGGTTCCGATGATGGACTTGGTGGTGGCCGAGGTTCCGGTGGTGGCCTTGGTGGTGGCCGAGGTTCCGGTGATGGACTTGGTGGTGGCCTTGGTTCCGGTGGTGGCCTTGGTTCCGGTGGCCGAGGTTCCGGTGGTGTCCAAGGATCCAGGGGTGGCCGTGGTAGAGGACGAGTTACCGATGATGGTGCTCGTGGTAGGGGTAGAGGCTCGGGTGGTGGTAGAGGAGGTTTCATGGGTAGACGCCGTGGTAATGCTAGAGGAATGTTTGGATACCTAGATGGACCATTTCCGTACGTGGCTACATTTCATAATTATTTTCATGTCTCCCAATATTATTTTCATGTCTCCCAATATTATTTTCATGTTGTTTTTGTCCTTACTAACTAATGTCTTGCAATTTTTCATAGATATGGCGGCTTCTCAACCCAACAAGGCAACAACGAAGGGGCTTGAGGATGGCGAAGGTTGGAGAAGGTTGCGAAGAAGCTAAGAGAGGAGGATGCAGCCGCACTAAAGAAGAAGAAGGAAGAGGAGCTTAAAGAGAAGAGGAAGTAAAGAGTGAGAATGCATTATGAGTGTCTCGCTAGGGAGCAAGCGTTGGTGAGGAAATGTGAGGAGGCACAGAAGAAGCGTCAAAAGGATTTTGAAGAAAGAACCATGAAGCTTTGGGCAATTGCAGCTGAAAAAAGAGAGAGGGAGAATCGGATATTCATGGAGAGGGTGGTTAAGGAGGCTCACCTCATAAGGAAAAGGGAGGAGGAGGAAGAAGAGGAAAGGAAGAAGAAGAAGGGAAAGGGGCCTTGCTCTACACAGTAGAGCAATGATGTGAACTATGCCATGTGTTGGACCTTTGTGTGCATTTCATCTTGAACCTTCTTGTTGCCTAGACTCCTTTATGTGGTGAGCTATGTGTACTCTAAATTGCTTTGGACTCCTCTATGTGTACTCCTTTATGTGGTGAACTATGTGATGTCACAATTTCTTTGAACTCCTCTATGTGAACTACTTTATGTGGTGAACTATGTGATTTCACAATTGCTTTGGACTCCTTTATGTGGTGAACTATGTGTACCACCAAATTGCTTTGGAGTTTGCTTTCGACATCCTGTTCTGACTGCAACGCCAAACCTGAAGGCATTGTAGTGTACTCTGGCAACGCCAATGGCCCTGGCGTTCCTGCCCTACATCGAAACAATCAATTTGGCCTGGCGTTCCTTTAAGACAGAGGCTGCCTGGGACTTCTCCATGAAATGTTCTGGTGTACGCTGGCAACGCCAATGACCCTGGCATTTCTGCCCTACATCGAACCGTTCAATGTGGCCTGGCGTTCCTTTAAGATAGAGGCTGCCTGGTACACATACATGAAGCGTTGCCGCTCACACCTGAAACGCCAGCTTTGCTCAGCGTTTCCAAGCCACATACAAACGCCAAAGTCTTTGGCGTTTCTACCCTGTTATGCAGATCACAGCAAACCCTACTGCCCATTCCATCACAGGTAGCAAAGGTACATCAACAGTTTAGCACATGATCCAACATTTTTCACAATATAAATGCCAAGTACAACAACACTTTAGCAATGAGACATATTTTCGGCAACGAACTTAACATGATCCAGCTTACATAATAATTAACAAGTCTTGGTGACATAGAACTAACAAGTCCATCAGACATAAAACATAACAAGTTCATCAGATATAGAACTAACAAGTTCGCTCCATCTGAAACGCTAACTACATTTCTAGTTCACCAGATATAGAACTAACAAGTTCGCATCAGCCATCACTTCACTTCTTGCCTCTTTTCGCAGCCATCTTCCCCCTGTTGACGTAGCCCTCTGGAGTGTTCTGCCATCCAGGACGTCGGATGGTTCTTGAGCTAACTCGGCGCGCTTCTTCAGAAGGCTGAGAAGGTTTAGATGGCTGTGGAGCATCTTCCATCTGCGAAGCCCCAAGCTCCACATAGTTCGGATCCGCATCGTAGTCTGTCTCCTCCTCTTCATCTTCCTGTTCATCAATCCGTGCTCGGCTCAAAGAAGCACCTGCTCGGCTGGAAGATGGAATGACGAGAAAAAGCACGTGCTTGGCTCGAAGATGGACGAGCGGAAGAAAGCACATCCATTCTATACTGAGCACGTGCACGCACATCCGTGGATGAACCGCCATGGCAAGAGAGTAAAGCAGCTAGTGTTCGACAATGATTCACAACCTTCTGCAGAGGCAAAGACATTGACATGTAAATATGCAAAAATAGTTCACATGATATAAAACACATGTTCATATTAAGAAGGCCTCTAACCTGTAGAGTACTCCTAACGAGAACGTCCGTTTCTCTACCAGGTGCGCGGCCAAGCACCACATTACTATCATTGATACATCTCCATAGCTTCGTGCCCTGAATAAAACATAAGTGACACACCACTCATGAAGAAATGACACATGTTCAGAAAAGAGACAAAAAGACATACCACTCGGTCATGCAGAGCGCCATAATCTAGGTGCGCTCCAATGGTCTCCCTAATAGAGTTGTTGAATGCACCATCAGCAGCCTCACTTGGCATTACTTCCAAGCAATCGGCACGAGTCCAAGCACCCTTAAGGATAACTTTGTACTCTTTGCGAAGCCACTCCAAATGCCTTAAATATGCCCCCTCGTCATTGTCAGGTGTGTGATTATCTTCAACTCAGGCATTCCTCTGAGCATTCCACATGTCCACCCACATAAGATGGTGATCCTCCCAATTAGTGACATTCTTGTTGTGTCACCGGCTCGTCCTACAAAGCATGAGAAGTATCAGTATCAATTTCATTTTTCCGTGGTACACATTGATCAACATATGGTACAAGAAACTCTCACCTATGTAGCACCACTCTTGTCTCAACATACTCCGACGGGGTGCGTTGTTGTACTCCAAATTGCTTCGAAACACGATGTGGAAGATGCCACTCCACCGCAAAAAAACATATCATAGGGCAACGCATACGCCAAATATGTTGGCCACGAAGGCACAAAGGGAACTGCCTAAGTACCATGTACAGCCTCCAATTAACCTATATCACAACATGTCACTAGCTCATGCACAACAACAAAAATCTGTAATGATGGCAAGGCATTTGATAATTACCTGGTTGTAAGTAAGCATGTCAAGCTCGCTTATGTATGCCGTGTACCGCCCCATGGCGGCGATACTCGACACTTGGACAGTAGCCCACGTGTATGCGATAGTGGGATACCGCTCCTCATCCCCGTCAAAAGGCCACTCCCAAGGTTCTTCCGGAGCAATGGTGAAGTTACGGCCCACAGGGATACGCTCCCACATCCAAATATGTAGGGCCCAAACAAAACCACCAAGACAAGATTTAGGCTTACTCCTCATACATGCTCCGTCTAACTGCACATTTGTACACCCATTAAACAATCACATGCAAAAATCTCTTTCATATAATGAGAATGCATCATATTAGCATTACCTGACGGTACAAGAAGGCTAGTGCCGCCGACCCCCAACTCCACTTAACATCCTAGTTACGAAGAGGGTCCAAGAACATCTACGAGGCTGTTTCTCCCGTGCCGTCAGGAAACACCACTTGGGTCAAAAGATTCCATAAGTAAGCCCTGGCCTACCTCTCCGCAACAGCCGGACTGGCACTCTCTGGGCACTCGTAAAAATGTTCTTGTAGCCATGAGAACAAAACACCAGATGGCCTAGGATCCTTCTTTGTTTCATGAATCCACGGGGGAGGTTCAACACCAACCAAACCTGCAACCCTTTGCCGCCACCCCTCAGACTTCACCTTCCCGGTAAGAGCCCTGCCCTCGATCGGAAGACCGGAGATCATCGCAATATCCTCCAAAGTGACGGTCATCTCACCAAGAGCAAGGTGAAAAGAATGCGTCTCCGGCCTCCAACGGTTCGTAAGGGCGGTAATGGCCGTCGAGTTCAGCCATGGTGGTGTGCCTTTAAAGTTGAGCACAAACTGGAGAAGATCCATTCTTCTAAAATAAGGATCGTAGCGATGGTCATACTTCAGGGACTCACGTGGGTTGTGGCCTCTCAACCGAAGTACTGGAGGAACCTACAAAAAACACACGCACAATTTATATACTTCTCTAAACTACTCACAATATGAGAATCAACAATGTAGATACATAATTACCTCCCCTCTTTCCACTAGCACAACACGATGCTTCTCCTCGTAATAATCATCAAGGCTGGGATATTTATCCGGCTCAAACATCCTACAAAATAAGGTCAATGGATTTGTTATGATATATGCTTAAAATTATGACCACATCATATACAAAATCGTGTGAAAACTACTACAAATTATCCCAAAGATACAAATCATGAACCACATTACCAACACCAATTCTTTTCAACCTATTTTATCCCAAAGAATCTATCACAACTAATTATTAACAAATAATAGGTTCAACCTAATCCAAGAAAATGGTCTATCTCTAAATCCAATACTAAAAAAGTTAACTAAGAATACTTCAACACAAGGAGTACATGTCTTCTTTCTAAACATAATGTATCCAAAATATTCATCAACAAATCACTAATAACTCATCTTAGGGTTCCACCATGTTTGAAAAATTGCATCTACAATAGCTAATCTTGACTGAAAATAAATGGAGGATTGGGAAGAGAATACCTCAAGCAACTCGGGGATGCTCCGATCTACTCATTTTGATGATCAAAATAGCAGATTTGGGGGCATTTGGTGAAAAAGAGGGAGGGCGGCCGCCAGTTCGTCGCTGGAAGAACTGCCCGATCGAGGCTGCGAGTGGGCTGGGTTAGGCCCCCGCGGCCCCGCGCGCATTACTTAATCCAGTCCAGAAACGCCAGGGACATTGGCGTTTCACACGTGCCACGTCAGCGAAAACAGCGGGTTCAGACTGACTGTGGGCCAGGGCAGAAACGCAAGCTTCCTCGGTGTTTACGTGTTGGCCAGGAACACTAGCGGGCTCGGCGTTTCAGTGTTGGGTAGAAACGCCGCGGACTATAGCGTTTTTAAAAGGGTCAAATCGTAAAATACTTTCACGTTGAGTTCAGTTTGTGACGATAAACGTTGACATGGTTAGAACAGTGATTTCGGCCAGATCGCACGCCGTGCCCACGTGAATGTGTTCACTTTTGATTCAAAAATTAGTTTCACCGCATCTTTCCTCCAAAAAAAGTTGGAGATAATGTTTGTTTCATCTTCCATGTTGCGGCATAACCAATGAGGTGACGCTGACTGTTTTATCTAGACCGACGGAAAGCAAAAGGGGACCTACTCATAATACTATAGATTGCCAAGCACATGGCCGTATGGTGCCCATGCCTTTGCTTCTTCAGACAACTTATCGTGTTTTTACAACAGAATCGATCGATCAGAGATGATATATGGCTACCGGCAAAGCGTGCCTTTGAATTAAGAACGGTCACCAATCAGCTCCGTATGTGTACCCGATATCACATGCCATGCCCACGTGAATGTGATCCGTTCTTGTGTACAGTACTCGGTTCGATCTAAAATAAGTGTCGTGGTTTTGAACTAAAACCGATGAAGTGACATTGACTGTTTTATCGGAGGAATTATTAGTTTTACCGCATGATCCTTTTTCTGTTTTGATGAGATAATGATTTTCTTGTTCTTCCATGTTGCGGCATAGCCAATGAGGTGACACTGAATGTTTTGTCCAGACCGATGAAAAGCAAAAGCAGACCTACTCATAATACTCTACAATGCTTAGCATATGTGCAGACAACAATACAAAACTGTGCAACTAGTTAAGTAACCCTAAGCACGTAGCCTGCTGCCAACAATATACCAACACGCGATCAAGAACATAAAATAAGAGTAGCACTCCTATAGCATGTAGGTGGAGCTATCTTACCGAAAAAGGCTTTCGCCCTGTTTTATATATAAAGCACCGATCAATAAGCACCCAGTACAAACGCACGCCACCACTACACATGCACACACCCAAGGCAGGATACAAAGGCGCTGAGCGCTGCAACACCACCCCTAGCACTATCACCACGAAGAGACGAAGCTACATATGACGATCCATGAGCTTCAAGGCGGCGCCTTCAGAAAGGGTACGACACCGGCGCGCTGCCATCGCCCGATCTAAGGAACAGAGTTTCCCCTGGGGCTGCATGATGGGCAATGAGAGCCACGACGATGCCTTCAAGAAGGGAACGATCTTCGCCACCGCCGGTCCGTCCGAAGATAGAACATGTTTTCACCTCGGCCAACACTCACCGCCACCGAACGCCACACCCCGGCTACCACGCCGCCCACACGGCCATGGCGAGCGGGCAGCACCAAGCAACGGGCTCTGCCCAAGAGCACCGCGCTACCACCACCAGAGCCTCCACCCCGGCATCCAAGACCTTGACACCACCTCACCCGAGACCCGCCGCTACCCCAACCAAAGAGACGAGCGGAAAGGTCCCACCTTTCGAACCCCTGGGCGACCCCCATCGTCGAGACCTGATAGGCCGGCCAGAACTGGCATCCATCAACCCGTCCTGCAGCCCCGAGCGCGAGACGAACTTGATCCTGCAGCACCGTGAGGGGGACGAGGTTAGTCCTCGCTGCGGCACGTAGACGAGCTCGGTCCTCACAGACTGCGGCGCGAGACGAGCTCGGTCCTGCCGCACCGGGCGCGAGACGAGCGATGGACCGTGGGTGGGAGAGGGCCAGCCCTTCAATGGAAGTAGTGACCGGACAACGAGGAGATGGGGCGAAGGTCGAAACGGTCCGAATGCGGATGAGCCGACGCAGGAAAAGCCGGCCGCCACCGCAGTGAGAGCCGCCGAGCCACCATGAAGCTGCCACGACATCGAGAGGCCACCACCAACGCCGGGCCTCTCCGCGCCGCCGCCCACGGCCAGAGCAACGGCCACACCCGGTCGCTGCCCACCCGGGTCGCCTGGCAAGCTCCAAGCGTCGGAGCAGCCGGGCACGCACCACCGATGCCACACGCCAGAGCGCCAGCCACCACCACAGAGCATGCGCATCCACGCCCTGGCCAACACCACCTGTAGCCCCACCACCCCACCGAAGAAGCACAACCACCAGCAGCACCACCACCACCTTAGCAGGGCCGCCAGCCGTCCCCGCCGCCACCAACCCCCAACACCAACCAGATCTGGACAGAGCCACCTAGATCCGCCGCCAGAGCAACCCGCCTCCTCGGATCCCCACAAGCCGCCGCTGGAGGGGGGGAGGAGAGGGCACTCAAGGGCCACCACGACGCCGGAGAGGAAGGGAGCCGAACAGTGAAGAGCCGCCGCCCGACGCCGGCGGGAGGGCGCCCAGCGACGCCGACCACCTGCGCGGGAGGAGCCCTGCTGCCGCGCCACGCGGCTTTTGGCCGGTGACGCCGGCGGGGAGGAGAGGCCAAGGCGAGGGGCTGGGACGGTGGCGCTAGGGAAGCCATCCGGAGTCGCCCGCGGGAGCGACTCGGGGGCGGACCAAAAGGGGAGATCTTGGTATGAAGTTATCTTTCGTGGAGCTATCTTACAATATCACAAGTTCACACAACACAAGCTTAAAGCTACACGCAGCTGGATAACGTAGTAAATTTCTGCACCTGTGAAGTGCATGATGGCGTTATCATGTCAGCCAAAGAAATGAACGGGTGTTCGTTTCGTTCGTGCTGGGGACCACCGGCATCGATCCCTGTCCACGACAAAGGATGATTTTGTTGCCAAATCAAGATACTTGGACAGAAACCCGCCATCGTGCATATGAAGCACAAATCCGTCAGCTTCAATAACGCCATGAATATCTTCTCTAACAAACAATGGAAAAGACACCATAATGTACGATATCTTATAATGCAATAACATGTTGAATTGTTGATGGATTCCCGGGCAATCGTGCGCCAATAATCTGCCCGCGCCATCGCGGCTTTCGGCCTTTGGAGCGCGTTGAAACTGAACCGCGTGCAGGGAAGTCCGGACGGATGAGAGTCCCAGTGGAATGCACGCGTCGGCTTCAAATGCAAGCCTCTTGCAACGACGGCGTAAAGATGACATCCATGTGTGCATTATCAACAAGATTATTTCTCGATCGCCTGGCAAATGATGGAGGCGAATCGGCCTGCCATGGGCATCATGACGTGCAAAATAATGCATGTTTTTCTTCTCTTCTTCTCGACAGTGGCGGTGCATGATCAGTTTGCATCGAGTTCCATCCTATCTCCGCCCGTGCTTTAGGCGTTTTTTTTTCTTTTTTTTTGAAAAGGGGACTTCCCGGCCTCTGCATCAGAACGATGCATACGGCCACATTTATAAATCAATAAAGTAGTTCAATAAGGTCTTGCAGTCTGCAACAAAATAAGAAGCTGGCTCACAAAGAGCTACAAAAGCAAAAAAAAAGCCCCAAAGCCACAACCGGCTGGCATAAGATAGATAGGTAAACTAATCGCCTATTCTATTACACGACCACCATCCAAACCGGTTGAAGATATCCCGCGCTACCATCTCCCACCGGACAGATCCAGTAACCAAACGCCCCCTGGCCTCCGTTGGAGTGAGTAAGGACCACATACGGATTAGCGCAGCAGTCCGGAATAAAACCTGCAAAAAATGAATAGTTGTTGTTCTGTTAAAAGCCAAATTATTTCTACAGTACCAAATTGCCCATAACAACGCACATGCTCCTACATGAATTTGTCTAGCTGTTTCGGACTCTATCCGAACAAGCCACGTTCCAAATAACGACCTGACCGAATTCGAAGGAGTAATGTTAAAGGCAATTTGCACCGAGCGCCACAACACCCTCGCCAACGGGCAATCAAAGAAAAGGTGCTTGATAGTTTCATCTCCCATCTCCGAGCGCCACAACACCCTCGCCAACACCCTCGCCAACCGGCTGGCATAAGATAGATAGGTAAACTAATCGCCTATCCTATTACATGACCGTCATCCAAATCGGTTGAAGATATCCCGCTACCATCTCCCATCGGACAGATCCAGTAACCAAACACTAGTAGAAAAGGGGCCTATTGACCCGGTTGGTGAGGGCCTTTAGCCCTGGTTCATGAACCGGGACTAAAGGGTCAGACTAATACCTCGCCCTTTTTAGTCCCGGTTCAATCGTAACCGGGACCAATGGGCCTCCACGTGGCCTCTCTGGCGGGAGGCCTTTGGTCGGTTGGTCCTTGGTAGCACCAGGGACCAATAGTCATCCAACGTCCACATTTCTATGGTTGGGGTTTTTGTTTTTTTTAAATTGGGGGGGGATTTGGGGGTTTGGGGGGGTTAATTTAGGTGTTTCATATATTGTGTTAGCTAGCTAATTAATAGAGAGAAGTGTCCTCTCTTTTGTCCGTGCTTGGTCGACGCTACGTACTATACATACGTATAGAGAGGACTAGCTAGACACGCTTAGCTAGCTAGTAAGCAAACGAAGGAAATGTAAGATCGTCATGAACATATATGCATACAGAGGGAAGTGATATCGACCACCTCTCCTTCTCCGAGAGATTGGTCGAACAAAAATTCTCGTATATCTATCCGACACTACCGGCTACATATATACAATAATTATCTTTTACAAAAATAATCTCCTAACATACGGACGCGTGGTCCACATAGTATTCTCCGTCTTCAGCGATCACGTGGTCAAGAAAGAATGCCGCCAATTCCTCTTGAATTGCTCGCATGCGATCTGGTGCTAGTAGTTCATCCCTCATCCGAAACATCTAATTTTAAGAAGGGGTTCAATACATATATATATATATATATATATATGAATGAATGGAACTCAACACAAATGATGGTAATAAAATAAAATTGTGAATATTGTTATTTACGCACTTCATAATGTTTGTCAGAGTAGCCCCGCTCACAGGTCGTGTGGCGGATGGACTCGCAAATGTAGTATCCACAGAAATCATTCCCTTGTTCCTGCCACAACCACTTTACAAGAAATAGAGGTCAATCAAACTGATAAATAGCAAGCATGTTAAATGGTATTGATGAAACTAGCTTGAATTACTAGGAGATGCGTGGAATATGCTACTATAGTACTTACTTTCGGGTGTCTAAATTGCAGCTTCTTCGGCAGTCCCGGAGCTTTTTTGGTGAATTTTCTCCAAACCCTGCCATACAAAGAAAACAATTACTTGATATCAGAAATGAACAAAGTTGCTGATATGGTGGATAATGATCGATTTAACTTACTTCTCGAGCATTTCAGTCATGTCCGCATACTCCTTGGGATCTTTTCGTCTCGAGTCTAAGACAGTTACTACTCCTGCTCAAGCTTAATCTCTAGGAGAATATAATGGTACTGCACGCATGCATAACTCATCAATATTACATTACTATAACCTGGACTAATAAGGGAAACCGAATATGCCACAAGACAGTAACACTCACTTGAAGTTGTAAGGAAAGAGTATTATATCCTTGTGTTCATTTATTACCAACGATTGCAGCAAGTTGGCCTCGGTATTTTCGGCATGAAATTCAACCTCAGTTGCATCTATGAGTTATGTGTTAATGAACCCAATGGAACCCACTTGTCTTTTCTTCAATTCGGCGATCTTCACCGCATAATATAGTGAGGATAATTATAAATACATGCAATGAAAGAGCTGAGTTATATAGAGAGACTTAATGATGAAGTAGTACTACTTACAACGATGAGCAGGTGACCGTTGCTTTATCGAGGGCCAATTGATTGAAAAACTGATAGAACTCCTCAAATGGAATAGGCAACAGTTCAATTCCAACGAGGTCATGCTCCTTTTAACTCTCACATACAAAGTACTCCTCCTCGGACTCTCTGCGCAGGTTTTCATGTACCAATCATGCAATCTTCGCATCATCGTTGATAGAGAGCTTTCATCTTTCACGAGAGGCTTCCGTACACGTATCTTTGTATCTCGCACCTCCAAGAAATCATAATGTACATCGTCGGGCAGGTAATCTTGAGGATTGCCATAACCGGCACCATCCTCGGATCGACGATGTCGCTAGCGTGCACCTTGAGCGGGGGCACGATTGCTTGCTTGTTCGCCGAGCTGGGCAATTTGTTTCTCAGCTGCCGTCGTTCTTTCATTCTTTGATCAGTTTTAGTACTTCCCGACCTCTCCGCTTGGCAAATGCCTTTCCAATAATGCGCTCATAGTTGCCTTTTCGCGGAGACTTGGGTGGTTTTGTCGGGGCAGTGAGTGCGCTTCGCTTTCACCGGATCTACCTTCTCCTCCGGAGGTGGATGTCTCTTTGCTTTCAACCCTTCAAACCAGTCATGCACTTCGTCCGCGCGATCTTCGCGTTTTCCTCGTCGGTCCTCTCGTACGGTAACTTCTCTGGCTTCTTCAGAGAAGGACCGAATCTGTATCTCCTCCCGCCTTTGGCTGTACTGCTAGACGCCGGCAGAGCAGACGGAGCGGATGTCTTCTTTCCTTGCTTACGAGACGGAGGAGAAGGACTACGACGCGCCGGAGCAGCCGGAGCGGCGGTGGGTCTCTTCCGCCCTTGCTGACGAGGCGGAGAAGGAGGAGGCTGGCTGCTCGGGCGCACAGTGCAGGCGGAGAAGGAGGTGGAGTGCCGCCATGCGCCGGAGAAGGAGCCGGCCGAGTGCCCCGATCGTCACTCACGGGAGGAGGAGGCAGTGGAGGAGGCGGAGTGCCCCGACTCACGGGAGGAGGAGGAGGAGGCGGAGGCGTCCAGTTCGGAAGGTTGATGAGATCCTTCCGCCATAGGCATGGAGTCTTCAGAGCAGAACCCAGCCGATACTCCCCTTCACTGGTAGGGTGGTCAAGTCGGAGGTCCTCAAATCCCTCCGTTATTTCATCCACCATCACCTTAGCATATCCTTCTGGAATCGGCCGGGAGTGAAAAGTTGAGTCGGGTTTAGTAGGATAAACAGAGCCAACAGCCGCCTTGACCTTCAAATTGCTCCATTGCGCCATAAGGTGGCAATTTTGAGACTCCGTGATAGCATCCACGGGATAGCTGGCAGGACCCGTCAAGGCATGCTCCGGCTGAAGCAGATCGATGGAAGCCACACTGCTTCTCCGCTGAGATGGCGGGGTAGCTTCGGGGGAAGCTTCGGCAGGTCGTTTGCTGCGATCTGCTGCTTCTCGTTCCTCTTCTCGTTCCTCTAGCCACATTACCCTTTTCGCGGCGCTTTGCATTTGGCTCTCGCTTCCAGCTTCTTCCTCCTCTCATGGGTTTTGTAACCCCTGCGTCCGAAATCCAGCCTTCCACGAAGGGAGCTGGCGTGCCTCGTGGTCCGCCCAGTGGTGCTCGTGGATTCCCGAGGGCCATTATGAGCTCGCCTTTCTCCCCGTCTGGAACGAAGTTCCCTTGTTGCGCTTGCTTCGATATATTGCTTTAGCCTCTTGATCGGTATGTCCAATTGCTCGTCCGTCCAAATGCACTTCCACGATACAAGGTCCAAGGTTCCGCCAGCTCAAGAACCAAGTCCGCAACGGTTCCGCTACCCATTGTCTCCGGTTCGATCCCTTTATCAAGCAGATCATTCTCAGCCTTGGCCCACTTAGGCCGGGCTATGAGGTAGCCACCGACCCATGCGATGGTGAAGCGTCTTCTTCGCAGCATTTTGCTTGTTTATCGCCGACATCTTTTTACTCTTTTCCGATGTCCTGTGGGCCACAAATGCGGGCCAGTCATCTCTGATCTTTCTCATATTTGCCCTTGAATTCTGGTGTCTCTTTTTTATCGACAAACTTATCCAGGTCTTTCTTCCAATGCACGAATAGCTCGCCATCTTCTTAAGAGCAAAAGACTTGATTAATGGCTCTATAACCGGCTTCTACGGATCATCCTCTGGCGGTAGGGTGAAATTTGACTTCAGCTCACCCAAAGATCATTTTTCTGCAGATCATTGACATAAGACACCTCAGGGCTCTTCGTTCTTAGGCTTATACCATTCTTTGGATGCTGATCGGGATCTTGTCCCTAACCGTAACCCTGCACTAAGCAACAAATGCCTTCTTTGTCCGGATGGGTTCAATCGGTTGCCGTCACGCGATTTCTATGATCTCAAACCTTTCATCCGAGCTCAACTTTTTCTTCGGCCTCGTCTCTTTACCGAAGTTGTGCTCGATCCGAGGGCTAGAAAAGGAAGAAAGACGAGAGTTAATTAATATGTGTACATACCAAAACAATGAATGCATCAATTAGCTAGTCAAAGACAGCTTAACTAATATATATACCGGTCGGACTCAGTTCGGTGATCATCGGAGCAGTCCCCACGGTCTATTTCTTCACCCTCTCCTTCTTCCACCGGCATTGGGTCATCGGAGCCATCATAAGCATAGCCACCGCTTCTTCACCCTCTCCTTCCAGACTATCGGTCGTTGAGAAACATCATCGAGTTGATGGCATCACTTCCTTCTGCGATTATGTGCCTCAACAACGCTTCTTGTGCTTCGCCTCGGGCGGGTGTCCATAGTTTCTACAAATATTTACAACGTGGCAATTATTATTCAAACATGACAGATATGGATATATTAGTGGCAAACGAGAACTAGCTAGCTAATCACGATAAGGAATCATATTAATTAGTGGCCTCGACGCTGCTTCTCTAGGGTTTCGGTGGCCTCGACAACGCTTCAAGGGTTAGGGGTGGCCTCGAGAACGCTTCAAGGAGGGGTAATATCGACCCCCACATGTTGAAGCTATCGGGAGGGGTATATCGACAACAACAATGACGACACTACATCTATGTCCCACAAGTGACGTGGGCATCGACGCAGCGTCACTTGTGGGACGGGATGTAGCGTCCGACACCGACGGCCACATGTATCTCACACCGACGATACTTGCTATTTAATTAGGGTTTCCTCTACCGCTCGGCGACCCTCGACGACCCTCGTTCCCGATAAAAAAAGAGGAAGAAGAAGAAAAAAAAAGAGGAGAAGAAAGAATAGAGGAGAAGAACTCCTCTATTCTTTCTTCTCCTATTTTTTTCTTCTTCCTCTTCTTTTTTTTATCAAGGGGTCGAGGATAATTCTCTTTTTGGTACAAAGTTCAGCAAGAACCTTCCGAATATCTTTATTTGGAAGGCCTTTGCTGAAATTCGTACAGAAAGGCAAATTATCCTATCCGGGACTTCGTACCATCATGCCCTGGTTACTTCCGGCTAATGATGAAGCCATGGATTTCTTCAATACTTTGACACTAGGAAACCTCTCTCGACCCCTGGAACCCTCGACAACCCTGGAACCCTCGACCCCTAGACGACCCTGGAACCCTCGACCCTCGATCCCTCGACTCTATAGAACCCTCGAACCCTCGACCCTGAAACCCTCGACCCTTGACCCCTTAACGACCCTCGAGCCTCTACCCTAGTTCCCGACCCTCGACCCCTCGGCGATCCTCGACACCCTCGTTCCCGACAAAAATTAAGAAGAAGAAGAAGAAGAAGAAGAAGAAGAAGAAGAAGAAAATAGAGGAGAAGAAGAAAGGAATAGCTAGAGGAGAAGATCGAAGAAAAAAAGAAGAAAAAAAGAGGAGAAGAAGAAAGGAATAGTGTAGAAGAAGAGAAAATAGAACCTCTCCACTATTCCTTTCTTCTTCTCCTCTCTTTTTCTTCTTTTTTCTTCTTCTTACTTATTTCTCCTCTTCTTTTCCTCTCCTCTTCTTCTTTCCTTCCTCTTCTTATTTTCTTCTGTCCTATCCTTCTTTTTCTAAAATTCTAACTTTTGCATATATAAAACTTTTCTAAAATTGTAACTTTCTATATATGAACAAAACTTTCTATGAACCAAAAAACATTTTTAACATATATATTTAGCAAATTCTAGCCACATACATCACATACACATATACATTATAGCCACATACACATATACATCACATATGAACAAAAAAATAAACTAATAAAAATAAAAGAACAGATTGCAACATATGAACAAAAACATATAGCCACATGCATACACATACATTATATATATATGAAAAAAATTAAACTAAAAAAACAGGGCAGGGCAGGGTGGGCGCCAAGGGCGGAGGGTGGGCAGGTGTGCTCAGGGGCGGCGGGCACGGCGGGCGGCGCTGGGGAGCGGGCGCAGCGTCGGGCAGATGGCGTCGAGGGCGGCGACGACGCTGGGCGGGGCGGACGGTATGGGCGTGGCGCAGGGCGCGGGCCGGCGACGGCATGGGCTCGAGGGCGGCGGACGACGCCGGCGTGGCTCGGGGCACGGGCGACGACGGCGGGCGGGCAGCCTGGCGGCGTCGAGGAGGTCCGCGGCGCCGGGGCGGCAATCGCGGCGAAATCTGAAAAAACGCTAAGTCCTGGCTTATATAGAAAAGGCTTTAGTCCCGATTCGTGACACAAACCGGGACTAATGCCCCCCTTTAGTCCCGGTTGGTGGCACCAACCGGGACCAAAGGCCTCTTTTCAAAGTGAAAGGGCGGAAGCGGCGTTTGGTCTGGTTGGTGGCACCAACCGGGACTAAAGGGGGCATTAGTCCCGGTCGTAGCACCAACCGGGTCTAATGCACCTTTAGCCCCGTTGGTGCCACCAACCGGGACCAAAGGCCTGCAGCCCGAACCCAAATATTTAGTCCCACTCGCTAGTTGAGAGGGAGGCGCACTGTTTATAAGGTGTGGTGCGCCTTCCTCGAGCCTCTCTTAAGGTGCTGGGCCTAACATTGCAATCTGCTGTGGGCTCACTGGGCCTCCTGGGCCTGAATCTCGCCCATGGTAGGGTTTCTAGTCGTATTCAGTGTAAATGAGGGTGGCACTTTTTTTGTTTTTTTGTTTTATTTTTGCTTTATTTAGTTTATTGTGTTTCTATTTACAACAAAATAC
This sequence comes from Aegilops bicornis, assembly GCA_021605145.1. Taxonomy (NCBI): domain Eukaryota; kingdom Viridiplantae; phylum Streptophyta; class Magnoliopsida; order Poales; family Poaceae; genus Aegilops; species Aegilops bicornis. The sequence continues at coordinate 821,582,574 of CM038670.1, forward strand.
TTATTGTTGCTATATTTTTTTCAGTTTTTTTGTTTTGTTTTCTGCATTATTTATTTTCTTTTGTTTTTTGCTTTATTTTCTAATTCTTTTTGCTTTTAGTTTTAGAAAAATTATAAACTTTCTGTTAGCGCCAGTAGTTTTCAAATTTGAAAACACTTTTTTGTTTTCTTTGTTGCTTTATTCATTTTATTTTGTTTCTACTTACAACAAAATACTTATTGTTGCTATTTTTATTTTTTATTTCTAGTTTTTTTGTTTTGTTTTCTGCATTATTTATTTTATTTTGTTTTTGCTTTATTTTTTAATTCTTTTTGCTTTTAGTTTTAGAAAAATTATAAACTTTCTGTTAGTGCCATTAGTTTTCAAATTTGAAAACACTTTTTTGTTTTCTTTGTTGCTTTATTCATTTTATTTTGTTTTTACTTACAATAAAATACTTATTGTTGCTATTTTTATTTTTTTCAGTTTTTTTGTTTTGTTTTCTGCATTACTTATTTTCTTTTGGTTTTTTGCTTTATTTTTTAATTCTTTTTGCTTTTAGGTCAGCAAATTATAAACTTTCTGTTAGTGCCATTAGTTTTAGACTTTCTGTTTGTGCCATTAGTTTTCAAATTTGAATAGTTAAAATTTAAATTCTTTGAAATTCGTAGTTTTCAAATGAACTACTGAAAAAGTTGGCATAGCATGTGCATGTACAAAGCGGATAATGGTATCATACTCGTCTGTTACAAAGTTGGCATGGTATCATCATAATAGTTATGGAGAAAGTGTTCATTTTTCTTCACTTGTGTCATTTGCTTATTCAGTAACCATGGATAATCTTCATCGCTTTATCGGGATGCTTGGGCCAGCCTTGACTTTGAAGGGAGGAATTTCATGAAACTTTTCATACTCTTGAGACATGTCTATCTTGCCCTCCACTCCTGTGGATGTCCCTTTTTCCTGAAAGAACTATGTGGCGCTTTGGCTCATCATATGATGTATTCGCTTCCTTATCTTTTCTTTTCCTCGGTCTGGTAGACATGTCCTTCACATAGATAACCTATGCCACATCATTGGCTAGGACGAACGGTTCGTCAGTGTACCCAAGATTTTTCAGATCCACTGTTGTCATTCTGTACTGTGGGTCTACCTGTACCCCGCCTCCTGACAGATTGACCCACTTGCGCTTAAACAAAGGGACCTTAAAATCTACTCCGTAGTCAAGTTCCCATATATCTACTATGTAACCATAATATGTGTCCTTTCCCCTGTCGGTTGATGCATCAAAGCGGACACCGCTGTTTTGGTTGGTGCTCTTTTGATCTTGGTCAATCTTGTAAAATGTATTCCCATTTATCTCGTATCCTTTCCAATCATTACAGTCAAAGATGGTCCCCTGGACAACAAGTACAGCTCATCACAAACAGTGCTATCACCTCTGAGACGTGTTTCCAACCAACTGCTGAAAGTCCTGATGTGTTCACATAACCCGGGCCGTCAGACCGCTCCGTGTGTTTGGAGCGCAGACTGCTCTTGTGTTCATCGACATACGGGTCACCAAGGTAGAGTTCTCAGAGAACTATGTAGTGTGCTTGAGACCAAGAATATCCGTCCCTCGCATATTATTGAGTCCCTTCCAAGCGTGCCTTTTTCGGTCAGTCTCCCCTCATACCGCGATTTAGGGATACCTATCTTCTTAAGGCCAGGAATGAAGTCAACACAAAACCCGATGACATCCTCTCGCTTGATGGCCCATGGAGATGCTTCCTTCGCCTAGCTGCTACGAACATATTTCTTTAGGACTCCCATGAACCTCTCAAAGGGGTACATATTGTGTAGAAATACGGGCCCCAGAATGACAATCTTCCGCCTAGATGAACTAGGACGCAAGGCCATGATATTGAAGAAGGATGGTGGGAACACCAGCTAAACCGACAAGACATTGCGCCACATCACTCCTTAGCGTTGGTACGATTTCTGGATCGATCACCTTCCGAGATATTGCATTGAGGAATGCACATAGCTTCACAATGGCTAATCGACGCTTTCGGTAGAAGCCCCTCAATGCAACCGGAAGCAGTTGCATCATAATCACGTGGCGATCATGAGACTTTAGGTTCGGAACTTTTTCTCTAGCATATTTATTATTCCCTTTATATTCGACGAGAAGCTAGTCGGGACCTTCATCTTGAAAGTACATTCAAAGAAGATTTATTACTCTTATTTCGTAAGAGCGTACCTGGCAGGACCAACAAACTGATTCGGAGGCATGCCCTCTTTTTCTAGCAAGCGTAGCAGGTCCACCCGAGCCTCACCTGTATCGTTTGACATCCCATACACGCACAAGAAGCCTAGCAGGTTCACGCAAAGGTTCTTCGTCACGTGCATCACGTCGATCGAAGAGCGGACCTCTAGGTCTTTCCAGTAGGGTAGGTCCCAAAATATAGATTTGTTCTTCCACATGGGTGCGTGATTGTCAGCATCATTCGGAACAGCTAGTCCGCCAGGACCCTTTCCAAAGATTACGTGTAAATCATTGACCATAGCAAGTACGTGATCACCGGTACGCATGGTGGGCTTCTTCCGGTGATCTGCCTCACCTTTGAAATGCTTGCCTTTCTTTCGACATTGATGGTTGGTCGGAAGAAATCAACGATGGCCTGGTACACATTCTTCCTGCAGCTTCCCGGTATATACTATCGGTGTCAAGTAGACAGTGCGTGCATGCGTGGTATCCCTTGTTTGTCCGTCCCGAAGGTTACTGAGAGCGGGCCAATCGTTGATAGTCACGAACATCAACGCCTTTAGGTGAAATTCCTCCTCTTTGTGCTCATCCCACGTACGTACACCGTTTCCATTCCACAGCTGTAAAAGTTCTTCAACTAATAGTCTTAGGTACACATCAATGTCGTTGCCGGGTTGCTTAGGGCCTTGGATGAGAACTGGCATCATAATGAACTTCCGCTTCATGCACATCCAAGGAGGAAGGTTATACATACATAGAGTCACGGGCCAGTGCTGTGATTGCTGCTCGCTTCCCCGAAAGGATTAATGCCATCTGCGCTTAAAGCAAACCATACGTTCCTTGGGTGCTTTGCAAACTCATCCCAGTACTTTCTCTCGATTTTTCTCCACTGCGACCCGTCAGCGGGTGCTATCAACTTCCCGTCTTTCTTACGGTCCTCACTGTGCCATCGCATCAACTTGGCTCTCCGTTTGTGAACAGACGTTTCAACCGTGGTATTATAGGAGCATACCACATCACCTTTGCAGGAACCCTCTTCCTGGTAGGCTCACCGTCAACATCACCAGGGTCATCTCGTCTGATCTTATACCGCAATGCACCGTGATACCGGCATGCGTTCAGATCCTTGTATGCACCGTGGTAGAGGATGCGATCATTAGGGCATGCAAGTATCTTCTCCACCTCCAATCCTAGAGGGCATACGACCTTCTTTGCTGCGTATGTACCGTCGGGCAATTCGTTATCCTTTGGAAGCTTCTTCTTCATTATTTTCAGTAGCTTCTCAAATCCTTTATCAAGCACAACATTCTCTCGCCTTCCAATCGCAGCAATTCCAAAGACGGTACCGAGCTTTGTGTTGCCATCTTCGCAATTGGGGTACAACCCTTTTTGTGATCCTCTAACATGCCATCGAACTTCAGCTTCTCCTTTTGACTTTCGTGATTGCGTCCTTGCATCGACAATGACCCGGTGGAGATCATCATCATCGGGCACATCGTCTGGTTCCTCTTGATCTTCAGAGCTTCGCCCGTTGCAGCACCATCGTGCACATCGTGTGTTCCTCTTGATGTTCAAGAGCATCACTGTATTCAGGGGGCACATAGTTGTCATCGTACTCTTCTTCTTCGCCGTCTTCCATCATAACCCCTATTTCTCCGTGCCTCGTCCAAACATTATAGTGTGGCATGAAACCCTTGTAAAGTAGGTGGGTGTGAATGATTTTCCGGTCAGAGTAAGACTTGTATTTCCACATATAGGGCATGGACGACACATAAAACCATTCTGCTTGTTTGCCTCAGCCACTTCGAGAAAATCATGCACGCCCTTAGTGTACTCGAAGGTGTGTCTGTCACCGTACATCCATTGCCGGTTCATCTGCGTGCATTATATATAATTAAGTGTGTCAAAAATCATTACGTAACATCATGAATAGATAATTAAGTGACCAAATTAATAGAAGTTCATCATCACATAAAAACCAAAGTACATACGTAGTTCTCATCTAACAACATAAAGCTCTGTAAAGCATCTAAATTAATTAAACCATACATTGAAACTATGTAAAACATTTCAATGCGAAAACAAATGCGATCATAATCGCAACCAAGGTAACAACTGATCCAACGGCATAATGATACCAAGCCTCGGTATGAATGGCATATTTTCTACTATTTCTAATCTTCAAGCGCATTGCATCCATCTTGATCTTGTGATCATCGACGACATCCGCAACATGCAACTCCAATATCATCTTCTCCTCCTCAAGTTTTTTATTTTTTCCTTCAAGAAATTGTTTTCTTCTTCAACTAAATTTAACCTCTCGACAATAGGGTCGGTTGGAATTTCCGGTTCAACAACCTCCTAGATAAATAAAATCTATGTCACGTTGGTCAGCATAATTTTCATAAACAATAAATGAACCAATAGTTATGAAAAGATAATATATACCACATCCGAATCATAGACAGGACGAGGGCCGACGGGGCGGATACCAAAACCATCGCACTATATAAGATGCAATAATAAAAGTAAGAAAATAATACAAGTATCTATCTAAACATACAAGTAAGAATATTTTTCCTTTCAGAAAGAAGATAAGAACAAGAGGCTCACCACGGTGGTGCCGGCGATAAGATCGGCGCGGGTGATCGACGGTGATGAAGACGGGGACGGGGCGTGATGGACCGCTAAACCTAGATAAATATTGAGGAAAATGGAGCTTGGCGGTCGAGCTTGGAGAGGAGAAACCTTAAGTAGTGTGGCTCGGGCATTCCATCGAACACCTTGTGTGCATAGGAGGTGAGCTAGAGCACCACCAAGCCCTCTCCCCTCGGCGGAAAAAAGCAGGAGTGTGCTCGCTCTTGCGCGAGGGGCTATATATAGGCAGCACCATTAGCCCGGTTGGTGGCATGAACCGGGACTAAAGGGAAGCCTTTGGTCCCGGTTCATGCCACCAACCGGGTCCTATAGTGGTGGGCCAGGAGCCAGGCCCATTGGTCCCGGTTCATCCCACCAACCGGGACCAATGGCCCACGTGGCCCGGCCGGACCCCTGGGCTTACGAACCGGGGCAAATAGCTCCATTGGTCCCGGTTTTGGATTGAACCGGGACTAATGGGCTGAACTGGCTTGGGCCATTGCCCCCTTTTCTACTAGTGAAATGCTCACTGGCCTCCGTCGGAGTGAGTAAGGACCACATACGGATTAGTGCAGCAGCCCGGAATAAAACCTGCAGAAAATGAATAGTTGTTGTTCTGTTAAAAGCCAAATCATTTCTATCTTACCAAATTGCCCACAACAACGCACATGCTCCTACGTGAATTTGTCTAGCTGTTTCGGACTCTATCCCGACAAGCCACGTTCCAAATAACGACCTGACCAAATTCGGAGGAGTAATGTTAAAGGCAATTTGCACCGAGCGCCACAACACCCTCGCCAACGGGCAATCAAAGAAAAGGTGCTTGATAGTTTCATCCCGATCACAGAAACTACACCTAGTAGAGCCTGTCCAGTTGCGCTTAACCAAATTATCTTTCGTTAAGATGACTTGTTTATGTACAAACCACATAAACACTTTGATTTTCAGAGGAACCATAACTTTCCAAACATTTTTGGATCTAGGAATAACACTAGAACTGATGACATCAATGTACATCGACTTGACTGTGAATTCACCAGATCTAGTAAGATTCTAACACAACTGATCGGGCTGATGAGTAAGCTGAACCTCCATCAGTCTACTCACCAGATGAAGCCAAGCTTCCCACCGGTCACCAACAAGCACCCTCCTAAACTGAATATTAAGGGGAGTGGACTGCAAACTCGTTGCAACCAGAGCATCACGTCGCTGCACAATACGATATAGCGACTGATACTGAAGCGCCAACGACGTTTCACCCAACCAAGTATCCTCCCAGAAGCGAGTGTTATTGCCATCACCGACAATAAACTTTGTTCTATTAAAAAAGTAGCTTTGACTCTCATTAGCCCTTTCCAGAACGGCGAATCAGTCGGTCTGACTGTCGCCTGCGACAAAGTCTTAGAGTGCAGATACTTGTTACGAAGAATATGCGCCCAAGTTGCCTCAGTCTCAGCTACTAACTTATATAGCCACTTACTGAGAAGGCATCTGTTCTTGACTTCAAGATTCTGGACACCAAGACCCCTTGGTCTTTTGGTCGGCAGATGACGTCTCATTTGGCTAAACAGTACTTTCTCTTAAGTTCATCACTCTGCCAGAAGAAACGGGACAGATAGAAGTCCAGCCTTTTCCTAACTCCAATTGGTACTTCAAAACAGGACAAAAGAAACATAGGCAGACTCGTGAGCACCGAACTAATGAGAATCAATCGGCCTCCATACGACATGAGTTTGCCCTTCCAAAGCTTCGCTTTCTTCTCAAACCGATCCTCGATACACTTCCATTCGCAGTTTGTAAACTTACGATGGTGAATGGGGATACCTAGGTAAGTGAACGGTAGTGCTCCCAATTCGCAACCAAACAATTGCTTATATGCATCTTGTTCCTCCTTGGCTCTACCAAAACAAAACAACTCGCTTTTATGGAAGTTAATCTTCAGACCGGTCAATTGCTCGAAAAGGCACAACACCAGCTTCATATTTCTCGCTTTTGCCAAGTCGTGCTCCATAAAGATGATTGTATCATCAGCGTACTGCAGGATAGACACACCACCATCAACTAGATGAGGCACCAAGCCACCTACTTGCCCGGCCTCCTTTGCCCTACCTATCAAGATTGCCAACGTGTCAACGACAATGTTGAACAGAATAGGAGACATTGGATCACCTTGTCTCAGGCCCTTGTGTATGCGGAAATAATGACCTATATCGTCATTCACTTTAATTCCAACACTCCTTTTATGCGTGAAAGATTCAACTTGGCGTCGCCAAGCTTCATCAAAACCCTTCATGCGTAGTGCCTGTTGAAGGAAAGGCCATTTGACTTTATCGTACGCTTTCTCGAAATCCACCTTGAAAACAAATCCATCAAGTTTTTTCGTGTGGATCTCATGGAGCGTTTCATGTAGGACCACAACCCCTCCGAGAATGTTCCTGTCCGGCATGAAAGAAGTTTGAGTAGGCTGCACCACAGTATGCGCAATCTGTGTGAGCCTATTCGTCCCGACCTTGGTAAATTTTTTAAAACTAACATTAAGAAGAAAGATAGGCCGGAATTGCTCAATCCGCACTGCCTCTGTCTTCTTGGGAAGAAGGGTTATCGTTCCAAAATTCAGCTGAAAAAGGTGAAGCTGGCCAGAGAATAAATCATTGAACAACGGCAAGAGATCTCCTTTAATAATATGCCAACACTTCTTGTAGAACTCTGCCGGGAAACCATCCGGGCCAGGAGCCTTGTTATTCTTCATCTGGGAAATGGCCTCATACACCTCTTTCTCGGAAAAAGGAGCAACTAAAATATCATTCTCAACAGCCGTAAGTTGAGGCACATCCTCAATCCTAGACTCATCCAGCGACACACAGTTATCCTCTGGAGGCCCAAATAGCTGCTTGTAATACTCAGTAATATAAAGATTTAAGTTTTCCTGACCAAGAATCGTTCCCTCGTCTTGTTCAAGCTGAAAGATCCTCTTCTTTCTATGCTTTCCATTGGCGATCATGTGAAAAAATTGTGTGTTCGCGTCCCCCTCGACGACTTATCTGACCTTGGTCCGAAGCGCCCACTTTAGTTCTTCCTCACGAAGGAGCTCTTTCAGCCTCATTTCCGCATCAAGCTTGGCATGAAGCTCCGAGGCTGGCAGGATCATGGTTTCGGCTTTTACATCAAGGGACTGAATAAGTGTAAGGAGCTATTCCTTTTCAATCTTATAAATCCCACTGAGATGCTTAGCCCACCCACGTAGAAAACTTCTCAAATGCCTAATTTTATTCTGCTAGCACTCAAGCGCAGTCCTACCTCATGCATCCTTAGCCCATTCTCTGGCTACGAGATCCAAGAAACCTTCTCTCTCAAACTAAGTAAGCTCAAAAGAAAAAACATTTTTATTTCCCAAATGGGTGGCCTCCCCAGAGTCAAGGAATAAAGGCGTGTGACCAGAAATACCACGTGTAAGTGCCTGAACTGATACATATGGGAATTTCTGCTCCCATTCGACGCTAGCCAGGACTCGATCCAGCTTTTCAAACGTCGGATTTGGCATGGCGTTAGCCTGGTAAACTTTTCGCCCGAAAGCTCTATCTCACGCAGATCCAGGCTTTCAATGATTGTGTTAAACATGAACGACCATCTGCCGTCAAAATTGTCATTATTCTTCTCATCACGCCTTCTGATGATATTGAAATCACCCCCCACCAGGATAGGAAGTTGTTCAGAACCGCAAATCCTAACCAGATCAGCCAAGAAATCCGGTTTAAGCTCGGGCTGTGCGGCACCATATACCACCTACAAAGCCCAGTTAAACCCATCGGTCTTCGACCGCACCCTAAACTTAACAGCGAAATCTCCCATGACCACGCTTCGGACTTCTAACGAATCACATCTAACTCCGAGTAAAATCCCACCCGATCTTCCTCGCGGTGGTAGACAATGCCAATCAAAATCAATACCCCACGAAAGAGTATTTAGAAATTGTGGCGAGAAGTTGGCTCTACCCGTTTCCGACAAAGCGATAAAGTCCAACTTATGCTCAATAGAAGCCTCAGCAAGAAACCTTCTTTTAGCCAAGTCTTTCAGACCTCTGCTATTCCAAAAGATTCCTTTCATATCTCGTCATGGAATTTTTTTAGCCGTTCGTATCCGAGCGCTCCTACGCATTGCGGAATCTGGGTAAATCTTCCGCTTCCATTTGCGTTTAGGAATATTGAAACTCTCCAGCTGGTCCTCACAACCAGTCTCAGAGGTGCGCACTTCCACATTGTCCACTCGCTCATCCTCCTCCTCAGGCTCAGGAGACAGATGGGCAAGATCCGCGCAAAGATTATCGAGCGCCCTGACCCCTAAAGCATCGATATTGGACTTATTCATGGGTTTAACCGCAGCTAAGTTATGAATCATCTCAAGCGCCCATTCGGCCTCTAAATCCAGCATATCATTAACCGAGGTTGAAATTTCACTATCATTACTACCTAGTGAAAGTCCTAGCTGATTTGCATTATTGATAATCTCATCATTGGAAAAATGCAAAATAGAATTAGAGGTATTGACCGACATACCAGTAGTGATCTCCACGTCACAAAGCTTGGCCGCCCTCATGGTGCACCGCTGCTGAATGTCGTCCACTTCCGGATGGTCCTGGAGACGGCGACTCAACCGTCGCCCCTCAGAGACCGGATCCGGAATACCACCGAACGCAACACCTCCTCCCGAGTAGCTCTACTCGAGTGCATCAAGCCGGGGGAAGGTGGAACCTGGGCCTCCTGCCCGAGCTCCCCATCCACCCTGACCCAACGGCCAGCCAGCGTCACCGGCGCCGAAGGCAGGCAGCCCCCTTGGGCGCCCCAAGAGAAGAGGACCCCGAGGCCACCTGTCCCGAGCCCTCTCTGGAAAGCGACGGCGGCTCCTGCAACACCGGCCCAGTGATAGGGGAGGAAGGTGCCGGGGCTAGCAGCCTCGACCCCCCTCCCGAAGAGTCAAGCTGCACCGTCGGGATCTCGACCTCCCCAAGCCCCGATGAGGGCATCGAGGCCACCTGCCCCACGCCCCCATCAGCAGATGGCACCGCCGGCTGCAACTGTGGTACCGCGACCGTAGGGGAGGGATCCGAAATCACCATCTCCAGACCCCCGCCTGTGAGAACTACATCCTCCGCCTCAGCACTGACCGAAATCGGCGACGCCCCAAGAAGAGGAACCACAGACTCCTCAAACTCCAGGACCGGTAGCGAGTGCTCGAACACCTCATCAGACTCCACCCGTTCACTCCGGGGGTGCAGATGTCGGCTCGAAAGACCCGAATCTGAGAGAAGTCGTAGGCACCGTAGAAGGTGGTATCGTCCCATCCTCAGGCGACTGAGAGTCAGCACCCGGCGTAGTGGACAACTCTCGTCCACTGTCAGCTGCTGGTGCCTCCTTAAGTGCCGAACTATCATCACCCTCATGCATATCAGTATCAGTCTCGTTGGCCACCTCGGCGAGCAGACTCTCATCCTCGAACTCAATAACTAGGTTATAGATGTGGCCTCGATATGCCCACTTAACCACCTCAGGAACGTACTCGATGTTGAGCACACTGACCAGCAGACGGGCAATCCCGTGGGCTCTGGTAAAGTCCATATCCACTCGCTCTGGTCTGCCCACCATGATACCCAAACTGGCCACGACCCGGGCATCCTGCATCGGCTTGGAGGGAGCCCCAGAGAACCGCAACCAAACCTGAGTCAGAGGCTTGCCCGTAGGCTCAATCCTCTTCCACTCGTGAAACTCAAGCACACCATCAGTACCCGGCACCTTGCACATCCCGAAACTCAGAAATCTCTGAAGATCCTCGACTGACGGGAACTCAACCCGAAACAGTTTGTCCTCGATACTAACAAGCTCCCACTGGAAATCCCCAGGAGCTAACTCCTTGAGCCTCTGAACAATCTGTGCCTTCGAGACCTCTCCTCTGGTAATTTTGACTAACCCAGTCGTCAAAATCAATGTCTCGTCAGGAACCTCCATCTCCGTTGGAGATTCAAAGAACGTAATTTCAACACAGTACACTCCATACATCATGAGTGATGGTGCCTGAGCTCTCAAAAACGGACAGTCCCCCGAATCGTGTGCCGGTTTGCCACAAGTGCCACACAGCTCAGCCACACACTCGGCAATAAAATGTCCCTTGCCACCACATCTATAGCACAACATATTTTCTTTCTTACGCGCCCACTTGGACGCCCTCTCAGACTCAGTCCTGTCAGTCGCCTCTACTATCGCTGTCAACCCGGACTCATTTCCGGGAATCTTAGCAGTGGCAAGCGCCGAGACCACCTCCATAGCTTGCCCTGACAAAACCTGCTCCTCAACGGTCCCGTCAACCACCATCTGGTCAACAACAGGCAGCGGTGGCGATCGTGGCGGTACCGCCACCTCGACCCCCACGGCCACCATGATGACCGCGAAACCCACCTCAGCCGGTAGCCCAGTCGACGCCCCTCAACAAAGCCTCACTGGGGCCCCGAGCGTTAACGCTCGCCCGCCGCCATCGCTCTGCCAAGCGTAGCCCCGACCACCGCCCGTCGACAAGGACCCACGGTGCTTACCAACTCCATACGCACCAAAACCATCATCACCCCACTGTCCCCGGGGCGCGGCAGAAACTTGAGGCGGCGGCGGTGGCTGCGCCGCACCGCCCGACCTGCTCGCTGGGGCTTAGCGACGACGTGAGGCGGCGGAGCTGCCTCGGCTGCTGCCCGGTCGAGAGCCCTGGCGCAGTCGGCCTTGGCACCGCGCCACCACGGCCCGCCGTGATCATCCCGGCCGCTGCCGGCGCCGGAGGACGGATACCCGCAGGAGCAATGGCCGGCGGTCGAGGACCAGTCAACCCTCCACCACGGCCCAAAGCCGAACCAACCGCCGCCACCCCTCGACCAGCAGGCAGAACCGGTGGAGGAAGCACCCCACGGCCTGCCCCAGGGTTCAACGACGGCCCTGCCCCGCGACCACTACCCGCAGGCAACGGCAGCGCAGCCCCATTCCCGGAAGCAGGCGGCGCCACGGCCAGCATCAGCGCCCTGCGGCGTCGCGGTCTGGACGCGGCTTGTCCCAGGCTTCTACCCTGGCGGCAAGGCACCTCCGCGGCCGCCATCGCCCCAAGCGGGGGAATACGCCGCCCCCGTCCACTCCCGGCCGATCGAAGGATAGGACTCCGGCGTCGCAGAACCCTAACCGGTGAAGGCGTTGAACGAAACGACGATCGAACTGGCGAACCTACGTCGCCCACAGCCGCGATCAAGACCGGGTCCACCTGGGCCACATACCCAGGCGATACCGGCCCGACCAGCCCACCCACGATGCACCGATCCGCTCCCAGCACAAGCTGGTTTGGCACCGGGTTAGCACGGGCCTCATACCCAGCTAACCCCGGCCCAACCTGACTCAGCCCAAGAGCGCATTCATTCGGCCTCTCTCGGCCAATTAGCAAATTCAAACGACGCTGGCGATCTTCAGCGATCCCGAGGCCCGGAAAACCCGGCGAGACCGGAAGCGCCGGCGGCGACGATCTGGCCATCGTCCGGCGATCCTTCTTCTTCCGCTTAACAACGATCCACGACTCCGGCCGAACAAGATCAAAAACAGTGAGATTAGGAAGACTAACCTTCGGTAAAGGACCCTTCCAAGGCTTTACCGCCGCCGACGACAATCTCCGATGAACTAGACGGCGAACCATCTCCCTTTTGTCGCCCGCGTGTAGCCGATCCTTGCCGGATCATGGAGAGGCAACACCTCGCCGATGGAGGACGCGACCTCCTCTTCCGTGTATCCGGCATTGAACCAGTCGTTGACGTGGTCGGAGGGAGTCGGCGTCGGCGGTGATGGCGGAGCATCGTCTGCATCCCCGTCCGCGTCCTCCTCATCGGCGTCCGCAAGCGCCCAAAACCTGCCACCTACCCGCTATCCCTCGCCGGAGAGGAGAGGTGGCGCGCGTGCGGTTGCCCCGCCCGTGGCCCCCCCCCCCCCTCCCCCCCCCCCCAGTCGCCATAGTCCAGATTATTTATGCGTGGTCACTTTAGGCGTTTCTTGCTAGAGAAATTCCCCGCCCTCTCGGTCGTCAACTTGTGCTCTGTGCATCGTCAGAATCGCGCCTCCTTTTGGGAAAACCGCGGACCGAAGAGGAGAACCGCACATCTCTGAATCTGGTCGAGCGTAGACGCGCGCACGCGACGTGTTGGGTGGAGGAGCGCACGAACACCAGCTGCCGGATGCCTTTCCCTAACGCCGGCGTTGCGTGCACGCGGGCGTGTCTCCGGTCCAGTGTCATCCACCCCCATTCCCATCCCACCTGCACCGCTGGGCGCAGGAATCAGCGGCAGCGGCGCGTATAGGTCAATTTGCTGACACTTTAGCTACAATTCAATCGACTGTAATAAAGTTTATGGTTGGTCGATTTATGTTTTCAAATGCCTCATGCATGTGACGGACGGCCAAGAATTTGATCAGCGTGTTTGTAGGGCAGTCTTGAATGGTGGCGTTAGTTCAAATTTAAAGGTAAATTTTATGGTGCTTTTGCTATTTGACAGTCGTCTAAAAGTTTGGTTCATGCTAATTTATTTATTTTTATGCATGTTTATCATTTTTTCTTTCTTTTTTCTTTAGTGGTTTTTTATGTGTGTGTAAATGTTGGATGAGTGTTAGTATGTCCGTGTGTATAACATAATATGTGTGTAAATTATATTGGAGTGTGAAATTTCCACCATTACATATTTATCTTTGTATTTATAACTGACACCAGTTCATTCTTTCTTAGAAACTACATTTTCTTGCGAAAAATCCATTATTATATGCTTGTTCTCGCATATTATGAAAAAGCATATTTTTTATAAATTGTGTGGAATGTTTTTCATTTTCATTATATATTTTCATTTTCTTTCTTCTTAAAGTTTAATACGCATGCCACCAATTCATTGTTTTAAAAAAAAATTAATTAGTTTTTTTTGTTTTTTGTTTTATTTCAGTTTCTATCTTCTCACAGGGTAATACCATCGCCACTAATTCATTCTTTCTTACGAAACTTTATTACTTTACTTTTTTGGTTTTATTTCATTTTCTTTCTTGATTAAGGACAATGCCAATGCCACTAATTCATTCATTCTCAGGGCACTTCTTTTTTGCAAAATTTCCACTCTTATATGATTATTCTTGCATATTATAGAAAGCGCAATTTATATATAGATTATGTGCAAATTTGGTCATTATTTGTTTCTTTTTTATTTTATTTTTCATTTTCTTTAATGTTAAGGGGTAATACTAGTGCCATTAATTTATTCTTTCTTAGAAAACTTCATCATTTTAATTTTTAGTTTTATTTGATTTTATTTCTTGATTAAGGTTAATACCATTGCCACTAATTCATCCATTCTTAGGGCACTTCCTTTTTGCGGAATTTCCACTCTTATATGATTATTCTTGCATATTATAGAAAAGGGCAATTCTATATAAAATATGTGTAAATTTGGTCATTTTCCATGTTTTTATTCTTAAAGGGTAATACCAATTCCAATAATTCATTCTTTTTTAGAATACTTTATTATTTTGATTTTGTTAATTCTTGCATATTATATTCTTATTCTTGCATATTGTAATAACCGCAATTTATGTGTAAGTTGTGTGCCAATTTTGTCATTATCTTTTTTTATTTTCCTTCTACTTAAAGTGTAATTCTAGTGGCACTAATTCATTCTTCTGTCAATATACACGCAAAGTACTATAAAATGTGTGTGTAAATTATCTGGTGGACTACAAAACCGGACGCTTCTGCCTGTCTGTTATTTGGGGGGGGGGGGGGGGGGTGGTGGATGGGTAATAGGCTGCCTCGAATTTTTTCTTCTCAAGAAAGCTTTTTGTCCATCTGTTTATTTTCTCTCTTTCTTCAGGAGGTGGTAGGCTGCATTTTCTTCTCTAGAAAACCTTCTACCATCAGGCTGCCTCAAATTCTTTCTTCTACAAATCTTCTGTCTACGACCACCACCTATCTCTAGGATTTTGTGAGTCAATTTTTTCAATTCATGCATTGTTTTCTTACAAGATAGTTAGGCATGCGTTATTATTTTTTCAATTTCCATCGCTATCAGGTTAGCGTGTATCTATTGGTCTCAGCCCATTTTTTTGTGTTTGCTTTTGGCAAAATGCTCTCACTATTCATGCATAGTTGTTCTACACTTCTACATGCTAAGAGCATCTCTAGCAGACCCGTATATAACCGCGACCCGCAAAATAACCGCCAAAATATGGGTCGGCGCGGAAAATTCTGCCCGAGCAGACCCCTCAAACACGATCGACCCGTAAAAGATTTGCGGGGCGCCGCAAAAGTTCGACCTCAACCTCTAGATTCACGGGGTGGGAGGCCGACCCGAGCTCGCCCCCTATTCGCAACGAGATTTGGCGGGAGGGAACTTTCCGTGCGGCCCTTCCCGCTCCCCCCCCCCTCCTCGCCCTCCATTGCCCCGCCACCGCGCGCTCCGGTCCGTCTTTCCCGCCATTCCTCGCCGCCGTGGAAGCCTTCCAGCTGTCCCCGGTCACCGTGGAGGTCGCGCACGCGCAACCCCCCCCCCCCCCCCCCCAAGCGGATCTCATCGCCGACCATGTCGCCCCTGCTGTCGCCCAAGGACCCAATGGCCAACGCGCCTGCCCGCAAGCGGCAGGGCAACGTCGTCGTTCAGGGAGGCAATCCGGCTAGCCCCGCCGGAAAGGCACGCGCACCGGACGCCGCCGCCGCTGCGCGATCTGCTCGGTCACCGACGGAGAAGGTGAGCAAGGTTTCAGGCGTGAAGCGGAAGAAGGTTCCAATGAAAAGGTCGGCGCCTTCGTCCACTCCCCCGCCCCGGTGACATGTTCCCCGACGATGCCGTTCAATGGAGTTGCTTCCACTGTAGGCGAGGTCTTCGATGAAATGGCCAGAAGGTATGTGAGGGAGTTCCGGACTAGAGGGTGTCTGGATAGCCGAACTATTATCATCGGCCGGACTCCAAGACTATGAAGATACAAGATTAAAGACTTCGTCCCGTGTCCGGATGGGACTTTCCTTGGCGTGGAAGGCAAGCTTGGCGATACGGATATGTAGATCTCCTACCATTGTAACCGACTATGTGTAACCCTAACCCTATCCGGTGTCTATATAAACCGGAGGGTTTTAGTCCGTAGGATCTAACAACAATCATACCATAGGCTAGCTTCTAGGGTTTAGCCTCTTTGATCTCGTGGTAGATCCACTCTTGTAACACACATCATCAATATTAATCTAGCAGGACGAGGGTTTTACCTCCATCAAGAGGGCCCGAACCTGGGTAAAACATCGTGTCCCTTGTCTCCTGTTACCATCCGCCTAGACGCACAGTTCGGGACCCCCTACCCGAGATCCGCCGGTTTTGACACCGACAGTATGCATCTTCGATCTTTTGTCTTTCTTCTCTTTTGCCATTGTGGTTTTCGTGACTTAATGTCACTCAATGTAGCGGCGGTTCGAGCAATGCCACTGCCGAGTTCTTGAACTTATTGGACACCAACATCGTTGACATCGTCCAAGCCCCGTTTGCTGCTTTTGATTACAATGAAATGGAGGATGGTGTGGATGATCACGGTGGTGAGGAAGAAGGAAGAGGTAGATGAGCGGGCTTTTGAGCAAGTGCAAGCAAGAAAAAGCGTGAGATCGAAGAACTACACGATCTTGGAAGATCAAATCTTGATCAAGGCTTGGAGTGCGGTGTCCCTTGATGCTTGCACGCGTACGTCCCAAACCTCGAGGAGATATTGGCAAAGAATCGAAAATCAATACTTTCGCATTATGGCCATGTATCCCAATAGGACACCACGGACCTTTCGGTCACTTCAAGGTAGTTGGGGCGTGATCAAGCCGATTTGTAGCTGTTGGGCAGATTGCTTGGAACAAGTTCGCAATGCACCTCCAAGTGGAACCGTGGAATCCGACTATGTGAGTTAGTTTTCACGTGCCAAGTTGTGCATTTCATTTGCATCATATGAAGTGATTGCATCATTTGACCTTGTTTTAAATGCGTAGGACAAAATTGCCCAACAAAGATACAAAGACATGGAAGCTTCCGAAGGCAAAAAATTTAAACTTGAGCATTGTTGGGATATGCTCAAAGAGTGCGAGAATTGGAAGTTGATTGACAAAGAATCCCCAACGAAGAGAGGTTCACTTACAAACATGGATGAAGATGAAGATGATGATGGCCCAAGAAACTTGAACAAGCCCGATGGTGACAAGAAGACAAAGGATAAGATCAATGAGTAGTGGCGGGAGGCAGCTTGACGCGCGGGGCGGCGAGCGGGGAGGCAGGCGCGCTGCGAGGATGAGAGGAGCAGGCACGCGTGGGAGAGAGAGGGAGAAAACAAAAGGAGCGAGGGTGCATGTGGGTGGGCCCGGAGAAAAAGGGTGGAGAGAGGGAGTGGAAGGCTGACTGTGGACCAAACGACATGCAAATCCTTCTCTCTCCTCCCCCATTTGCCCTCCGATGGGCTGGGTTTGGCCTGGGACGCCGGCTCTAATTTTAGCCAGATCCGGCGAAAACTGAAACTTTGGGAGCACGAGTGGGGCATTTTTTGCGTGACAGCGCCCAAAAAGTGGCTTGGGGGCTTCTTGGGGGCATGAGTGGAGATGCTCTTAGGTCTATCCACTCTGACAGGAGGTAAGTTCTTTAACTAAGCTTTGATACTCTCCAACGTATCTACTTTTCCAAACACTTTTGCCCTTGTTTTGGACTCTAACTTGCATGATTTGAATGGAACTAACCCGGACTGACGCTGTTTTCAGCAGAACTGCCATGGTGTTATTTTTGTGGAAATAAAAGTTCTCAGAATGACCTGAAAAATCCACGGAGACACGTTTAGGAATTAATAAAAAATACTGGCGAAAGAATTAGCATCAGGGGGCTCACACCCTGTCCATGAGGGTGCAGGGAGCCCCCCTGGGGCGCGCCCCCCCAGCCTCGTGGGCCCCCTGAGACTCCACCGGCCTCAACTCTAACTCCATATATTCACGTTCATGTAGAAAAAAATCAGAGAGAAGGATTCATCGCGTTTTACGATACCGAGCCACCGCCAAGCCCTAATCTTCCTCGGGAGGGCTGGTCTGGAGTCCATCCGGGCTCCGAAGAGGGGAATCCGTCGCCATCGTCATCATCAACCATCCTCCATCACCAATTTCATGATGCTCACGCCGTGCGTGAGTAATCTCATTGTAGGCTTGCTGGACGGTGATGGGTTGGATGAGATTTACCATGTAATCGAGTTAGTTTTGTTAGGATTTGATCCCTAGTATCCATTATGTTCTAAGATTGATGTTGCTATGACTTTGCTATGCTTAATGCTTGTCACTAGGGCCCGAGTGTCATGATTCAGATCTGAACCTATTATGTATTCATGAATATATGTGAGTTCTTGATCCTATCTTGCAAGTCAATAGTCACCTACTATGTGTTATGATCCGGCAACCCCGAAGTGACAATAATCAGGACCACTCCTGGTGATGACGTAGTTTGAGGAGTTCATGTATTCACTAAGTGTTAATGCTTTGGTCTGGTACTTTATTAAAAGGAGGCCATAATATCCCTTAGTTTCCAATAGGACCCCGCTGCCACGGGAGGGTAGGACAAAAGATGTCATGCAAGTTCTTTTCCATAAGCATGTACGACTATATTCAGAATACATGCCTACATTACATTGATGAACTGGAGCTAGTTTTGTGTCACCGTATGTTATAACCGTTGCATGAGGAATCGCATCCGACATAATTATCCATCATTGATCCATTGCCTACGAGATTTTCACATATTGATCTTTGCTTATTACTTTTCCGTTGCCACTGTTACGATTGCTACAAAACTACTACTGTTACTTTTGCCACCGCTATCAAGTATTTTCCATACTACTTTGCTACTAAATATTTTGCTGCAGATATTAAGTCTTTCAGGTGTGGTTGAATTGACAACTCAACTGCTAATACTTGAGAATATTCTTTGGCTCCCCTTGTGTCGAATCAATAAATTTGGGTTGAATACTCTACCCTCGAAAACTGTTGCGATCCCCTATACTTGTGGGTTATCAAGACTATTTTCTGGCGCCATTGTCGGGGAGCATAGCTCTATTCTTTGAGTCACTTGGGATTTATATCTGTTGATCACTATGAGGAACTTGAAAGATCAAAGAACCAAGATTTTTCCCTCAACTATGAGGGGAGGTAAGGAACTGCCATCTAGCTCTGCACTTGATTCACTTTTTGTTATGAGTAAACTTGCGACACCTTCACCTGTTATTGATTCTGATATGTCGCATGTTATTGATGATGCCACTTCTGCTATGCATGATGCTTATGATGAAACTACTTCTATGCTTGATAATATTGTGCCATTAGGTGAATTTCTTGATGAACAACTTCCTAGGGTTAGAGAGAATGAAATTATTGAAACAGATAATATTGATGAAAGTGATGATGAAGATTCTCCCCCTAGATATGAATTGCCTGATGTGCCTGAGGGTTATGTTATGGATGAAGAAACTGCTAGAGACCTTTTTGCTTGCGAAGATAGATATGATCTTAAGAAACTATTAGCTAAGCTGAAAGAAAAGTCTTTGAATGCTAGAATGAAATATGACCCTGCTTTTGCTACGTCACCTATCTGTATTTCTGATAAGGATTATGATTTCTCTGTCGATCCTGAGTTAATTACTTTGGTTGAATATGATCCTTTTTGTGGCTATGAATCAGAAACTGTTGTGGCACATCTTACAAAATTGAATGATATAGCCACCCTATTCACTCATGAGGAAAAAATTTGTTACTACTATATCCTTAAGTTATTTCCGTTCTCGTTAAAGGGTGATGCTAAAACATGGTTTAATTCTCTTGCTCCTGGTTGTGTGCGTAGTCCCCAGGATATGATTTATTACTTCTCTGCTAAATATTTCCCTACTCATAAGAAACAAGCTGCCTTAAGGGAAATATATAATTTTGTGCATATTGAAGAAGAGAGTCACCCACAAGCTTGGGGGAGGCTTCTCCAATTACTTAATGCTTTGCCTGATCACCCTCTCAAGAAAAATGAAATACTTGATATCTTTTATAATGGACTAACCGATGCTTCCAGAGACCACCTGGATAGTTGTGCTTTTTGTGTTTTCAGGGAAATAACTGTTGAGCAAGCTGAATTGCTATTGAATAAAATATTGAGTAATGATAATGATTAGACACTTCCAAAACCAACTCCTAAGACAACTCCGAAGAAAAGGGGTATTCTATTTCTCAGTCCTGAAGATATGCAAGAGGCAAAGAAATCTATGAAAGAAAAGGATATTAAAGCTGTGATGTTAAGAATTTACCACCTATTTAAGAAATACACGGTCTTGATAACCCGACACAGGTAGTAAAGGTAAATTCTCTCTATATATTTGATGAAGGTGATATTCCTCGTAATAATTCTGCTAGCCAATGCTTGAATGAGTTTGATAATTTTATTGTTAAACAGGAAAACTTCAATGCTTATGTTGGTAGACAATTGAAACGTAATGCTTATATGATTGAACACTTGAGTGATTATATGTCTAGAGTTAAAGGTGACCTTAAACTTATTAGTAAACATGCTTCTATGGTTACCACTCAGGTAGAAAAAGTGCTTAAAGTTCAAGATGATTTGCTCAATGAATTAAATAATAAGAAAAATGATAATGATGTTAGAGTTGTGACTAGAGGGGGTAGAATGACTCAGGAACCTTTGTATCCTAAGAGCCACCCTAAGAGATTTGAGCAAGATTCTCAGAGAACTAATGTTGATGCACCTAGTCCTTCTAAGAAGAAGAAAAAGAAAAATGATAGGACTTTGCATGCTTCTAGTGAACCTTTTGTTGACACACCTGAGAATCCCAATGATATTTCTATTTCTGATGCTGAAACACAATCTGGTAATGAACATGAACCTAGTGATAATGTTAATGATGATGTTCATGTTGATGCTCAACCTAGTTATAACAATGATGTAGAGATTGAACCTGCTGTTGATCTTGATACCCCATAATCAAAGAATCAATGTTATGATAAGAGATACTTCGTTGCTAGGAAGCACGGTAAAGAAAGAGAACCATGGGTTCAGAAACCCATGCCTTTTCCTCCTAAACCATCCAAGAAAAAGGATGATGATGATTTTGAGCGCTTTGCTGAAATGATTAGACCTATCTTTTTGCGTATGCGTTTGACTGATATGCTTAAAATGAATCTTTATGCTAAGTATATGAAAGAAATTGTTACAAATAAAAGAAAGATACCGGAAGCTGAAATTTCCACCATCCTTGCCAATTATACTTTTACAGGTGGAATGCCAAAGAAACTAGGAGATCCTGGAGTACCAACTATACCATGCTCCATTAAAAGAAACTATGTTAAAACTGCTTTATGTGATCTTGGAGCCATTGTTATGCCTCTCTCTTTATATCGTAGACTTGATTTGAATAAGTTGACACCTACTGAAATATCTTTGCTAATGGCTGATAAATCAACTGCTATACTTGTCGGTTTTTGTGAGGATGTGCCTGTTGTGGTTGCAAACTTTACTATTTTAACGGACTTTGTTATTCTTGATATTCCCGGGGACGATAGTATGTCGATTATCCTTGGTAGACCTTTTTTGAATACTGCAGGGGCTGTTATTAATTGCAACAAAGGCAATGTCACTTCTCATGTTAATGGTAATGAGCATACGGTACACTTTCCGAGGAAAGAACCTCAAGTCTACAGTATCAATTCTATTGGAAAAATTTCAACGATTACTATTGGAGGTTTTGAGTTCCCTCTTCCTACTGTCAAAAAGAAATATGATATTCTTATTGTTGGGGACATGCATATCCCCACTGAGGTAACCTAGTGTTATTCAAAAATTCTTCGGTTTCTTGTTATTCGGAAAGAGTATGTTAACAAGACTTGATCAACCTTGTTAGTGGATTCCTTTTGATGAGTATGAGATGGATGAAGTTAGAAAGCACAACTCTCTGTACCCTCCTTTTACTCTCTGTTATTTAAATTAAATAAAGCAAAATTAGCATTTTCTGTCTGTTTTCTGAATTATCCTTGCAATAAAAAAATACCTCAAAAATAAAAGTTCTCCAAATGTCCTGAAAATGATATATGAATTTTTGTAGAATATTTAAGAATATCTGGCACTAAGAACACACCAGGGGAACCCACCATCTGGCCACGAGGGCACAGGGTGCGCCCACCCCCTGGGGCGCGCCCCCTGCCTCGTGGGCCCCACGTGGACTCCCTCCACTTATTCCAGCACCCACTCACTTCGTCTTCCTTCAGAAAAAATCCTCCCATAGCTCAAACCCGTGTTCTAGCTCATCTTGCTGCCATTTTTGATCTCCTTGCTCAAAGCTCCATTCACAAAACTGTTTGGGGAGATTGTTCTTTGGTATGTGACTCCTCCAATGGTCCAATTAGTTTTTGTTCTAATGCTTTATTTATTGCAAATTTTTCCTGCCAAGGTGACCATGTTCTTGAGCTTGCATGTCAAATTTATATGGTCAAAAGTAGTTTTAATGCATGATTTAGCCTTTAGGCACTTGTGGGAGTAGTTGCTATCAATCTTGCTGAGTTTGGTTCACTTTTATTTTGACTCACTAAAATTTCAGAAATTTTTCAGAGAAAGAAAAATGTTTAGGAAAATGTACCAAGGTGGTTCCTCAAGGAAGCAAGGACAAAGGCTCACGATACGTGAGCCGGACGATGAAACACCGAGGGAAGCTCAAGTGCGGCCTTGTGAATGGCCGCCAGAGGAGTTTATTGTGACGCCCGGATAATTAGGCTACAGTAATCCTGCGTTAACGATGCCACGTCACCTCAACTACTGTTGTTAAACTCACGTCGGTTAGAAACCCAGTTCCAAACTTCAAATTTAAAATCAAGGCAAACAGCAAAAGTTTCAAACTTTAAAACTAAAATGTTCGAGAGGTGACTAATAATGCATAGGTAATTGTGGTGGAGAAAACATCTTTTTATAAATTAGTTAAAAGCGCTAATTAATAAAAACTACAATAAAACTAATATTGAAATGTCTTTTAAATACTAAACAAATATAAACTAATTGTTTGGGGTGCCAAATCAATTATGGCAGTGTCATAAGTATTAGTACTAATTTAGGGGCTAGGTTTATAATTTATAAAACAAAGGTAAAAATAAACAGAAAAGAAATTGAAAAAAAAGGAAAAGAAAACAGGACCCCCCCTCCGCTGGGCCAAGTGGTCCAGCTGGCGTCAGCTGCCCGAACGGGCCGGCCCACCCCGACTCACAACCAGCCCCCATATTCCCCCACTCCCCCAAAACCCTAACTCCTAGCGCACCCACACCCCTGCACGATCCCCACCCCACTCTCTCGTCTCTCTCCCCCATCCCCGATCCAGATCGGGATCGGGGGGAACGAACCCACGTCGCCCCGACCCCTCGACGAACCGCGCCGGTCGTCGCCGCGGCCACCTCGTCGCCGAAGCTTCCCCCGCCGGACTGCCTCCTCCTCCTCAACGGCCTGCCTCCTCCTCGTCACCGTCGTCCCCGACGTCCTCCTCGGTCCCCCGCTGCCCGAACCCCTACCGCCCTCAGTGAGCCTTCGCCTCGCTACTCCCCTCCCCTCTATCCCGCTTCGCCGCGCCTCGGTAGGCGTGCTCAGCGCCGTCGTCGCGCTCGTCAAGAACCCCCCACGCGTCCCGGCAGCCCGGTCTGGCGCCCGCGCTGTCCGCCGGCGCGAGACCCGATTGGGCTGCGCGCTCCGTCGCCACGGTGGCCTCGCCCCACTGCGCCACTCGGAGACCCCCGCGCCCTGCCTTGTTCGCCGTGGCCACCAGCCTCCCTCGCTTCTCCTCCTCCCCTGAACCCCCACGACCTCGCCCCTGCCTCGCCTCGTCCGCCCCGACGCACCGTCCTTGCGCCCCGGCACCGCCTGCATCACCATAGCCTCGCCCAGTCGTGGCCTCGCCGGCGGTGGCCGGCCAAGCGCCATCTCCTCCCTTGGCATGGCGGCCTGCCACGCCCGGTCCCGGGCGCCAAGACCAGCGCCCGCCTCGGTGGCCTCTGGGCGGCTGGCATGTGGGCCCGCCCAGGAACGAAAAAGAATAATAATAATAATGAGTTAATTAATTAAATAAATAATTAACTTAATTAATGATGTTTATTTAACCTAATCATTTATATAAATAAATTAACCATGTTTAATTAACCTGAGACTATGGCGAACGGGACCCACCTGCAGGGTTGACCTAGTCAACCTTTGGTACTGCTGACATCATGCTGATGTCATGCTGACATCATAATTGCAATTTCTGAATTAATTTAATTATGCTGATTTCTAGAAAATGATTTAAAATCTTTAAAAATGAATATTAAATAATCCGTAGCTCGGATGGAAAAACTTTGTACATGAAAGTTGGTCAGAGCGACGAGACGAATCCAGATACGCAGCCCGTTCGTCCGCCACACACCCCTAACATATCGAAGACGCAACTTTCCCCCTCCGGTTCATCTGTCCGAAAACGCAAAACACCAGGGATACTTTCCCGGATGTTTCCCCCCTTCGTCGGTATCACCTCCTACCGCGTTAGGGCACACCTAGCACCGCACATTTTCTTGTCATGCACCGTCATGCTTATGTTTGCATTATATTTATTGTTTCTTCCCCTCTTCTCTCCTAGACTACAAGACCCAGCTGCTTTGCGCCAGGTTCGACTACGGAGTTGGCGACCCCTCTCTCTTGTGAGCAACCAGGCAAGCCCCCCTTGATCACCAGATATCGCTTATTCTACTCTATCTTTGGCATTAGAGTAGTGTAGCATGTTATCGCTTTCCGTTATACCTATCACGATGCATAGCTTTGTCCTTGCTACTCGTTGTTACCTTTACGCAATCCTACATGCTTAGTATAGGATGCTAGTATTCCATCTGTGGCCCTACGTTCTTGTCCGTCTGCTGTGCTATACTATCAGGTCGTGATCACTCGGGAGGTGATCCTGGGTATATACTATATACTTTATACATGATACATGTGGTGACTAAAGTCGGGTCGGCTTGTGTAGCACCCGCGAGTGGATCTTTATGGCGGAGCGACAGGGCAGGTTGAGACCGCCTAGGAGAGAGGTGGGCACTGCCTGCTCGGCGTTCGCGGATACTTAACACGCTTAACGAGATCTTGGTATTTGATCCGAGTCCGCCATTTGGTCTATACGCACTAACTAACTACGCTGAACGATTATGGGCACTCGGCGCCGTGGTATCAGCGAAGCACTTCATGACGCCTTGATCGAAGCGGCGCGCTACCGGATTGGACTGAACGCCACTAGGCTAGATGCCTTCCGGCCGCGTTACTTAGCGTCTTGGTGTGCTAAGGGCGATGGGCCCAGACCCACAATGGGCTTAGGTTTAGACCGGCGTGTTGGCCTCTCTGTTGTGCCTAGGTGGGGCTGCGACGTGTTGATCTTCATGGCCGGGCATGACCGAAAAAGTTTGTCCGCCAAATGGGATCAAGCGTGTTGGGTTATGTGGAGAACCCCTGCAGGAAGTTAATCTATTCGAATAGCCGTGATCTTCGGTAACAGGGGCGACTTGGAGTTGTACCTTGACCTTATGACAACTAGAACCGGATACTTAATAAAACACACCCTTCCAAGTGCCAGATACAACCCGGTGGTCGCTCTCTCTCAGGGTTACGAGGAGGGGATCGCCGGGTAGGATTATGCTATGCAATGCTACTTGGAGGACTTCAGTCTACTCTCTTCTACATGTTGCAAGACGGAGGCTGCCAGAAGCGTAGTCTTGACGAGGATTAGCTATCCCCTCTTATTACGGCATTCTGCAGTTCAGTCCATCGATATGGCCCTTTACACATATATCCATGCATATATAGTGTAGCTCCTTGCTTGCGAGTACTTTGGATGAGTACTCACGGTTGCCTTGTTCCCCCTTTCCCCCTTTCTTTACTCGGTTGCTGCGACCAGACGATGGAGCCCAGGAGCCAGACGCCACCGTCGATGATGACTACTACACCGGAGGTGCCTACTACTACGTGCAGCCCACTGACGACGACCAGGAGTAGTTAGGAGGATCCCAGGCAGGAGGCCTGCGCCTCTTTCGATCTGTATCCCAGTTTGTGCTAGCCATCTTATGGCAACTTGTTTAACTTATGTCTGTACTCAGATATTGTTGCTTCCGCTGACTCGTCTATGATCGATCACTTGTATTCGAGCCCTCGAGGCCCCTGGCTTGTATTATGATGCTTGTATGACTTATTTATGTTTTAGAGTTGTGTTGTGATATCTTCCCGTGAGTCCCTGATCTTGATCATACACATTTGCGTGCATGATTAGTGTACGATTGAACCAGGGGCGACATTGTTGCCAAGTTGGTATCAGAGCCGACTGCCTGTAGGAATCCCCCTTTCCAACTCCTTGGCCGAAGTCGAGTCTAGACATTGCAAAACTTTTACTAACATGGTTGTGTGTCTTACGGGCACACGTTGCCATTGGGTGGTAGTAGGATCTTTTATTCCTCATCCTATACTCTGGGACTCTGATCTCTCTTCTATTCGGGTTAAATGAATTTTACTAAATCTAACATTAGGATCTCGTTATCACTTTCACCCGGAGAGCCCCTTATTACTGATGATCGATCACGCACTGAAGACCACGAAGATACTCTCCGCTGTTAACTCGAGAACTTGTGTTCATCGCGTTTGCAATTCCCCTTCCACCGTAAACCCTTATGGATAACTACTTGCGCTTGTTATTCTTACCCTCATCGATTGGTCTTGTTATTACAAGATACCCTGAAAAACTCGACGTTGTTTCGATAATCCTTTAAGCTTACTGCCGTGTTGTTCCTTGTCACCTGAATACCCCTACGGTTAATTCTCACACTTATCGAGTATCCGCTCATCCCCCAGTTGTTCCTGTGTTACACAAAAGTCTTCGAAATACCATTCGATATTCAAAATCCTCAAAGAACCTATTGCTCTGGGATTTCTTGTTTGCTTTCATTATGATTAATCCCATAAGTATAGTAATCATATTGGCATCCTTTGTCACCATCATTTTTGAGTCCGTTGATTCAATACGTTGTGAATGTTCACAATCATCAGTCGAGTCCTAGGATTATCTTTTCGGCTCGACGTCATTTTGAACATGAGCTGGTTCTCGACCAAACTATACGTAAATCGATTGTGCCTCCGGTATATTCAATTGATCCATCCACGACCGTAACGTACGCTTACGATCCCTTGTTTTGGAAATCATAATTCCTTTGCATTTAAGCTTTGAATTATACGAGATGATTCCATAACTTGTTGCATTCGCATTCTTTCTTCCTCTCGATTGGGTATCGGTACTCACCTCCGCTCCACTTGTGGTTCGCCATATCCTTTGTTGGATTATTATATCCGATGATTGTCCTTCATAATTAATCACCTTGTGAGTCCTTCTCCGATACATAATGCCTTTGTTAAATTGTATCCTTTCCTTTTGTCATCCATGCTCGCTTTCGAGCTGGTGATACTTACTCTTGAAGCTTATGGTATATGTTACGTAGAAGCCCGATGGGATTGAACCAACGCCTTCCCTCATCGGTGTGGACCCAAAAGATTTCACGAGTCATACTTATCTGGTATTGCACGGTGTAAAACTTTCAACAACTAATGTCATCTTCGAAATACGAGAGGTGAATGGAAGATTATGCATTGAGGAAGTGGGAGTCGACCTTGAACTGTGTGTTCATGCCCATGGACGCGATGTATATCCTATCATGGAAGCTTCTTGTAATAATAGCTATTTCCTTGATATAATATCCTTTGGTTTCATGGAATTGATCCTTTGCAGTCATGGTTCCGACCATATGTTCTTCTTTGATCCAATTCCCGGGCAAGTTTAAGCACTTGTCTTACGTGGATCAATACCCAGTCCAACCCTTACTTTGATCTACTGTCGAGTATTACCCCCTGGTATCTCGAGATTATCACAAAACTGCATAACTTCTTATGAGTTCTCCATCAAGTGCTACATTCTCATTTATCCCAATTTCTCACGGGCTCTGAGTTATTAAACACTCAAAGACACCGATAATCGATCGAGTCCGCATCACGATTAAGCAACTCTTGGTAACCTTCATTACTTACGAGTTTGAAATCAATCACGTCATTCCTAGCCTCCTTGGTTATATCCTTGTCGAGCCGACTTTAATTGTGGTACCTGGTCCTTATCCCAGGAGCACAACTTTCGACGATTGAGCTAAGCTTACGTCGATTTCCTTTCCTTATCGTTCCATCTTAAACAACAAGCTTGGTTTCGAGTTTGAGTCGCACTTTGGTTCCAATAACCTTTCGCTTCACCATTCATTTGACTTGATGTCATCGCCGATCGATTACATCTTGAAATCTCTCGACAAAGTGTGTCGTGATCATCATCAACCTTATGAGCTCTGCCAGGATATCAAATGAGTTCACGGTGAGAAATACCATCCTTGCCCTCGATGATCTGCGTTATCATCGACCACTTATAGTCTTCCCACCAACACAAGCTTGTTCGTGTTTGGTGTTATACCTTGAGTTCCTTGCTATCCAGTAATTGTTCTTCTTTACCTTGGAACATTAACATCTCTTATGTCCTCAATGTTGTGAGAAATTCACCACCCTTAAGAATTCTTGATACCAGTGATACTTATTAACATCACCATTCTTTTCTTGGTCCCCGTGGTGTTTCTGACCGGAATACCGACAAATGGTCTGTGATGTGTAAATACTAAACTTCGAGCAACCCTCTTGCTTTGAAGTTGTTGGTCTATAGTTTCATTCTACGACTATGGCTTATTGAATCACCATTCTGACATTGGTCGTGCAACCCAACCCATATTTCGGGTGCACCTTTCAACCAGTGATTAATTGTGTATGTTTCCCTCGAGCATACATCATTGTATCATTTGATCTGTTAAATGTTATATCCTTGTTCACATAATTGTGGAGAACCATCTTTTGGAAATCTCGATGAATTGTCGCTGAGACCATCAACCACCTCCTCATCCTCTCTTTGATCTAATGATGAAGTCTTGTTTCGGAACTCGCTTCAATAGTTCATTTCCTGAGAATCTTGCAATGTTATTTCGTCGATTTGTGTTGCACCTTTTCTTCTTGGACATCCTGAGTCTGAGGTATCATGACCCCAATCAGATCTGAGTCTCGGTCAGATTTGATGGTTGGGACATATTTCCAAGAGTTATAACATTGGTCCTTATATATCGGTTAGATGATGTCATGCCTAGCACACCTGGCTGGGGAACCCAATGTTACAATACCCCCTCTTTTCAGCAAGGTTAACCATTCTTCCATAAGGAAATTGTAAGACTTAATCTATATGATGTTCCTGATGGATCCTTTGTGTACCCAAAGTCTGACCTTTGCTTGCAAACCTTGTCAGTGCTATCTCGGAGCATGTCCATGGTACTCCAATTTTCAACAAAAACATTTGAAGCCCAATGCTAAATGTTTCCTGCTCGATTATCCAAACACCGCTGTTTGGGTAATGTCATCAAATTCCTCTCCCCTTACCTAAAACATTTTCTACTTCTATCCTGTCATGGATACCATGCTCTGCTTGTCCTTGGAAAGGATATACCCTTGTAATATGTGTTTAAACACATTTCCTTTCCCTTGTTCTGTTTGATCTGATAATCACATTTTCCTTTTCGTTGTCTTGTTTAGCCTTTCTCGTGATCTATATGATCTAAGCAGTAATATTCTGCTGCTTATGTAAACACCTCGGTGTACAACTTTGTCAGTAAGACCCTGTTACTATTGTTGATGACATTCCAGTAACCGCCGATGGATGAGAACTTTGCCTACTGGTCCGCCTCATTCAATGAGCAGGAAAATGATTCTCTTCGTCCCTCGCCCTTGGTATCGACATTGTTGCCAACATAACTGATAGGCTACCCTCTGACATGTCTTGCTATCATGACCGTACAAGATACCAACGCTTTTCCTACTTTTAACCACATGGTGGGCCCATAACCTGAGGTCCCGGGATCGAAACGTGACTCTCCTGTACACCCCCAGTTTCCAAAGTTATTCCTCGCTCTTGACTTCTTATGTAACTCACAGGCTACCTGCCAAGTGATCTATTCGGGTATCAGAAGCAATACTTATTCTCGTTGCTCTGAACCCCTTTCACCTTCTGATTAGGCATCAAACGCTTGCCTATCTGTTTGAAATTTCTCATGGTACCTTCTTACTTGGTCTCGACATCTTCTTAAGTTTTGATTCGAGAGATACTTATGCTTCTTCCCCTGAGTTAACCATCTAATGCTCGATCTTGTTAGAATTCGTCCTTATAGGGTTTTCCCTTCTCACCTTTTCGTAAGTACGGTGAAGATCCCGAAGAAAGGATGACGACTTGATCATGGTGACTTGAAGCAGAGAAATGAAGACATCAACGAAAGGGACCAACCTCTTCGAAAGGGGTAACCAAGACCGAGAAGACTCGTTAGGTTTTTCGCTACAAGCACCTTCCCCCCTTACTCCACCGCTTAAATCTCGGGACGAGATTTCTTGTAGTGGAGGAGATTTGTGACGCCCGGATAATTAGGCTACAGTAATCCTGCGTTAACGATGCCACGTCACCTCAACTACTGTTGTTAAACTCACGTCGGTTAGAAACCCAGTTCCAAACTTCAAATATAAAATCAAGGCAAACAGCAAAAGTTTTCAAACTTTAAAACTAAAATGTTCGAGAGGTGACAAATAATGCATAGGTAATTGTGGTGGAGAAAACATATTTTTATAAAGTAGTTAAAAGCGCTAATTAATAAAAACTATAGTAAAACTAATATTTAAATGTCTTTTAAATACTAAACAAATATAAACTAATTGTTTGGGGTGCCAAATCAATTATGGCAGTGTCATAAGTATTAGTACTAATTTAGGGGCTAGGTTTATAATTTATAAAACAAAGGTAAAAATAAACAGAAAAGAAATTGAAAAAAAAGGAAAAGAAAACAGGACCCCCCCTCCGCTGGGCCAAGTGGTCCAGTGGCCTCAACCGAACGGCCGCCCACCCGACCCACCAAGCAGTGCCCATATTCCCCCACTCCCCCGAAACCCTAACTCCTAGCGAACCCACACCCCTGCACGATCCCCACCCCACACTCTCGTCTCTCTCCCCCATCCCCGATCCAGATCGGGATCGGGGAACGGCTTACGCCGCCCGACCTCGACGAATCAAGGCCAAGCCGTCGCCGCGGCCACCTCGTCGTCGAAGCTTCCCCCGCCGGACTGCCTCCTCCTCCTCAACGGCCTGCCTCCACTTCGTCACCGTCGTCCCCGACGTCCTCCTCGACCCCCCGCTGCCCGAACCCCTACCGCCCCCAGTGAGCCTTCGCCTCGCTCCTCCCCTCCCCTGTATCCCGCGCTCGCCGCGCCCTCGGTAGGGCGTGCCGCGCCGTCATCGCGCTTCGTCTGCGCCCCCCACGCGTCTGGCCGCCCGGTGTGCGCCAGCGCTTGTCCGCCGACGCTGAGACGATTGGCACAGCGCTCCGTCGCCACGGTGGCCTCGCCCCATTGCGCTGCTCAGAGACCCCCGCGCCCTGCCTTGTTCGCCGTGGCCACCTCCTCCCTCCTCCTCCTCCCGAACCCCCACGACCTCGCCCGGCCTCGCCTCGTCCGCCCAGGACCGTCCTTGCGCCCGGCACCGCTGCATCACCATAGCCTCGCCCAGTGGCCTCGGCGCTAGCACCAGCGGCGTCCTCCTTGGCATGGCCGTGGCGCCCGATCCGGGCGCCCGCACCCGCGCGCCCGCTAGCGCCCGCTCCAGTGGCCTCCTGGGCCACTGGCATGTGGGGCCCGCCCCTGTGGAACGTAAAAAAAGGAATAATAATAATAATTAGTTAATTAATTAAATAAATAATTAACTTAATTAATGATGTTTATTTAATCTAATCATTTATATAAATAAATTAACCATGTTTAATTAACCTGAGACTATGGCGAACGGGACCCACCTGCAGGGTTGACCTAGTCAACCTTTAGTACTGCTGACATCATGTTGATGTCATGCTGACATCATAATTGCAATTTCTGAATTAATTTAATTATGCTGATTTCTAGAAAATGATTTAAAATCTTTAAAAATTAATATAAAATAATCCGTAGCTCGGATGGAAAAACTTTGTACATGAAAGTTGCTCAGAGCGACGAGACGAATCCAGATACGCAGCCCGTTCGTCCGCCACACACCCCTAACATATCGAACACGCAACTTTCCCCCTCCGGTTCATCTGTCCGAAAACGCAAAACACCGGGGATACTTTCCCGGATGTTTCCCCCCTTCGTCGGTATCACCTCCTACCGCGTTAGGGCACACCTAGCATCGCACATTTTCTTGTCATGCACCGTCATGCTTATGTTTGCATTATATTTATTGTTTCTTCCCCCTCTTCTCTCCGGTAGACTACGAGACCGACGCTGCTGCTGCCCAGTTCGACTACGGAGTTGACGACCCCTCTCTCTTGCGGAAGCAACAGGCAAGCCCCCCCCTTGATCACCAGATATCGCCTATTCTACTCATCGCTTGCATTAGAGTAGTGTAGCATGTTATCGCTTTCATTATACCTATCACGATGCATAGCCTGTCCTTGCTACTCATTGTTACCTTTACGCAATCCTACATGCTTAGTATAGGATGCTAGTATTCCATCTATGGCCCTACGTTCTTGTCAAAATGCGCCATGCTATACTATCGGGTCGTGATCACTTTCGGGAGGTGATCAAGGGTATATACTATATACTTTATACATGATACATGTGGTGACTAAAGTCGGGTCGGCTTGTGGAGCACCATGAGTGGATCTTTGTGGCGGAGCGACAGGGCAGGTTGAGACCGCCTAGGAGAGAGGTGGGCCTGGCCTGTTCGGCGTTCGCGGATACTTAACACGCTTAACGAGATCTTGGTATTTGATCTGAGTCTGGCCATTTGGTCTATACGCACTAACCAACTACGCGGGAACAGTTATGGGCATTCGACGTCGTGGTATCAGCCAGACGCCACCGTCGATGACGACTACTACACCGGAGGTGCCTACTACTACGTGCAGCCCGCTGACGACGACCATGAGTAGTTAGGAGGATCCCAGGCAGGAGGCCTGCGCCTCTTTCGATCTGTATCCCAGTTTGTGCTGGCCTTCTTAAGGCAAACTTGTTTAACTTATGTCTTTACTCAGATATTGTTGCTTCCATGACTCGTCTATGATCGAGCACTTGTATTCGAGCCCTCGAGGCCCCTGGCTTGTATTATGATGCGTGTATGACTTATTTATGTTTTAGGGTTGTGTTGTGATATCTTCCCGTGAGTCCCTGATCTTGATCGTACACATTTGCGTGCATGATTAGTGTACGATTGAACCGGGGGCGTCACATTTATGGTCCAGGCAGGCATCAAGGATGAATTTGACGCGTATGTGCGTAATGCTGATCTTGAGGACTTCGTGTCAGATAAGTGCCTACAGTACCACTACCTAACTGATTCCTTTGTGGGGAGGTTTAAATTTACATCCTCGTGCAATTCTCACACCGTTTTTTTTACTGTGAACTGTGGGGCAAAACCCCCACAGCAGATCAAAACTTTATTGAAATAAGAACTAATACAACAAGTTGATTACCTCACACCGTTTTTTTTATCTTTATGATAAATCATATACTATGGACCTAGAAGATTTTAATACTGCTTGTAAACTCCCGCAGTGGGGAAATGTTAGTGAACCTCGCAAATCTGAATATAAAGACTTTCTTGCTAGTATCATTGTGGGGGAATCTAGGGAAATCACACAAGCTACCATAGGGAGCATTCATTTCCCCTCCATACATTATTTTGCTCTCTTTATAGGTAGATGCATTAAAGGTAAAGATGAGGCTTGTCACATGTGCGTTCCAGATCTTTGTGTCCTCAAGAGTGCGATATTAGGTGATAAACAATATAACTTGGGGGCCATTGTTGCACGAAGGTTGCATCTTAACAGTGCAAGTTGAGATTTGTTTGGTGGAATTTATGCAACTCGTGTAGCTAGTTATCTTGGTGTACCCATACATGAAAATGATATGAAGTTGCCTCCTGCTTATTTAGATTATAGTGCTATGGTGCGCCATCAGTTTCTCGAGAGGAATGAACAGTTCCTCCAGTACCGACCAATCTTTGACAGACGGTGCACTGTCCATGTTGCCCTCCCTGCTCCTACTTTGTTTAACTTTCAGGCAAAAAGGAGATATGTTATAACCAGGGAGGAGGCGAACGAGCATGAGAGGATGACGGAGGCAGCTCGCCTCCAAGCTGCAACTCTTTAGGCAGTAGCTGCTGCATCTCAGTACGACCCCAGCTACAACTTTGGATATCCGCCAGGCCAGCAGTGGCCATAGACTAACTTAGGCCAAAAGCCTAAGCTTGGGGGAGTACGTATTTCTCACTGACATTACATTCATGTTCACACACTCATTCTTGTTATTGGTGCTCATACTTTTTCATTGAACCATCCATGCTAGTTTATTTTATTTTCTAAGCCTTCATCTTGTGTGTTTGAAAAACCTTAAGAAAAACCAAAACAGAATAGTTGTAGCTTTTAGCTAGTTTACTTTCCATGCCTGTAGTAGTAGTAATTAAAAAGAAAACCCAAAAATATTTCTCATTCTTCTTTTGCTTGTTGGGAGCTTTCCCGTGTAAATAGTTTTATTCCTTTTCTTGTTCTTTGGGGGTCGAGAGGAGAAGACCATGATGAAAATGTTGAGTGGCTCTCATATGCATTATTGTTGATTTAACCAAGAGCCCATATTACCTTGTCTTCTCCCTTGTAATAAATGCTTACAGATTCCAGCTTAGTCCAATGCACGTGCACTATTATTATTATCCACACTGTTCGGTCGTGCGAGTGAAAGGCAATAATGACGATATATGATGGAGTGATTGAGATGAGAGAAGCTGGTATGAACTCGACCTATCTTGTTTTTGTAAATATGATTAGTTCATCGTTCCTGATTCAGCCTATTATGAATGAAACATGTTTGCGATGACAATTAGAGATTATAGTTGCTCATGCCATGCCTAATTTGCTAGGAGTTTATAATGGTTTACCTTGCGTGCCAACATGCTATTAAAATGGTTGTGATGTGGTATGATAGGGTGATATCCTCCTTTGAACGATTCGAGTGGCTTGACCTTGGCACATGTTCACGCATGTAGTTGAAACAAAATCAACATAGCCGCCACTTCATGGTGATTTATATCCTACTCATGCTTGCACTCATTGTTGATTAATCGTAATGCATGTTCATGACTGTTGTCACTCTCTAGGTGGTCGCTTCCCAGTCTCTTTCTAGCCTTCACTTGTACTAAGCGGGAATACTGCTTGTGCACCCACTTCCATAAACCCCAAAGTTATTCCATATGAGTCCACCATACCTTCCCATATGAGGTATTTACCTGCCGTTCCAAGTAGATTTGTATGTGCCAAACTCGAAACCTTCAAATAAAATTCTGTTTTGTATGCTTGAATAGCTAATGTATCAACTAGGGTTGTTTATATCTTCCATGCTAGGTGGGTTATTCTCACGACGAGTGGACTCCGCTCCTCATTCACGAGAAAATGGCCGGTAACCGAGATGCCGAGTCCCATGCTCAAATCAAAATAATTGCAAACAAAACTCCCCCAGGATTGTTGTTAGTTGGAGGCACCCGTTGTTTCGGACAAGCCATGGATTGATGTTTGTTGGTGGTGGGGGAGTATAAACTTTGCCATTCTGTTTGGGAACCACCTATAATGTGTGTAGCATGGAAGATATCGAGATCTCTTGATTGTTATGTTGACAATGAAAGTATGCCACTCAAAATATTGTTTATCTCTGTTTCAAAACTCGAGCTCTCGCACCTCTGCAAATCCCTGCTTCCCTCTGTGAAGGGCCTATCTATTTACTTTTATGATGAGTCATCACCCTCTTATGAAAAAGCATCAGTTGGAGAGCACCGCTGTCATTCGCATGCATTGCTATTAATTTACATTGAGTATGACTGTGACTGGATCTCTTTTACAATGAATTACAATGTCTTGTCAGTCCTTGATCTTTAGGGGTGCTCTGCATTTATGTTTTGCGGTCTCAGGAAGGGCTAGCAAGATACCATCTTGTTATATCATATTATGATTGTTTTGAGATAGTGTTGCCATATGATATTTATTATTATTGTTCGCTAGTTGATTCTGCCATTGATATGAGTAAACATGAGACCTAAATGTTATTCTGAATATGGTTAGTTCATAGTCTCTGCTGAAAACTTGAATACTGGCTTTACATAATTGCAACAACAAGATCAAACAGTGTTTGTAAAAGTTTTTCTTTATCACTTTCAGTTTGTCAACTGAATTGCTTGAGGACAAGCAAAGGTTTAAGCTTGGGGAGTTGATACGTCTCCAACGTACCTACTTTTCCAAACACTTTTGCCCTTGTTTTGGACTCTAACTTGCATGATTTGAAAGGAACTAACCCGGACTGACGTTGTTTTCAGCAGAACTGCCATGGTGTTATTTTTGTGCAGAAATAGAAGTTCTCGGAATGACCTGAAAATCCACGGAGACACGTTTTGGAATTAATAAAAAATACTAGCGGAAGAATTAGCATCAGAGGGCTCACACCCTATCCACGAGGGTGTAGGGCGCCCCCCTGGGGCGCGCTCCCTGCCTCGTGGGCCCCCTGAGACTCCACCGACCTCAACTCCAACTCCATATATTCACGTTCAGGGAGAAAAAAATCATAAAGAAGGATTCATCGCGTTTTACGATACGGAGCCGCCGCCAAGCCCTAATCTTCCTCGGGAGGGCTGATCTGGAGTCCGTTCGGGGCTCCGGAGAGGGGAATCCGTCGCCATCGTCACCATCAACCATCCTCCATCACCAATTTCATGATGCTCACCGCCGTGCATGAGTAATCTCATCGCAGGCTTGCTGGACGGTGATGGGTTGGGTGAGATTTACCATGTAATCGAGTTAGTTTTGTTAGGGTTTGATCTCTAGTATCCATTATGTTCTAAGATTGATGTTGCTATGACTTTTCTATGCTTAATGCTTGTCACTAGGGCCCGAGTGCCATGATTTCAGATCTGAACCTATTATGTTTTCATGAATATATGTGAGTTCTTGATCCTATCTTGCAAGTCAATAGTCACCTACTATGTGTTATGATCCGGCAACCCCGAAGTGACAATAATCGGGACCACTCTCGGTGATGACCGTAGTTTGAGGAGTTCATGTATTCACTAAGTGTTAATGCTTTGGTCCGATACACTATTAAAAGGAGGCTTTAATATCCCTTAGTTTCCAATAGGACCCCGCTGCCACGGGAGGGTAGGACAAAAGATGTCATGCAAGTTCTTTTCCACAAGCACGTATGACTATATTCGGAATACATGCCTACATTACATTGATGAACTGGAGCTAGTTCTATGTGACCCTATGTTATAACTGTTGCATGAGGAATCGCATCCGACATAACTATCCATTATTGATCCATGGACTCTATATGTGTGCCTCCGGCGGTGTATCGGGATGTGCAATGATTCAAGAGTGACATGTATGAAAAAATTATGAATGGTGGCTTTGCCACAAATATGATGTCAACCACATGATCATGCAAGGCAATATGACAATGATGGAGCATGTCATAATAAACAGAACGGTGGAAAGTTGCATGGCAATATATCTCGGAATGGCTATGGAAATGCCATAATAGGTAGGTATGGTGGCTGTTTTGAGGGAGGTAAATGGTGGGTTTATGGTACCGACGAAAGTGGCGCGGTAGTAGAGAGGTTAGCAACGGTGGATGGGTGAGAGTGCGTATAATCCATGGACTCAACACTAGTCATAAAGAACTCACATACTTATTGCAAAAATCTACAAGTCATCAAAAACCAAGCACTACGCGCATGCTCCAAGGGAGATAGATTGGTAGGAAAATACCATCGCTCGTCCCCGACTGCCACTCATAAGGAAGGCAATGAAAGAAATACCTCATGCTTCAAATTTGTTACACAGCGGTTACCATACGTGCATGCTACGGGACTTGCAAACCTCAACACAAGTATTTCTCAAATTCACAATTAATTTAATACCATGACTCTAATATCACCATCTTCATGTCTCAAAACAATTATCAAGCATCAAACTTCTCATAGTATTCAACACACTTTATATGAAAGTTTTTATTATAGTCATCTTGGATGCCCATCATATTAGGACTAGTTTTATAGCCAAAGAAAATTACCATATTGTTCTCAAAGACTCAAAATAATATAAGTGAAGCATGAGAGATCAATAATTTCTATAAAATAAAACCACCACCATGCTCTAAAAAGATATAAGTGAAGCACTAGAGCAAAATTATCTAGCTCAAAAGATATAAGTGAAGCACATAGAGTATTCTAATAAATTCCGACTCATGTGTATCTCTCACAAAAGGTGTGTACAGCAAGGACGATTGTGGTAAACTAGAAGGCAAAGACTCATATCATACAAGACGCTCCAAGCAAAACACATATCATGTGGTGAATAAAAATATAGCCTCAAGTAAAGTTACCGATAGACGAAGACGTAAGAGGGGATGCCTTCCGGGGCATCCCCAAGCTTAGGCTTTTGGTTGTCCTTGAATTTTACCTTGGGGTGCCTTGCGCATCCCCAAGCTTAGGCTCTTGCAACTCCTTATTCCAAAATCCATCAAATCTTTACCCAAAAACTTGAAAACTTCACAACAAAAAACTCAAAGGAAAATCTCATGAGCTCCATTAGTATAAGAAAATAAACCACCACTTTAATGTACTGTAATGAACTCATTATTTATTTATATTGGTGTTGAACCTACTGTATTCCAACTTCTCTATGGTTCATACCCCTAATACCTCTCCAACGTATCTATAATTTTTTATTGTTCCATGCTATTATATTATCTATTTTGGATGTTTAATGGGCTTTAATGTGCTCTTTTATATTATTTTTGGGACTAATCTATTAACCGGAGGCCGAGTGTGAGTTTCTGTTTTTTTGCCTATTTTAGAGTTTTGCAGAAAAGGAATACCAAACGGAGTCCAAACGGAATGAAACCTTCGCACTGATCTTTCTTGGACCGAAAGCAAACCAGAAGACTTGGAGATGAAGTCGGAGACGCAACGAGGCAGCCATGAGGCAGGAGGGCGCGCCCAGGGGGGTAGGCACACCCCCACCCTTGTGGGCCCCTCGTAGCTCCACTGACGTACTTTTTCCGCCGATATATACTCTTATACCCTAGAAACATCAGGGAGAGCCACGAAACCACTTTTCCACCGTCGCAACCTTTTGTACCCGTGAGATCTCATCTTGGGGCCTTTTTTGGCGATCTGCCGGAGGGGGAATCGATCACGGAGGGCTTCTACATCAACACCATAGCCTCTCCGATGAAGCGTGAGTATATTACCAAAGACCTTTGGGTCCATAGTTATTAGCTAGATCGCTTCTTCTCTCTCTTTGCTCCTCAATACAAAGTTCTCCTCAATGTTCTTGGAGATCTATTCGATGTAATACTCTTTTGCGGTGTGTTTGAGATCTGATGAATTGTGGATTTATGAACTTGATTATCTATGAATATTATTTGGTTCTTCTCTGAATTCTTATATGCATGATATGAGATCTTTGCAAGTCTCTTTGAATTATCGGTTTAGTTTGGCCTACTAGATTGATCGTTCTTGCAATGGGAGAAGTGCTTAGCTTTGGGTTCAATCTTGCGGTGTCCTTTCCCTGTGACAGTAGGGGCAGCAAGGCACGTATTGTATTGTTGCCATCGAGGATAAAAGATGGGGTTTATATCATATTGCTTGAGTTTATCCCTCTACATCATGTAATCTTGCTTAATGTGTTACTCCGTTCTTATGAACTTAATACTCTAGATTCATGCTGGATAGCGGTCGATGTGTGGAGTAATAGTAGTAGATGCAGAATCATTTCGGTCTACTTGACGCGGACGTGATGCCTATATTCATGATCATTGCCTTAGATATCTTCATAAGTATGCGCCTTTCTATCTATTGCTCGACAGTAATTTGTTCACCCGCCGTAATACATGCTATCTTGAGAGAAGCCACTAGTGAAACCTATGGCCCCCGGGTCTCTTTCTTATTATATTGCATCTCTTTTATTTACATCGCATCTCGTTTACTATTTTGCAATCTTTACTTTCCAATCTATACAATAAAAGTACCAAAAATATTTACTTTACTATCTGTATCAGATCTCACTTTTGCGAGTGACCGTGAAGGGGTTGACAACCCCTTTATAGTGTTGGTTGCAAGGTTCTTGATTGTTTGTGCAGGTACTAGGTGTCTTGTGCGTTGTCTCCTACTGGATTGATACCTTGGTTCTCAAAAACTGAGGGAAATACTTACGCTACTTTGATGCATCACCCTTTCCTCTTCAAGGGAAAACCAACGCATGCTCAAGAGGTAGCAAGAAGGATTTTTGGCGCCGTTGCCGGGGAGATCTACGCCAAGTCAAGACATACCAAGTACCCATCATAAACTCTTCTCCCTCGCATTACATTATTTGCCATTCGCCTCTCGTTTTCCTCTCCCCCGCTTCTAAAACGATTTTTGAAAACCTTTGCCTTTTCTTCACCCCTCTTTTGTTCGTCTCTTTTCGCCTGCTTCTTGTGTTCCTGGGTGTTAGTGTGCCTGTTTGCTTTGATGGCTCTTCCAAAAAGCGTTGATCCTCACCTTAGAAGGTTGGAAGAAATTGAAAACAACGTTAGAGCCTTTATGTCTTTGCAATTTGAGCATAATAAATTCTTCAGAAGCGAGCTTAAAGAACAAAAAGGTTTTATGGAGTACATGAATAAAGAGCTCGATGATATGTCTAAGGAATTTTATGGTTTGAAATCTCATTGTGCTCATCTTGAATATTTAGTAGGCCAAATTTCAGATAAGCAAGCCACCTTAGTTAATAAGATGGCCGCTAAACCGAAAGATCTAGATAACAATAATGATGAAGATATAAAAGTGATTGATGTGACTCCTAGTAAATCTTTGTTTTCCAATATGAATCTTGATAAAGATGGGACTGGAGATGAGTCAACTTTAGTTGAAAGGCGTCCCAGTGATTCGGAGTATTTCGATCTTGATGCGAAAATTGATAAAAGTGGGATTGAAGAGGTCAAAACTTTACATAGCAATGAACACACTATTTTGGATTTCAAGGAATTTAATTATGATAATTGCTCTTTGATATATTGTATTTCCCTGTTGCAATCCATGTTAAATTCTCCTCATGCTTATAATCAAAATAAAGCTTTTACTAAACACATCGTTGATGCTTTAATGCAATCCCATAAAGAAAAGCTTGAACTAGAAGTTTCTATCCCTAAAAAACTTTATGATGAGTGGGAACCTACTATTAAAATTAAGATTAAATATTATGAATGCTATGCTTTATGTGATTTGGGTGCTAGTGTTTCCACGATTCCAAAAACTTTGTGTGATGTGCTAGGTTTCCGTGAATTTGATGATTGTTCTTTAAATTTGGATCTTGCGGATTCCACCATTAAGAGACCTGTGGGAAGGATTAATGATGTTCTTATTGGTTCAAATAGGAATTACGTGCCCATAGATTTCATCGTTCTTGATATAGATTGCAATCCTACATGTTCTATTATTCTTGGTAGACCTTTCCTTAGAACGATTGGTGCAATTATTGACATGAAAGAAGGAAATATTAGATTCCAATTTCCGTCAAGGAAAGGAATGGAACAGTTTCCTAGGAAGAAAATTAAATTGCCTTATGAATCTATTATGGGAGCCACTTATGGATTGCATACCAATGACGGAAATACCTAGATCTATTCTTGTTTTTATGCCTAGCTAGGGGCGTTAAACGATAGCACTTGTTGGGAGGCAACCCAATTTTATTTTTGTTCTTTGCTTTTTTATACTGTTTAGTAATAAATAATTCATCATGATACTGTAATGATTGTGTTTTTTATGATTTAATTAGTGTTTGTGCCAAGTAAAGCCTTTAGAATCTTCTTGGATGATAGTTGTTTGATCTTGCTGAAAAAGACAAAAACTTTGCGCTCACGAAATAATTTTAATAAATCATAGAAAAGATATTTTGCCCTGATTCTTTTAGCAGTGGATTCGTATACAAATTACCCTGGTCTTCCTAATTTGGTAGAATTTCTTGAGTTCCATAAGTATTCAAACATTACAGATTGCTACAGACTGTTCTGTTTTTGACATATTCTGTTTTTCGTGTGTTGTTTGCTTATTTTGATGAATCAATGAGTAGTATCAGGGGGGTATGAACCATAGAGAAGTTGGAATACAGTAGGTTTAACACCAATATAAATAAAGAATGAGTTCATTACAGTACCTTAAAGTAGTGGTTTATTTTCTTATACTAACGGAGCTCATGAGATTTTCTGTTGAGTTTTGTGGTGTGAAGTTTTCAAGTTTTTGGGTAAAGATTTGATGGATTTTGGAATAAGGAGTTGCAAGAGCCTAAGCTTGGGGATTACCAAGGCACCCCAAGGTAAAATTCAAGGACAACCAAAAGCCTAAGCTTGGGGATGCCCCGGAAGGCATCCCCTCTTTCGTCTTCGTCTATCGATAACTTTACTTGATGCTATATTTTTATTCACCACATGATATGTGTTTCGCTTGGATCCTCTTGTATGTTTTGAGTCTTTGCTTTCTAGTTTACCACAATCATCCTTGTTGTACACACCTTTTGGGAGAGACACGCATGAATCAGAATTTATTAGAATACTCTATGTGCTTCACTTATATCTTTTGACCTATACAATTTTGCTCTAGTGCTTCACTTATATCTTTTTAGAGTACGGTAGTGGTCTTATTTTATAGAAATTATTGATCTCTCATGCTTCACTTATATTATTTTGAGAGTCTTTTAGAACAGCATGGTAATTTGCTTTGTCTATAAAATTAGTCCTAATATGATGGGCATCCAAGATGGGTATAATGAAAACTTTCATATAAAGTGCATTGAGTACTATGAGAAGTTTTGATGCGTGATGATTGTTTTGAGACATGAGGATGGTGATATTAGAGTCATGCTAGTTGAGTAGTTGTGAATTTGAGAAATACTTGTGTTGAGGTTTGCAAGTCCCGTAGCATGCACGTATGGTAACCGTTGTGTAACAAATTTGAAGCATGAGGTATTTCTTTGATTGTCTTCCTTATGAGTGGCGGTCGGGGACGAGCGATGGTCCTTTCCTACCAATCTATCCCCCTAGGAGCATGCGCGTAGTGCTTGGTTTTAGATGACTTGTAGATTTTTGCAATAAGTATGTGAGTTCTTTATGACTAATGTTGAGTCCATGGATTATACGCACTCTCACCCTTCCACCGTTGCTAGCCCCTCTAGTAGCGCGCAACTTTCGCCGGTACCATAAACCCACCATTTACCTTCCTCAAAACAGCCACCATACCTACCTATTATGGCATTTCCATAGCCATTTCGAGATACATTGCCATGCAACTTTCCACTGTTTCGTTTATTATGACACGCTCCATCATTGTCATATTG
Source organism: Aegilops bicornis (assembly GCA_021605145.1). NCBI lineage: Eukaryota > Viridiplantae > Streptophyta > Magnoliopsida > Poales > Poaceae > Aegilops > Aegilops bicornis. Next base: position 821,626,090 of record CM038670.1, read on the forward strand.
CCTTGCATGATCATGTAGTTGACATAGTATTTGTGGCAAAGCCACCATTCATAATTTTTTCATACATGTCACTCTTGATTCATTGCACATCCTGGTACACCGCTGGAGGCATGCATATAGAGTCATATTTTGTTCTAAGTATCGAGTTGTAATCCTTGAGTTGTAAACAAATAAAAGTGTGAAGAAACAAAAAACAAAAAAAGAGAGAAAGGCCAAAGAAGCCAATGAAAAAAAGAGAGGCCAAAGAAGCCCAACAAAAAAAGAGAGAAAAGAGAGAAGGGACAATGCTACTATCCTTTTTCCACACTTGTGCTTCAAAGTAGCACCATGACCTTCATGATAGAGAGTCTCCTATTTTGTCACTTTCATATACTAGTGGAAAATTTTCATTATAGAACTTGGCTTGTATATTCCAACAATGGGATTCCTCAAATGCCCTAGATCTTCGTGAGCAAGCAAGTTGGATGCACACCCACTTAGTTTCTTTTGTTGAGCTTTCATATATTTATAGCTCTAGTGCATCTATTGCATGGCAATCCATACTCACTCACATTGATATCTATTGATGGGCATCACCATAGCCCATTGATACACCTAGTTGATATGAGACCATCTTCCTCTTTTTTGTCTTCTCCACAACCACCACTCTATTCCACCCATAGTGCTATGTCCATGGCTTACGCTCATGTATTGCGTGAAAGTTGAAAAGGTTTGAGAATATTAAACTATGAAACAATTGCCTGGCTTGTCATCGGGGTTGTGCATGATTTGGATATTTTGTGTGACGAAGATGGAGCATAGCCAAAATATGTGATTTTGTAGGGATGAACTTTCTTTGGCCATGTTATTTTGAGAAGACATGATTACTTTGTTAGTATGCTTGAAGTATTATTATTTTTGTGTCAATATAAACTTTTGTCTTGAATCTTTCGCATCTGAACATTCATGCCACAATAAAAAAATTACATTGATAAATATGTTAGGTAGCATTCCACATCAAAAAATCTGTTTTTATCATTTACCTACTCGAGGACGAGCAGGAATTAAGGTTGGGGATCCTTGATACGTCTCCCGTGATCGATTCCCTCGCTACCTTACCCGTGATCTTGAGGACGAGCAGGATGAGCAGGACGAGCAGGAATTAAGGTTGGGTATCATTCCCCCGCTACCTTACCCGTGATCGATTCCCCCGCTGGCAGATCGCCGGAAAAGGCCCCAAGAAGGGATCTCACGAGTACAGAAGGTTGCAGCGGTGGAAAAGTGGTTTCGTGGCTCTCCCTGATGTTTCTAGGGTATGAGGGTATATATAGGCGAAAGAAGTACGTCGGTGGAGCTACGAGGGGACCACGAGGGTGGGGGGCGCGCCCTCCTGCCTCGTGGTCGCCTAGTTGCGTCTCCGACTTCATCTCCAAGTCTTCTGGTTTGCTTTCGGTCCAAGAAAGATCATCGCGAAGGTTTCATTCCATTTGGACTCCGTTTGGTATTCCTTTTCTACAAAACTGTAAAATAGGAAAAAAAACAGAAACTGGCACTGGGCCTCCGGTTAATAGGTTAGTCCCAAAAATAATATAAAAGAGCATATTAAAGCCCATTAAACATCCAAAACAGATAATATAATAGCATGGAACATAAATTATAGATACGTTGGAGATGTATCATGACTCTTTGCCCTTTTTGGTGTCTCAATGCCAAAGGGGGAGAGTTTAGGGATTTGTCGTTGTCGAGTTGCGAGTGTGTCTCATGTGCCTTTTCTTTCTCTCTCGCAAACTCTGTTCTCATCATTTGCTTTGGTTTGGTTTGTGCTCGTGAGACCTGGTACCCTATCATATGGTGTGAGACATATGCTACCTTATCCTAATATTATATGTTTATGTCAAGTAGTTTAGTAGTTTGTGAGCTCATGCTTATATCATATGCCCACTTTTCTCACTTGCCACTCTATTGCATCCTAGCTCATATATGTCATATCTTTGATGCATTTGTTGTCAGACTATAAAATATAGGGGGAGTGTTGATCCTAATGTGTGTACTTTGCTATCCAAATGCACCTCTAATTTAGTGCACACATCTAAGGGGAGCCCTTCTATATTTTGTAGTTTTGGGATTCGCTTAATCTCATGTCATTACTTTGTGCAAATCCCGTGTTGTCATCAATCCACCAAGAAGGGGGAGATTGTTAGGGCATATCTCTCTCTAAGTAGTTTTGGTGATTGATGACAATGCTTTTGCGGTCTAATCGTGTGTGTTGAGTATTTCAGAGAGTCGTTCTTTGGCATGAGACGATTCTTTCCCCTCGGAGCTTTATGTGAAGACGGTGTAGTCTCTTTCGTTTTGTTGTACACGTCTTTGTTGCACCCCGGCTTCTTTCCTCACCTTGGAGTTTGTTGTATTAACAGAAGTGGAAACTGTGAGGAGAAAGCGATAGTACCGCCGCCAGAGCGGTAGTACCGCCCATGGTCCTCAAACGGCAGTACCGCTGTCCAACAGCGGTAGTACCGCTTCGGGGCATCGGTGACAGTACCTTCCTGGTTCGGCAACGCTACCGCCTCGATTCAAGGATGTATTTTCTCGTGTCGGGTTGTGCGGCAGTAGTAGCAGCAGTGGCAGCGGTAGTACCACCCATGAGTGGTAGTACCGCGGATACCACCGCTACTAGTGCCGCCCATACCCCCTCTATCTCTCCCGTTCTCCCTCTACTTCTTCTACTCTCAATCTATGCGGTAGTACCATTGCTGGTCGCGGTAGTACCGCTGCGACCAGCGGTAGTACCGCTCTACTGAGCAGTAGTACCGCTCTGTGCGGGCTGAAGAAGGGGGTAACGGTTGGATTGGTTCCCCCACTATAAAAGGAGTTCTTCTTCTCCAAGTTGACCTACCTCTTTTCCCCCAAGCTCCGTTGTTGCTCCAAAGCTCACTTTCGACCGATCTCTCTCCCTAGCCAATCAAATTTGTTGATTCTTTAGGTATTGGTTAAGAAGGCCCGGATCTACACTTCCACCAAGAAAAAATTGATTCCCCCCACTAATCCTTCGCGGATCTTTTTACTCTTGGGTGTTTGAGCACCCTAGATGGTTGAGGTCACCTCGGAGCCACATTCCATTGTGGTGAAGCTCCTGGTATCGTTGGGAGCCTCCAATTGAGTTGTGGAGATAGCCCCAACCTTGTTTGTAAAGGTTCGGTCGCCGCCTCCAAGGCCACCAATAGTGGAATCACGACATCTCGCATTGTGTGAGGGCGTGAGGAGAATACGGTGGCCCTAGTGGCTTCTTGGGGAGCATTGTGCCTCCACACCGCTCCAACGGAGACGTACTTCCTCTCAAAGGGAAGGAACTTCGGTAACACATCCTTGTCTCCACCGGCTTCACTTTTGGTTATCTCTTACCTTACTTGTGCTAGCTTATATTGTGTTGTATCCCTTGCTTACTTGTGTGCTTGTTGTTGTTGCATCATATAGGTTGCTCACCTAGTTGCATATCTAGACAACCTACTTTGATGCAAAGTGTAATTTGGTAAAGAAAAGCTACAAAAATTTAGTTGCCTATTCACCCCCCCCCCCCTCTAGTCAACTATATCGATCCTTTCAGTGAGTTTGTTGTTGGAATGGGAGAGGATGACCAATGTGCCACCGACCAGCGGGCCAGGGGGAGGAGTAGGCAGGCGCGCGCGCGTCCGTCTCTTGTCTGCGCTGATGCAATTCCGGCTCAAAATGGGTCGGGATTGGGTCGGCGGGCGAACGAAAAGCGGGCGCGTGTCCGTTTGGGTTAGCACGTTGGGCCCACTTTTCTGTCGACGCCGACCCAAATGGATGCGCGCGGACGTAATGGGTCACCGCGTTGGAGTTGCTCTAACACTACCTGTTCTACACCTCGAATCTGATTACACATAGCATTATGTTTGGAACTTATAGATGATACTCCCTCTGGTCCTTTTTACTCTGCATACTAGGTTTGTCTGCAGTCAATCTCATCCAACTTTGACCAAGTTTATACAAAAAATTATTAACATTCACATAACAACACCAATATCATTAGATCCATCTTGGAATATATTTTCATATTATATTTATTAGATATTATAAATGCTAATAATTTCCAATGTAAATTTGGTCAAACTTAGCAAAGTTTGACTTTCGGCAAGTCCAATGTGCAGAGTAAAAAGGACCGGAGGAAGTATCTCCTGTCGCAGGTTAGGTACGTCACCACGGAGAACTGCCAAGTCATGTTGCAGTGTACCGAATTCGTCCTATTGCCAGTCCGCGCCATCTATTGTCTTCAATGCGCGCCCAATCACCTTGATCGGAGGAGGAGGGAGGGAATTTTACCACCGGAGTACCAGCAACTAGTCATGCCTCTTAGATCCAGCCGCTGGCACGAACCACACCGCCCAAGCCGGACAAATCAACGACGAACGTGGAATTTTACCACCAGAGAAATGGAACTGGATCCTCTAACATTAAAAAGAAAAGTTAAAGAAGTTACAATTCCCTAACTTTTCTTCTTGCAATCCATATAATTAAGACTAAAATGATTTAAATTAATATGAAAATAACAGAATTAATGTGTACATTCATAATTATTACATACATACAATTTGATGGTGAAATAAATTTAATTATGTATTATTTATATCTACAGTAAATACCAATAGTAAGTAATCTGCTAAACGTCTCTAACATTCCTTCTTCATTTTACACTAGGATTACATTGGAGCACTGTGACTTTGCTTCTCTAAGTTAGAGGATCCGGCTTTCAGAAAAATGTTCTTGGGTAACCACTTCGCCCTACTGGTGTGCAGCCGAATGAATCGCCACCGCCTGCGCCACCACGGGCTCGAACGTCAACACCAACACGGTGGCAACACCGCCCCAAAGCAGATCGCCGCCGTCGGCGCTTCCAATCACCTAGCTACACGCAGAGGGTGGGAATTGGGTGGGATTGATCTATCAGGGTGAGCCCAATGCTAGCAGCACCGGTCGCTCAATCTCCAGCCCGGTGGTTCTTGGCCGGTAATCAATACGGTGATCGTCCATGGTGCAAGCATCCAAGGCATGCATGCTAGTAGTGCCTAGTGGCATGGGCTCGACCAACTTTCGCCCTGTTTTTCCTCTGACAAATCCCACACTGATCCTACTACTGATGAGACGAGAGTTTCCTGCCGCAAGCAAAGCCACGTGCAGAAGTTAATGCCTAGCGCAAAATCTTGGCCACGTAGTACGTAACTGAAACTCCGTATGTGTACGTTCGCACGGCCGGCGTTAAGCACGGGCGACGGCGTGTGAAGGTACCAACAGTGCCGTGGCGGTGACTAGTGATAAAAATGAGAGAAATCAGAGTGACGCGGCTACAGAAGCATGTGATGCGAAGGTGACCATGCCCCTGCTTTCAGATGATTTATCATGTCATTACAAGCAGGATCGATCGGATCGATCGATCAGAGATGAGATGGCTACGGCCAAAGTGCACCTGTAGATTATGAATGGTCACCAATCAGCGCCGTATGTCTACCCGAGATCACATGCCGCACCCACGTGAACGTGTTCCGTTCATGTGTATGTTAGTTTTACTGCATGATCCTTTTTTGTTTTGAGACAATGATTTTCTTCTTCTTGCACGTCGCGGCATGACCAATGAGGTGACACTGACTGTTTTATCTATACACCGATGGAAAGCAAAAGCAGACCTACTCATAATACTCTAGATTGCTAATCCCATATTGCCAGAGAGTAATACAAAACTGTGCTACTGGTTAAGAAACCTTAAGCACCTAGTACGTAGTAGCCTGCTGCCAACAGAAACCCAACACGCGATCAAGATGCATAGGTGGACCAATCATCATATAACAATATCACTAGCTTAGTGCTACACGCAGCTGGATAATGTAGTAAAACTTGTGCACCAGTGAGCTGCATGATGGCGCTATCATGGCAGCCAAAGAACGGGTGTGTGTTGGTTTCGTTGGTGCTGGGGACCACCGGCATCGATCCCTGTCCACGAGGAAGGATGATTTTGTTGCCAAATCAAGATACTACGTGCTTGGACAGAAACCCGCCATGGTGCATATGAAGCACAAATCCGCCAGTTTCAGTAACGGCATGGATATCTTCCCAAACAAACAAGCGAAAAGACACCATAACTGTTGAACATGTATTTACGTATGTAGGTCCCGATTTTGTATGCCGCACCTATAGTGTCTCTCTTCTCTCTGTATCTACTTGTATCTTGGGAGACAAGACACCAATCACACCCTGTTAACTATATATGTGCCTAGTGCATGATTAATGAGAATATCAATGCACATTCGCCCCGGTTGTCAAACCGGGCACGATTCGCGCCGTTCTTCAGCTGGCTGTCTCTCGCGCCTGGCCAATTTACCAGCTCGACGTGTCCAATACTTTCTTGCATGGTCATCTCGACGAGCATGTGTTTTGTCAGCAGCCCACTGGTTTCATCGACACCACCTATCCGGACCACGTGTGCTTGCTCTCCTGTTCCCTTTACGGGTTGAAGCAGGCACCTCGGGCCTGGTACCGACGGATTGCGGCTTTCCTTCAGCAGCAGGGGTTCCGCACGGTCCGATGCCTCCCTATTTGTTTATCACCAGGGCGCCGCTACCGCGTACCTTCTCTTCTACGTCGACGACATCATACTGACTGCGTCCTCGCCAGCGGTATTTCAGCAGATCACCACTCCGTCTTGGCACCGAGTTCGCCCTCAAGGACTTGGGGGCTCTCCACTACTTCCTCGGCATCGAGGTCGTTCGCCGTGCCACTGGCTTCTTTCTGCACCGGCAGAAGTACGCATACGAGCTTCTGGAGCGAGCCGACATGCTTAATTGCAAGCTTGCTTCCCCGCCTGTCGATACGAAGGCTAAGGTGTCCGCCGTCAAGTGCTCTCCGGCGTCCGACGCACCTTTCTACCGTTCCATCATCGGTGCTCTTTAGTACCTCATACTGACGTAGCCGGATCTTCAGTATGTTGTTCAGCAAGTGTGCCTTCATATGCACGCCCCTCGCGACACCCATTGGGCTCCGGTGAAACATATCCTCCGGTACATACGTGGCACCAGCGGCAGCGCCAGGAAGTAGGCAAGCCCCAGGCCGACCCAGGCAACCTTTGTCCACTGTAGCTTACTGTAGCATTATACATACAATAATCGCTACAGTCAACGAAGCAAACAACCATCACGCCCCAGGCAGCCGCCCGGGCTGCCTGGGACCTATCTCCGCCACTGCGTGGCACCACGGCTATGGGTCTCACCCTGACGGCGTCCTCCGACACCGGCTTCTTCGGGCTGGGTGCCCCGACACTCGGCGCTCCACCTCCTGCTACTACGTCTACCTCGGGCCCTTTGTTGACACCAGATTTTTGCATGGCACAAAACCCTATCAAGATGACATCGCATGGGAAAAGTTACAACTGCAAAGTCTCGTCGAAACGGTCGATTTTGATATAAAAATCGTCCCAATCCGAGTTCGTATGCAAAAGTTACAGCCATCCGAATACAGCCCTATCACGAGCCAAAAGTGGTGCGCCCCACCAGACACCCTGTGAGGGAGTCCTGGATTAGGGGGTGTCCGGATAGCCGAACTATCACCGTTGGCTGGACTCCTGGACTATGAAGATACAAGATTGAAGACTTTGTCCCGTGTCCGGATGGGACTTTCCTTGGCGTGGAAGGCAAGCTTGGCGTCTGGATATGTAGATCTCCTACCATTGTAACCGACTCTGTGTAACCCTAACCCTATCCGGTGTCTATATAAACCGGAGGGTTTTAGTCCGTGGGACGAACAACAATCATACCATAGGCTACCTTCTAGGGTTTAGCCTCTACGATCTCGTGGTAGATCCACTCTTGTACTACCCATATCATCAATATTAATCAAGCGGAGTAGGGTTTTACCTCCATCGAGAGGGCGAACACAGGTAAAAACATTGTGTCCCTTGTCTCATGTTACCATCCGCCTAGACACACAGTTCGGGACCCCCTACCCGAGATCCGCCGGTTTTGACACCGACATTGGTGCTTTCATTAAGGGTTCCTCTGTGTCGTCATCCTTAGGCCCGATGGCTCCTTCGATCATCAACAACGACGCGGTCCAGGGTGAGACTTTTCTCCCCGGACAGATCTTCATATTCGGCATCTTTGCACTGCGGGCCAATTCACTTGGCCACCTGGAGCAGATCGAAAGCTACGCCCGGCCATCGTGTCGATTTGAGAATTTGAACTACGGCCGACATCCGCGGAGACTTGATCTTCGACGGATTCGAGCCACGACCAGCGCGCCGCCTTGTCTCGATGGGCATGATCTAGCTCACGCCGCGAGCGGTGCCTCGGAGGTCGCACCAGCGTTCGCTCCGATCCTTAGCTCGGAGCCGACTCCGCCGATCGAGGGCGAGTGGTTGGACACCGCCTCGGGGCTACGATCCCTAGCGATTGAGCCGAACTCCATCCTGTCGCTGCGAAGACCGTGACTCCAAGGTGCCGGACTCCGAACCCTCCGTGCCCCTGCCAATCGAATCCAATTGGGCGCCGGTTATGGAGTTCACCGCCGCGGACATCTTTCGCCACTCGCCCTTTGGCGACATCTTGAATTCACTAAAGTCTCTCTCTTTATCAGGAGAGCCCTGGCCGGACTACTGTCAGGAAGGTTGGGATGCGGACGACGAAGAAATCCAACGCCCACCCACCGCCCACTTTGTAGCCACTGTCAAAAGCTTAAACGACGTGCTCGATTTCGACTCCGAAGACATCGACGGTATGGACGACGATGTAGGAGACAACCATGAACCAGCACCTATAGGATACTGGACAGCCACCTCATCCCATGATGTATACATGGTGGATACACCTCAAGGAAGTGACGACGAGGAACAACGGGACACTACAAAGAATAAATCCCTCCAAAAGCAGTCAAAACGGCAACGTAAACGCCGCACCAAGTCCCGCCTCGACAAAGACGGCAGCCACACAGACCCAGCCATAGAGCAGGGCGAACCGGTGGACGCATTTAACATGCTATCGAGCAACCGTCCGAACAGGACAACTTGGATAAACAACCCGTCCCGGCGAAGATAACAGTCCGACGATCTCACGCCGGACAAATTGTTGGAGCAGAAGAACCTCCACAAAAGGCTCGTCGCCATCGCTGGCGTAGCTGAAAAAGCGAAGCGGAAGCTCAAAACAGCGGAAGATGCACTCGAGAATCAGATGGAGCAACGTACTCAACACCGCAGAGAAATACGGCGACGATACCGCCAAACAAAGAGCTACCCGAAGGGCAAACTACTGCCCGAATTCGATGAGGAGGCCGTAGAGCCCCCGCAATCAAAGAACAAAGAGGCCGCCCCGTCGGATAGACGACCACATGGTAAACATGGAGCGGCAAGCAGCGCCGCACACAAGCCGGCACGTGATCCGCATAAGGATTCGCATCAAAAGGATGGCCCAGTTAGGTCCATCTATGGGCCGAGAAAGCAAGCTCCTCCAAGCAATGCAACACGCCAAATATCCGAACATCACGGCACACCCAAATATAGGGGCGCCAGACACCCTCGTGTTTCACCGATGAGGTGCTGGATCACGAATTCCTCAGTGATTCAAACCCGTAAACATAGAGGGGCATCTGACGGAACAACAGACCACAGAGTCTGGATTGAGGATTACATCCTCCACATACACATGGCTAGAGGAGATGATATCCACGCCATAAAATACTTACCCTCAAGCTCAAAGGGCCAGCCCGGCATTGGCTCAAAAGCCTCTGAAAATACCATTGGAAGTTGGAAGAGCTCGAGGATGCTTTTCGGGCAAATTTTCAAGGGACTTATGTCCGTCCTCCGGATGCAGACGATTTAAGTCACATAACTCAACAACCCGGAGAGTCAGCCCGCAAATTCTGGAACAGGTTCCTCATAAAAAAGAACCAAATAGTCGATTGTCCGTACGCCGAAGCCTTAGCAGCTTTCAAACACAACGTCCGAGACGAATGGCTCGCCAGACACCTCGGCCAGGAGAAGCAGAGAACAATGGCCGAATTAACAAGCCTCATGACCCACTTTTGCGCGGGAGAGGATAGTTGGCTAGCAAGATGCAGTACCAGCGACCCAAGTACATCCGAAGTCAGGGATGGAAATGGAAAACCACGACGCAGCAAGGACCAGCGCCGAACAAAGGGAAACAGCCCGAAGAGCACGGCAGTCAACGCCGGATTCAGAAGCTCCCGGCAGAATCATAAAAACTGCCCCTCAAGGACAACAGCGACGAGCTATCCAACCTAAACAAAATCTTGGACAAAATATGCCAAATCCACAGTACTCCCGGGAAGCCTGCAAACCATACCCACAGATTGTTGGGTCTTTAAGCAGTCCGGCAAACTCAATGCCGAACACAAGGGGCTCGACACACCAAGTGAGGACGATGACGAACCCCATAAGCAGAGCACCGGAAAACAAAAGAATTTCCCACAAAAAGTCAAAACAGTGAACTCACTTCAAGTGACAAAAGGGAAAAACAGAGCGGCGCCCATAGAAACACGCGCCGCACGGTCTATCCTAGCAGAGTCCCAACGTTGGTTGTCAAAACCAATCACCTTCGATCGTCAGGATTATTCCGGAAGTATCCGGAATGCAGGATGGACTGCCTTGATATTAGATCCTATAATCGGCGGACTCCAATTTACACAAGTCGTAATGGACGGAGGTAGCAATCTAAACCTGCTATATCAGCACACAATCCGCAAAATGGGGATAGACCCAACCAAAATTCGCCATAGCAACACCTCCTTCAAAGGGGTAATGCCAGGCCTATATGCCCATTGTACGGGCTCCCTACTGCTAGAAGTCGTGTTCGGCTCATCCGACAACTTCCGCCGCGAAAAGTTAACCTTCCACATCGCCCCATTCGAAAGTAGCTATCAAGCACTACTGGGACGTGAAGCCTTCGCCCGCTTTAACGCAATACCACATTATGCATCTCTTACACTTAAAATGCCCGGTCCACGCGGCATCATCTCATTAAAAGGGAGTATCAAGTGTTACTCGAGCACGGAAGAACGTGAGACTGCCTTGACAGCCACACACTAATCCGGATACGATAATCAAAGAGACTGAATAGGTCATTCGAACCCGGACATGTCTAGACGAGTCCGGCGTAAACATATAACGCCTACTAGCGGCATACCCCGCATAAGGGCTGCACGCATGTACAAGAAGAGACAGTAAAGCTCAGTTTTATTCACTTTTTGAACCGTACTCTGTTTATTTAATATAAAGTACATTTTTCGCACGATCTTTTTTTTCTTTTCAACTAAGTTCTTCTCTTTTACAGATGAACACCGTGCTACACCCGTCCAGGATACGGCACAACGGAGACACATGCGCAGACGTGCAGTAGGGACCCGTTGCAAGGATTCTTTTCAGATTAAGACCCTGCGTAAACCTTTTTTATTGTCTCTTGTTGATACACATCCCCCGGTTTCTTGCTATAACCGAGGAGGAGGCTGGTGTTTTGGCATCGGCCGCATTCAGAATTTTTGCGCTGCACGGACACCAGGGGCTTAGGGCATTATTCTGCCCGTTTTCATAAAGACCGAATACCTTAGGGAGTGTTCGGCGTCTCGAGTTAGGCCTTATATGCATCAGCTCCGAATCATGTATTTGGTCAAATGTTGGGTTTGCCCGGCTCCTGTGTTTTGCTGACTTACGTTCCGTTCTATCGGCTAACGCGGCACCAGGAGAACTACTGCGATTGTGCCCCGGTTCGCGGTGAGCACCTCAAGAGAGAAAGCCGAAAACTGATCATCATGATATAGCGTGAGATTGGTCAACCACTCGATGACCCATCGGAATGTTTAGAATTCCCGCATTAACGAAGGACCGCTTTCCGGTCAGGCACATACGCTACCGAATTCAGGAGAGCGCGGTGCCCCTAGGGGCTATATAGTAGCCCCACCATCGAACTCCTATGGCTAAGTGAAAGTGATAAAGCATTATAGTCTGGTTGCCTAGTTTGCTACGCTATCACCTCCTTTACAGGACCAAGACATTGGATTAAGTGTGAAAATGCGCCTTTTTGCAAACACCCCCGCACTATGCGCGTGGGGGCTGAAGGTGAAGACTGCCATCTTTCAGGTTATATACACATATACATCAACGGCCGCACAGGAGGTATTTTAATACTTGAACGCACAAGTATAAAGAGCTCTTATATTATATTGAAACATTGTTTTCACAAATCATACATGTCATTAAAACATAATATCGTTCGAGCACTGCGTCTCTATTAAACAAGCGCCCTGCGGGACTTCCTCAAAATAGTGCTCGGCAGGTAATCGGCTTCTGTCCGAATCTTGGGATGCAAAGTCGGTGGCCTTCATCTCCGCCCAGTATGTTTGACACGGGCAAGAGCCATCCGCGCACCCTCTATGCATGTTGACCGCCTCATTGCATCGATATGCGGCACCGCACCAAGGAACTGTTGCACCAATCCAAAATAACTCTTCGGCTCGGGCCTTTTCGGCCACAAATGAGTCACGACAACCTTCATGGCAAGTCCGAACAACCTATTCAGCTCAGCCCATTCGGCCAAACGATCAGTTAATGAAATTGGACGCTCCGGACTATGGAACTGCGACCAAAAAAGCTCTTCCATTCTGTGATCCTTTTGACCTCGGAAGTATTCTGCCGCGTCTGCGGCACTCACCGCCAAGTCCAGATAAGCATCCTCCACACCCCACTGCCGGTCCAATTGAGCGTACTTACGATCCGTGAATTTCCTCCGCAACACAAAGGGCTTTCCAGCCGCAATATTTCCGGCCTGACGTAGCTCCTCCTTCATAGCTCTCATCGTAGAGCGAGTGTCCTTGGCCTCGGTGGCGGCCTTTTTCAGGTCCTCTTGTTCCGCTCGATCTTCTTTTTCAAGAAGCTCGCAACGGTCAGTAGCATTCTTCAATTTCACGGCCATCTCGGCCATTTCTTTCTTGCTTTGGCAGTGAGCAGCCTGTTCGGCTTTTAGCTCTGCGGCCGCCCTTAAGGCAGCCGCATCACTTTTTCAGCTTGCTCCTTGGCTCGGCGAGCTCCGCGAAAGGTTCTCCATAGCAGCGGCACCATCTGCATTAAGCATACATGTTGTAAGGCATGGGCGTCAAGCTCCCTTACCGGTGTGTCTGCGGAGAAGTTGCATACCTTGTGACTCGTCAAGCCGCTTATTAACAAGCGTGATGTCCGCATACGCCACGTCAAGTTGCCGCTTCAGTTCGGCAAATTCATCAGCCCGGCTAGCCACCGGACGCTTCGCCACCTACATAGGAAGAGCGCATATTATACCTGGGGTTATGATCCTTGGCGCGTCGTCATTTTTCACACCGCGCCAAGTCTCAGGGGCTACTATCTATACATGGCGCATTTTATATGCAGAACTGTCAGAAGGTACATCATTTGGCGTACCTCAAAACCCGTCAGTAAACTTGCGACGGCTTCATGCAATCCGCTCTCAGCGGATGAAATCCTTTCAATCACCGTACCCATTAACGTACGGTGATCTTCCGAGATAGACGCTCGCCCGAGCAGATCCTTCAGCCCCTCCGACCGTACACCCGTTGGTGCCGGACTCGCCCGGTGGCCTTTTTCGAAGGCCGGACACGGAGAGCTTTAAGGGGGCATACGGCTGCCTTCCGGCCCCGCCGGATTCGGAGAAGCCCTCCGCGACGACACCTCAGGGTCGTCCACCTCGCCTCTTGATGCACGACAAAGCGGAGGCGTCTCGCTCTCCATCATCTCCGGATCAAGATCCCCTGAAGACGAGCTCTGCTGTGAAGGGCTGAGATCCGAACTACAAGGTAAACTTTCGGTTACCTTCAGAAATAAAACGGGGATGTCTCTCTTTTAAAAAAATGCCCCCCTTTACTTACGGCTCGCTGGAGGGCTGATCTCCTTGGGGAAATAGTGCGGCCGGGGCATCTCCCGCCGCAGGACCCTCTGGTGAAGATTTCTTCCCCCGCTTCGAGGCTTTGGTCCTCTTCTCCCCTTGGAGGGAGGGATTCTCGATCCCCCCTTTCTTGATAGCCTCCTTCACGGAGGTAGTAGTTCCCTTGTTCCCCCCTTCTCCTTCTTCAAAAGGCACAACCTCTAGCATCTTGGTTAATACAGGATCCGGCGTGGTCTCGGGAGGGGGCCGGACACCGATCAGTTTTGCTTTTGCTATCCACTCTTGTTTAAAGGATAGCTCTTTTAAAGGGCAAGTTTATGATAAATATGCGCATAGCATGTCCGGGCACAGGACTACTTACTTGAGTATCCGGGCGATTGCAGCTCAGACCTGCGTCCTCGGTTAAGTCCGGACACATTGCTTGTGATCCGAAGAACAGTTGGTACATCTCCATGGGCGTTGCGCCCATAAAATGTTGGAGAGCTCGTGGTCCCATCGGATTAAACTCCCCAGGCGGAGAGGGCGACGAATCAGCATGACCTGCACTACTACGACCAGATTGATCTCTCTCTCTAGGAGGTCTCGAATACGGCCCTGCAATGAATGCGTCCTTGGGCCGGTCCCAGTCGAGCCCTTTATTAACCCATGACGCCCGCCGCAGTGGAGGACCCGAGCGGAAGGCAGGTGGCGCCACCCATTTGGAGCCCCTGGGAGCGGTGATATAAAACCACTCCTGTTGCCATAAATTAAGCTCCTCTTGAAAAGAGCCCTCGGGCCATGGAGCGTCAGCATTCTTGCTTATAACAGCCCCTCCGCACTCTGCCTGATGCCCCTTGATCATCTTCGGCTCCACTTTGAAGGTCTTGAGCCACAATCCGAAGTGAGGGGTAATGCAGAGGAAGGCTTCACATACGACAATGAACGACGAGATGTGGAGGATGGACTCCGGATCCAAGTCATGGAATTCTAGCCCATAATAAAACATGAGCCCCCTCACAAAGGGGTCCGTCGGGAAGCCTAAACCCCGAAGGAAGTGAGACACGAATACCACGCTCTCACCAGGCTCGGGAGTGGGAATAACCTGCCCTTGGGCAAGCAGCTTATGCGAAATTTCGCGGTTAGATACCGCGTCTCTCGCTTTAGCACATCTTCTTCCGTGACGGAGGAAGACATCCACCGCCGTGCAGGTCGGAGCGGACATCGTTGAAGGTCCGAAGCGCCTGAATCTAGAGCTTTGGGTGTTGGAACTCGAGGCGAGGGGCGGATTTGATTGAGATTGAAAGAAAGGAGCGGGCCTTGGTCTCGTTATAAAGAGGTTGAATACCAAGAGCCCTCCCCGTGACCGTTCGGGACTTGCCTTCAATGGAGAAGGCGTGCCAACGGGCATGATTGGGTTACCCACGCTCGTATTGATGAGAATCCCGAAATAAGGGGGCACGATCTCCGCTCTGATAAGACGTGCCGAAGAAACCGCCTAGCTAAACGCGCTGAGGTGGAACAGTAAAAACGATTCGTATAAAGGCCTGGCCGTGGTGTGATGTCACGCCGCGGAATACGTCAGCTGATCTGTGCAAAGGTTATTCTCTCTACGGTGGTATGTGGAACTTATTTTGCAGAGCCGGACACTATCCTTGTGTTCAAAATCTTCTATGAAGTATTCGGAGGAGGAACCCGCCTTGCAATGCCGAAGACGATATGCGCGCCGGACTCGTCGTCATTGAAGCCTGGTTCAGGGGATACTGAGGGAGTCCTGGATTAGGGGGTGTCCGGATAGCCGAACTATCACCGTTGGCCGGACTCCTGGACTATGAAGATACAAGATTGAAGACTTCGTCCCGTGTCCGGATGGGACTTTCCTTGGCGCGGAAGGCAAGCTTGGCGATACGGATATGTAGATCTCCTACCATTGTAACCGACTGTGTAACCCTAACCCTATCCGTGTCTATATAAACCGGAGGGTTTTAGTCCGTAGGACGAACAACAATCATACCATAGGCTAGCTTCTAGGGTTTAGCCTCTCTGATATCATGGTAGATCCACTCTTGTACTACCCATATCATCAATATTAATCAAACAGGAGTAGGGTTTTACCTCCATTGAGAGGGCCCGGACCTGGGTAAAAACATCGTGTCCCTTGTCTCTTGTTACCATCCGCCTAGACGCACAGTTCGGGACCCCCTACCCGAGATCCGCCGGTTTTGACACCGACACCCTGTCTGATGGATAGTGCGAATAATAGCCTATTTTGCGCGAGTGATTTGACCCTCAAGATAACCTATGATCAAAAAACGTTCAACATGAAAGTTGTTCGTCTCGTTGAAATGATCAAGATTCCTGTTGGCTCGTTTCCATTCGAGGTCGTTTACCACCTCAAAAATTACCCGCAAAATCCAGCCAGTTTAAATCGAACAGTTTTGGAAGGTTCGGACAAAACCAATCCGAATTTGACTAGGGTTTTGGACGTGAATCCAGGCCTTTTCCTTGCACGAGAAGTCCAGCCGCCTCTTATATACCCAAGGGGTGATGGCCGATTGGACAATACACAATCGAACAAATCATCTACCACTTTTTATCTTTTACCTTTACCTTCTCCTTTGTTCTTCTTCTTCCTCGTTCTTCTTGTTGCAGGGCGGCGAACCTCGAGGCCCTAGGGGCGGTCAGGCCGACCTAGGGCAGCCCATAGCCGCCGCGCGCCTAGATGGGATCCCTCCTGGTCGTGTGGGGTTTCGGGTCTTCAAAAGAACCCGCCGGATTGCTTGCATACCACGCTTCCGGACGGGTCTCCTTCGACGTGAGCTGCGGTGCATCACCCTCGGCGTTGGAGGTACACGCTGACGTGTTCGTGTGCGTACACACTTTTTGGAGACTCCGCTGGGGACGAAAATCATCATCAACCATGTCTAATCTCCCCAAGCCCTCAGAAGTTGACCCCATAACATCATTAAGCCCAGTCTTGATGAACTATCGGAGGAACATCGCCAAGCCTATGAAACGCGCAAGAAGCAGCATGAAGAGGCTTTTGAAGCGCTTAAGAAGAAGCACGAGGAGGAGGATTTGGAGGCGTTTCTTGCAAGTTTCAAGAAGGACCGGCAAGGCAACATCACTCTGGTTGGAAACGTCAATTTTCCTCCCCTCATTGACGAACAAGATGTAATCACTGTGAGTAAAGTTTTTTTCTCCAGAGCAAGTGGCTGTGATTGAAAGTCTTGTTAGTAAGGGTAAAGTGATGACATACAATTCTTTTATGGCAAATACTAATGCTAAGAAAAACATGCCTCCGTCATCTAGTGGTACTGTTGGTGTATCTGAAAACCCTAGTACAACTTTACCTATTTCACCGGCACCTCCTATACAACAGCAATATAGTATGTCGTTGAATTTCTACCCTAGTCAAACCAATCAGCTTGTGGCTGCACCTGCATATCCTAATCCTATTATGAGTGTGCCCAATTCGGCGTCAACGCTGGATCACTTTGTCACACCACCCATAGGCGCAAGCATGTTTGGTCTTCCACCGAATTATGGTTCGGCGCCCATCCCACAAGTTGCACCAATAGCTAGTACTCAGGTTGCTCCTATATCATTGCCACAAACATCTTCATCTACCTCGGATCCAATTTTAGATAAATTAAGGGAGGATTTGCATAAGATGTTTCTAGAAACTTACGGAAACGAGCCGAAAGTAAAGAGTCGTATGTACCAAAAGCCTTATCCTAAACACTTCGATGCAATTTCTTGCCCTCAAGGTTATAAGGTTCCTGATTTTGTTAAATTTAGTGGTGAGGGTACGAAAACAACTTGGGAGCATGTGAGTCAGTATCTAGCATAGTTGGGTGAAGCAGGTTCCATAGACGAGTTGAAAGTGCGCTTATTTCCCTTGTCTTTAACTGGCACCACATTTTCATGGTTTGCTCTTTACCACATGGCTCAATTCTCTTATGGTCGCAATTAGAGCAAAAGTTTCATGATCACTTTTATAGCGGTGATAATGAGCTAAAGTTGTCACATCTTACATCGGTTAGGCAAAAACATGATGAATCGGTCACCGATTATGTCAAGAGATTTAGAGATATAAAAAGGCGATGTTATAGCTTAGTGATAACTGAGAGAGACTTAGTAGATCTTGTTCTTAATGGTTTGAAAACTCACATTAAAGAGAGGCTAGAAAGTTATGAGTTTTTGAGCATTAATCAAGTCTTACAAAAAGCTTTGGCTCAAGAGAATCGAAGTAAAGAGATTCATAGGTCTACAACCGATCGTCCTAGAATGCATATGGTTCAACACAATGATGATAATTCGGATGATGAGGTTGATGTTTATACTACTGAATTTGTTTGGTCCTCAAAGGCCAAACCCTATACATGCAATGCTCTTAAGCCGATTCGCAAGAATCGTGATGAGGAGATGAAGTTTACTTTTGATATATCTAAGTGTGATAAATATTTTGACGCCCTCTTACAAGATAAGATGATTAGAATATCACACACCATGCCGCCGTTTGAGGAGCTGAAACAGCGTGCTTATTGCAAGTACAATAATTCATTTTCTCATGCTACTAACGATTGCAATGTTTTCCGACAACAGATACAATAGTCCATTAATGATGGATGGTTGAATTTTGCTGAGATGCAAGTTGATAAACAACCCTTTCCGATAAACACTATGGACTTGGAGGGAAAGAAAATGTTGATTCGGCCTAACATAGCCGAATCTGCTAATAAAGATAATGTTGTTATTGGTGAACCCAAGAAAGGCAAGGAGGGCGAAGTCTTGGGACGAGAAGTTGTGCTTGATAAGCAACCCGATGGCAAGGAAGTACCGAAGATCACCATAAAAAATCCTGCACTCGGGGGGCAACCACAAGTACAAGAAGATAATCATGTTAAATTTATCAAGCCCAAGAATTCAGAAGTTGGCAAGTGGGAAAAGAGTGAAGCTAAGTGCAAGCGAATCAGTCCAACTTTTGATATGTTGCTATCCAAATATGCAAGTCAAGCGGCCGATTCTAGCTCTAATCGGCCATCACATTCAAAGCGTTCCAGATTGCCTTCGGAGCAAGAGTTTCGATGCTATGCAAGGTCATATGGGTCATGGGCACTGACACCATGGATGTCACAACCCTCCTATGCGCCATATTACATGAGAGGCTTCACTGGAGGATGGGGGCAGCCCCCAATGGCTCCTTATGCTTTTCACATGGGATGGGCAGCACCTAGAAGGCTTGTTCGCGAGAGGCTTTATTATCCCACACAAGGCCGTTTGAGCTATGGTGTTAATCAGCCAACAAAAAATTCTCCAAGCAAGGCCAACAAAAAAGTGTGGCGTGTTAAGTCACCTAATGCGGAAATTGCAGAATGCGACAAGCAAAAGGAGATCGAAAAGCCGGTTGTTGGTAATATGGCTACTTCTAATGGTGATATTGTTATTGTTGAGCAGGGTTCCATGGTTAATGATCATGAGGCGAGCACAAGCAAGGCCAAACCAAGGGATCCCAAATATACTCAACCTAAGTGGTGTCCTCCCGGTTTAACTAAGACCATGAAAAGGAGATTACAACGGAACCACGAGAAGGTAGAGCACAAAGAGGAGAGGCAAATGGACGAATTGTTCAGTGAAATTCGCCCCATGGCACTCACAAAATAAGTGTGGAGGCCTAAACAGAAATAAAACACAGATGCTTCTACATTAGCTGCAGCAACACCTTCACCACCGAAAGAGGATGATGTGACCCCTATTACATCGTCCACACCACCTGAAACATCCCCTTCAACTGAGGAAACTTTAAGCCCAATATACACATTGGGAGATGAAGATGAGATGGTGGATTATGAATCTACGCCGGTTCAGGAAGGTATGGATAATAATATGGTATATTACTTACCTGCCGAGTTTCGTGCTATAGGTGAAGAAGGGGAGGTAGCCCAGCTGGATTTTGGTCCTAAGAATGCTATCTTCGAGAAGCCAAAAGAACCGGTGAAACACTTGAAGCCGTTGTACCTCAAAGGTCATATTAATGGATCGCTGGTTGCTAGGATGCTCATTGATGGTGGTGCCGTGGTAAATCTTATGCCCTACTCGGTCTTCAAGAAGTTGGGGTTAGATGATGATGCATTGATGAAGACCAATATGGTACTTAATGGATTTGAGGGTAAAGAAAATACAGAGGCCAAAGGTGTGATGTGCATGGAACTCACCGTGGGAAGTAAAACTTTGGCCACCACATTCTTCATCACCGAGGTGCAAGGTAACTATAATGTTATATTAGGCCGCGATTGTGTTCATGCTAACCAATTTGTGCCATCTACCATGCATCAATTCTTAATACAATGGGTCGATGATGAGGTAGAAGTCATTCACGCGGATAATTCGGCTTGTGTTGCTTTGGCCGATGCATCAGTGAATTGGAATCATCCCGATGTTACTTGCTTAACAGGGCGTGACCTCTCGGAGTTTGATTTCCTTAGTGCTACAAGGAACGGGTTCATACCCATCTCTTTAAAGCCGATTGATGGTAATCGGTTACAAGGTATGATGTGAACAAGAAGTTAAAATCAATGGCCGGTATAAAATTATCGCCCTAAGGATAAACATGGACGATATAGAAATTATCGCCCTAAGCATAAACATGGCCTATATAAAAATTAGGACGCCGATATCCACCACACGTGTGGCATAATAGGCATTCGGCCACACACCATGTGTGGTATGAGCAGGGGGCAACCCACACGGGTTGTGTGTGGGCGAACAGTAGAATTGTCCACACGTGTGGGCGCAGCTACTTCGTGCCACACGCCCAACAAGTACTACTCATTCCCCACCCCGTGCGTGTGGCACGAAGCAAATATGCCCACACGTCCTGGCGCAGCTACAATAGGTACCCGCGGACATGACGATTATTTGCCATCCGGGATGGCAGATGTAGTTATCCAAGATGGCAAATATGGTTGTAAAAGCATGGCAACTCTCTCTGTTTTGGTTAACTATAGTTGCCATGTCTAATTTATGGTAGTTGTCGCGTTTAGTCAAACCATAGTTGTCGTGTGTGATTAACTACTTGCCACATATGGTCAAACAATAGTTGCCATGTGTGTTTACCTAGTTGCCATGTGTGGTTAATCACAGTTGCCATGTATGTTTACCTGATTGCGACGTACGCGCAACTGCAGTTGTCGTCTAGCAAACGAATCATGGTTGCCATGTACGTGCAACTGCACTTGCCATCCAACAACGTCACGGTCGTGGTGGGCGGCGGTTCGCCCTGCGTGCGCTTAAGTGGGCGAAACTAGTTCGCCCATACAGCGCAGCTGGCAACCGCGTGCTGTGGGGCGTGTGGGAGACCTGTCCAACGCCCACACACTGGTCTTGTCCTACGTGGCACGCAAAAACTGCCTCGGTGTGTCAAGATTCGTGCAAACTTAACTGGATGGTGATCCGGGCGTGTGGGCGGGTTACAATGTTGCCACCCGTGTGGGCGTTAGTGTTTTCTAAAAATTATCATCCTAAGCGCATATAAATGGCCGATGGAGTGTTGACATCGTTCTTAGACCAACGTATTGCAAGTTATTTTCAGGCACGCAAGCTTCGCCGAAAATAGGGGGCATGTATTCACACTAGATTTTTGCATGGCCCAAACCCTATCAAGATGACATCGGATGGGAAAAGTTATAACTGCAAAGTTATTCGTCTCGTCTAAACGGTCGATTTTGATTAAAAAATTGTCCAAATCCGAGTTTGTATGCAAAAGTTACAGCCATCCGAATACAGCCCTATCATGAGCCAAAAGTGGCGCACCCGACCAGACACCCAGTCTTATGGGTAGCGCGAATAATAGCCTGTTTTGCGCGAGCGATTTGACCATCAAGATAACCTCTGATAAAAAAACATTAAACATGAAAGTTGTTCGTCTAGTCGAAATGATCAAGATTTCTTTTGGGCTCGTTTCCATCCGAGGTCGTTTACCACCACAAAAATTACTCGCAAGGTCCAGCCAGTTTAAACCGAACAGTTTTGGAAAGTTCGGACAAAACCAATCCAAATTTGACTAGGGTTTTGGACGTGAATCCAAGCTTTTTCCTTGCACGGGAAGTCCAGCCGCCTCTTATATACCTACAGGATGACGGTCGATTGGACAACACACAATCGAACAAATCATCTACTCTTTTTATCTTTTACCTTTACCTTCTCCCTTGTTCTTCTTCCTCGTTCTTCTTTCGTTCTTCTTGTTGCAGGGTGACGAACCTCGAGGCCCTAGGGGAGGTCAGGCCGAACTAGGGCAGCACATAGCCGCCGCGCGCCCGGACGGGGTCACTCCCGGGCGTGTGGGGTTTCGGGTCCTCAAAAGTACCCGTCGGATTGCTTGCGTACCGCGCTTCCGGACGGGTCTCCTTCGATGTGAGCTGGAGTGCATCACCCTCGGCGTTGAAGATACACGGTGACGTGTTCGTGTGCGA
The DNA here is from genome assembly GCA_021605145.1 of Aegilops bicornis. NCBI lineage: Eukaryota > Viridiplantae > Streptophyta > Magnoliopsida > Poales > Poaceae > Aegilops > Aegilops bicornis. Next base: position 821,648,462 of record CM038670.1, read on the forward strand.
ACACCCTCTCTGATCTCGTGGTCGTCTAAACGACAGCCCACGATTTCACGGTCGAGCGCCGAGGCTGAGTACAGGGTTGTGGCTAACGCCGTCGCGGAGTGCTCCTGGCTACGACAGCTACTTCAGGAGTTTCTATGTGAGGTTCCCAAGGCCCCGATTGTCTAATGTGACAACCTCTTCGCGGTCTACCTCCGTGCCAACCCTATTCATCATCGTCGGACGAAGCATATTGAGCTGGACATCCACTTCGTCCGGGAGCACGTTGCACTTGGTCGTGTTCGAGTTTTGCATGTGCCCACCGATCGGCAGTTCGCCGATGTCATGACAAAGGGACTACCTCCCTCGAATTTCGAGGGCTCTCGGTCCAGTCTTTGCGTCACGGCGACGCTTCAACTGCGCTGGGGGAGGGTGTTGAACATGTATTTACGACTTGACATATGTAGGTCCCGGTTTTGTATGGTGCACCTGTAGTGTCTGTTCTCACCTCTGTATCTATTTGTATCTTGGGAGACAAGACACCGGTCGTTTCCCTTGTACCTACATATGTGCCTAGTGTACAATCAATGAGAATATCGATGCACACAATCAAAACTTACTATAAGGCTGGCCATAGTGGGGGTAACATAAATAGTATCATGTACTTGGGACTCGCAAACATACTTATGTGGCAGGCAATTAAAGAAGAGAGAGATGGTTATAATAATATAGGTAGATACCGTAACATAATTAATGTGATGATACTATGTGTCATGCATGACAATAAATAAAACTACCTATGATACTATGCACTATAGAGGTAGTAACATAGACTAGTAACATATGCATGTTACTAGTCTAGGGCTGGTCACAATGGGCAGGAACATAAGCTAGTAACCTACACACTTCCCTAGACTATGTTACTACCTCCATAGTGGGTAGGAACATGTATATAGTGTCATGCAACGATGTATTTATTAAGTTATAGACTCATTGTTTCTTGGAGTGTGATGTTTCGGTAACTTAGCTAGTTACCACAAGCAGCTCTCTCTTCATTAAATATGTGCCACATAAGCAAAATTGCATTGGAGTATGTGATGTTACTTCTAAGTTCCTGCCCATTGTGATCAGCATAAGTTACTCTCCACTATGACCAGCCTAACAATAACATGCCGCATTGATTATCATAATGGATTCCCGGACTGTCGCGCGCCAATAATCTGCCCGCGCCATCGCGGCTTTCGGCCTTGGGAGCGCGTTGAAGCTGAAGCGCAAGCAGAGGCGTTCGGATGAGAGGCACATGTCGACTTCAAAATGCAAGGCACCGGCGACGGCGTAAGGATGACATGACATCCATGCATGCGCGCCTTATTAACACGATTATTTCTCGATCGCCGGGCAAATGATGGAGGAGAATCGGGCTACCGTAGGCATCATGACCTGTGCAAGATCATGCATGTTTTTCTTTTCTTCTCGGCAGTGGCGGTGCATGATCAGGTTGCATCGAGTTCCATCCTATCTCCGCCGTGCTTTCGGCCGTCAACTTGTGCTCTATGCATGCAATGCATCATCAGAATCGCGCCTCCTTTTTCTGAAAAACTCGGACCGAAGAGGATAGCCGCACATCTCTGAATCTGGTCGAGTGTAAACGCGCGCACGCGACGTGTTGGCTGGAGGAGCGCGCGCGCACGCGAACACCAGCTGCCGGATGCCTCTGCCTGCCGTTGCCGGCGGCGTTGCGTGCACGCGGGCGTGTCTCCGGTCCGGTGTCATCCACCCCCACCCCACCTGCGCCGCAGGGATCAGGTCAATTTGCTGATGCGGCCACAGCACGCGCTGCCCTCCCCATGGATGCATGCACCATTGATCAGTCGGTATCCGTCGCACCCTGGCACCGCAGGATCTCCTGATCAATGCGCAACACGACGATGCCCAGCACGGACGATGGGTGGGCGGCCGCAGTGCAGGGCTCATTTAACACGAACAAATGGGATGTTGTCACAGCAGGCCTCTCTCTGCTCCCTGCTCTCTTCAGAAGAGACGCAAGCACGCAGCGCGTACGTACGACGTGATCTTGCGACGATACCCTTCGAGACGACGCCGTCGGTGGAGTATCACGGAAGCATATTCTGACGAACCAACGCAAGTTACTGCGAGCGAGACAGTACTCCACCAAGAGCGGTTGCCTCTTTCGGTGGGTTTATTTACGTGACTAGTCGCAAGTCGTACTACGTTGCACGACTGGCTGGAGCTCGGGCGCTTGCTTCTATTGCACTGTCGCCACGCACAAATGCAGGCACAGTGCAATAGAAGAGTGACTGGTGTGAGTTCGTCTCGTTGAACATGGCGCACGCAGCTTGTCATGCAGATGCCGGACAGTCCCTGGAAGCAGGATTCATGGCGTTCCTTACTGTACCCCGTCCCCTTGTCTCCCAGCATACGGTACAAACGGCTAGCCATACAGATATACTACGGGATTCCATGTTTTCCCCCCTATTGGCGTACCATCAGAAGTTTCTCTCTAGACTAGCGTACCATGATAACAGAGCGGTGTTGCAAAGGATGGACTCCATGGAGCCTGTTTTTCAGAAAAATAAAAACCCAATACATTTGAAAGTTTCAAAAAATGTCAACATCTTTTCTATAAATACATATGAACGTTCTTCAAGCATGTACAAAGTTTCATCAACTGATTTGAGCATTTGCATGCTGCACAGAAAAGAAAAATATCAGTCCCAAAAACAAAAAAACATATTTTAATCCATGTATTTGTCCTTTTTGTGTACATCAGATATTAACATATAATGTCTATGAAATTTATACATGTATGCTCCAAACATATCTCTATGTGTATACCTTTTTCTTTCTTTCTTTTGAGATGTGAAAAAAGTATTTTCATTGAAATAAAAATAAAGAGCTCTATGGAGCTCGGTTGCTGCTTGCACTTTTCGACCATGGTAAGGTTTTTCTTTTCTTTTTTGAGACAAGGTAAGGTTTTTCTTAGACAGCCATGTCAAGTTTGTTTTTAGAGAAAAACAACCATAAGAAGCCCAGCTACGCGGCCCGTCAAAAGATGGACCGTCTTCCTGCAAAGCTGGGCTGCAAACTGCCGGGAAAAGAGAAGCCCATTGCCCCGGCCCACGGCGCCCTCTTTCCCCATTGCCCCGGCCGGCTTCGCCCAAGGGCGCCGTCTTTCTCCGAAACCCTTACCAAAACCCGAGGCACGCCGGCGGCCGCCGTCCGTCCGCGCGCGGCACCATGGCCCGTCGGCTGCTCCACCTCCGGCCCCGCCTCCAGGCGCTCGCCCCCCGCCTCGTCCCTTCGCGGCAGTACATGTCCGACATGCGCCGCTCCGTCTTCCTCGACCGCCTCCTCCGCTCCCTCCGCTCCGAGATCTCCTCCTGTCGCGCCGAGCCCGCACCGCCGCTGCCGCCCTCCGCCGCGCCGTTCTCCGTCGACGACCGTCCCGGCGAGCAGTGGGTCCGCCTGCGCCGCGCGTTCGGGCAGCAGGGGGAGGAGGAGGAGGTCCGGGTGGATGCCTCGATGGTCGACGGCGCCGTGGCGCCAACCCGCTCGGGCGTGGTCGCCGAGGACGGCGGGCCACAGGACAGGATGCACATCAGCGTCCACGTCGAGGTCACCAAGCCCGCGCGGCCTGACTTTGCGCTCAAGTTCGAGTGCTCTGCCTGGCCCGAGGAGATGGACGTGGAGAGGGTCTTCCCCGTCCGCCGCAGCGGGCCAACGCCGGAGCAGCAATACATGGGCCGACAGTTCAGGTGACCGAGCCTCGTTCTTGATTTTTTTACTAACGGAAATATATTGCATAGCGTAGTCATATTGACACTACATTTACCAGTATTTAGAATGCTTGAGTTGTTAAAGTCAAAAAATTATTCATGTTCTTGCAATTCTAATTTGGTACGGTTAGCAGTTAGCACCAATGATTGATTAAAGAAACTCGACCAGGATTTCTGGCTCCCGGACCTCTTTTGCATAATTGTAGTTTGTTGTCCTGCCCAACAATGAACAATCACAATGGCGAAGGGGTAATATAACAACTTTTTATGTACCAAGCATTCTTCTTTTTGCACGGGCCACGGAAATGAACATCTTTGCACACACAATCCAATGCACATAGCATCAAACATTTACATACGTTATCTTTTCAAAGTATTTTTGAAGTGCAAAAACATGCTCCCTGTTTACCCACACTATGACTATTGGACTGGAAAAGTAATCATGTGATAGATGAAATGCTCAGGCTTGGCAGGTATGGAGGGAACTTTCCTCCAGTTTCAGTTCCGTGTTAAGGGAAATTAGATCAAATTAGTTTCTGGATGAATAATGCATGTCTCGTGCACTAGTTGAATTGCTCCAAAACCCCTGAAGAATGACAATGCTGGCTCCTTAGATTCAACCAAGAGAGTAGTGTGCATTTCTGTATCAAGGAAGTGGTGTAATCTAGCACTAGCTGTAATGTAGCTGTTGCAAATTTCTGATACAGTTGCAGCTGAATGACAATGCTGGCTCCTACAAATGACATTTCTTGTTTGCTACTGGTGCTATTTTGATTTGTTAAATCCAGACTTGTTTCTTTGACTTACTACATACAGTATGGCATTTTTTTCTTTCGAAAAGGGGGTTAATCCCCGGCCTCTGCAGTATGGCATTTGACACTATGATCTCTTTTGAGTTGCGCTTCTTTCCTGGCATTATGAGATGTTAATATGCTTTTTTCACATGCTGGTCTCGTCAATTAACAGGGAGTTGGATGAGGAGATGCAAACTGCAGTGCGTGATTACCTGGAGCAGAGAGGGGTGAATGACGAGCTAGCAGCATTCCTGCACACGTACATGGAAAACAAGGAGCAGACAGAGCTTGTAGGGTGGCTTAAAAATATCGAGTGCTATCTGAAGAAGTAGGCGGGCATCTTCTTAGCGCTTTGAGTTAGATTATTATCACTTGGTGTTTTACAAAAGTTAACACAGACAGATTGGGATGTTGCCACAGCATCAAAAAGTCCTTGCTCTTTCAGAAGACGTGACAAGAATTGGGATGTTGGCGTTTCAGCATCAAATTGGGATGTTGTTGGAGTTTCCAGGTATTGAATTTGTTGTATTATCACGGCAGCATATATTCTCACGAACCAAGTTACTGAGCCTAGGCACCAGTAGTACAATGCACGGCTGCACCTAGGGCACTTACAGTTGCACAAATGCAGGGACCGTCCTTGGTGGCGGCATTGATGGAGTTTTTACTGTACTCTACAATCCTATTGTCTCGTAGAATACGGTACATGTCATATGGATGCAGGAACCGTCCCTGGAAGCAGGATTGATGGAGTTCCTTACTGTACCAATCCTGGTGTCTCCCAGGATACGGTACAAACAGCTAGCCATACAGATATCTAGCATTAACATTCATGCCTTCAGCCCTTTCGGCGTACGATTGTTCCGTTTTCAGAGCAAGCAACTGACGGATTCATAGCAGAAGCAATGCACGCAACATGAATTTCATCTTGGTACAGCATAGCTATGGTTGTATACATACACTAAGTTAGCAAGTTCAAAAGGATCCTTCTGCATAAACCGATCATTAGGATTTCCCAGCTTCATCTACTTCCATTGACCCATTTTGTGCCAAAAATTGGCTATCCAGCATATTGGCATGACAAGATTTGACAACTCCAAAGCTTGCCAAAGATTGCCAAGTTTCGAGAGATTGGCAAAGTAAGTTGGTTGCCAACCAATTGATAGCCAATCTTTTGCCTTGCCTGCATATTGGACAAGGCAAGCACTTAAACTGGCCTTTTCAGGCAAGTCAAGGACACCATCTTGGACTTTCTTGTATATTCTTTCAGCCGTCAGAATGAACGCCTACTTTGCATAATGATGTAAAATTAATCTAAAGGAAGTGTGATCATACCATATGTACAGGGGATCAAATAAAAATTACCTCATCAACATTTTGTGTGGTTTTTGCAGAGGCCTCCATAAACACGAGATCGTGCCTCTTGGTGAACTCTCGCCCTTCCTCATAGCTGACCGCACGCCTGTGAGACAGATCGCATTTGTTTCCGATCAGCACCAATGTTACGCCGGCTCTCGATAGCTCTCTTGCTCTTTCAAGCAATGTAGCAATATGATCAAATGTCTCCCTCCTGAAGTAGAGAAGGTTAGTGATGAAGCGTAAGAACAACCATAGACGGACAAAGTTAATACCACAGGCAGATATATTTGATAGCCCCCATTGAGGTAGTACCTTGTGATGTCATAAACCAGAATGATACAAGCAGCTGTGCAGTAGAATTGCTTAGTAATAGGTACGAACGCTTCGTGGCCAGCCTGCAAAGTCAAGATACAAAAACATGAGATGGATATATGCTGCTTAAGAACATCAAAGCATTGTGTTTTAATTAAACAGTTTCACAACAACTAGTCTTTACAATTCGAATAAACAATATATTTACTGTGTTGTAGTGTAAATAAATTACTAAGTACTCCCTCGTCTAGATACATCCGTTTGAGCGAAAAGTAATTTCGGACGGAGGAACAGAAGACAGATAAGGTAAATAGCCTGCCCGCACCGTGTCCCAGATGTCAAGCTTTATGCGCTTGTCGTCGACGTTGATGGTGCGCGTGCTGAACTCAACGCCGATGGTGAGGTCGTGCACCTCCGGGAACGTCCTGGACGTGAACTGCCACTCCAGGCACGTCTTCCCGACACCTGCAGCAGTCGACAGATCAGCATCAGCATCCCACAATTCAGACGTGGAACGAGCGAGCCCGGGGCCGAAGCAGCGGGCTCCGGGTTAGGGAAGTGGGGAGACGGTGGAGGTCGACCTCCGTCGCCGACGATGGTGTACGTGAAGCGGCGAGCGGATTGCATCTTCAGTCGCGGACTCGATCGCGGCGAGCGTCGGCCGTTTGCTGGGAGGATTGGAGAAGCACTGATTCGACTGGAGCCGACTGCTTCGGGGCTAGGTCTGTTCTCGCCGTTTTACCAACCCAAGAGAAACACAAAGAGGAGACAGTCTCCTCTTCTTACGATTTGTGCGTTGATCGGATGCACACAAATCAACAATTGCTTTTGGTCTCCGTTCCCTAATTAAGGGCATCTCCAGGGTGGATCCTCTTTGTAACCGTGGCCGTCGACGGAATTTCCAGTTACTGAAAGTGCTGCATCATCACGGGTGCATATATTCTGACGAACAAAGTTACTGTGAGCCTAGTCACCACTACTCTTTTCAGTGGATTTATTTGTGTGAGCAAGTAGTAGTACTTATTTAGTGGAACGTTGCCGACACGCACTCTTTTTTTATTTTATTTTGAGGAGATCACACACGCTCTTTCTCTTCTGCCGATAACCCATTTTTCTCAAAGAATTGGGCCTGAGCACCAAAACTCCACCAGAATCAGGCCCGTGAACTCGCACGCCACCGTTGCAACACCACGGGGCTCTAGTTTCGTTTAGTACCACCTCGCCCAGGGGAGGAGGCCTGGGAGGAAGAGCCGGCTATATAATGAGCCCTCGGTGCATCCTTACAACATACTTACCTGGACGGGGTCTACGGCTGATCAAGAAGAGTCGTGGCCTAGGCTAGTGGTCCACATTGCACTTGGTGGATGCGCTGGCCTACCATCTTTCCAAGTGGAAGAGTGGACGTCGTAATTTGTGGTAGAGGGGGTACGCGTTCGCGCGGCCCCTGCCAATTCTTTGAATTAAATTTTGGTCCTTGAGAGGCTTTTTGGTCAGTTTATGTTCAGTTTCAGTTGCATCAACTTGGCCTTCTGGTCAGCATGTTTCAAATTACCCAACCTTTCAGTTGGCATCAACTCGTGCAGGACGCATATGACAACTCTTCTAGAGTGTCATCGTAATGCTAGAGTCTATCTGATGCGTGATGTTCATATAATAGAGTTGGTTGTGTGGTTGCTAATAGTGGATTATAGGATTGTTTGCAAATGTGGTCTGGAGTAGCGTGCTGGGGTCTGCTATGCCTGTGCTGTTGAAGCAGCAAGAGCGGGGAGACGGTGGAGGTCGACCTCCGTCGCCGACGATGGTGTACGTGAATCGGTGGGCGGATTGCATCTTCAGTCGCGGATTCGATCACTGTCTGATGTGTCAATTGTAGAATCACGGACTGCTTCGGGGCTAGGTTTGTTGGATTTGATCTCGCAGTTTTATAACAAGCCAAGAGAACATTGGGGATACAAAGTCTCCTCTTCTTACGAGTTTGTGCGTTGATCGGATGCACACGAACCAACGATTGGTTTTGGTCTCTGTTCTCTTAAGGGCAACTCCAACGCGGGTCGACATGTTAGATTTGATTTGATGTCAGAACAAACTAAACAACCAGATTTGGGGTTTGCGTTACAGATTAGCACCGAAGTTGTGTACCCAAAAGTTGTGGTAAGTTGTAATAAAGTTGCCCTGAAATTGTGGTTTTATGTAGCTCTTTGCAAAAGTTAACACAAACAAATTGGGATGTTGCCACAACATCATAAAATCCTTGCTCTTTCAGATGCAACGTGGACAGTGTGATCCAGGGTGGATCCTCCTTGTAACAGTGGCCGTCGACGGAATTTCCAGTTATTGAAAGTGTTGTATATCACGGGTGCATATATTCTGACGAACCAAGTTACTGCAAGCCTAGCCACCAGTACTCTTCTCAGTGGATTTATTTTTGTGAGCAGGTAGTACATTGCACGGCTGCACCTAAGGGGAACTTATATTGCACTGTCGACGCGCACAAAATGCAGGGACCCTCCCTGGAAGCAGGATTGATGGAGTTCCTTACGGTACTAACCCTGTTGTCTCACAGGATACGGTACAAACAGCTAGCCATATATAGAGATCTAGCATTAACATTCCTGCCTTCAGCCCTTCAGCATATGATTGTTCCGTTTTCGGAGGTTTAACGGAACATGAGCAACTAACGGATTCATAACAAAAGCACTGCTTGAACTTGGAATCTCGTCTTGGTAGCGCAACACCTGATACATACACACTAAGTTAGCACATAAACCGATCCTTCGGTTTCTCAGCTTCGTCAGCTACCGTCGCCCCATTTTTGCGCCATAAGTTCAGGTCATGCTTGGCTGACAGCCAAAATTTGGCTAGCCAGCATATTGGCTGGACATTCGGCAACTCCAAAGCTTGCCAAAAATTGCCAGGTTTCGAGAGGTTGGCAAAGTAAGTTGGTTGCCAACCAATTGATAACCAATTTTTTGCCTTGCCTACGTATTGGCAAACCAATTTTCGGCACCACACCAAGCAGCAATTACTTCTTCCATAGGATGATCCAGCTACACCTCCAGATTGGCTTGGTGTGTTCTCAGGCATATGTAAGAATCCAACAAACTGCAACAAGTAGGATAACAAAATTATGTATTGTCAAACATAAACTGCATGATCTTAAGAAATACTAGTATACTACATGAAACAATGCGTTTTGTTCAAACTGACAGATATAATATATGCTTTCGAGTGACACACTACACATCCTTTTTGCCGAAACGACAGTGAAACTACAATTCATATCCACCTTAATTCTAATCATTCCACACTGCATCCACTAGGCTTCTTCTGCTCCGATTTTCACGACCCACTTGCCATGTTTACTGAAAGGACAGCCTGTTGTTCGTTGACTCTGTGGTGACCAAACAAATCTTAGCTAAATTACCCTGTTATTTGGTCACAACATGGGAGAAACGGAACTACTCCCTCCGTTCCTAAATATAAATCTTCCAAGAGATTCCAATATAGACTACATAAGAAGCAAAATGAGTGAATATACACTCTAAAGTATGTCTATATACATCCGTATGTAGTCCCAAAAGAATCTCTAAAAAGACTTATATTTAGAAACGGAGGGAGTATGTCAGAAATGCTGTGGTGAGCTCGGTCAATGTCGCTCTACTGTCGGGGCTGCGGAAGCACTGTAATGATCTTATAGTTCATAAGCACATTTGAAGACTGGTAGTGGGCATGGACAAGGATTACTAGGCTCTCAGGATGTGGCAGCAGTTATTCAGGGTTATCGTGTTTCCTAAGATGGATCGGTCCACAAACGCTTGGGGAAGTATGGAGTTACACGAGATTACAAGGCAACCGAAGATCTTCTCCTTCATGGCGTTTGGAGGCAGACAAGACTAGTGGCTGAACACATCCTCTTCTCTATTGTTGTTCTCAGATCGATGAGGGTTGGGGCATTGTCCCGTACATACAGGTGGCCTATCTGCCCCCCAAAATACAATCTGAGTATATTTGATGAACACCAACATAACCTAACATTTGAAAAACAAGAAGGCAGGCACTTAAACTGACCTTTTCAGATAAATCAATGACACCATCTTGGACTTTCTTGTATACTGTTTCGGCGGTAATAACGAATGCCTACACTACATAACAACGTAAGATAATCTCCAACAGAAAAAAAAGTGTAACTGTACCCAATGTACAAGGGATAAACCATCACCTCCTCAACATTTTGTGCGGTTTTTGCAGAGGCCTCCATGAACACCAGATTGTGCCTCTTGGCGAACTTTCGAGCTTCCTCATAGCTGACAGCACGCATGTGAGACAGATCGCATTTGTTCCCGATCAGCACCAATGTCACGCCGGCCCTCGACAGCTTTCTTGCTCTTGATAGCCATATAGCAATGTGATCAAAAGTCTCCCTCCTGAAGTAAGGTTAGCGAAGTGCATGAACCACCGCACGCCACGCCCAGGCGGCTCGGGGGTGACCCGCAAACCCTAGCGCCGCGCTCCTCTATCCAACCTCCTCTCGCGCCGCCGCCGGAGGACGCCGGCGGGCGAATCCCGCCCGGCTGACGGCGGCGGCGGGGCTCCTCGTTGCAGCGCCCGGTGCTCCTTGGGCGAGGGATCTCGTGGCCTGCATCTCCCGCGACGTCCTGCGTAACTGCTGTTCTGCACATCGACACTCGTCGGTCATCCGCCCGGCTTCGGCTAAGGTGTCCTACCCGCAGATCTGACGGGAGGTGGCCACATACAGTCCTCCCCATCGCTGATCTTGCTTGGGCATCCGGCGTTCTCGGAAAGGGGCTGGTGGCCAGGTAGGCTTGACCTCGGACTGGACCTTGATTCAGCATGGTTTGGCATCTGCCGGCCTACCCATGGCTGCCCGCCTGCTGGTGGCGCCTTGAGGCGTGTGAGCGGCTGCTGGAGTGGTGGATGCGGATTATGGTGGCCATCAACAGATTTGAGGATTCCTTTCTTCAGATTCGGTGGCTGTCTTCAGTGGTGAGATGCAATCTACAAACGACGTCTTGACACAGAGGATATGGTGGTGTAGGGGTGTGTACCTGCTGAAATTGCGGAAAAGTGATGGGGACAACACAACATTGACTTTGACGAGCACCGGGGTGAAAACCTAGGTCTGACCCTAGTTGGTTAACCTGGCAATGGTGATACTTTTGTGTCGTTACCTTGTTGGAGGCATTGCTCGGATATGCTCGGACTGGTTCTTCAGGGTAAAAACCTAGAATCCGGCTTTTGGCGGTTGGATCCGGTGACGATGATGCTTGAGCCATGCTCCCTTCTTGAAGGCGTTGCTGTTGAAGAACCTCATTGTCTATTGTCTTTGTGGTGTCATGAGATGGTTGGTGCGAATACGGTCTTAGTTATAGTTTGTCAATCATATATGACTTTGCTATTTACCGGCGTTTTCTATGTGTGAGTGTGTTTATAGTGGCTGCGTGCATTCTAACTATGCAGAGGCCGGGTGTATGCTCATTGTGTATTGTATCCATTTGATGCTTCATTTTGAGTCAATAAAATCATCCTTTATCGAAAAAAATGAACCACCGCACGCACAAAGCTAACAACATAACAGATGTATTATTGACAACCCATTAAGGTAGTACCTTGTGATATCATAAACCAAAATGATACAAGCAGCTCTGTAGTAGCACTGCTGAGTGGCAGATACGTACGTTTCGCGGCCCTCCTGCAAAGTCAAGACATGATAATACGAGATGAACATGCTTCATAACATGAAATTCAACAGGTATGGTAGTACGTACAGAACACCATGAAAAAGGCACGCAAAAGCATCATCACTTCATTGTGTTTTAATTAAATGTAGTTTGACAAGCAGTCTTTACGATTCAAATAAGCAATATATTTATTGTGCTGCTGTAGTGTAGATTGCAAATTAAGAGGAGGGATCAACTGTCTCATTAGGGCAGAAATCTCTTCTTCCTCTCAGGTTTTGACAAGGAAGGAAGGGTAAATAAGTTTGCACGCACCATGTCCCAGATGTGAACTCGACGCCGATGGTGGGGCTCGTGCGCCTCCGGGAACGTCCTGGCCGTGAACTGCTGTTCTAGGCACGACTTCCTGACACCTGCAACAGTGGATAGATCGCCATCAGCGCCCCCGCGATTCAGATGTGGAATGAACGAGCGAGCCCTGTTCGCCGATCATGCATGCGTGACGGGAGGGGTCGGGGCGGCGGCTACGGGATTAGGCCAACTCCACCGCGCGACCTTATCCTGTCCGTCCCCGTCCGTTTGGGGTAAAAGAAAACGAGGCATAAACGGCGTGGCGCCAAGCAAAACGGACCTTTGTGTCCGCTTTCGACCCATCCACGGTCCAAATTTGCGTCGCTTTTGGGGCGAAATGGACACCACGTGGACGCGCGGGTCGTCTGCGCGTGTCCTCCCCTGGCCCGCCCGTCGGTGGCACATGACGGGCCTTTTTCTATCCCCCCCTCCCTCCCTACGGCCGCATCCACTCCACTCTTTCCCACTCTTCCCCTCTCTTCCCCTCGCCGCCGCCGGCCGCCCGCTGCCATTGCAGCCGTGCAACTCGGACACGCGCTTGCCCAGTCCCTTTCTCTCGTCGCCGCCGAGCTACCCAAGCACGGCCACCTTGTTCTTGCCGCCGGCCGGATTTAGGCGGATCCGGTCGGTCTTGAGCTCGCCCATTTGTGGGAGGCAGGCCGCCATGGCTGGCGGGCACCTTGTCGGAAGGCCTGGCGAGCCGCAAGGCCACATCTGACGATGGCTCGTCCTCTAGCCGCACGGATCTGCTGCCGTCGGTGGTCCGCCGGCAGAATCTGCTGAATGGCGGCCGGCCGGGCTCGGTGCTTGCCCAAAAGCTCATCGGCGCACCGTTGCCCCTCATCAAGTGCGACCCTTTGCCCAAGGGTGGTCGTCTTGGCGTCATCACAACGCGGAGCATCTTGGATGGGTGTTCATCAAGTGCTTAAACGATGGGGTATGTGCTCTTTTAGCTTCGGTTTGTGCTCTTGGATTAGACTAGTGGTGCTAACTTTAAGTTTTATTGTGTAGAACGGATGCAAGTTTTGGTATTGAGAAGAAGAGTACATCGATATGTTGATAGAGCGAAATGTAGTGCATGTTCGTGCACTTTTAGCTAGCCTAGAGGCTTTAGATGAGACAAGTGCACTTGTTGCTAGATTAGAGGCTAGGCACGATACTACTGCGAAGAAGCAACAAGGCACGATACTACGTGTGAGGAAGCAACGTCGACTTCTTGCTAGAAGAAGAAAGGAGGGTTCAACGACGTGCCTCCTCCATAGATCAACAATGAGTGCATCGAGAAGGCCCTAACCCAACTCAAGGGAGCAGTTATGGAAGTTGGGTATCTTCTCAAATGTATTCTTGTGGTTCTTGTTTTCTTTGGTCTTACTTTACTAGTCAAAATATGATGATGTATTTTTCATGTACTAAAAATGAATGATGAAATAAAGTTAAGGACTTGCAAAGAAATATACGTGGACAGGATGGGGCAAATGGATGCGGCAGCGTCTTTGACGCCACCGCATCCCGTCAAAACGGTGACACGACCCTAAATTCCTATCCAAACGGACAGAATCCGGATAAAACGGACATCCGTTTGGGATCGCGCGGTGGAGTTGGCCTTAGGGACGGGGGAGGACGACGGTCGACCTGGGTCGCCGATGATGGTGTACGAGAAGAGGTGAGCGGGTGTCATCTCCAGTCGCGGGTTCGATCGCGACGAGACGAACGACGACGATCCTCTGTCTGTCTGGTAGGTGGATCGGAGAAGCAGGGGATTCGAGAGTTGATCCGATTGGTTGAGGGCAGATTGTGTCAGGGCATCTCCACCGAGGCCGAACAGGGCGTGGGAAAAATATTTGGTGCGCCAAAATCCCGCAGCTTTTTTTTGGGTCCACATGGTGTGGATACAAACTTTTTTCATCCAAGTTTATTATCTATAATCTATAATCTATAATCTATAATACCTAAATAGTTTATCCCCACTAACCTATTTTTTTGACATGCAGCCTATCCATCACAGCAGCCTTGCCACATCATCAGTTACTATTAATTATTGAACGTCGATAACTGCCACATGTGTGGGTTGTAAGGTTTAGTGCCACACGATTCGTTCGGCAACAATGCTTGCCAGCCTGCACACCCCCGTGCGGGCGCAGCTGCCAGCGCCCAAACGATCGGGCGGCCACATATGTGGCCCGCACACCATCGTGCGGCAGCAATTGCCAACGTCCGCACGTTTACCTCTGGCCCGCCTCCCTAACCCTCCTCCAACTCCTTCGTTTACCTCTGGCCCGCTCGTCTCGTTCCTCTCCGCCGATCTGCACCCAAATCGCCATGGCAACAAGGTCGACTACGCCAAAATCGTAGACCAAGAATACGTCAAGGAACCCATTTTTTGTAATCGTCCTGCAGTTGCCGCCCTCACTCTGTCGTCTCTACCCTCACATCCCACATCTCAGTATGGTTTGAAAATTTTAGATTTGGCTAATTGCCATGCCTAACGCATGAATTTATATCTAAGGGGTGATTCTTTGTCTCTAAAAGCCAGAATTGCCACACGTATTCATCCAAAGTTATCCCATATCTGCTGGGATGTATGTCAGTTAGGTGTGTTGGTAGATATAGGAGAGAGGGGAAAATTAGTTGCTGCTTTGCATCACCTAATCTTCCATGTGGTTCCAACAGTAGTTGCCAACTAGTGAAATTTAAGTGGATTGCTCTGGGAGAAACACTGGGCATGTATCCGAATGGGAAAAAATAGTTTCCGCCTTGGACCACATGATTTGCCATGTGGTTCCAACAATATTTGCCTCATTAGTCTGGATGAATTTGCCATTAGGCAGCCAATTGCCACCCAAAAATCAGTTTGACAAGTGAAAATCAGATGCTACATTTTTTGTGATGCTCATTGAAGATAGGGTATGCAAGGTAGAATGCAAACTAACACAACAGGTGTACATGCGTTATGCATCTAGGTTTTGGGGACTAACAAAAAGGAAGGATGGAATCAGGCGAAGGTTCGTATCCTTGGTTTTTTAGACAGCCGCAAATCGACGCCATGGGATGTCTACAGCAACCGCAATTCATTGGCGCCATTGCTGCCTCTACTACAAGAATATGGAGACATGGGTGTGTTTCCGTATCAAGCAAAAATGATAGTTTGCCATCTTTGAAGGCAGAATAATGACAAACGTATGATGTTTGTTATACACATTTGCATGGAATTATACTTTGCCATCAGAGGTCCCATGGCAAAACTGCGCCAGGAGTAAATGCGAATGCCTCACAATCAGGACAACAAACATCGGACGAAAGATGATGCAAATCAAGGTAAAGTATGAAGAAAGAACATCATATTATGAAACAGGGAAACTTACTAAAAAATGACATTTGCAGCAGCTACGTGTACCGCATGGCAACAACTAACAATGGGAGACCTGCCATCAACGTATTATGCAGGTGAGAATAAAAAATGGAGAAAGTAAATGGTTAATGAATGCATTTACCATCCCAAGGCAACAGCAAATGCCATGAATGGTCAAGGGACAAAAATAAATTGTGTATTAGTAATGAATTGCCATGTGGTGATGGTCTAGCGATTTGCCAAGCTATGGCAAATTTAGTTGCCATGATGTGGTACCTACATTTGCCATGCTGTGGTAACTACATTTGCCATCATGTTTTACTGCTCTTGCCATCATGTGGCATATGCGATTTCCACCATTGATCATGTTTCAGTTGCCATCACTGATTATGAAGAGTTGCCATGTATGCATAAATACAGTTTCCATGTCGTGATAATTAACTTTAGTTGCCATCATATTTGCAGGTATACTGCCATTATGTGGAAACTGCTTACTTGCAGTTGCCATGCAAGCATAAGTACATTTGCCACGATGAAATAATAGCTACAATTGCCATGCAGGAGGTTCAACTACAGACACAAACAACGAAAATGCTTGTGCTACGTACACCTCGAGATCACCCGGGAGGGTCGCTACAAGATCTGGTCAACCAGCATATAGGGGTTGGAGATGCAATTATTTGGCAAAGCAAAAGAAAAACCAACCTCCTTCGCGGGTTTATTGGCACCAGCCACAACGTTCCGTGGGGGTGGGTCGACAAAGTCATCGTCATCGTCTTCCTATTTTTGTAACAGACGGTAAATACACATTAGTGGGTGCTCATAAAACATGGTACATTTGCCGTGAGCACCACCAAAAAGTCTGACAATTGATAATTTTCATCATCGCAGTGAAAATTGCCATGGTTCAGAAGATGACAAACAGGGCTTAAAATATGAAAATTTACAAAAATGATCTACATAGTTGCCATATGTTACAAAAACAGAATGGCAACCACAAAGGTGGGGATATGTTATTATTTGCCATGTATTCACAAACCCGATGGCAACTAAATGTCTGTAATCAGATATTGAGTTGCCATCTGTTAGGGAAACATAATGGCAACAAAGTAAACAGACACGCTGGAATATCATGTTGTCGTATGCCGACAAACACCATGGCAACTAATTTAACTAGTGGCAAAGATTGACTTGCCACCAGTACACACCCAGACAAACATGCAGTTGCTATTCTGGTAGGTAAATAGAACGACAAAAATATGGTGACGGCAATGTTCAAATACCAGTTGCCATGTGTCGACAAACACCACATCACCTAGTTTAAAATGAAAAGGAGCTACATAGTTGACATATGTTACAAAAAGCAGAATGGCAACCACAAAAGGGGGGCATCTTTTATTATTTGCCATGTCCTGACAACCACCAGGGCAGCTAATGTACTGAAATCACCTATTGAGTTGCCACCTGTTGGGAAAACAGAATGGCAACAAAGTAAACAGACATGCT
Source organism: Aegilops bicornis (assembly GCA_021605145.1). Taxonomy (NCBI): domain Eukaryota; kingdom Viridiplantae; phylum Streptophyta; class Magnoliopsida; order Poales; family Poaceae; genus Aegilops; species Aegilops bicornis. The sequence goes on from CM038670.1 coordinate 821,665,602, forward strand.
AGAAAGAACAGAAATGCCATGAACATACAATGCCTGATGGCAAACAACACAAATTGAGGTTCAGCCTGCAAAAAGACATGGCAAAAAAAATCTTGGTGTAAAAGAGGGAGTTGCCACATGCTAACTAAAATACAGTAGACAATTGCCATGTAACACTACAACAGCAATACAACTAATATACTAGGTAACAAAGGGAGTTGCCACCTACAAACTAAAATAAGTAGGCAAATTGCCATGTAACACTTGAAATGCATGGCAAATAATATCTTAGGGTAAAGTGGGAGTTGCCATATGCTCCTAAGCACAATAGGCAGCTGCCAAAGAAGCACTAAATAAAGACATGGCAAATAATATCTTGGGGTAAAGAGACAGTTGCCATCTGCTTAAAATCACAGAGGCAATTGCCCTGTATCCTTTGCATAAACATGGCGAAAAACTGGCGGTTTGGGTTAAAGAGATAATTCCCATCTACTAACTAAGCGATTGTGGCAAATTGTAGCTAAGCCAGTAGATTCAAGTTCACCTATTTGCACATAACAACATGGCAACTAACTGAGTTTCATGAAACAACCAACTGCCATTAACCTACACACGAAATGCACATTCCACATGGCAAAGCAAATCTAGGGTTCTTGCAAAATCTTAGGCCTGGATTTCAATCATAACACCACCACTAAAAACAGCGAACCACTGCCTACGAGGCCATTAGATGAAGAAAACAGAGAGATGAATCGGCGCAGAACGGGCGAGCCTCGCCGGCGTGATTTCCCACCGCCGCGACAACAGAACTTGCTAATGCTGGCCTAATGGCACAGCGACGACTCCTCGCCGACGGGGAGAACTCGAGCGCTCCGTAATCCACTCGAATCTCAATGGATTCGAAGCAGAAGAAATGGGGGAGGGGAGGCAGATTGAGACCAACCAAAGCACCGTTACCTCTGCGCGATGAAGGCTCCGGCGACGAAGTTCCGGTTGCTTGAGCTCAATGACGGCCACGAGTCCCGCGACATTCCCGTCGCCGCCTCTCCTCTGCTACGCCATGGAATCACCTCTGCTCCGTCCAGGACCCGCCGTTGCTCTCAAATGGGGGAGTTGAGTGGGGGAATGGGGACAGGATTCGGGCGGGGTGGGAAAAATTGCGGGGAAGAGGAGACGGGGGAGAGGAGGAAGAGGAGTTGTACGGGGCGTGCGGGCGCGGTGGTAGTTCTACCGCACACCGGGGTAGCAACCGCAAGCTCTGTGTGTGCAACCGGCGTGTGGGCGAACACTCTCACACACCACACACGCGACTTGTCCTACGTGGCACACAAAATTAGCCAAAATGTGCCAAGATTCATGCAGAAACTGTTGAACGGCGAGGAATGCGTGTGGTTGAGTTGGCTAACGCCCACACGTGTGGGCGTTAACATTTCCGTAATTATTTTGGTCATGCTTTTCCCATGATTATTTTTTTGCTTTCTAACTTAACCATGCATCGCTATGTATTCTGACGAAGGAACTCTATGTTTACTGCTTAGGCCCGACCGCACATTTTCCTTATCCACTGCAGTTTCTTTCCGAGTCGATTCCCCATCAAAGCGCCGATCGTTCCGCTTCTTTCTCCACTTATGTTTCTTCCCCACAGGATAAATTTTCTCCAATCCTCGTAGTGTGGCGGCTCGACGCCTTTCTAGGCGCTGGGACGTGGGCTGATCCACAGTTCCATTGGCGCCCATCCAGAACGTTGATTAGCGCAGCGGAATCAACCCTGTGCGCACGCCAGCGCTCTGTTCCGGGAACACCTTGCGCCGGCAGCCTCTGAATCGCCGGAAGCGGCCATCCCGGCCGCGACCCCCGATCTGGGGTTCGGGTTCCAGCTGTAAGAGACCAGGAAGGAAAATCTGACGGGATGATGGGCTTCACGAGGGTCGCCCGTTCCTCTTCTACAAGGGCCCTGAGGAGTGGTCGTCCCACGTTGAGGTCGACCGCCTCTCTCTCTTCATGGCTATGACATCACGGCCCGCAAGCCCAAACCTAAGAAAAGGTTGAGCATATCTTCTCCTTCCTCTCTCTCGATGTGCTTTATGATTGGCTTGATTTGATGTGGTGATGTGTTCTTATCCCCTTCTCCCCTCTCTGCAGGAGCGGCCAAGCTCAACCTGCCAGTTGTTGCTCTTGGTTGATGGAGCGGTACTTCAGTTAACCCCTGGCGAGTCCTTGTGTATTTCCATCCATATGTTCCTCTTCTATCTTTACATTTTTCATTTTCTTCCTTCTCCAGAAGTCCGCCGCATGTACAACTCCTTATTGACGACATTGCTTTTGCTTGACATTGTCGAGTATATTCTGTGTGTGCCATGTGGTACACGCATGTCCACTAGCATCATTTTCAGGTTTCCTTGGTTGTTGTTTATTTTGAATGTTGGGTTTCCTTGGTTGTTGTATGTTGCATATACAAGACAATCTGTTTGGTTGTTGAAAGAGCTGGATATGGACTAGAGGGGGGGGGGGGGGGTGAATAAGCGTTTTTTATGAAAGTCTTCAAAACATGAGAGTTTCAAAGACAAACAATAGAAATGATCCTATTGATATGCAGTGGAAGGTAGACTACCCTAGACAAGCCATAGTCAAGTATTCAATGAAGTGAAAGAACGAAGACTAATAGTAGCCAGGCAGTATGGATCAGGATGGAAGGTAGTATGAAGCCAATCAGAACAAGTAGTCACACAGTGAAGTCAAATAGATAATGCAAGCAGGCAATGACTTCACGAAGACAAACGGTAAGTAAAGAGAAGGACGAGATAGTAGCTTGGAGAAGACAGTGATTTGTTCGATCAGTTCCGATTCTTTGTGACAAGCTATGACGTGCAGTTAGGGAGGCTGAGATTTAACTCAGAAGACCGCGTCTTCACCTTATTCCCCTTGAGCTAAGGACACACAGTCCTCGCCCAATCACTCTGGTAAGTCTTCAAGGTAGACTTCTAAACCTTCACACACTTCATTCACCGGCAATCCACAATGACTCTTGGATGCTCAGAACGCGACGCCTAACCGGCTGGAGGATTCACAGTCCTCAAGTGTAACAAGTCTTCAGATCACGCGGACAGAAAGACTTTAGTGATGCCTAACACTCTTTGGCTCTGGGTGTTTTGGGCTTTGTCCTCGCAAGGATCTCTCTCTCAAATGCTTCGGAGGTGGGTTGCTCTCAAACGACAAAAGCCGTGCACTAACTCTAAGCAGCCACCAATTTATGGTGTAGGGGGTGGGCTATTTATAGCCACTAGGCAACCCGACCTGATTTGTCCGAAATGACCCTGGGTCACTAAGGAACTGACACGTGTCCCAATGGTCAGATTTCAAACACACGCGGCAACTTGACTTGGGCTACAAGTAAAGCTGAATTATCCGACTCTGGATAAGATTTGCTCTCATTGTCTTCGCCCGAAGACATAGGATTTGGTTCAAGATGGGAATGGGCCGGGTCGGCCCGCTGGGTCACTGACCCGGCCCAAAATGTTGAGGCCAATGGGCCAGGTGGGTTGGCCTTGAATCATAAACGGGTCAGTGCAGCCGGCACCGTGCGACCCGATGGGTCACACGGGTCGACCCAACCATCTGACTGCGCTGCTCTCGACGATCTCTGTTTGCCGCCGCCGGCTGCCCCCCACCATCTCTGCCGGTTTGCTGCCGCCACCGGCTGCCCCCAACCATCTCTACTGGCCAGCTTCCTCCAGCGTTCCTCCCGCCTGGCGTTCGTCATCTCGGTCGCCGTCGAGCTCGCCGACCTGCGGTCCCGTTCGCTGTCGACCTCGCCATTCCGGTTGCAGGTCAGTGTTGTGTGGTAGGCTGGTAGCTCAACCTGATAATTCAACTCGGTTGGTGCAGCGACCTACAGTGTGTGTGTGTGTGTGTGTGTGTGTGTGTGTGTGCAGGTTTTCCTACATGTGAAGCCAACCATCAGGATGGCATTGGAGTTTTCTCGTATAGTAGCTTCCTGGTGTTGGTTCTGCAGTAGTTTCAGGAATGGTGTTGGTTCTGCTTGGAGTTTCCTACATGCGACTTCTTGATTCTACTATGAATCTGCAGTAGTTCTTTCGTCAACTAATGTAGATTGTCGTGTACTGGATGTGAAAAGAGTTGAAACTGGACTTGTGCTTCTTTTGTAACTTCTATCTATTTCATATTATTCATATTAGAGCTGAATTTCAGGTCGGCCCTGGGGTACCCAATGGGCCAGCGAGGCCACAACATTTTGTCAGAATGGGTCGACCCGTGGCCCCCTGAAATTGGCCTTGAGGCCACGGGGCCAGGTCCAAGGCCAGGTCCGGGCCGGCCCATTCCCATCTTGAGATTTGGTTGAGCATCACTTCAGTCACTCTGACTTTGTTCACTTGGACGCCACTTAACAGTACGGTGGTTACTATGACTCAACAAAGAAGAAAAGGAAACAATGAAACAACTAAGTCTTCACGCTCCATAGTCTTCATGCGATGTCTTCTCATGTCATAGTCTTCAATGTGAATATCTTCACATACCACCATTGTCTTCAATGTCTTCACACATTTTTAGGGGTCATCTCTGGTAGGTAAACCGAATCAATGAGGGACTATTACATGTTATCCTGCAATTCTCACAAACACATTAGTCTCTTCAACCAGGTTTGTCGTCAATACTCCAAAACCAACTAGGGGTGGCACTAGATGCACTTACAATCTCCTCCTTTTTGGTGATTGATGACAAACTGGTTGAAGTTTTCAACGGGGATAAAAGTATGTGAAATTGTAGAGGATTAAGGTATTGTCTTCATAAGTAGCAAAAGGCTCCCCCTGAAGATGTGCATATAAGTATTTGCTTTTGGAACGCAAATGCACATGGCAGGTTGTACTTGTGGAGATCCTCTTCAACTTGTGAAGACAATTCATCATGCATAAAGGTTGTAATGAAGATAATCATATGCATAATGAAAAATGGACGTCTGCAATATGACTTCATGTGGGATTTATCATTACACATGCGGAATTTAACATCGCATCACCGAATAGCAGACAAGGTAGCAGACGACCATCAAGTTTAAGTGTTACAACTCAAAAGAACCAAATGTATCAAAAGCGAGAGTTGTAAACACTAAGCAAAAGTATAGCAACCACCCATATGGACCCGCTTGAAGACTATCAACTCATATGCTTCTCCCCCTTTTGTCAGTAAGGACCAAAAAGGTTTGAAGACATAGAGCCTCTACTCGTTCCCATGAGGAGTAGGTGAAGCAGCAGGGTCGTCGTTGAGGTTTGGTGGTGCAGAAGAACTTGGTGCAGTGTCGATATGCGCCGAAGTTGGATGTGGTGAGGTAGCATCATCTTCATCATCAATGACTCTAGCATCAACTGTTGCTGCGGAGGAAGAGTATTCAGAGTCTTCGAGTGAGGGAGTTCGACGCAGAACAACATTTCTGGGAGGAGTGGAGTCAAACTTGAATCGTTCAGTGAAGCCATCGTCTTGAAGATCAGCTTCAACACTGAGCAAAGTCAAACTCTTCCATGATCTCCTACAGGTTTCATGAGTTACAAAGGCATTCTTGGTGGCAATGTTGCGAATGCGATTAACATCCATCAAGAGGCTTTGCATCTGATGCTTCAGCCAGTCGTGATGCTTATCTTGTTTTTGATGCAGGGCGACGAGAAGCTCTCAGTCATTGAGAACACGAGAACGCTTCCGAGGCCTTTGAGCAATGGTGCTATCAGTGGCTTAAGTATGGGCACGGTGAGGTGCACGTGTATTGCCAGCCAAAGGATAAACACTAGTGGCAGCCAGAACGCCTTCAATGGGCTGAGTGAAGCTTTGATGATCAGCATTTTGAAGATAAACGGGCTCCTTAGCAGGTTCTGGGTAGATGGCTTCGACAGACATATCAACCTCTGGCAAGAATATCAAATGGTTGCAAGCAGAAGGTTGATAGTTGACAGCTGAATGAAGCTGCGTATAACCCAAGGAGCGTAGAACTTCAGACCAAAGATGTCAGAACCAGATGCAGCCAATTGCCTGATAAAGAAGTCTTGAGCATTGAAGCTGATGCCATTGAGAATGTAGAAAACCAATGTCTTCATTGCTCCTTCAAGCTTCGCTGCAGGAGAATGTCCTTTGATAGGCTATAGAGTTCGCCGGATGATATGATAGATGGTGCGGGGCAGATACTCTAGGTCTTCAACAAAGAATTCCTTTGGATATTCAGCATCACGAGGCAGAGGCTTCATGATGGACATTGCCTGTCATCCACTCAAGGATCCAAGTCTTCGGATCCCTGTTGTGGCCGCGAATGTGGAGGGTAGCATAGAATTGTAGCATAAGCTCTTCATTCCAATGCTCTTTATCAGTCACAAACTTCAGCAGACCAGCATGTCTGAAACAACCAAGGGCTTCTTCTAGGCAGGGCAGTCCAGCAATGGATTTGCAGTCTAGACGCATATTGGGAAAGATGTGTCCTTGATCATAAAGAACACATGAATAGTAGCTGCACTGCTGATAGCTCCAGAACCGATCAGATGAAATTCTTGGCTTGGAGTAGGGGTTCTTGGCGCCGTCGAAGAAGGTATTGTGTGCAATGAAGCCATTCACATTGAAAGATCCTGGAGAAGTTGCAGTACCTGGAAACCTGGGCAACCTTGGCTTAGGCTTCTGGACCTGAGGCATGTGCTCGACATGATAGTCAAATTGTGGACCAACAGCAGGTGGAGAAACCAGAATAGGCCATCTAACAGTAACCAGCTGACCATGATCATATGCTTGCTCGATAGTGTGTGGCCTAGGAGGCGGTACAGGAGCAGTGGCAGTGGCATGAACTTCAGGCTGCAGATTTGCATCACGTGCAGCATTGACTTCAGGTGCATTTACTTCTGGCACCATATTGGCTTCAGGCACCACATTAGCTTCAGGCGCCACATTAGCTTCAGCCATGAGAACGTCATTGGCTTCAGTGTTGGTGGTGGTGGCCGCCTCAATGTTGTCAACCTCCACGCGATTAGCAGGAGGGTCGGACACGTTCTCCTCGAGAACAACTTCTGGGGGTGTAGCAACACGTTCTTCTTCTTCTTCTCTTGTTTCTTCTTGTTCATCGGCTGATGCAGCCGGAATGTCTTCAGCCGCATGGGCTTCAGACACGGAGATGTTCGCAGTTGGAGAGGCGCCAGGAGACACTTGGTGTTGCTCTTCTTCTACTGGAACGCTCGACTGAGCGACTTGTGGCCTTGGACCTTTACGAAGCCTGCAAAATGCGGGCGACGCTTGTGGAGAGGGAGTTGGATGGGCCACAAAGTTGTCATCACCAAGCACCGGAGAGGCGACTTGAGTTGGGGGAGTACTTGGAGATTCTTCTTCATGGGTGGAGTCTTGAGGGTGATCAGCCCATGAGGCATCCTGTGCAATTGGCGTCAAAGGACGACCAATGCTGATGAGTTCGTTGTTTGTTAGAACAGGCGATGATACCAGTTGGTGCTCGATCTGAGGAAGGACTTCATCATCAGCTACATTGTCTTGGGGACCAATGTGAAAGTGCTAGTTATCGACTAGAGGGGGGGTGAATAGGCGATTTTTATGGAAGTCTTCAAAACATGAGAGCTTCGAAGACAAACACAAGAAATGAACCTATTGATATGCAGCGGAAGGTAGACTATACTAGGCAGGCCATAGTCAAGTATTAAATGAAGTGAAAGTACAAAGACTAATAGCAGCTAGGTAGTAAAGATCAGGATGGAAAATAGTATGAAGCCAATCAACGATAGAAGTCACACAGTGAAGTCAAACAAGTAATGCAAGCAGTCAATGACTTCACGAAGACAAAGTGTAGATAAAGAGAGGGAGACGATAGAACCAGTCGCTTGGCGAAGACAAGGATTTGTTGGACAAGTTCCAATTGTTGTGACAACTGTACGTCTGGTTAGGGAGGCTGAGATTTAACTCAGAAGACCGTGTCTTCACCTTATTCCCCTTGAGCTAAGGACACCCAGTCCTCGCCCAATCACTCTGGTAAGTCTTCAAGGTAGATTCCAAACCCTCACAGACTTTGTTCACGGGCGATTCACAATGACTCTTGGATGCTCAGAACGCGACGCCTAACCGCCTGGAGGATTCACAGTCCTCAAGTGTAACAAGTCTTCAGGTCACGCAGATGTAAAGACTTCAGTGATGCCTAAAACTCTTTGGCTCTGGGTGTTTGGGCTTTGTCCTCGCAAGGATTTCTCTCTCTCAAAAGCTTCGGAGGTGGGTTGCTCTCAAACGACAAAAGCCGTGCACTAACTCTAAGCAGCCACCAGTTTATGGTGTAGGGGGTGGGCTATTTATAGCCACTAGGCAACCCGACCTGATTTGTCCGAAATGACCCTGGGTCACTAAGGAACATACACGTGTTCCAACGGTCAGATTTCAAACACACGCGGCAACTTTACTTGGGCTACGAGTAAAGCTGACTCATCCAGCTCTGGATAAGATTTTCTCTCATTGTCTTCGCTCGAAGACATAGGATTTTGGTTGAGCATCACTTGACCACTCGACTTTGTTCACTGGGACCCCACTTAACAGTACGGTGGTTCTTACGACTCAACAAAGAAGAAAAGGAAACAACAAAACAACTAAGTCTTCGTGCTCCATAGTCTTCACGCGATGCCTTCTCTTGTCATAGTCTTCAATGTGAATATCTTCACATACCACCATTGTCTTCAATGTCTTCATACATTTTTAGGGGTCATCTCCGGTAGGTAAACCGAATCAATGAGGGACTACTACCTGTGTTATCCTGCAATTCTCACAAACGCATTAGTCCCTCAACTAGGTTTGTCGTCAATACTCCAAAACCAACTAGGAGTGGCACTAGATGCACTTACAATCTCCCCATTTTTGGTGATTGATGACAAACTGATTGAAGTTTTCAACGGGAATAAAAGTATGTGAAATTGTAAAGGATAAAAGTATTGTCTTCATAAGTAGCAAAAGGCCCGCCTTGAAGATGTGCATATAAGTAATTTGCTTTTGGAATGCAAATGCACATGGCAGGTTGTACTTGTGGAGATCCTCTTCAACTTATGAAGACAATTCATCATGCATGATTTGATATAACAAAGATAATGCCATGCATACTGAATAATGGACGTTTGCAAAATGACTAAGTGCGGAATTTATCATCGCATCACAGGATAGCAGAAAACGTAGCAGACGACCATCAAGTTTAAGTGTTACAACTCAAAGAACCAAATGTATCAAAAGTGAGAGTTGTAAACACTAGGCAAAATATGAAGCAACCGCCCATATGGACCCGCTTGAAGACTATCAACTCATATGCTTCTCCCCCTTTTGTCAGAAAGGACCAAAAAGGTTTGAAGACATAGAGCCTCTACTCGTTCCCAGAAGGAGTAGGAGAAGATGCAGGGTCGGCGTCGGGGTTTGGCGGTGCAGACGAACTTGGTGCAGTGTCGATACGCGCTGAAGTTGGAGGTGGTGAAGTAGCATCATCTTGATCATCGATCACTCTGGCATTCACCGTTGCAGCGGAGGAGGAATAATCAGAGTCTTCAAGAGACGGAGTTCGACGCAAGACATCATTCCTTGGAGGAGTGGAGTCAAACTTGAATCTTTCAGTGAAGCCATCGTCTTGAAGATCTGCTTCAGCACTCAGCAATGTCAAACTCTTCCATGACCTCCGACAGGTTTCATGTGTAACAAAGGCATTCTTGGTGGCAAGATTGCGAATGCGATTGACGTCCACCAAGAGGCTTTGCATCTGCCGCTTCAGCCAGAAGTGATGCTTATCCTGTTTCTGATGCAGGGCAATGAGAAGTTCTCGGTCATTGAGAACACGAGATCGCTTCCGAGGCCTTTGAGCAATAGTGCTTTCAGTGGCTTCAGTTTGAGCACGGTGAGGTAAGCGTGTATTGCCAGCCAAAGGATAAACTCGAGTGACTACCTGGACTCCTTCAATGGGTTGCGTGAAGCTTTGGCGATCAGCATTGTGAAGACCAACAAGCTCCTTGGCAGGCTCTGGGTATATGGCTTCAACTGACATGTCAACCTCTGGCAGAAAGATCAGATGGTTGCGAGCAGAGGGCTTATAGTTGACAGCTGAGTGTAGCTTGATGAGGCGCATGACCCACGGAGCGTAGAACTTCAGTCCAAAGAGATCAGAGCCTGATGCAGCCAACTTCCTGATAAAGAATTCTTGAGCATTGAAGTAGATGCCATTGAAGATATAAAAGACCAAAGTCTTCATTGATCCTTAAAGTTTTGTTGCTGCCGAATGTCCTTTGATAGGCCATAGAGTTCGCCTGATGATGTGATAAATAGTGCGGGGCAGATACTCTAGGTCTTCGACAAAGAACTCCTTTGGGTAATCCGCGTCATGTGGCAGAGGCTTCATCATGCTCAGCATTTGGCTCATGTTGGGCTCTGGCTTATGGAAGATACTCTCCAAAGCATTGCGGTGAAGCTGACATCCAGGTTCATATAATTCTCCTGGAGTGGGCAGGCCGGTTAGCTCAATGATGTCAAAAGCTTTGGCTTCATGATGGACATTGCATGTCATCCACTCAAGGACCCAAGTCTTCGGATCCCTGTTGTATCCGTGAATGTGGAGGGTAGCATAAAATTGAAGCAGAAGTTCTTCATTACAATGCTCCTTATCAGTCACAAAGTTCGTGATCCGACATCACGGAAGCGGTCAAGGGCTTCTTCAAGGCGGGGCAGTCCGGCAATGGCTTCACAGTCAAGACGCATATGAGGGAAGATGCGCCTTGATCATAAACAACACATGAATAATAATCGCTACCGATAGCTCCGTAACCGATCTGATGAAATCCTTGGCTTGGAATAGGGGTTCTTGGCGCTATCAAAGAAAGTGTTGTGCGCAATGAAGCCATTTGCATTGAAGGACCCTGGTGAAGTTGCAGTACCTGGAAACCTGGGCAGTCTTCGCTTTGGCTTCTGGACCTGTGGCATGTGCTCGGCATGATAGTCAAATTGTGGATCAGCAGCAGGAGGAGGAACCAGAATAGGCCATCTGACAGTGACCAACTGACCATAGTTGTATGCTTGCTCAATAGTATGTGGCCTTGGAGGCGGTACCGGAGCAGTGGCAGTGGCTTCAGGCTGTTGGTTGGCATCAGGTGCAGCATTGACTTCAGGTGCAATCACTTCAGGCACCACATTGACTTCAGGCGCCACATTAGCTTCAGCCATGACAACGTCATTGGCTTCAGTGTTGGTGTTGGTAGCCGCCTCAATGTTGTTAACCTCCACTTGAGTAGCTGGAGGGTCAGACATGTTCTCCTCGAGAACAACTTGGTTGGTTGGGGGTGTAGCAACACGTGCTTCTTCTTCTCTTGGTTCTTCTGGGTCATCGGCTGATGCAGCCGGAATATCTTCAGCCATATTGGCTTCTGTCTCGGGGTTGTTCACAGTTGGAGAGGCTTCAGGAAAGACTTGGCGTGATACAGATAGGCGCTCTTCTCCTTCTGGAACACTTGACAAAGTGACCTGTGGCCTTGGTCCTTTGCGAAGCTTGCGGAATGCTGGCGACGCTTGTGGAGATGGAGTAGGTTGGGCCACAAAGTCTTCATCTTCAATCACCGAAGTGGTGACCTTAGTTGGGGGAGTAACTAGTGTTGCTGCTTGATGGGGGGAGTCTTGTGGGTGATCAGCCCATGAGTCATCCTGAGCAATTGGCGTCAATGGACGACCAATGCTGATGAGTTTGCTGTTTGTAAGAACAGGCAACGATACCACATTGTGCTCGATCTGAGGAAGGACTTCATCATCTTCAACATTGTCACGATGACTGTCGGTGTCAAAACCGGCGGATCTCGGGTAGGGGGTCCCAACTGTGCGTCTAGGCGGATGGTAACAGGAGACAAGGGACACGATGTTTTTACCCAGGTTCGGGCCCTCTCGATGGAGGTAAAACCCTACTCATGCTTGATTAATATTGATGATATGGGTAGTACAAGAGTAGATCTACCACGAGATCAGAGAGGCTAAACCCTAGAAGCTAGCCTATGGTATGATTGTTGTTCGTCCTACGGACTAAAACCCTTCGGCTTATATAGACACCGAATAGGGTTAGGGTTACACAGAGTCGGTTACAATGGTAGGATATCTACATATCCGTATCGCCAAGCTTGCCTTCCACGCCAAGGAAAGTCCTATCCGGACAAGGGACAAAGTCTTCAATCTTGTATCTTCATAGTCTAGGAGTCCGGCCAAAGATGATAGTTCGGCTATCCGGACACCCCCTAGTCCAGCATGCCTTCTCCATTGAAGGCAAGTCCCGAACGGTCACGGGGAGGGCTCTTGGTATTCAACCTCTTTATAACGAGACCAAGGCCCGCTCCTTTCTTTCAATCTCAAACGAATCCGCCTCTAGCATGGAGTTCCAACACCCAAAGCTTCTGATTCAGGCGCTTCGGACCTTCGACGATGTCCGGCTCCGACCAGCACGGCCGGTGGATGCCTTCTTCCGTTACGGAAGAAGATGTGCTAAAGCTGCGAGACGCCAGGTATCTAACCGGCGAGATTTCGCATAGGCTGCCTGCTCCAGGGCAGGTCATTCCCACTCCCGAGCCCGGCGAGAGCGTGGTGTTCGTGTCTCACTTCCTTCGGGGTTTGGTCTTCCCGACGGATCCCTTTGTGCGGGGCTCATGTTTTATTATGGGCTGGATTTCCATGACTTGAATCCGGAGTCCATCCTCCACATCTCATCATTCATTGTCGTATGTGAAGCCTTTCTCCGCGTTACCCCTCACTTCGGATTGTGGCTCAAGACTTTTAAGGTGGAGCCGAAGATGATCGAGGGGCAACAGGCAGAGTGCGGAGGGGCTATCATAAGCAAGTGTGCTGATGCTCCGTGGCCCGAGGGCTCTTTTCAAGAGGAGCTTGATTTGTGGCAACGGGAGTGGTTTTATATCACCGCTCCCAGGGGCACCAAATGGGTGGCGCCACCCGCCTTCCGCTCAGGTCCACCACAGCGGCTGGCATCATGGGTCAACCGGGGGCTCGACTGGGGGCCGTCCAAGGACGTTCCTCTATTGCAGGGCCGTATTCGAGACCTCCAAGAAAGAGAGATCAATCTGGTCGTGATGGCGCAGAGTTATGTTGATTCGGCGTATACGCCCTGCAAACATCGCCTCCATCTGTGGGAATTTAATCCGGAGGGACCACGAGCTCTCCAACATTTTATGGGTACGACGCCCGTGGAGATGTATAAACTGTTCTTGGATCACAAGAGAAGTGCGGACTGGCCGAGGACGCAGGACTAAGCTGCAATCGCCTGGATACTCAAGTAAGTAGTCCTGTGCCGGACGGGCTGTCCATTCATTTATCATAAACTTTCCCTTAAAGGAGTTGTTTCTTGAACAGGAGTGGATAGCGAAGGCAAAGTTGATAAGGTGTCCGGCTCCCCTCCCAGAGACCACGCCGGATCCCGTGCTGACCAAGATGCTGAAGGCCGTGCCTTTTGAAGAAGGCGAAAGGGGGAGCAGGGAAGCAACTGCCTCCACGAAGGAGGCTTTCAAGGAAGGAGGGATCGAAAGCCCCACCCTCCAAGGAGAGAAGAGGACCGCTTCGGAAGATCCGGAGGTCAAGGCCTCAAAGAGGGGAAAGAAATCTTCGTCAGAGAGTCCAGCGCTGGGAAGTACCCCAGCCGCACTATTTTCCCAAGGGGATCAGCCCTCCAGCGAGCCGTAAGTAAAAAGAAGGGGTCTTGTAATAAGGGACATCCCTGTATTTATTTCTGAAGATAACCGAAATTATACCTTGTAGTTCGGATCTCAGCCCTTCTCAGCAGAGCTCGTCTTCGGGGGATCTTCTTCCGGATATGATGGAGAGCGAAACGCCTCCACCTGTCGAACCTTCATGCGAGGCGGACGATCCTGAGGTGTCGTCGCGGAGGGTTTCCCCGAGTCCGGCGGGGCCGGAAGGTCCGGCGCCAACTGGCGTGCGGTCGGAGGAGCTGAAGGATCTGCTCGGGCGAGCGGCTATTTCAGAAGATCACCGTGCGCTAATGGGTACGGTGATTGAAAGAATTGCATCCGCTGAGAGTGGATTGCACGAAGCCGTCAGAATCTTACTGACGGGGTTCGAGGTACGCAAAAATGATGTACCTTCTGACAGTTATGCATATAGAATCCGCCCTGTATAGATAGTAGCCCCTGAGACTCGGTATGTTGTCAAAATTGACAGCATGCCGAGGATCATAATCTCAGTTATAACATATCGCCGCTCCTAAATAGGTGCCGGGGCGTCCGGTGGCCAGCCGGACAGATGAATTTGCCGAACTAAAGCGGCAACTTGAAGCGAGATGCACGGACATCGCGCTTGTCAATAAGCAGTTTGACGAGTCACAAGGTATGCGACTTCTTCGCGGACGCCTGGTAAGGGAGCTTGACGCCCGTGCCTTACTACTTGTATGCTTAATGCAGGTGGTGCCGCTGCTGTGGAGGAGCTGCGGGCGGAATTCGCCCGAGCTAAAGAGCAAGCCAGAAATAGTAATGCGGCCACTTTAAGGGCGGCCGAAGAGCTAAAAGCCGAACAGGCTGCTCCTCGCCGGTTAACGCGAGGAAATGGCCGATATGGCCATAAAGTTGAAGAATGCTACCGACCGCTGCGGGGTTCTTGAAAAATAACGTCAAGCGGAGCAAGAGGACCTGAAAAAGGCCACCGCCGAAGCCAAGGATGCCCGCTCCGTAATGAGAGCTGCAAAGGAGGAGCTGCGTCAGGCTGTGGATGTTGTTGCTGGAAAGCCTTTTCTGCTGTGGAGGAAGTTCACGAATCCGAAGTATACTCAGTTGGACCGGTTGTGGAGTTCGGAGGATGCTTATCTGGATTTAGCGGCGAGTGCCGCGGACGCAATCGAGCACTTCCGAGGCCAGAAGAGGCACATAAGGGAAGAGCTGTTTTGGTTGCAGTTCCATAGTCCAGAGCGTCCTCTTCCATTATTCGATCGATTGGCCGAATGGGCCGAGCGGAATCGATTGTCCGGACTTGCCATGAAGCATGTCGTGACTCATTTGTGGCCGGGGAAACCTGAGCCGAAGAGTTATTTTGGCTTAGTGCAGCAGTTCCTTGGTGCGGTACCGCGTATCGACGCAATGAAGCGGTCGGCATGCATTGAGGGTGCGCGGATGGCTCTTGCCCGTGTCAAGACATACTGGGCAGAAATGAAGGCCACCGATGTTGCGTCCCCGGATTCGGACGGAAGCCGAGTACCGATCGGCGCTATTTTGAGGAAGTTCTTCCGGCGCTCGTTTAATAGAGACACACGGTGCTTTCGAAGGATGTTATGTTTGAATGACATGTGTAACTTATGAAACAATGTTTCAATATAATATAAGAGCTTTTTATACTTGTGCGTTCAAGTAGTAAACTACTCCCTGTGCGGCCGTTGATGTATATGTATATATAACCTGAAAGATGGCAGTCTTCGGCTTCAGCCCCCACGCACATAGTGCGGGGGTGTTTGCAAAGAAGGCGCCTTTTCACACTTAATCCAACGTCTTGGTCCTAATAAGGAGGTGGTGGCGTAGCAAACTAGGCAACCGGACTATAATGCTTTATCACTTTCACTTAGCCATAGGAGTTCGATGGTGGGGCTACTATATAGCCCCTGGAGGCACCGCACTCTCCCGAATTCGGGGTGCGTATATGCCTGACCGGGAAACGGTCCTTCGTTAATGCGGAGGAATTCTAAACATTCCGGTGGGTCATCGAGTGGTTGACCAGTCTCTCGCTATATCATGACAGTTTTCGGCTTTCTCTCGAGGTGCTCGCCCGGCGAATCGGGCACAATCGCATTAGTTCTCCTGGTGCCGCGTTAGCCGATAGAACGGGCGTAAGGCAGCAAAACACAGGAGCCGGACAAACCCAACATTTGACCAAAGATATGATTCGAAGCTGATGCATATAAGGCCTAACTCGAGACGCCGAACACTCCCTAAGGTATTCGGTCTTTTATAAAGCGGGCTGAACAATGCCCTTGATAACAAGCCCCTGCTGTCCAGGTACGTGCAAAATTCTGACGCGGCCGAAGCCAAAACGCCAGCCTCCTCCTCAGTCATAAGAAGAGACCGGGGATGAATAACAACAAGAGACAGTGAGAAAGGTTTACGCAGGGTCTTAATCTGAAAAGAATCCTTGCAACGGGTCCCTGCTGCACGTCTGCGCCTATGTCTCCGTTGTGCCGTATCCTGGACGGGTATAGCAAGGCGTTCATCTGTAAAAGAGAGGAACTTAGTTGAAAAAAGATCGTGCGAAAAATGTAATTTGAAATAAACAGAGTACGATTCAAAAAGTGAATAAAATTGAGCTTTATTGTCTCTTGTTGTACATGCGTGGAGCCCCTTGTAAGGGGTTACGCGGCTAGTAAGCCCCTTGTTTATTTAAGCCGGACTCGCCTAACCATGTCCGGGGTCTGAATGACCTACTTTAGATGCTTTGATCAGCAAAGCCATATTAGTGTGAGGCTATTAAGGCAGTCTCACGTTTTTCCGTATTCGAGGAATACTCGGAGTTTCCCTTTAATGAGATGATGCCTCGTGGACCGGGCATTTTAAGTGTAAGAGATGCATAATGCGGAATTGCGTTAAAGCGGGCGAAAGCTTCGCGTCCCAATAATGCTTGATGGCTACTTTTAAATGGGGCGACATGGAAGACTAACTTTTCGCGACGGAAGTTGTCGGATGAACCGAACATAACTTCTAATGTTAGGGAGCCCGTACAATGGGCATATGTGCCTGGCATTATTCCTTAAAAGGAAGTGTTGCTATGGCTAATTTTGGTTGGGTCTATTCCCATCCTGCGGATTGTGTCCTGATATATCAGGTTTATGTCACTGCCGCCGTCCATGAGGACTTGTGTAAATTGGAATCCGTTGATTATAGGATCCAATATCAAGGCAGTCCATCCTGCGTTCTGAATACTTTCGGAGTAGTCACGATGGTCGAAGGTGATTGGTTTTGACAACACGGTGTTGGTACTCCGCTAGGTTAGTCATGCGGGCGCGCATTTTAGTGGGCGCCGCTCTGTTTTCCCTTTTATCACGTGAAGTGAGTTTACTGTTTTAACCTCTTGTGGGAAATTCTTTTGTTTTCCGGTGCTCGCTTGTGGGGTTCGTCATCATCCTCACTTGGTGTGTCGAGCCCCTTGTGTTCGGCGTTGAGTCTGCCGGACTGCTTGAAGACCCAACAATCTCTGTGGGTATGGTTTGCGAGCTTCCAGAGTACTGTGGATTTGACATATCTTGTCCAAGATTTTGTTTAAATTGGATAGCTCGTCGCTATTATCCTTAAGGGGCAGTTTTTTATTGTTCTGCCGTGAGCTTTTGAATCCGGCGTTGACTGCCGCGCACTTTGGACCGTTCCCCTTAATCTGGCGCTGGTCCTTGCTGCGTCGTGGTTTCCCATTCCCATCCCTGACTTCGGATGTACTTGGGTCGCTGGTACTGCATCTTGCTAGCCAGCTATCTTCTCCCACGCAAAAGCAGGTCATGAGGCTTGTTAGTGCAGCCATTGTTCTCGGCTTTTCTTGGCCGAGGTGTCTGGCGAGCCATTCGTCTCGGACGTTGTGTTTGAAGGCTGCTAAGGCTTCAGCGTCCAGACAGTCGACTATTTGGTTCTTTTTGGTAAGGAACCTGTTCCAGAATTTCCGGGCTGACTCTCCGGGCTGTTGAGTTATGTGACTTAGTGTTGGGGAACGTAGTAATTTCAAAATTTTCCTACGCACACGCAAGATCATGGTGATGCATAGCAACGAGAGGGGAGAGTATTGTCCACGTACCCTCGTAGACCGTAAGCGGAAGCGTTATGACAACGCGGTTGATGTAGTCGTGCGTCTTCACGATCCGACCGATCCAAGTACCGAACGTCGGCACCTCCGAGTTCAAAGACACGCTCAGCTCGATGACGATCCCGGACTCGATCCAAAGAAAGTGTCGGGGATGAGTTCCACAAGACGACGGCGTGGTAGCGATGATGATGCTCTATCGGCGAGGGGCTTCGCCTAAACTCCGCGATGATATGACCGAGGTGGAATATGGTGGAGGGGGCACCGTGACACGGCTAAGAGATCCAAGGGATCAATTGTTGTGTCTTTGGTGCTAGCCCTGCCCTCTATTTATATGTTGAGCCGGGGTCGAAACTTGGAGCAAAAAGCCTCCTCAAAGTCGGTTTTGCCGAAAGGTAAGAGTCCCACTCGGACTCCAGGACCAAACGCCACAATCCTTGGCGTGGCCCAGACGCCATGGGCCTCGACGTACGGCCCAGGGCGAGACGCCAGGTCTCCGGCGTTTGGCCCCGGCCTCCATAAAACTCTTTTGCACCGACCTAAAGCCTCATGGGCTTGACCCCTTAGCCTAAACATATCATCCAATATATGAATCTTTACGTCTCGACCATTTAGAGACTCCTCGTCATGTCCCCGATCTCATCCGGGACTCGAACTCCTTCGGTACATCAAAACATGTAAACTCATAATATAAGCATCATCGAAACCTTAAGCGTGCGGACCCTACGAGTTCGAGAACTATGTAGACATGACCGAGAACTATTCTTGGTCAATAACCAATAGCGGAACCTGGATGCCCATATTGGTTCCTACATATTCTACGAAGATCTTTATCGGTCAGACCGCATAACAACATACTTTGTTCCCTTTGTCATCGGTATGTTACTTGCCCGAGATTTGATCGTCGGTATCCAATACCTAGTTCAATCTCGTTACCGGCAAGTCTCTTTACTCGTTACGTAATGCATCATTCCGTAACTCAACTCATTAGCTACATTGCTTGCAAGGCTTATAGTGATGTGCATTACCGAGAGGGCCCAGAGATACCTCTCCGACAATCGGAGTGACAAAACCTAATCTCGAAATACGCCAACCCAACATGTACCTTTGGAGACACCTGTAGTACTCCTTTATAATCACCGAGTTACGTTGTGACGTTTGGTAGCACCCAAAGTGTTCCTCCGATGGCAGGAGTTGCATAATCTCATAGTTACAGGAACATGTATAAGTCATGAAGAAAGCAATAGCAACATACTAAACGATCAAGTGCTAGGCTAACGGAATGGGTCATGTCAATCAGATCATTCTCCTAATGATGTGATCCCGTTAATCAAATAACTCATGTCTATGGTTAGGAAACATAACCATCTTTGATTAACGAGCTAGTCAAGTAGAGGCATACTAGTGACACTCTGTTTGTCTATGTATTCACACATGTATTATGTTTCCGGTTAATACAATTCTAGCATGAATAATAAACATTTATCATGATATAAGGAAATAAATAATAACTTTATTATTGCCTCTAGGGCATATTTCCTTGAGTCTCCCACTTGCACTAGAGTCAATAATCTAGTTCACATCGCCATGTGATTTAACATCAATAGTTCACATCTATATGTGGTTAACACCCATAGTTCACATCGACATGTGACCAACACCCAAAGGGTTTACTAGAGTCAGTAATCTAGCTCACATCGCTATGTGATTAACACCCAAAGAGTACTAAGGTGTGATCATGTTTTGTTTGTGAGAGAAGTTTAGTCAACGGGTCCGCCACATTCAGATCCGTATGTATTTTGCAAATTTCTATGTCTACAATGCTCGCACGGAGCTACTCTAGCTAATTGCTCCCACTTTCAATATGTATCCAGATTGAGACTCAGAGTCATCTAGATTAGTGTTTAAAACTTGCATCGACGTAACCCTTTACTGACGAACCTTTTCACTTCCATAATCGAGAAACACATCCTTATTCTACTAAGGATAATTTTGACCGCTGTCCATTGATCTACTCCTAGATCACTATTGCACTCCTTGCCAAGCTTAGTGGTAGGGTATGCAATAGATCTGGTACATGATATGACATACTTTATAGAACCTATGGCTGATGCATAGGGAATGACTTTCATTCTCTTTCTATCTTCTGCATTGTGGTCGAGTTTTGAGTCTTACTCAATCTCACACCTTGTAACACATGTAAGAACTCTTTCTTTGACTGTTCCATTTTGAACTACTTCAAAATCTTGTCAAGGTATGTATTCATTGAAAAACTTATCAAGCGTCTTGATCTATCTCTATAGATCTTGATGCTCAATATGTAAGCAGCTTCACCGAGGTCTTTCTTTGAAAAACTCCTTTCAAACACTCCTTTATGCTTTGCGAGAATAATTCTACATTATTTCCGATCAACAATATGTCATTCACATATACTTTATCGGAAAGGCTGTAGTGCTCCCACTCACTTTCTTGTAAATACAGGCCTTTCCAAAAGTCATCAGTATAAAATCATATGCTTTGATCAACACATCAAAGCGTATATTCCAACTCCGAGATGCTTGCACGGTCCATTGATGGATCATTTGGAGCTTGCACATTTTGTTAGCTCCTTTAGGATTGACAAAACCTTCTGGTTGCATCATATACAACTCTTCTTTAATAAATCCATTAAAGAATGTAGTTTTGACATCCATTTGCCGATTTCATAAAATGTGGCAATTGCTAACATGATTCGGACAGACTTAAGCATCGCTACAGCTTGAGAAAATCTCATTGTAGTCAACACCTTGAACTTGTCGAAAACCTTTTTGTGACAAGTCGAGCTTTGTAGATAGTAACACTACTATCAGTGTCCGTCTTCCTCTTGAAGATCCATTTATTTAACATGGCTTGCTGATCATCGAGCAAGTCAATCAAAGTCCATACTTTTGTTCTCATACATGGATCATATCTCAGATTTTATGGCCTCAAGCCATTTCGCGGAATCTGGGCTCATCATCGCTTCCTCATAGTTCGTAGGTTCATCATGGTCTAGTAACATGACTTCCGAACATGATTACCGTACTACTCGGGTGCGGATCTTACTCTGGAAGACCTACGAGGTTTGGTAGCAACTTGATCTGAAGTTTCATGATCATCATCATTAACTTCCTCACTAATTGGTGTAGGAATCACCGGAACTGATTTACGTGATGAACTACTTTCCAATAAGGGAGAAGGTATAATTACCTCATCAAGTTCTACTTTCCTCCCACTCACTTCTTTCGAGAGAAACTTCTTCTCTAGAAAGGATCCATCTTAGCAACGAAAAACTTGCCTTCGGATCTGTGATAGAAGGTGTACCCAATAGTTACCTTTGGGTATTCTATGAAGACGCACTTCTCCGATTTGGGTTTGAGCTTATCGGTGAAAACTTTTTCACATAAGCATCACAACTCCAAACTTTTAAGAAACGACGACTTAGGTTTCTTGTTAAACCATAGTTCATATGGTGTCGTCTCAACGGATTTAGATGGTGCCCTATTAGCGTGAATGCAGCTGTCTCTAATGCATAACCCCAAAATGATAGTGGTAAACCGATAAGAGACATCATAGATCGCACCATATCAAATAAAGTGCTTGATTCTGACGTTCGGACACACCATAACATTGTGGTGTTCGGTGGCGTGAGCTGTGAAACTATTCCACATTATTTTAATTGAAGACCAAACTCGTAACTCAATTATTCGTCTTTGCGATTAGATCGCAGAAACTTTATTTTCTTGTTACGATGATTTTTCCACTTCATTCTGAAATTCTTTGAACCTTTCACCTATTTCAGACTTACGTTTCATCAAGTAGATATACCCATATCTGCTCAAATCATCTTGTGAAAGTCAGAAAATAACGATACTTGTCACGAGCATCAACACTCATTGGATCGCATACATCGATATGTATTATTTCCAATAAGTCAGTAGCTTGTTCCATTGTTCCGGAGAACGGAGTTTTAGTCATCTTGCCCAAAAGGCACGGTTCGCAAGCATCAAATGATTCATAATCAAGTGATTCCAAAAGTCCATCAGCATGGAGTTTTCTTCATGCGCTTTACACCAATATGACCTAAACGGCGGTGCCACAAATAAGTTGCACTATCATTATTAACTTTGCATCTTTTGGTTTCAATATTATGAATATGTGTATCACTATGATCGAGATCCAATGAATCATTTTCATTGGGTGTGTAACCATATAAGGTTTTATTCATGTAAACAGAACAACAATTTATTCTCTTACTTAAATGAATAACCGTATTGCAATAAACATGATCAAATCATACTTATGCTCAACACCAAATAACACTTATTTAGGTTCCATACTAATCCACGAAAGTATAGGGAGTGTGCGATGATGATCATATCAATCTTGGAACTACTTCCAACACTCATCTTCACTTCCCCTTCAACTAGTTTACATTCATTACGCAACTCCGTTTCAAGTTACTACTCTTAGCAACTGAACCAGTATCAAATACCGAGGGGTTGCTACTGAACACTAGTAAAATACACATCAATAACCTGTATATCAAATATACCTTTGTTCACTTTGCCATCCTTCTTATCCGCCAAATACTTGGGGTAGTTCCGCTTCTAGTGACCAGTTCCATTGCAGCAAAAGCACTTAGTCTCAGGCTTAGGTCCAGACTTGGGCTTCTTCACTCGAGCAACAACTTGCTTGCCGTTCTTCTTGAAGTTCCCCTTCTTCCCTTTGCCCTTTTCCTTGAGACTAATGGTCTTGTCAATCATCAACACTTGATGCTCTTTCTTGATTTCTACCTTCGTCGATTTCAACATCACGAAGAGCTCGGGAATCGTTTTCGTCATCCCTTGCATACTATAGTTCATCACGAAGTTCTAGTAACTTAGTGTTGGTGACTAGAGAATTCTGTCAATCACTATCTTATCTGGAAGATTAACTCCCACTTGATTCAAGCGATTGAAGTACCCAGACAATCTGAGAACATGCTCACTAGTTGAGCGATTCTCTTCCATCTTTTAGCTATAGAACTTATTGGAGATTTCATATTTCTCAACTCGGGTATTTGCTTGAAATATTAACTTCAATTCCTGGAACATCTCGTATGGTCCATGACGCGTTAAAACGTCTTTGAAGTCCCGATTCTAAGCTGTTAAGTATGGTGCACTAAACTATCAAGTAGTCATCATATTGAGCTAGCCAAACATTCATAACGTCTACATTTGCTCCTGCAATAGGTCATCACCTAGCGGTGCATTAAGGACATAATTCTTACATGCAGCAATGAGGATAAACCTCGGATCACGGATCCAATCCGCATCATTGCTACTAACATTTTTCAATACAATTTTCTCTAGGAACACATATAAAAACATAGGGAAGCAACAACGCGAGCTATTGATCTACAACATAATTTGCAAAATACTACCAGGACTAAGTTCATGATAAATTAAAGTTCAATTAATCATATTACTTAAGAACTCCCACTTAGATAGACATCTCTCTAGTCATCTAAGTGATCACGTGATCCAAATCAACTAAACCATAACCGATCATCACGTGAGATGGAGTAGTTTTCAATGGTGAACATCTTATGTTGATCATATCTACTATATGATTTACGCCGACCTTTCGGTCTCCGTGTTCGAGGCCATATCTGCATATGCTAGGCTCGTCAAGTATAACTCGAGTATTCTGCTGCGTGCAAAACTGGCTTGCACCCGTTGTAGATGGACGAGAGCTTATCACACCCGATCATCACGTGGTGTCTCGGCACGACGAACTTTGGCAACGGTGCATACTCAGGGAGAACACTACTTGATAATTTTAGTGAGAGATCATCTTAAAATGCTACCGTCAATCAAAGCAAAATAAGATGCATAAAGGATAAACATCACCATGCAATCAATATAAGTGATATGATATGGCCATCATCATCTTGTGCTTGTGATCTCCATCTCCGAAGCACCGTCGTGATCACCATCGTCACCGGTGCGACACCTTGATCTCCATCGTAGCATCATTGTCGTTACGCCATCTATTGCTTCTACGACTATCGCTACCGCTTAGTGATAAAGTAAAGCAATTACAGTATGCGTTGCATTTCATACAATAAGCGACAACCATATGGCTCCGACCCGATTGCCGATAACTTCGGTTACAAAACATGATCATCTCATACAATAAAATATAGCATCACGTCTTGACCATATCACATCACAACATGCCCTGCAAAAACAAGTTAGACGTCCTCTACTTTGTTGTTGCAAATTTTACGTGGCTTCTACGGGCTTAAGCAAGAACCAATCTCACCTACGCATCAAAACCACAACGATACTTTCGTCAAATAGACTCCGTTTAACCTTCTCAAGGACCGGGCGTAGCTACACTCAGTTCAACTAAAATGAGAGAGACAGACACCCGCCAGCCACCTTTAAGCACGAGTGCTCGTAGCAGTGAAACCAGTCTCGCGTAAGCGTACGCGTAATGTCGGTCCGGGCCGCTTCATCTCACAATACCGCTGAACCAAAGTATGACATGCTGGTAGGCAGTATGACTTGTATCGTCCACAACTCACTTGTGTTCTACTCGTGCATATAACATCAACGCATAAAACCAGGCTCGGATGCCACTATTGGGGAACGTAGTAATTTCAAAATTTTCCTACGCACACGCAAGATCATGGTGATGCATAGCAACGAGAGGGGAGAGTATTGTCCACGTACCCTCGTGAGACCGTGGCGGAAGCGTTATGACAACGCGGTTGATGTAGTCGTGCGTCTTCACGATCCGACCGATCCAAGTACCGAATGTACGGCACCTCCGAGTTCAGCACACGCTCAGCTCGATGACGATCCCGGACTCCGATCCAGCAAAGTGTCGGGATGAGTTCCACAAGACGACGGCGTGGTGACGATGATGATGCTCTACGGCGCGAGGGCTTCGCCTAAACTCATGACGATATGACCGAGGTGGAATATGGTGGAGGGGGCACCGACACGGCTAAGAGATCCAAGGGATCAATTGTTGTGTCTTTGGTGCTAGCCCTGCCCTCTATTTATATGTTGAGCCCGGGGTGAAACTTGGAGCAAAAGCCTCCTCAAAGTCGGTTTTGCCCGAAAGGTAAGAGTCCCACTCGGACTCCAGTGACCAAACGCATACAATCCTTGGCGTGGCCCAGACGCCATGGGCCTCGACGTCGGCCCAGGGCGAGACGCCAGGTCTCCGGCGTTTGGCCCCGGCCTCCATAAAACTCTTTTTGCACCGACCTAAAGCCTCATGGGCTTGACCCCTTAGCCTAAACATATCATCCAATATATGAATCTTTACGTCTCAACCATTTAGAGACTCCTCGTCATGTCCCCGATCTCATCCGGGACTCAACTCCTTCGGTACATCAAAACATGTAAACTCATAATATAAGCATCATCGAAACCTTAAGCGTCACGGACCCTACGAGTTCGAGAACTATGTAGACATGACCGAGAACTATTCTTGGTCAATAACCAATAGCGGAACCTGGATGCCCATATTGGTTCCTACATATTCTACGAAGATCTTTATCGGTCGAGACCGCATAACAACATACTTTGTTCCTTTTGTCATCGGTATGTTACTTGCCGAGATTTGATCGTCGGTATCCAATACCTAGTTCAATCTCGTTACCGGCAAGTCTCTTTACTCGTTACGTAATGCATCATTCCGTAACTAACTCATTAGCTACATTGCTTGCAAGGCTTATAGTGATGTGCATTACCGAGAGGGCCCAGAGATACCTCTCCGACAATCGGAGTGACAAAACCTAATCTCGAAATACGCCAACCCAACATGTACCTTTGGAGACACCTGTAGTACTCCTTTATAATCACCCGATTACGTTGTGACGTTTGGTAGCACCAAAGTGTTCCTCCGATGGCAGGAGTTGCATAATCTCATAGTTACAGGAACATGTATAAGTCATGAAGAAAGCAATAGCAACATACTAAGCGATCAAGTGCTAGGCTAACGGAATGGGTCATGTCAATCAGATCATTCTCCTAATGATGTGATCCCGTTAATCAAATGACAACTCATGTCTATGGTTAGGAAACATAACCATCTTTGATTAACGAGCTAGTCAAGTAGAGGCATACTAGTGACACTCTGTTTGTCTATGTATTCACACATGTATTATGTTTCCGGTTAATACAATTCTAGCATGAATAATAAACATTTATCATGATATAAGGAAATAAATAATAACTTTATTATTGCCTCTAGGGCATATTTCCTTCACTTAGATCGTCTGCATCCGGAGGGCGGACATAGGTCCCCTGAAAATTTGCCTGAAACGCATCCTCGAGCTCTTCCCAACTTCCAATGGTGTTTTCGGGAAGGCTTTTAAGCCAATGCCGAGCTGGCCCTTTGAGTTTGAGGGGTAAGTATTTTATGGCGTGGAGGTCATCTCCTCTGGCCATGTGTATGTGCAGGATGTAATCCTCGATCCAGACTCCAGGGTCTATTGTTCCGTCGTATGCCTCTATGTTTACGGGTTTGAATCCCGCTGGAAATTCGTGATCCAGCACCTCATCGGTGAAACATAGGGGATGTGCGGCGCCCCTGTATTTGGGTGTGCCGTGGTGTTCGAATACTCGACACGCTGTGTTGCTTTCTAGAGCTTGCTTTCTTGGCCCGTAGATAGACCTGACTGGGCCATTCTTTTGGTGCGATTCCTTATGCGGATTGCGTGCCGGCTTGTGTGCGGCGCCGCTTGCCGCTCTATGTTTGCCACGTGGTCGTCTATCCGACCGGGCGACCTCTTTGTTCTTGGATCGTGGGGGCTCTACGGTCTCCTCATCGAATTCGGGCAGTAGTTTGCGCTTTGGGTAGCTCTTTGTTCGGCGGCTATTGCCATATTTGTCTATGGTGTTGAGTACTTTGCTCCATCTCATTCGGAGTGCGTCTTCCGCTGTTTTGAGCTTCCGTTTCGGCTTTTTTAGGCTACGTGCGGTGGCGACGAGCTCTCTGTGGAGGTTCTTCTGCTCCAATGATATGTCCGGCGAGAAATTGTCCGGACTGCTGTCGTTGCCGGGGACGGGTTGTTTATCCAAGTTATCCTGTTCGGATGGTTGCTCCATGGCATGTTCGTCGTCGGCCGGCTCGCCCTGCTCTATGGCTGGGTCTGTGTGGGCGTTGTATTTGTCAAGGTGGGGTTTTGAGCGGCGCTTACGTCGCCGTTTTGACTGCTTTCCAGTAGGATTACTTTTCGCAGTGTCCCGTTGCTCCTCGCTATCGCTTCCCTTGGGTGTGTCCACCATGCACACATCGTCAGTTGTGGTGGCCTTCCAGTGCCCTGTAGGCACTGGTTCTTGGTCGTCTCTGACATCGTCGTCCATATCGTCGATGTCTTCGGAGTCGAAGTCGAGCATGTCGGTTAAATCATCGACAGTGGCTACGAAGTGGGTGGTGGGTGGGCGTTGAATTTCCTCGTCGTCCGAATCCCAACCTTCTGACCGTAGTCCGCCAGGCTCTCTGATAAAGAGAGAGACTTTAGTGAGTTCAGGATATCGCCGAAAGGCGAAGTGCCGAAAGATGTCATGGCGGTGAATTCCATAACCGCGCCCAATCGGATTCGACCGTGGGGCGCGGAAGGTTCGAGTCCGGAGAGGAGTCCGGCACTGGAGTCACGAAGCCATGACGGACAGGGATGGTGTTTGGCTCGATCGCCGTAGAGATTTCAGCCCCCGAGATGGTGTCCAACCAACCATCCTCGATCGGCGAGATCGGCTCCGAATCAATGGTCGGAGCGGACACTAGTGCGGCCTCCAGGACACTGTTCGGCGGCAAAGTTAGATCATGCCCATCGAGATAGTGCGGCGCGCTCGGCTGCGGCTCGAATCCGTCGAAGATCGAGTCTCCGCGGATGTCGGGCCGTGTAGTTTAAACTTTCTAACCTGACCTGATGGCCAGGGGCGTAGCTTTCGATCTGCTCCAGATGGCCAAGCGAATTGGCCGCAGCAAAAGCCGCCGAATCTGAAGATCTGTCCGGGAGAAGGGTCTCACCCTAGACCGCATCGTTGTTGATGATCGAAGGAGCCATCGGGCCTATCGGCTGACGACGGAGGAACTCTCAATGAAAGCACCAATGTCGGTGTCAAAACCGGCGGATCTCGGTAGGGGGTCCCGAATCGTGCTTCTAGGCGGATGGTAACAGGAGACAAGGAGACGATGTTTTTACCTGTGTTCGGGCCCTCTCGATGGAGGTAAAACCCTACTCTGCTTGATTAATATTGATGATATGGGTAGTACAAGAGTAGATCTACCACGAGATCGGAGAGGCTAAACCCTAGAAGCTAGCCTATGCTATGATTGTTGTTCGTCCCTACGGGACTAAAACCCTTCGCTTATATAGACACCGAATAGGGTTAGGGTTACACAGAGTCGGTTACAATGGTAGGAGATCTACATATCCGTATCGCCAAGCTTGCCTTCCACGCCAAGGAAAGTCCTATCCGGACAAGGGACGAAGTCTTCAATCTTGTATCTTCATAGTCTAGGAGTCCGGCCAAAGATGATAGTTCGGCTATCCGGACACCCCCTAGTCCAGGACTTCCTCAATGACCAATGTCTTCAGCTGCGGTGGGGTCAACAGCTGGAATGTCTTCAGCTTCAGGAGCCTATGTGGAAGCATGCTCATGAACTATCATTCGACATTCTTGTTGTGCAGATTCAGGACGAGCAACAGAAATCGGCTCGGCGACAAGGGGCTCTGTGGGAGCAGCCCGATCTCTCTTCTTGGTCTTGTGCTTCTTGGTGGGTGGAGCATCATTAGTGGTGTTCTTGGTCTTGTGCTTTTTGGCCTTGGCTTCAGCCGCCCTTGTCTTCTGAAGCTCTGAAGCCACTGTAGGAACCTTAGGCTTCACGCCTGTCATACTGGCTGGGAAGACAATGCGAGGTTCTTCCCGCCTGGATGGTTCAGCTTGGTCCACAGATGGTTTCTTCTGCTTGGCAGACATCTTAGGGTCGATGCCAGGACGCCCAAGTGCCTTGCGCTTCTCAGCTTCATTGTAAGCTTGAACACACTTGGCAGCGAGAATCTTCATGCGCTCACGAGAACCTTTGGCTTCATTACGTTTCTTGTGAAACGCTTCCTTGAGCTCATGCAGCATGACCTTGAAGTTCTGGACGTCTGCCACGCTGAGCTTGGCCATGTGCTTCTTGAACTGAACCTTTTCATAATCGATCTTGTGCTTCATCTCAACAATTTTCTGAGCAAGAGCCATCTCAAGAGCAATGTCGCCATGGAAGGAGACGCTTAGGCCAATGGGAAGTTGCAGATCGTCAAAGCTGAGATTGGGGGTGTCAAACCACTCATCGATGAAGTTGTTCAATACTTCCACGTCAAAGAGAGGCAAATCATTGAAGATTTCTGCCTCTTGCTTGCTCTTTATCAGCAGCTCAAGAGCGTCATCAGCAAGATCGTCGTCACTTCACAGATCAATGGCGTCATTCTCGTTCCTCAGAACAGCAGCATGGGTCAAAGCTGGACCAGTGGTGTGCATAGGCTTCTTTTTCTTCTTCTCAGACCTGGAGATGCGTGAGAGATGTTCAGACTGCACACTTGGTGCAGGAGGAGCAGTGGCAAGAGGCTTCACCCACGAAGCTTTTGGTGCAGGGGAAGGCTTCGAAGCTTTAGGCTTCTTCAGCTTCTTTGGCTTCGGTGGTGCAGACGCTTCGTCAGAATCAGCGTCGTCTGCAGGTTCATCCACGGCTGTCCCTTGAACCATAATATGAGTGATGAGACCTTCTAGGTTGTAGAAGGGCCCAACAAGATTGGGTTCTGCTTCGCGTGCCATCGGCACGAGGAGCGAGGGCCTGGATTGAAGTCTAATCCCCGCGACTTCTTGTTTTCTTTGGCCGAGTTCTTGGCAAACTGGAAGTTGCGCTTGAATAGATTGTCGTCACGACACCATAGCAATGAAGATGGGCCGGCATCTGCAGGCTGTGGTCCACGCACCATGTAAGGGTAGAAGCCTTGTTCAATGGCTTCAGCTCTGGACCTGGGTGGAAGATTTTTGTACAAGATGTCTCCCCAGGGTCGCTTGATGGCATTCTTCTCAGCGTATTCCTGGGTCACGAACCTGTACTTGTACCATTGTTCTGCCCAATATCTTCGAATCCATTGGATTCAGGTTTTTAGCTGATTGTAGTCCTCCTCTGGATCTGTCTTGTACAGCTCATAGAGGTCAGGAGGCAAATCTCTTGAGGTGTTCCCACGGTGCTGTCTGCCACCCTTCCTTGCAGACTTCGCTGTTGCCATGAAGTTCAGACTGAATGGCTTCAACACTGTCAAGGGCTTCCGTCTGCTGGTCGACAGAACGAGGCGCTTCGGGAGAGTTGATGTGATGCTATAAGAATTCTGCAAATGAATGCAGACTATGAGAACCAAGGGATTCTCCCACGAACATGTACCTGTGATAGCATTAGAGATGCGAGGGAAGGGGAAGAGGTCATATGCACTCTCAGAAGATTTTGAAGATAAATCAGTTTAGAAGACATTGACCTCATAGCGCGAAGACATTCACTTATATGTTGAGAGTTGGTTCCAGATTTGTACGAATCCAAGAATAAGTACAAGTGAGGAATCTAACTATGTGTGAAGCATAAGTGAATATACTAGGCATTATATGAGATGCAGACAGGATAGATCCAAATTTGTGGAGGCAGAAACCACTTTTGGTAGAAAGGATGAATCTATAGGATCAAAAAGGCGGTAAAAAGAGGGTTTTAATTTACCACACGATGAACTGCTAGACGGAGTAGAAGATGAGGCCGAGCAGTTCGATCTTCCGTGCCCGAACTTGGCGACAAAGGACACCTACGGCGGCGGTGGAGAAGACCATGTCCGCAGCCGGCGTGAAGACGGCGTCGGAAAGGTCGCGGCAGCTAAGCGCTTCATTGCCGGCGTTGTCAAGAGCTAGCGGTGGCGCTAGGGTTTGTCGAGGTGGAGAGGTGGAAGAAGGATTTTGACCGCGATTGGACGGGTATTTATAGGTAAAGGGACGGCACAGCGCAATTACGCAGGTGCCCCTGGCGGTTCACATCTAAGGGACACATAGAGAACATGCAACACATTGGGGAGTTGTCCCACGTTCCCACGCCCGCCTGGACTGTCGGATAGTCGTTCCGGCTTCTCCGGGTTTCAGGCAATAAGAATTGAACATTTAAAACAGATTTAATGTTTGTTCTGTATCTTCTGCTGACAAGGATGCAGAGAAGACATTCGACAGTTTCAACAGAATGCATATGATTTGGATAGATAGAGTTTGAGGTAGGAAGCATAGAGAGGATAGGGTCCGATCACATTCACTTAGTTCAAAAGATTCAAATGTAAAGACATAGCTATAAGTGAATGATGTAGAGGACTGGGTGAGGAATAGTTATTCTTCACCCCCTCTATTTTACCATCAATACACCGTAATTTTACGCTCCATAAATTTTTTCTTATTTCCGACGTAAAAAGAGACCGTAAGAAAATATATAATCGTCGTAAAAAATATTTTATGTCATGTAAAATTACAAACGTAAAAACATATTGTAAAATACACATAAACTGCAAATTTTCTTGTCTTATGACCTATATTTTTATTTTCTTATGCCAAATTTTACGTAATGAATCAATAGGAATGTAAGTATTTGAATTCCAAATGTAATTTAATTATAAAATGATCATAAGATTACCTCGGGTGAAGAATAACTTATTCTGCACCCTGGGTGATGAATAGGATCACTATATATATATATATATATATATATATTTATTTATTTATATATATATCAGAATACAACCAAATCAACATAGTGAAGATAATCAAGAAGACATGTTGAAATTGAAGACAAACCAAATGCGAAGACATAGCAAATGTAACGCCATGAGAAAAACACTTCAAACAGAAGAATTTGGTGGTGGCGTTACCCACCGTATAGGAAGTATTAGACCCAGACACGGCGCACAATTATCGTGGCGCTCCGAAGTCAAATTCCGCGTTAATGTATTCACACTTAGAATGTAAGTCTTCATTGATTGAATATATACTTTACTTCATGTGTTGCACATCTAAGTCATCAACATGCATAAGTGTTAGGATGTGTGCCTGATCACAGGACATTTGAGGATTCCAAGATATTTAGCTCACACCGTAACTTGCAAAACCTTTTCTAATCCAAGGGCTTTGTGAAGATATCATCGGTTGCTCTTGGTGTTGACGTGTATGATATCAATATCTTCCTTCATGACATGATCTCTGAGAAAGTGATGACGAATTTCAATGTGCTTTGTCTTCGAGTGTTGAACTGGGTTGTTGGCAATTTTGATGGTGCTTTCATTGTCACAGTAGAGTGGTACTTGTTTCAGATGGATGCCATAGTCCTTGAGTGTTTGCTTCATCCATAGAAGCTGAGCGCAGCAAGATCCAGCAGCAATGTATTCAGATTCAGCAGTGGAGAGTGATACACAGTTCTGCTTCTTTGAAGACCAACAGACAAGTGATCGTCCCAGAAAGTGACATGTGCCTGATGTAGACTTGCGATCCACCTTGTCACCTGCATAATCAGCATCCGAGAATCCAACTAGATCAAACTCTGAGCCCTTTGGATACCATAATCCTAATGTTGGGGTGTAAGCCAAATATCGAAGAATTCGCTTCACAGCTAAGTGATGCGATTCCTTCAGTGCCGCTTGGAATCGAGCACACATGCAAACACTAAGCATAATATCTGGCCTAGATGCACATAAATAAAGTAAAGAACCAATCATGGAGCGGTATACCTTTTGATCGAACTCTTTACCATTGGCGTCGGGACCGAGATGACTCTTGGTTGGCATTGGCGTCGTGTAACCTTTGCAGTCTTGCATTCCAAAATTCTTGAGCGATCTTTGAGGTATTTCTCTTGAGATATGAAGATGCCATTTCTTTCTTGTGAATTTGAAGACCAAGGAAGAACTTCAGCTCACCCATCATGGACATCTGATATTGCTCTTGCATCATGTGTCCAAACTCATCACTGTATTTCTGGTTGGTGCAGCCGAAGATAATGTCATCTACATATATTTGGCACACAAACAGTTCACCATAATATGTCTTCGTGAAGAGTGTGGGATCCAGGGAACCAGGTTTGAAGCCTTTGCTCTTCAGGAAGTCTTTGAGCGTGTCATACCTAGCGCGAGGGGCTTGTTTGAGGCCATACAGTGCCTTGCTTAGCTTGTACACCATATCAGGATGTTTTGGGTCTTCAAAGCCGGGAGGTTGTCCAACATACACTTCTTCAATCTTGCCGTTGAGAAATGCACTCTTCACATCCATTTGATACAGCAAGATGTTGTGATGGTTATCATAGGCTAGCAATATGCGAATAGCTTCAATCCTAGCCACGAGAGCAAATGTTTCATCGAAGTCAATCCCTTCAACTTGAGTGTATCCTTGAGCAACGAGACGAGCTTTGTTTCTGACAACTTGACCATGCTCATCTTGTTTGTTGCGATATATCCATTTTGTGCCTACTATGTTGTGCTTGCGGGGGTCAGGACGCTTGACAAGTTCCCAGACATTGTTCAGCTTGAACTGTTGAAGCTCTTCTTGCATAGCTTGAATCCATTCAGGTTCCATGAAGGCTTCAGCAACTTTCTTGGGTTCAGATATTGAGACGAAAGCAAAGTGCCCACAGAAATTTGCTAGTTGTGTTGCTCTTGAACGAGTGAGTGGACCAGGCGCATTGATGCTATCAATTATCTTCTCAATATGTACTTCATTTGCAACACGAGGATGAACTGGACGAAGATTTTTCTCTTGCTGATCATTGTCATCGTTGGGAGGATTGTCTTCGGGCTGAGCATTGTCTTCAGGTTGATTAGGTGTAGAAATGATAAGTTCCTCTTCAGGCTGTGCTTCAGACGGTATGATTTCTCCAGTTCCATTAGCTTGATGGATTCACTGGGTGGAACTTCATCTAGCACATTTGGCAGGTGCTCTCTTTGCGAGCCGTTAGTCTCACCGAACCGCACATCCACAGTTTCATCCACTTTATAGTGAAAGAGGTTGAAGACTCTGTAGGAGTGCGAGTCCTTTCCGTAACCGAGCATAAAACCTTCATGTGCTTTCGGTGCAAATTTTGAAGTGTGATGTGGATCCTTGATCCAGCACCTAGCACCAAATACTCTGAAGTAGCTGACATTTGGCTTCTTACCAGTGAGGAGTTCATAGGATGTTTTCTTCAGAAGCTTGTGAAGATAAACACGGTTGATGACATGGCATGCAGTATCAATAGCTTCAGGCCAGAACTTTCTTGGTGTCTTGTATTCATCAAGCATCGTCCGAGCCATCTCAATGAGGGTTCTGTTCTTGCGCTCCACGATGCCATTCTGCTGAGGTGTGTACGGAGCAGAGAACTCATGAGTGATTCCCAATGTATCCAAGTAAAGGTTGAGGCCGGTGTTCTTGAACTCAGTGCCGTTGTCACTTCTGATATGCTTGATCTTGACGCCATAGTTGTTCATGGCATGGTTGGCGAAGCATATGAAGACATCCAACACTTCATTCTTGTAGAGAATTATGTGCACCCACGTATATCTTGAATAATCATCAACAATGATGAAGCCATAGAGACAAGCAGTAGAGTGAGAGTAGAGTAGTGAGTAGGGCCAAATAAGTCCATGTGTAGCAGCTCGAAGGGTTGAGATATCGTCATGATTGTCTTCGAGGGATGCTTGGCCCTAGTCATCTTTCCAGCTTCGCAGGCACCGCACAAGTGATTCTTCTTGAACTTGACGCCCTCGATGCCTATGCCATGCTTCTTCTTTGCGAGAGTGTGTAAGTTCCTCATGCCAGCATGCCCTAGCCTCCTATGCCAGAGCCAGCACTCTGAAGCTTTTGGAAGAAGGCATACGGCGAGCTGTGGCCCTGCTGAGAAATCTACCATGTACAGATCATCTTTCTGGTACCCTTCAAAGACTAGAGACTTGTCAGATTCCATTATTACAAGGCAACGATATTTTCCAAATATCACAATCATGTTCAAGTCACAAAGCATTGAGACAGACATTAAGTTGAAACCAAGGGATTCAACAAGCATCACTTTATCCATGTGCTGATCCTTTGAGATTGCAACTCTACCTAGACCCAATACCTTTCTTTTACCAGTGTCAGCAAATGTGATGTGACTCTTGTCAGATGGACGTAAGGTTGAGCCCATGAGAAGACTTCGATCGCCAGTCATATGATTAGTGCATCCGTTGTTCATAATCCATTCTGAAGCATGAGGTGTCATACCCTACAGTACAGTTAGGGGGATAGGCTTCACCAAGAGTATTGTGAAGCATAAACATATAATGAGCAAGAGGATTATCAAAGCTCAGATCAAGATTAGGACTGATAGGATGATTGGCAAACGATTCAGGAACAAAATACATAGTGAGACCATTTGGGCATTTGATCTTGCACCCTACAAGATGTTTTAGGTCCCCAACAATAGCATCAGACGCCTTTGATTTCCGGCTGGAGACCTTTCCCTGCAAAATAAAGTTAATTCTTCTTAACCACCCACATCTTGATGGTGGCTTAGAAGCAATGAGTCTAAGTGCAGCATCTCGAGAACTTGACTTTGAAGCCCTAGCAAATAGCCTTGCAGGAGGTGAATAGTACTCATATGAATAAGCAGAATAGTTCTTAGTTTTATGAACATAGCAGTTTGAAGAAACACACTCATATTCATAAGTCTGAGTATGGTTTCCCTGCAAAACATTGGCGTTAGGGTGAGTCAGGTGAGTCCTCCGTCCGTATGAAGCCTTTGGACCATATGAAGCCTTTGGTCTGGGATTTGTATTCTTCCCAGGTGGTGTCATGATGACATTCACAGGAAGATTCTTGAGACAACTTTTGGGAACCCATATCTTCTTCATAGGTGGCCCATTCCTGGAGTTAGTACCAATATACCTGGCAAACACTTCACCATTCTGATTCTTAAATAGTTTATAGTTTGCATCAAATGATTCACCAATGATAAAAGGGTTAGCACAAGTGAAGCCAGATAAGGTGGATGAATCCACTGAAGGCCCCTTTGCAGCAACCCATGTGGTTTTGGGGTACTGCTCAGGCTTCCAGTAGGAGCCATCAACATTAATTTTCCTCTCGAACCCAACACCCTCTTTCCTAGGGTTTCGGTTCAGAATCTGCTTTTTGAGGACATCACACACTGTCTGATGCCCTTTGAGACTTTTGTACATCCCTGTTTCAAGCAATGTCTTCAACCTAGCATTTTCATCGACAATAGTAGTGGTATCCTCGGCAGAGAGGGTTAGTTACCACATCAGCAGTTGAACATATTGCAACAGTAGCAGCAGTAGAACATTCAGCAACAGAAGTAGCGTTATCACGCTCAAGGCATTTCAGACATGGTGGTTCAAATCCTTCCTGAGCGGAACTGATCTGTTGAGCGCGAAGTGACTCATTCTATTTTTGAAGATCTTCATGAGCCGATCTCAATTTCTCAAGCTCTTGCTTCCTTTGAAGATAATCATAGGAGAGCTTTTCATGAGTGGTTGAGAGCGTTTCATGACGACTTTCAAGTTCCCGGTACTTAACATGAAGATTTTTATGTCTTCAATTAAGGACTGAGAACGGGTCATTTCAGCGTCCAACAGGTCATCGCTTTTGTCTAACAGTTTTTGAGTATGTTCCATAGCTTTCTGTTGTTCAGTTGCAAATTTAGCAAGTGTTTTGTAGCTGGGTTTGGATTCACAATCAGAGTCGTCTTCACTTGATGTTTGAAAGTAAGCATCACGTGATTTTACCTTGGCACCACGTGCCATGAAGCAGTAGGTGAGCAGAGTCGTCCTTGTTATTAGCTTCAGCGTTGGTGACGGAGCCATTGTCTTCAGTGTTGAAGGTGGACTTGGTAACATAGGCTGTAGCTAGAGCCAGACTTGCAACGCCAGGGTCGGACTCCTCCTCAGACTCCACCTCTACCTCCTCAGAAGCAGACTCCTCCTCTGAATCCATCTCCTTGCCAACAAAAGCACGAGCCTTGCTAGATGAGCTCTTCTTATGAGATGAAGACTTGGATGAGGACTTGGAAGAAGACTTTGAGGATTTCTTCTTCTTCTTGTCATCAGAATCATATTCTTTGCTCTTCTTCTTCTTCTTGTTCTCATTGTCCCA
Organism: Aegilops bicornis; assembly: GCA_021605145.1. Classification (NCBI taxonomy): domain Eukaryota; kingdom Viridiplantae; phylum Streptophyta; class Magnoliopsida; order Poales; family Poaceae; genus Aegilops; species Aegilops bicornis. The sequence continues at coordinate 821,702,594 of CM038670.1, forward strand.
CTGTGGACACTCAGAGATGTAGTGTCCAGGTTTCTTGCACTTGTGACATGTTCTCTTCTTGTAGTCATGAGTGAAAGCTTCATCATTTCTTGAGCTGGATCGTGAAGACTTTCCGAAGCCCTTCTTCTTAGTGAACTTCTGGAACTTCTTCACAAGCATAGCAAGTTCCTTTCCAATGTCTTCAGGATCATCAGAACTGCAGTCAGATTCTTCTTCATATGAGGAAACAGCTTTTGCCTTCAAAGCACGAGTTCGGCCATAGTTGGGACCATAGATATCTCTTTTCTCAGATAGCTGGAACTCATGTGTGTTGAGCCTCTCAAGTATATCGAGACGGATCGAGTGTCTTGAAGTCGTATGCGTTATTGTATCATGAGGGCAAGGGTGTCGAACGAGCTGTCAAGTGATCTCAGTAGTGTCTTGACGATTTCATGCTTGGTGATCTCAGTGGCGCCGAGAGCACGAAGCTCATTTGTGATGCAAGTGAGCCGATCAAACGTGAGCTGGACATTCTCATTGTCGTTTCTCTTGAAGCGGTTGAAGAGGTTGCGAAGAACACTGATCCTTTGATCTCTCTGGGTTGAGACGCCTTCGTTGACCTTGGAAAGCCAGTCCCAGACTAGCTTCGACGTTTCCAGAGCACTCACACGACCATACTGTCCTTTGGTCAGATGAACACAGATGATGTTCTTGGCAGTAGAATCCAGATGAATGAACTTCTTGACATCAGCAGGGGTGACACCTTCACCAGTCTTGGGAACGCCATTCTTGACGACATAGCAGAGGTCGACATCAATGGCTTCAAGATGCATGCACATCTTATTCTTCCAGTAGGGATATTCAGTTCCATCAAAGACGGGGCAAGCAGCGGAGACTTTGATTATCCCTGCAGTTGACATAGCTAAAACTCCAGGTGGTTAAACCGAATCGCACAGAACAAAGGAGTACCTTGCTCTGATACCAATTGAAAGTGCTAGTTATCGACTATAGGGGGGTGAATAGGCGATTTTTATGGAAGTCTTCAAAACATGAGAGTTTCGAAGACAAACACAAGAAATGAACATATTGATATGCAGCGGAAGGTAGACTACACTAGGCAGGCCATAGTCAAGTATTCAATGAAGTGAAAGTACGAAGACTAATAGTAGCTAGGTAGTAAAGATCGGGACGAAAGATAGTATGAAGCCAATCAATGATAGAAGTCACACAGTGAAGTCAAATAGGTAATGCAAGCATGCAATGACTTCACGAAGACAAACTGTAAATAAAGAGAGGGAGACGATAGAACCAGTCGCTTGGCGAAGACAAGGATTTGTTGGACCAGTTCTAGTTCTTTGTGACAAGCGTATGCGTCTGTTAGGGTGGCTGAGATTTAACTCAGAAGACCGTGTCTTCACCTTATTCCCCTTGAGCTAAGGACATCCAGTCCTCGCCCAATAACTCTGGTAAGTCTTTAAGGTAGACTTCCAAACCTTCACAGACTTCGTTCACCGGCGATCCACAATGACTCTTGGATGCTCAGAACGCGACGCCTAACCGGCTGGAGGATTCACAGTCCTCAAGTGTAACAAGTCTTCAGGTCACGCGAACAGAAAGACTTCAGTGATGCCTAACACTCTTTGGCTCTGGGTGTTTGGGCTTTGTCCTCGCAAGGATTTCTCTCTCTCAAAAGCTTCGGAGGTGGGTTGCTCTCAAACGACAAAAGCCGTGCACTAACTCCGAGCAGCCACCAATTTATGGTGTAGGGGGTGGGCTATTTATAGCCACTAGGCAACCCGACCTGATTTGTCCGAAATGACCCTGGGTCACTAAGGAACTGACACGTGTTCCAACGATCAGATTTCAAACACACGCGCCAACTTTACTTGGGCTACAAGTAAAGTTGACTCATCCAGCTCTAGATAAGATTTGCTCTCATTGTCTTTGCTCGAAGACATAGGATTTTGGTTGAGCATCACTTCAGTCACTCTGACTTTGTTCACTGGGACCCCACTTTACAGTACGGTGGTTCCTACAACTCAACAAAGAAGAAAAGGAAACAACGAAACAACTAAGTCTTCGTGCTCCATAGTCTTCACGCGATGCCTTCTCTTGTCATAGTCTTCAATGTGAATATCTTCACATACCACCATTGTCTTCAATGTCTTCATACATTTTTAGGGGTCATCTCCGGTAGGTAAACCGAATCAATGAGGGACTACTACCTGTGTTATCCTGCAATTCTCATAAACGCATTAATCCCTCAACCAGGTTTGTCGTCAATACTCCAAAACCAACTAGGGGTGGCACTAGGTGCACTTACACAATGTCTTAGGCTTCGGTGTGGTCAGCAGCGGGATTTTCTTGAGCTTCAGGTGCCTCTGTGGTAGCAGGCTCGTGCACTATCAATCGACGCTCTTGATGTGCAGACGCAGGACGAGCAACTGAAATTTGCTCGACGACCAGGGGCTCTGTGGGAGCAGCCCGAGCTTTCTTTGTCTTTCCCTTCTTGGTTGGTGGCGCATCATCAGTGGTGTTCTTGTTCTTGCCTTTTCTGGCTTCGACTTCGGCTGACTTTGTCTTCTTAAGTTCTGAAGCAACTGTGGGGACCTTAGGCTTCACGCCTGTCATGCTGGCGGGGAATACAATGCGAGGTTCTTCCTGCCTTGATGCTTCAGCTGCGGTCACAGTTGGCTTCTTCTTCTTGGCAGCCATCTTGGGGTCGATGCCAGGACGCCCAAGTGCCTTGCGCTTCTCAGCTTCATTGTAAGCTTGAACACATTTGGCAGCGAGATGTTTCATGCGCTCTCTTGAACCTTTGGCTTCTTCATGTTTCTTGTGAAATGCCTCCTTGAGCTCATGCATCATTTGCTTGAAGTTTTGGACATCAGTCACACTGAGCTTGGCCATATGCTTCTTGAATTGGGTCTTTTCATAGTCAATCTTGTGCTTCAGTTCAACAATGCGCTGAGCTAGAGCCAGCTCAGGAGCAATGGCTCCATGGAAAGAGACACTAAGGCCAATTGGAAGTTGAAGATCATCAAAACTGAGGTTGGGGCTATCAAACCAATCATCAATGAACTTGTTCAATATTTCCACATCGAAGAGGGGAAGATCATTGAAGATTTCCGCCTCTTGCTTGCTCTTTATCAGCATCTCGAGAGCATCGCCGCCAACATCGTCGTCACTAGACAGATCAATGGCTTCGTTCTCATTCCTCAGAACAGCAGCAGGGGTCAGTGCTTGACCAGAACTCTTGACAATTTTCCTTTGAGGCTTCTCTTTCTTCTTGGAGATGCGAGAGAGATCTTCAGAATGCACACTTGGTGCAGGAGGAGCAGTGACCAGTGGCTTCGAACGCGAAGCGCTTGGTGCAGCAGCAGGTTTCGAAGCCTTTGTTTTCTTCTGCTTTTGAGGCTTCGGTGGAGCAGGAGCTTTATCAGAATCAGCTTCATCTCCAGACTTATTCACGGCTGCCCCCTGAACAACAATGTGAAAGAGAAGACCGTCAAGGTTGTAGAAGGGGCCGACGATATTGGGTTCAGCATCACGGGTGCCGTCAGCCCGAGGAGCAGATGGACCGGGGTTGAAGTCGAGTCCAAATGCTTTCTTGTTTTTCATGGCTGAGTCCTTGGCAAACTTGTAGTTGTGTTCGAACAGATTGTCTTCGCGACACCATAATAGAGATGATGGGTCGGCATCAGCAGGTTGTGGCCCATGGACCATGCAAGGATAGAAACCTTGAGCAATTGCTTCAGTTCTGTTCCTGGGTGGAAGATTTCTGTAGAGAGTATCTCCCTAGGGTCGCTTGATGGCATTCTTTTCAGCATATTCCTGGGTGACGAATCTGTACTTGAACCGTTGTTCAGCCCAGTATCTGCGAATCCATTGGATTCGTATTTTGTGCTGATTGTAATCCTCTTCTGGATCTGTCTTGTACAAATCATAGAGATCAGGTGGCAAATCTCTTGATGTCCCCCCATGGCGTTGTCTGCCTTCCTTCCTTGCAGACTTTTCTGTTGCCATGTAGTTCAGACTGAATGGCTTCAAAGCTGTCAAAGGCTTACGTCTCCTGGTCAGACAAGAACTGGCTTCAGGAGAATTGATGTGACGCTGTAAGAATTCTGCAAATAAATGCAGACTATGAGAACAAAGGGATTCTCCCACGGACATGTACCTGTGACAGCATTAGAGATGCGAGGGAAGGGGAAGAGGTCATATGCATTCTCAGAAGATTTTTGAAGATAAATCAGTTTGAAGACATTGACCTCATAGCGCGAAGACATTCACTTATTTGGTGAGAGTTGGTTCCAGATTTGTACGAATCCAAGAATAGGTACAAGTGGGGAATCTAACTTGTTGTGTAGCATAAGTGAATATATTCATCAAGGTATGAGATGCAGAACATGATGGATTCAGATTATTGGAAGCAGAAACTACTTTTGGTAAGAAAAGGTGAATCCAACAGATCAAAAAGACAGTAAAAAGAGAGTTTTAGTTAACAAACGATGAACTACTAGACGGAGTAGAAAGTATGCGGAGCAATTCAATCTTCCGTGCCCTAACTTGGCGACGGAGGACGCCTACGGTGGCGGCGGAGAAGACGACGTCCGTGGCCGGCGTGAGGACGGCGTTGACGAGGTCGCGGCAGCTAAGCACTTCATCGCCGACGTCGTCGCGAGCTAGCGTTGGCGCTAGGGTTTGTGTGAGGTGGCGAGGTAGGAGAAATATTTTGACCGTGATGGGATGTGTATTTATAAGGAAAGGGACATCACAGCGCAATTACGCAGGTGCCCCTGGCGGTTCGCATTTGAAGGACACGTGGCGAACATGCAACACATTGGAAGTTGTTCCATATTCCCACGCACGCCTGGACTGTCGGGGTGGTCGTTCCGGCTTCTCCGGGTTTCAGGCAATAAGGATTGAACATTTAAAATAGATGTTTGTCTTTGTATCTTCTACTGACAAGGACGCAGAGAAGACATTCAACAGAATGCATATGATTTGGACAGATAGAATTTGAGGTAGAAGCATAGAGAGGTTGGGGTCCGATCACATTCACTTAGTCCAAAAGATTCAAACGAGAAGACATAGCTATAAGTGAATGCTGTAGAGGACAGAACACAAGTATATAAATATATATATCTGAGAAAACCAAATCGACATTGTGAAGACAAACATGAAGTCAAATCAATGTTGAAGATAAATCAAATGCGAAGACTTTGCAAATGTAACACCAAGAGAAACACTTCAAACAAGAGTTTGGTGGTGGCGTTACCCACCGTATAGGAAGTATTAGACCCAGACACGACGCACAATTATCGTGGCGCTCCGAAGTCAAATTCCGCATTAATGTATTCACACTCAGAGTGTAAGTCTTCATTGATTGAAGATATACATTACTTTGTGTGTTGCACATCTAAGTCATCAACATGCATAAGTGTTAGGATGTGTGCCTAATCACAGGACATTTGAGGATTCCAAGATATTTAGCTCACACCGCAACCTGCAAAACCTTTTCTCATCCAAGGGCTTTGTGAAGATATCTGCCAGCTGCTCTTCTGTGTTGACGTGAATGATATCAATATCTTCCTTCATGACATGATCTCTGAGAAAGTGATGACGAATTTCAACGTGCTTTGTCTTCGAGTGCTGAACTGGGTTGTTGGCAATCTTGATGGCGCTTTCATTGACACAGTAGAGTGGCACATGCTTCAGATGGACACCATAGTCCTTGAGAGTTTGCTTCATCCAGAAAAGCTGAGTGCAGCAATGTATTCAGATTCAGCAGTTGAGAGAGATACACGGTTCTGCTTCTTTGAAGACCAACAGACAAGTGATCGTCCCAGAAAGTGACATGTGCCTGATGTGGACTTGCGATCAACTTTGTCACCAGCATAATCAGCATCTGAGAATCCAACTAGATCAAACTCTGAGCCCTTTGGATACCATAATCCTAGTGTTGGGGTGTAAGCCAAATATGGAAGAATTCACTTCACAGCTAAGTGATGCGATTCCTTTGGTGCCGCTTGGAATCGGGCACACATGCAAACACTAAGCATTATATCTAGCCTAGATGCACATAAATAAAATAAATAACCAATCATGGAGCGGTATACCTTTTGATCGAACTCTTTACCATTGGTGTCGGGACTCAGATGACTTTTGGTGGGCATTGGCGTCGTGTAACCTTTGCAGTCTTGCATTCCAAACTTCTTCAGGCAATCTTTGAGGTATTTCTCTTGAGATATGAAGATGTCGTTGCGTTGCTGGCGAATTTGAAGACTAAGGAAGAACTTCAGCTCACCCATCATGGACATCTGATATTGCTCTTGCATCATGTGACCAAACTCATCACTGTATCTTTTGTCAGTGCAGCCGAAGATAATGTCATCCACATAGATTTGGCACACAAACAGTTCACCAGCATATGTCTTCGTGAAGAGTGTGGGATCCAGGGAACCAGGTTTGAAGCCTTTGCTCTTCAGGAAGTCTTTGAATGTGTCATACCAGGCGCGAGGGGCTTGTTTGAGTCCATACAGTGCCTTGTTGAGCTTGTATACCATATCAGGATGTTTGGGTCTTCAAAGCCAGGTGGTTGTGCGACATACACTTCTTCTTAAATCTTGCCATTGAGAAAGGCACTCTTCACATCCATTTGATACAGAAGGATGTTGTGATGGTTGGCATAGGCTAGCAGTATGCGAATGGCTTCAAGCCTTGCCACCGGGGCAAACGTTTCATCGAAGTCAATTCCTTCAACTTGAGTATATCCTTGAGCAACAAGACGAGCCTTGTTTCTGACAACTTGACCATGCTCATCTTGCTTGTTGCGATATATCCATTTGGTGCCTATGATGTTGTGCTTGCGAGGATCAGGACGATTGACCAATTCCCACACATTGTTCTGCTCAAACTGTTGAAGCTCTTCTTGCATATCTTGAATCCATTCAGGTTCCATGAAGGCTTCAGCAACTTTCTTGGGTTCAGAGATTGAGACAAATGCAAAGTGCCCACAGAAATTTGCTAGTTGTGTTGCTCTTGAACGAGTGAGTGGACCAGGTGCATTGATGCTATCAATTATCTTCTCAACCTGTACTTCATTTGCAACACGAGGATGAACTGCACGAAGATTTTGCTCTTGCTGATCATTGTCATCATTTGGAGGATTGTCTTCAGGTTGGTTAGGTGCAGAAATGATAAGTTCGTCTTCAGCCTGAGCCTCAGAGGGAATGATCTCTCCAGTTCCCATGAGCTTGATAGATTCACTAGGTGGAACTTCATCCAGCACATTTGGCAGGTGCTCTCTTTGCGAGCCGTTAGTCTCATCGAACCGCACATCCACAGTTTCAACCACTTTATAGTGAAAGAGGTTGAAGACTCTGTAGGAGTGCGAGTCCTTTCCGTAACCAAGCATAAAACCTTCATGTGCTTTTGGTGCAAATTTTGAAGCGTGATGCGGATCTTTGATCCAACAAATAGCACCAAATACTCTGAAGTAACTGACATTTGGCTTCTTACTAGTTAGGAGTCCATAGGATTTCTTCTTCAGAAGCTTGTGAAGATAAACATGGTTGATGACGTGGCATGCAGTATCAATGGCTTCGGGCCAGAACTTTCTTGGAGTCTTGTACTCATCAAGCATCGTACGAGCCATCTCGATGAGAGTTCTATTCTTGCGCTCCACGATGCCATTCTGCTGAGGTGTGTACGGAGCAGAGAACTCATGAGTGATGCCCAATGTATCCAGGTAAAGGTCGAGGCCGGTGTTCTTGAATTCTATGCCGTTGTCACTTCTGATATGCTTGATCTTGACGCCATAGTTCGTCATGGCACGATTGGCGAAGCGTCTGAAGACATCCTGCACTTCATTCTTGTAGAGGATTATATGCACCTAGGTATATCTTGAATAATCATCAACAATGACGAAACCATAGAGGCAAGTAGTGGTAGTAAGAGTAGAGTAATGAGTAGGGCCAAATAAGTCGATGTGTAGCAGCTCGAAGGTTGAGATGTCGTCATGATTGTCTTGTAGGGATGCTTGGCCCTAGTCATCTTCCCAGCTTCGCAGGCACCGCATAGATGATCTTTCTTGAACTTGGCGCCCTCGATGCCTATGACATGCTTCTTCTTCGCGAGAGTGGGGAAGTTCCTCATGCCAGCATGCCCTAGCCTCCGATGCCAGAGCCAGCACTCTGAAGCTTTTGGAAGAAGGCATACGGCGAGCTGTGGCCCTGATGAGAAATCTACCATGTACAGATCATCTTTCCGGTACCCTTCAAAGACTAGAGACTTGTCAGATTCCATTAGTACAAGGCAACGATATTTTCCAAATATCACAATCATGTTTAAGTCACAAAGCATTGAGACGGACATTAAGTTGAAACCAAGGGATTCAACAAGCATGACTTTGTCCATGTGCTGATCCTTTGAGATTGCAACTCTACCTAGACCCAATACCTTGCTTTTACCAGTATCAGCAAATGTGATGTGACTCTTGTCTGATGGACGTAGTGTTCAATCCATCAGAAGAGTTCGATCACCAGTCATGTGGTTAGTGCATCCGCTGTCCATAATCCATTTTGAAGATTTTTGTGTCATACCCTACATTGCAGTTAGGGGGATAGGCTTCACGAAGACTATTGTGAAGCATAAACATTTGACGAGCAAGCGGATTATGAAAGCTTAGATCCAAGTTAGGACTGATAGGATGGCTGGCAAGTGACTCAGGAACAAAATACATAATAAGTCAATTTGGGCATTTTATCTTGCGCCCTACAAGTTGTTTTAGGTCCCCAGCAATAGCATCGGACGCCTTTGATTTCTGGCTCGAGACCTTACCCTGCAAAAGAGAGTTAAGTTTTCTTAACCACCCACATTTTCAGGGGTGGCTTCGAAGCAATGAGTCTAAGTGCATCATCTGAGAACTTTGGCTTTGGAGCCCTAGCAAATAGCCTTGTAGGAGGAGAATAATACTCATAAGAATAAGCAGAAAATTTCTTTGATCTATGAACATAGCGGTTTGAGGAAACACGCTCATATTCATGGGTCTGAGTATGATTTCCCTGCAAAACATTGGCGTTAGGGTGACTCAGGTGAGTCCTCTGTCTGTATGAAGCCTTTGGACCATATGAAGCCTTTGGTCTGGGGTTTGTCTTCTTCCCAGATGTTGTCCTGACGACATTCACAGGAAGATTCTCAAGACAACTTTTGGGCACCAAGATATTCTTCATAGGTGGTCCATTCCTGCAGTTAGTACCAATATACCTGGCAAACACTTCACCATTCTGATTCTTGAACAGTTTATAGTTTGCATCAAAGGATTCATCAATGATAATAGGGTTAGCACAAGTGAAGCGGATAAGGTGGATGGATCCTTTGAAGGTTCCTTTGCAGCAACCCATGTGGTTTTGAAGTCTTGCTCAGGCTTCCAGTAAGAACCATCAACATTCATTTTCCTCTCGAACCCAACACCCTCTTTCCTAGGGTTTCGGTTCAGAATCTGCTTTTTGAGGACATCACATAATGTCTGATGCCCTTTGAGGCTTTTGTACATCCCTGTTTCAAGCAATGTCTTCAACCTAGCATTTTCATCAGCAATAGTAGTGGTATCCTCAGCAGAGTGGTTAGTTACCACATCAGCAGTTGAAGATATAGCAACAGTAGCAGCAGTGGAACATTCAGCAACAGATGTAGCGTTATCACGCTCAATGCATTTTAGGCATGGTGGTTCAAATCCTTCCTGAGCGGGACTCGTTCTCCTTTTGAAGATCTTCATGAATAGTTCTCAATTTCTCAAGTTCTTGCTTCCTTTGAAGATAATCGTAGGAAAGCTTTTCATAAGTTGTTGAGAGCGCTTCATGACGACTTTCAAGTTCCTCGTACTTAACATGAATATTTTTAATGTCTTCAATTAAGGACTGAGATCGGGTCATTTCCGCGTCCAACAGGTCATCGCTTTTGTCTAACAGTTTTTGAATATGTTCCATAGCTTTCTGTTGTTCAGTTGCAATTTTAGCAAGTGTTTTGTAGCTAGGTTTGGATTCACAATCAGAGTCATCTTCACTGGATGTTTGAAAGTAAGCATCGCGTGATTTTACCTTGGCACCGTGTGCCATGAAGCAGTAGGTGGGAGCAGAGTTGTCCTTGTCATTAGCATCAACATTGGTGACGGAGCCATTGTCTTCAGTGTTGAAGATGGACTTGGCAACGTAGGCTGTAGCTAGAGCCAGACTTGCAACGCCAGAGTCGGACTCCTCCTCAGACTCCACCTCCGCCTCCTCAGAAGCAGACTCCTCTGAATCCATCTCCTTGCCAACAAAAGCACGAGCCTTGCGAGATGAACTCTTCTTGTGTGATGAAGACTTCGAAGTAGACTTGAAAGAAGACTTTGAGGATTTCTTATTTTTCTTGTCATCAGAATCATACTCCTTGCTTTTCTTCTTATTCTTCTCATTGTCCCACTGTGGACACTCAGAGATGTAGTGACCAGTTTTCTTGCACTTGTGACATGTTCTCTTCTTGTGGTCATGGGTAGAAGCTTCATCATTTCTTGAGCTGGATCGTGAAGACTTTCTGAAGCCTTTCTTCTTAGTGAATTTCTGGAACTTCTTCACAAGCATAGCAAGCTCCTTTCCAATATCTTCAGGATCACAAGAACTACAGTCAGATTCTTCTTCAGATGAGGAAACAGCCTTTGCCTTCAAAGCGCGAGTTCGGCCATAGTTGGGACCATAGATATCTCGTTTCTCAGATAGCTGAAACTCATGTGTGTTGAGCATCTCAAGTATGTCAGACGGATCGAGAGTCTTGAGTCGGGGCGTTCTTGAATCATCAGGGCTAGGGTGTCAAATGAGCTGTCAAGTGATCTCAGAAGTGTCTTGACGATTTCATGCTTGGTGATCTCAGTGGCGCCAAGTGCCTGAATCTCATTTGTGATGTCAGTGAGACGATTGAATGTGAGCTGGACGTTCTCATTGTCGTGTCTCTTGAAGCGGTTGAAGAGGTTGCGAAGGACACTGATCCTTCGATCTCTCTGAGTTGAGACGCCTTCGTTGACCTTGGAGAGCCAGTCCCAGACTAGTTTCGATGTTTCTAGAGCACTCACATGGTCATACTGTCCTTTGGTCAGATGACCACAGATGATGTTCTTGGCAGTGGAATCCAGTTGAACAAACGTCTTTGTTGGGGAACGTAGTAATTTCAAAAAAATTCCTACGCACACACAAGATCATGGTGATGCATAGCAACAAGAGGGGAGAGTGTGTCCACGTACCCTCGTAGACCGAAAGCGGAAGCGTTATGACAACGCGGTTGATGTAGTTGTACGTCTTCACGATCCGACCGATCCAAGTACCGAACGTACGGCACCTCCGTGTTCTGCACACGTTCAGCTCGATGACGATCCCCGAACTCCGATCCAGCAGGGTGTCGAGGATGAGTTCCGTCGGCCACGACGGCGTGGTGGCGATGATGATGCTCTACGGCGCGAGGCTTCGCCTAAACTCCGCTGACGATATGACCGAGGTGGAATATGGTGGAGGGGGCACCGCACACGGCTAAGGAACGATCCGTAGATCAACTTGTGTGTTCTAGGGTGCCCCTGCCCCGTATATAAAGGAGCAAGAAGTGCGGCCGGCCCTAGGAGGAGGCGTCGGAGGATTCCTACTCCCACCGGGAGTAGGACTCCCCCCCCCCTTTCCTAGTTGGATTAGGACTTGGGGGGAGGGAAAGAGGAAAGGGGGGTGCCGCCCCCCCTTCATTGTCCTATTCGGACTAGGGAGGGAGGGGGCGCGCGGCCTGCCCTGGCCGGCCCTCCTCTTCTCCCTCATGGCCCACTAAGGCCCATTAACCTCCGGGAGGGTTCCGGTAACCCCCCGGTGTTCCGGTAAAATCCCGATTTCACCCGGAACTATTCCAAAGTCCAAACATAGGCTTCCAATATATCAATCTTTATGTCTCGACCATTTCGAGACTCCTCGTCATGTCCGTGATCACATCCGGGACTCTGAACAAACTTCGGTACATCAAAACTCATAAAACTGTCATCGTAACGTTAAGCGTGCGGACCCTACGGGTTCGAGAACTATGTAGACATGACCTAGAACTATTCTCGGTCAATAACCAATAGTGGAGCATGGATGTTCATATTGGTTCCTACATTTTTCTATGAAGATCTTTATCGGTCAAACCGCATAACAACATACGTTGTTCCCTTTGTCATCGGTATGTTACTTGCTCGAGATTCGATCGTCGGTATCAAATACCTAGTTTAATCTCGTTACGGCAAGAATCTCTTTACTCGTTCCGTAATACATCATTTCATAACTAACTCATTAGTTACAATGCTTGCAAGGCTTAGCTGATGAGTATTACCGAGAAGGCCCAGAGATACCTCTCCGAAAATCGGAGTGACAAAACCTAATCTCGAATTATGCCAACTCAACATATACTTTTGGAGACACCTGTAGAGTACCTTTATAATCACCCGATTCACGTTGTGACGTTTGGTAGCACACAAAGTGTTCCTCCAAAGAACGGAGTTGCACAATCTCATAGTTGCAGGAACTTTGTATAAGTCATGAAGAAAGCAATAGCAACATACTAAACGATCAAGTGCTAAGCTAACGGAATGGGTCATGTCAATCACATCATTCTCCTAATGATGTGATCCCATTAATCAAATGACAACACATGCCTATGGTTAGGAAACATAACCATCTTTGATCAATGAGCTAGTCAAGTAGAGGCATACTAGTGACATTATGTTTGTCTATGTATTCACACATGTATCATGTTTCCGGTTAATACAATTCTAGCATGAATAATAAACATTTATCATGATATGAGGAAATAAATAATAACTTTATTATTGCCTCTAGGGCATATTTCATTGATGTCCCACTTGCACTAGAGTCAATAATCTAGATTACACAGTAATGATTCTAACACCCATGGAGTCTCGGTGCCGGTCATGTTTTGCTCGTGAAAGAGGCTTAGTCAACGGGTCTGCAACATTCAGATCCGTATGTATCTTGCAAATCTCTATGTCTCCCACTTGGACTTGGTCCCGAATGGAATTGAAGCGTCTCTTGATGTGCTTGGTCCTCTTGTGAAATCTGGATTCCTTTGCCAAGGCAATTGCACCAGTATTATCACAGAAGATCTTCATTGGTCCCGATGCACTAGGTATAACACCTAGATCGGAAATGAACTCCATCATCCAGACTCCTTCATTTGCTGCTTCGAAGCAGCTATGTACTCCGCTTCACATGTAGATCCCGCCACGACGCTTTGTTTAGAACTGCACCAACTTACGGGTCCACCGTTTAATAAAAATACGTATCCGGTTTGTGATTTAGAATCGTGGGATCAGTGTCAAAGCTTGCATCGGCGTAACCCTTTACGACAAGCTCTTTGTCACCTCCATAAACGAGAAACATATCCTTAGTCCTTTTCAGGTATTTCAGGATATTCTTGACCGCTGTCCAGTGATCCACTCCTGGATTACTTTGGTACCTCCATGCTAAACTAATAGCAAGGCACACATCAGGTCTGGTACATAGCATTGCATACATGATAGAGCCTATGGCTGAAGCATAGGGAACTCCTTTCATTTTCTCTCTATCTTCTGCAGTGGTCGGGCATTGAGTCTGACTCAATCTTATACCTTGTAATACAGGCAAAAACCCTTTCTTTGCTGATCCATATTGAACTTTTTCAAGACTTTATCAAGGTATGTGCATTGTGAAAGTCCAATCAAGCGTCTTGATCTATCTCTATAGATTTTGATGCCTAATATGTAAGCAGCTTCACCGAGGTCCTTCATCGAAAAACTTTTATTCAAGTATCCTTTTATGCTATCCAGAAATTCTATATCATTTCCAATCAACAATATGTCGTCCACATATAATATTAGAAATGCTACAGATATCCCACTCACTTTCTTGTAAATACAGGCTTCTCCAAAAGTCTGTATAAAACCATATGCTTTGATTACACTATCAAAGTGTTTATTCCAACTCCGAGAGGCTTGCACCAGACCATAGATTGATCGTTGGAGCTTGCACACTTTGTTAGCTCCCTTAGGATCGACAAAACCTTCCGGTTGCATCATATACAACTCTTCTTCCGTAAATCCATTCAGAAATGCAGTTTTGACATCCATCCGCCATATTTCATAATCATAAAATGCGGCAATTGCTAACATGATTCAGACGGACTTAAGCATCGCTACGGGTGAGAAGGTCTCATCGTAGTCAACCCCTTGAACTTGTCGAAAACCTTTTGCAACAAGTCAAGCTTTGTGATAACATTACCGTCAGCGTCAGTCTTCTTCTTGAAAATCCATTTATTCTCTATTGCTTGCCGACCATCGGGCAAGTCAACCAAAGTCCACACTTTGTTCTCATACATGGATCCCATCTCAGATTTCATGGCTTCAAGCCATTTTGCGGAATCTGGGCTCACCATCGCTTCTTCATAGTTCGTAGGTTCACCATGATCTAGTAGCATGACTTCCAGAATAGGATTACCATACCACTCTGGTGCGGATTTTTCTCTGGTTGATCTACGAAGTTTAGTAACAACTTGATCTGAAGTTTCATGATCATCATCATTAACTTCCTCACTAACTGGTGTAGGTGTCACAGGAACCAATTTCTGTGATGAACTACTTTCCAATAAGGGAGCTGGTACTGTTACCTCATCAAGTTCTACTTTCCTCCCACTCACTTCTTTTCGAGAGAAACTCCTTCTCTAGAAAGGATCCATTCTTGGCAACGAATGTCTTGCCTTCGGATCTGTGATAGAAGGTGTACCCAATTGTCTCCTTTGGGTATCCTATGAAGACACATTTTTCCGATTTGGGTTGAAGCTTATCAGGTTGAAGTTTTTCACATAAGCATCGCAACCCCAAACTTTTCGAAAGCGACAACTTTGGTTTCTTGCCAAACCACAGTTCATAAGGTGTCGTCTCAACGGATTTTGATGGTGCCCTATTTAACATGAATGCGGCCGTCTCGAAAGCATAACCCCAAAACGATAGCGGTAAATCGGTAAGAGACATCATAGATCGCACCATATCTAGTAAAGTACGATTCTGACGTTCGGACACACCATTACGTTGTGGTGTTCCAGGTGGCGTGAGTTGCGAAACTATTCCGCATTGTTTCAAATGTAGACCAAACTCGTAACTCAAATATTCTCCTCCACGATCAGATCGTAGAATTTTTCTTGTTACGATGATTTTCAACTTCACTCTGAAATTCTTTGAACTTTTCAAATGCTTCAGATTTATGCTTCATTAAGTAGATATACCCGTATCTGCTTAAATCATCTGTGAAGGTGAGAAAATAACGATATCCGCCACGAGCTTCAACATTCATCGGACCACATACATCTGTATGTATGATTTCCAACAAATCTGTTGCTCTCTCCATAGAACCGGAGAACGGTGTTTTAGTCATCTTGCCCATGAGGCACAGTTCGCAAGTACCAAGTGATTCATAATCAAGTGGTTCCAATAGTCCATCAATATGGAGTTTCTTCATGCGCTTTACACCGATATGACCTAAACGGCAGTGCCACAAATAAGTTGCACTATCATTATCAACTCTGTATCTTTTGGCTTCGACATTATGAACATGTGTATCACTACCATCGAGATTTAATAAGAATAGACCACTCTTCAAGGGTGCATGACCATAAAAGATATTACTCATATAAATAGAACAACCATTATTCTCTGATTTAAATGAATAACCGTCTCGCATCAAACAAGATCCAGATATAATGTTCATGCTCAACGGCGGCACCAAATAACAATTATTTAGGTCTAAAACTAATCCCGAAGGTAGATGTAGAGGTAGCGTGCCGTCGCGATCACATCGACTTTGGAACCGCTTCCCACGCGCATCGTCACCTCGTCCTTGGCGATTGCTCGTTTATTCCATAGTCCCTGTTTGAGTTGCAAATATTAGCAATGTAACCGGTATCAAATACCAGTGCTACTGCGAGCTCTAGTAAGGTACACATCAATAACATGTATATCACATATACCTTTGTTCACCTTGCCATCCTTCTTATCCGCCAAATACTTGGGGCAGTTCCGCTTCGGTGACCAGCTTGCTTGCGGTAGAAACACTCGAGTTTCAGGCTTAGGTCCAGACTTGGGTTTCTTCTCTTGAGCAGCAACTTGCTTGCTGTTCTTCTTAAAGTTCCTTTCTTCTTCCCTTTGCCCTTTTCTTGAAACTAGTGGTCTTGTTGACCATCAACACTTGATGCTTCTTCTTGATTTCTACCTCCATGGCTTTTAGCATTGCTAAGAGCTCGGGAAGTGTCTTGTTCATCCCTTGCATATTATAGTTCATCACGAAGCTCTTGTAGCTTGGTGGCGATGATTGGAGAATTACATCAATGACACTATCATCCGGAAGATTAACTCCTAGTTGAATCAAGTGATTATTATACCCGGACATTTTGAGTATATGCTCCTTGTGAACTATTCTCCTCCATCTTGCAGCTATAGAACTTATTGGAGACTTCATATCTCTCAATCCGGGCATTTGCTTGAAATATTAACTTCAACTCTGGAACATCTCATATGCTCCATGACGCGTTCAAAAGCGTCGTTGAAGACCCGGTTCTAAGCCGTAAAGCATGGCTGCTTGAACTATAGAGTAGTCATCGACTTTGCTCTGCCAGACGTTCACAACTTACGGCGTTGCTCAAGCAGGCACTGGCACCCAGCGGTGCTTCTAGGACGTAATTCTTTTGTGCAGCAATGAGGATAATCCTCAAATTCTGGACCCAATCCGTGTAATTGCTACCATCATCTTTCAACTTTGCTTTCTCAAGGAAGCATTAAAATTCAACGGAACAACAAAGACGAGCCATCTATCTACAACAAACATAGATAAGCAAAATACTATCGGTGCTAAGTTCATGATAAATTTAAGTTCAATTAATCATATTATTTTAAGAACTCCCACTTAGGCAGACATCTCTCTAGTCATCTAAGTGATTACGTGATCCAAATCAACTAAACCATAACCGATCATCACGTGAGATGGAGTAGTTTTCAATGGTGAACATCACTATGTTGATCATATCTACTATATGATTCACGCTCGACCTTTCGGTCTCCGTGTTCCGAGGCCATATCTGTATATGCTAGGCTCGTCAAGTTTAACTTGAGTATTCCGTGTGTGCAAAACTGGCTTGCACCCGTTGTAGATGGACGTAGAGCTTATCACACCCGATCATCACGTGGTGTCTGGGCACGACGAACTTTGGCAACGGTGCATACTTAGGGAGAACACTTCTTGATAATTTTTAGTGAGAGATCATCTTAAAATGCTACCGTCAATCAAAGCAAGATAAGATGCATAAAGGATAAACATCACATGCAATCAATATAAGTGATATGATATGGCCATCATCATCTTATGCTTGTGATCTCCATCTCCGAAGCACTATCATGATCACCATCGTCACCGGCGCGACACCTTGATCTCCATCGTAGCATCGTTGTCGTCTCGCCAACTATTTCTTCTACGACTATCGCTACCGCTTAGTGATAAAGTAAAGCAATTACATGGCGTTTGCATTTCATACAATAAGCGACAACCATATGGCTCCTGCCGATTGCCGATAACTTCGGTTACAAATCATGATCATCTCATACAATAAAATATAGCATCACGTATTGACCATATAACATCTCAACATGCCCTGCAAAAAAAAGTGAGACGTCCTCTACTTTGTTGTTGCAAGTTTTACGTGGCTGCTACGGGCTGAGCAAGAACCGTTCTTACCTACGCATCAAAACCACAACGATAGTTTGTCAAGTTGGTGCTGTTTTAACCTTCGCAAGGACCGGGCGTAGCCACACTCGGTTCAACTAAAGTGAGAGAGACAGACACCCGCCGGTCACCTTTAAGCAACGAGTGCTCACAACTGTGAAACCAGTCTCGCGTAAGCGTAGGCGTAATGTCGGTCCGGGCCGCTTCATCTCACAATACCGCCGAACCAAAGTATGACATGCTGGTAAGCAGTATGACTTGTATCGCCCACAACTCACTTGTGTTCTACTCGTGCATATAACATCAACGCATAAAACCAGGCTCGGATGCCACTATTCGGGAACGTAGTAATTTCAAAAAAATTCCTACGCACACGCAAGATCATGGTGATGCATAGCAACGAGAGGGGAGAGTGTGTCCACGTACCCTCGTAGACCGAAAGCGGAAGCGTTATGACAACGCGGTTGATGTAGTCGTCGTCTTCACGATCCGACCGATCCAAGTACCGAGCGACGGCACCTCCGTGTATTCGCACGTTCAGCTCGATGGCGATCCCGGACTACGATCCAGCGGTGTCGGCGATGAGTTCGTCGACCGCGATGGCGTGGTGGCGATGATGATGCTCTACGGCGCGAGGGCTTCGCCTAAACTCCGCGACGATATGACCGAGGTGGAATATGGTGGAGGGGGGCACCGCACATGGCTAAGGAACGATCCGTAGATCAACTTGTGTGTTCTAGGGTGCCCCCCTGCCCCCGTATATAAAGGAGCAAGGGGGGGTGCGGCCGGCCCTAGAAGGAGGCGCGCCGGAGGAGTCCTACTCCCACCGGGAGTAGGACTCCCCCCCCCCTTTTCCTAGTTGGATTAGGACTTGGGGGGAGGGAAAGAGGAAAGGGTGGCGCCGCCCCCCCCCCCTCTTCCTTGTCCTATTCGGACTAGGGGGGGAGGGCATGTGACCTGCTGGCCGCCCTCCTCTTCTCCATCATGGCCCACTAAGGCCCATTAACCTCCGGGAGGTTCCGGTAACCCCGGTGTTCGATAAATCCCGATTTCACCCGGAACTATTCCGAAGTCCAAACATAGGCTTCCAATATATCAATCTTTATGTATCGACCATTTCGAGACTCCTCGTCATGTCCGTGATCACATCCGGGACTCCGAACAAACTTCGGTACATCAAAACTCATAAAACTGTCATCGTAACGTTAAGCGTGCGGACCATACGGGTTCGAGAACTATGTAGACATGACCTAGAACTATTCTCGGTCAATAACCAATAGTGGAGCCTGGATGTTCATATTGGTTCCTACATTTTTCTACAAAGATCTTTATCGGTCAAACCGCATAACAACATACGTTGTTCCCTTTGTCATCGGTATGTTACTTGCCCGAGATTCGATCGTCGGTATCCAATACCTAGTTTAATCTCGTTACCGGCAAGTCTCTTTACTCGTTTAGTAATACATCATTTCATAACTAACTCATTAGTTACAATGCTTGCAAGGCTTAGGTGATGAGTATTACCGAGAAGGCCCAGAGATACCTCTCCGACAATCGGAGTGACAAAACCTAATCTTGAATTATGCCAACTCAACATATACTTTTGGAGACACCTGTAGAGTACCTTTATAATCACCCAGTTACGTTGTGACGTTTGGTAGCACACAAAGTGTTCCTCCGGTAAACGGGAGTTGCACAATCTCATAGTTGGAGGAACTTTGTATAAGTCATGAAGAAAGCAATAGCAACATACTAAACGATCAAGTGCTAAGCTAACGGAATGGGTCATGTCAATCACATCATTCTCCTAATGATGTGATCCCATTAATCAAATGACAACACATGCCTATGGTTAGGAAACATAACCATCTTTGATCAATGAGCTAGTCAAGTAGAGTCATACTAGTGACATTATGTTTGTCTATGTATTCACACATGTATCATGTTTCCGGTTAATACAATTCTAGAATGAATAATAAACATTTATCATGATATGAGGAAATAAATAATAACTTTATTATTGCCTCTAGGGCATATTTCCTTCAGTCTTGACATCAGCAGGGGTGACACCTTCACCGGTCTTGGGAACGCCGTTCTTGACGACATACCAGAGGTCGACATGAACGGCTTCAAGGTGCATGCGCATCTTGTTCTTCCAGTAGGGGTATTCAGTGCCATCGAAGACGGGGCACGTAGCGGAGACTTTGATTATCCCTGCAGTCGATATAGCTAAAACTCCAGGTGGTTAAACCGAATCACACAGAACAAGGGAGTACCTTGCTCTGATACCAATTAAAAGAGCTGGATATCGATTAGAGGGGGGTGAATAGGCGATTTTTATGAAGTCTTCAAAACATGAGAGTTTCGAAGACAAACAATAGAAATGATCCTATTGATATGCAGCGAAAGGTAGACTACCCTAGACAAGCCATAGTCAAGTATTCAATGAAGTGAAAGCACGAAGACTAATAGCAGCTAGGTAGTATGGATCAGGATGGAAGATAGTATGAAGCCAATCAGAACAAGTAGTCACACAGTGAAGTCAAACAGATAATGCAAGCGGGCAATGACTTCACGAAGACAAACAGTAAGTAAAGAGAAGGAAGAGATAGAACCAGTATCTTGGAGAAGACAGTGATTTGTTCGACCAGTTCCAGTTGTTGTGACAACTATACGTCTGGTTAGGGAGGCTGAGATTTAACTCAGAAGACCGCATCTTCACCTTATTCCCCTTGAGCTAACGACACCGAGTCCTCGCCCAATCACTCTTGTAAGTCTTCAAGGTAGACTTCCAAACCTTCACAGACTTCATTCACCGGCAATCCACAATGACTCTTGGATGCTCAGAACGCGACGCCTAATCGGCTGGAGGATTCACAGTCCTCAAGTGTAACAAATCTTTAGGTCACGCAGATGAAAGACTTGGTGATGCCTAACACTCTTTGGCTCGGTGTTTTGGGCTTTGTCCTCGCAAGGATCTCTCTCTCAAATGCTTCGGAGGTGGGTTGCTCTCAAACGACAAAAGCCGTGCACTAGCTCTGAGCAGCCACCAATTTATGGTGTAGGGGGTGGGCTATTTATAGCCACTAGGCAACCCGACCTGATTTGTCCGAAATGACCCTGGGTCACTATGGAACTGACACATGTCCCAACAGTCAGATTTCAAACACACGCGGCAGCTTGACTTGGGCTACAAGTAAAGCTAACTTATCCGACTCTGAATAAGATTTTCTATCATTGTCTTCGCCCGAAGACATAGGATTTGGTTGAGCATCACTTCAGTCACTCTGACTTTGTTCACTTGGACCCCACTTAACAGTACGGTGGTTCCTATGACTCAACAAAGAAGAAAAGGAAACAATGAAACAACTAAGTCTTCACGCTCCATAGTCTTCATGCGATGTCTTCTCATGTCATAGTCTTCAATGTGAATATCTTCACATACCACCATTGTCTTCAATGTCTTCACACATTTTTAGGGGTCATCTCCGGTAGGTAAACCGAATCAATGAGGGACTACTACATGTGTTATCCTGCAATTGTCACAAACACATTAGTCCCTCAACCAGGTTTGTCGTCAATACTCCAAAACCAACTAGGGGTGGCACTAGATGCACTTACAGTTGTCTTCAATAGATAAAGTTTGATGGTATATTCGAAAGTTGCTAGCATAGTATGCGTGTCATTTTTGTTATGATCTGTTATTTTATCTAATTGTATTTTTCCTCAATATCTCACAAAAACAACTCTGTTTACTTAAAATCTTTTCTTGACCTTGCACATCTCTGAGCATATTATTACTGGATCATTCGCCACTGTTGAATCATATACCAACCTTGCACACTGAAGGTATGCCCAGTTGAACTATCATGCCATTTCATTTTCAGTAGCAGCCGGTATGCTATATACAAGTGCTTCTCGGGCTCTCAAACAGATATTGGGTTCTTTGAGCTACATATCTGTGCCTGAAGCCCTCGACCCAATCGACAATTTTATGGTAATTCTTGATATTTAACCACTTTTCTGTGGATTAGATTAAGGGGGTGTTTAGTTCCAGGGACTTTTTTGTGCTGGGACTAGAAAAGGTCCCTAGCAAACCAAACATGGTGGGACTTTTTTGGGACTTTTTGTTAAAAGTCCTTAGAAGCACCTCCTTGAGAGTCTTTTTAAAAAAGTCCCAGGGACTAGAAAAAGTCCTAGGACTAGAGAACCAAACACCACCTAACTAAACTGGTTTCCATTATTTTGATTGGTATATGTTCACATGACTGTAGAATTAGCAGTTCCGTTTCGGGTTTAAACAACTGGTCCAGTTCTATGTGGTTCGGTTGTGATTGTCCCTTTGGTGATTTTTCTGCACTATTGACTATTATTCCTGTCAGACCTTAAAGTAGCTTAAATTTTGTTTTAATTAGCCATTCCAATAAACAATAATCATCTTTTGACTTTTCTTGATTCAGGCAACTCCTTTTTATTCTAGCTGTTATGCTTTCAGATTTGTTGCTGAATATGGAATAATTCTTTAGGTAAGTACGTGTTGCAAGATTTCAGTCGAAATTGAGTATAGCAATTTCGCTGTGTAGATTGATTCCAAATAATAAAAACTTTGCACCTGTCTCCACCACATTTCTTTGTAACATTGTTGATTCCTGAATTCTGCCTATAAATAGGGAATGTTCTGAAAGTTAAATCTTGAAGTTGCATAGGATAATATAGTGCTGACTCAATCAAAGTTAATCCTTTAAGTCAATCAGCAGAGTAGTAGATATTTCACTAAATTAACTTCAATCCTTTGATGCACGTGAGCATACATTGTATCACCACACAACCTACACAGTGAGTTCATTGGCATGCTAATGTCCCGCCGCAACGCGCGGGGAATCATCTAATTTAGTTAATAAGATTGAGAGACTTTCAAAATAAAGAAAAGTCCACATGGTGTGGGTACAATTCAGGTCATGGGGTTGGCCAAACCAAAACGTGGCGTCCCGGACCTAATGAGAGTGATGTTTGGCTAAACTATGTGTTTTCAAGTTGGTAGCACGACCTTCGAATTATCCCTGCACACTGAGATAAATATGAGTGGAGTGTAATTTCATTGATAATAGCACCGTATGTGCCCAAGCTGCCCCTGTTGATTGCGCCAATCACTTGCTGGGCATGCGAAGCAATAACGAAATGATGAAGGTGTAGATCTGCATCTGCTGCTAGTGCCATCCCTTCGCAACAGGCTATAGCTTCTAACGCCGTCGGATCATCTAGACGGCCAAGAACTCCCCAAGATAGCACCTGTATTATCCCTGCACACTGCTGCCACATCGGGTTCCCGCGTCTACATTGATTTTTGCATACCCCTGGGGAGGAGTTTTTGGTCTTCCGCTCACTGCAATTGTCAGCCTAGGGCGCCTGTTAAAAAAAAGAGAACAGAGGAGTGCGTGCTCACGTGTTTCCTTTTTTTTTCTCTTATTCATGCCGAATAGAAAGGCCCAAGCCAATCCCACTATTAGTAGCCATACACAAGTTTTTTTTTTTTTGAAAAACCTTGCACAAGTAAGCTAAAGTTGCACCCAAACGACACTTTGTGATCAATCCATTGGCCCTCGGGAGTGCACGCCATTATCGCAATTATAGCGTCACCTCTCGAGCACAGGAAGGGACGGAGACCAACGTCAGCCTGTTCACATTCCTAGAACGCGGGCAGTTACACCAGCATACGAAAGACGAGGAGACTCTCTGAAGGAAATATGCCCTAGAGGCAATAATAAAGTTATTATTTATTTCCTTATATCATGATAAATGTTTATTATTCATGCTAGAATTGTATTAACAGGAAACATAATACATGTGTGAATACATAAACCTCTGAGTGTCACTAGTATGCCTCTACTTGACTAGCTCGTTAATCAAAGATGGTTGTGTTTCCTAACCATGAACAAGGAGTTGTTATTTGATTAACGGGATCACATCATTGGTTGAATGATCTGATTGACATGACCCATTCCATTAGCATAGCACCTGATCGTATAGTTTGTTGCTAGTGCTTTTCTTCATGACTTATACATGTTCCTATGACTATGAGATTATGCAACTCCCGTTTGCACGAGGAACACTTTGGGTGCTACCAAGCGTCTGGCGTAACTGGGTGATTATAAAGGTACATTACAGGTGTCTCCGAAGGTACATGTTGGGTTGGCATATTTCGAGATTAGGATTTGTCACTCCGATTGTCGGAGAGGTATCTCTGGCCCTCTCGGTAATGCACATCACATAAGCCTTGCAAGCATTGCAACTAATGAGTTAGTTGTGAGATGATGTATTACGGAACGAGTAAAGAGACTTGCCGGTAACGAGATTGAACTAGGTATTGGATACCGACGATCGAATCTCGGGCAAGTAACATACCGATGACAAAGGGAACAACGTATGTTGTTATGCTTGGTCTGACCGATAAAGATCTTCGTAGAATATGTAGGAGCCAATATGGGCATCCAGGTCCCGCTATTGGTTATTGACCGGAGAGGTGTCTCGGTCATGTCTACATAGTTCTCGAACCCGTAGGGTCCGCAACAACGTTTCGATGGCGATGTTACTATGAGTTGTTATGATGTTTCTGTACCGAAGGTTGTTCGGAGTCCCGGATGAGATCACGGACGTGACGAGGAGTCTCGAAATGGTCGAGACATAAAGATTCATATATTGGAAGTCTATGTTTGGACATCGGAAGTGTTCCGGTGAAATTGGGAATTTTACCAAGTACCGGAGGTTACGGAACCCCGGAATGCTAATGGGCCAACATGGGCCTTAGTGGAAAGGAGAAAAGGGGCCCAAGTGCTGGTCGCACCTTCCCCCTTCCTAGTCCTATTAGGACTAGGAGAGAAGGCGCCCTCTCTCTCCCTTCCCACTTGGGGAAACCTAGTTGGACTAGGATTGGGGAATCCTACTCCAAGATGGAGTAGGACACCTGGCGCGCAAACCTTGGCCGGCCAGCCCCTCCCTTCCCTCCTTTATATCTGAGGCGGAAGGGCACCCCATGACACACAAGTTGATCCTTGAGATCTTTCCTTAGCCGTGTGCGGTGCCCCTTCCACCATATTACACCTCGAGAATATCGTAGCGAGCTTAGGCGAAGCCCTGCGCGGTGGAACATCATCATCGTCACTGCCGCCCGTCGTCTTGTGAAACTCTCCCTCAACACTCGGCTGGATCGGAGTTCGAGGGACGTCATCGAGCTGAGCGTGTGCAGAACTCGGAGGTGCCGTCACGTTCGGTACTTGGATCGGTTGGATCGTGAAGAAGTACGACTACTTCCTCTACGTTGCGTCAACGCTTCCGTTGCTGGTCTCACGAGAATGCGTAGACAACACTCTCATCTCGTTGCTATGCATCACCATGGTCTTGCGTGATCGTAGGAAAATTTTTGAAATTACTACGTTCCCCAACAGTGGCATCCGAGCCTAGGTTTTTATGCGTTGATGTCATATGCACGAGTAGAACACAAGTGAGTTGTGGACGATACAAGTCATACTGCCTACCAGCATGTCATACTTTGGTTCAGCGGTATTGTTGAATGACGATCCAGACCAACCTTACGCGTACTCTTACGCGAGACCGGTTCCTCGGCGTGCTTTGCACATAGATGGCTTGTGGAAGACTGTCTCTCCAACTTTAGTTGAACCGAGTGTAGCATACGCTTGGTCCTTGAGAAGGTTAAACGGAGTCTATTTGACGAAGTATCGTTGTGGTTTTGATGCGTAGGTGAGATTGGTTCTTGCTTAAGCCCGTAGCAGCCACGTAAAATTTGCAACAACAAAGTAGAGGACGTCTAACTTGTTTTTGCAGGGCATGTTGTGATGTGATATGGTCAAGACGTGATGCTATATTTTATTGTATGAGATGATCATGTTTTGTAACCGAGTTATCGGCAACTGGCAGGAGCCATATGGTTGTCGTTTTATTGTATGCAATGCAATCGCGATGTAATGCTTTACTTTATTACTAAGCGGTAGTGATAGTCGTGGAAGCATAAGATTGGCGAGACGACAACGATGCTACGATGGAGATCAAGGTGTCGGCGCCCGGTGGCGATGGTGATCATGGCGGTGCCGGAGATGGAGATCACAAGCACAAGATGATGATGGCCATATCATATCACTTATATTGATTGCATGTGATGTTAATCCTTTATGCATCTTATCTTGCTTTGATTGACGGTAGCATTATAAGATGATCCCTTACTAAATTATCAAGAAGTGTTCTCCTGAGTATGCACCGTTGCGAAAGTTCTTCGTCTTTGAGACACCACGTGATGATCGGGTGTGATAGGCTCTACGTTCAAATACAACGGGTGCAAAACAGTTGCACACGCAGAATACTCAGGTTATACTTGACGAGCTATGCATATAAGATATGACCTCGGAACAGAGACCGAAAGGTCGAGCGTGAATCATATAGTAGATATGATCAACATATTGATGTTCACCATTAAAACTACTCCATCACACGTGATGATCGGTCATGGTGTAGTTGATATGGATCACGCAATCACTTAGAGAATTGGAGGGATATTTTTCTAAGTGGGAGTTCTTAAGTAATATGATTAATTGAACTTAAATTTATCATGAACTTAGTACCTGATAGTATCTTGCTTGTCTATGATGTGTAGATAGATGGCTCGTCGTTGTTCCGTTGAATTTTAATGCGTTCCTTGAGAAAGCAAAGTTGAAAGATGATGGCAGCAATTACACGGACTGGGTCCGTAACTTGAGGATTATCCTTATTGCTGCACAAAAGAATTACGTCCTGGAAGCACCGTTAGGTGCCGTGCCTGGTGCAAGGCTGCGCCGAAGTTGTGAACGTCTGGCAAAGCAAAGGCGATGACTACTCTATAGTTCGATTGTGCCATGCTTTACGGCTTAGAACCGGGACTTCAACGTCGTTTTGAACACCATGGAGCATATGAGATGTTCCAGGAGTTGAAGTTAATATTCCAAGCGAATGCCCGGATTGAGAGATATGAAGTCTCCAATAAGTTCTATAGCTGTAAGATGGAAGAGAACGCAGTTACAAGGAGCATATACTCGTAATGTCCGGATATAACAATCACTTGATTCAACCGGGAGTTAATCTTCCGGATGATTGCGTCATTGACGAAATTCTCCAATCACTGCCACCAAGCTACAAGAGCTTCGTGATGAACTATAATATGCAAGGGATGACCAAAACAATGCCCGAGCTCTTCGCGATCTTTGAAAGCAGCGGAGGTAGAAATCAAAAGGAGCATCAAGTGTTGATGGTTAACAAAACCACTAGTTTCAAGAAAAAGGGCAAAGGAAAGAAAAAGGAAACTTCAAAAGAACGGCAAGCAAGTTCTTGATCAAGAGAAGAAACCCAAGTCTGGTCCTAAGCACGAAATCGAGTGCTTCTATTGCAAGCAGGCTGGTCCTTTGGAAGCGGAACTGCCCCAAGTATTTGGCGGATAAGAAGGATGGCAAGGTTAACAAAGGTATATGTGATATACATGTTATTGATGTGTACCTTACTAATACTCGCAGTAGCACTGGGTATTTGATACTGGTTACATTGCTAATATTTGCAACTCGAAGCAGGGCTACGGATTAAGCGAAGATTGGCTAAGGACGAGGTGACGATCTTGGCGTGGGAAATGGTTCCAAAGTCGATGTGATCGCATGATCGGCACGCTACCTCTACATCTACCTTCGGGATTAGTATTAGACCTAAATAATTGTTATTTAGTACCAGCGTTGAGCATGAACATTATATCTGGATCTTGTTTAATGCGAGACGGTTATTCATTTAAATCAGAGAATAATGGTTGTTCTATTTATATGAATAATATCTTTTATGGTCATGCACCATTGAAGAATGGTTTGTTTTTACTTAATCTCGATAGTAGTGATACACATATTCATAATGTTGAAGCCAAAAGATGTAGAGTTGATAATGATAGTGCAACTTATTTGTGGCACTGCCGTTTAGGTCATATCGGTGTAAAGCGCATGAAGAAACTCCATACTGATGGACTTTTGGAGTCACTTGATTATGAATCACTTGGCACTTGCGAACCGTGCCTTATGGGCAAGATGACTAAAACACCGTTCTCCGGAACTATGGAGAGAACAACAGATTTATTGGAAATCATACATACTGATGTATGTGGTCCAATAAATGTTGAGGCTCGTGGCGGATATCGTTATTTTCTCACCTTCACAGATGATTTGAGCAGATATGGGTATATCTACTTAAACACAAGTCTGAAACATTTGAAAAGTTCAAAGAATTTCAGAGTGAAGTGGAAAATCATCGTAACAAGAAAATAAAGTTTCTACGATCTGATCGTGGAGGAGAATATTTGAGTTACGAGTTTGGCCTACATTTGAAACAATGCGGAATAGTTTCGCAACTTACGCCACCTGGAACACCACAGCGTAATGGTGTGTCCGAACGTCGTAATCGTACTTTATTAGATATGGTGCGATCTATGATGTCTCTTACTGATTTACCGCTATCGTTTTGGGGTTATGCTTTAGAGACGGCTGCATTCACTTTAAATAGGGCACCATCTAAATCCGTTGAGACGGCGCCTTATGAACTGTGGTTTGGCAAGAAACCAAAGTTGTCGTTAAAGTTTGGGGTTGCGATGCTTATGTGAAAAAGCTTCAACCTGATAAGCTCGAACCCAAATCGGAGAAGTGCGCCTTCATAGGATACCCAAAGGAAACTGTTGGGTACACCTTCTATCACAGATCCGAAGGCAAAATATTTGTTGCTAAATTCGGAAACTTTTGGAGAAAGAGTTTCTCTCGAAAGAAGTGAGTGGGAGGAAAGTAGAACTTGATGAGATAACTGTATCTACTCCCTTATTGAGAAGTAGTACATCACAGAAAATCAGTTTCCGTGACACCTACACCAAATAGGGAGGAAGCTAATGATGATGATCATGAAACTTCAGATCAAGTTTCTCTGAACTTCGTAGATCAACCAGAGCAAGATCCGCACTGTAGTGGTACGGTAATCCTATTCGGAAGTCATGTTACTGGAACAAGATGAACCTACGAACTATGAAGAAGCGATGGTGAGCCCAGATTCCACAAAATGGCTTGAGGCCATGAAATCTGAGATGGGATCCATGTATGAGAACAAAGTGTGGACTTTGGTTGACTTGCCCGATGATCGGCAAGCAATTGAGAATAAATGGATCTTCAAGAAGAAGACTGACGCTGATGGTAATGTTATCGTCTATAAAGCTCGACTTGTTGCAAAAGGTTTTCGACAAGTTCAAGGGATTGACTACGATGAGACCTTCTCACCCGTAGCGATGCTTAAGTCCGTCCGAATCATGTTAGCAATTGCCGCATTTTATGATTATGAAATTTGGCAAATGGATGTTAAAACTGCATTCTGAATGGATTTACGGAAGAAGAGTTGTATATGATGCAACCAGAAGGTTTTGTCGATCCAAAGGGAGCTAACAAAGTGTGCAAGCTCCAGCGATCCATTTATGGACTGGTGCAAGCCTCTCGGAGTTGGAATAAACGTTTTGATAGTGTGATCAAAGCATTTGGTTTTATCTGAGACTTTTGGAAGCTTTGTATTTACAAGAAAGTGAGTGGGAGCTCATAGCATTTACGATATTATATGTGGATGACATATTACTGATCGGAAATGATATAGAATTCTGGATAGCATAAAGGGATACTTGAATAAGAGTTTTTCGATGAAAGACCTCGGTGAAGCTGCTTACATATTGGGCATTAAGATCTATAGAGATAGATCAAGACGCTTAATAGGACTTTCACAAAGCACATACCTTGATAAAGTTTTGAAAAAGTTCAAAATGGATCAGGCAAAGAAAGGGTTCTTGCCGGTGTTACAAGGTGTGAAGTTGAGTAAGACTCAATGCCCGACCACCGCAGAAGATAGAGAGAAAATGAAAGATGTTCCCTATGCTTCAGCCATAGGCTCTATCATGTATGCAATGCTGTGTACCGGACCTGATGTGTGCCTTCTTTGTAAGTTTGGCGGTGCAGGTACCAAAGTAATCCAGAGTGGATCATCGGACAGCGGTCAAGAACATCCTTAAGTACTTGAGAAGGACTAAGGATATGTTTCTCATTTATGGCGGTGACAAAGAACTCGTCAGAACGGTTACGTCGTATAAGCTTTGACACTGATCCGACGATTCTAAATCGCAAAACCGGATACTTATTTACATTAATCGGAGGAGCTGTCAGTTGGTGCAGTTCCAAACAAAGCGTCGTGGCGGGATCTACATGTGAAGCTGAGTACATAGCTGCTTCGGAAGCAGCTAATGAAGGAGTCTGGATGAAGGAGTTCATAACCGATCTAGGTGTTGTACCTAGTGTATCGGGTCCAATGAAAATCTTTTGTGACAATCTTGGTGCAATTGCCTTAGCAAAGGAATCCAGATTTCACAAGAGAACCAAGCACATCAAAAGACGCTTCAACTCCATCCGGATTTGGTCGGTGGGAGACATAGAGATATGCAAGATACATACGGATCTGAATGTTGCGGACCCGTTGACTAAGCCTCTTCCACGAGCAAAACATGATCAGCACCAAGACTCCATGGGTGTTAGAATCATTACTTGTGTAATCTAGATTATTGACTCTAGTGCAAGTGGGAGACTCAAGGAAATATGCCCTAGAGGCAATAATAAAGTTATTATTTATTTCCTTATATCATGATAAATGTTTATTATTCATGCTAGAATTGTATTAACAGGAAACATAATACATGTGTGAATACATAAACCTACAGAGTGTCACTAGTATGCCTCTACTTGACTAGCTCGTTAATCAAAGATGGTTGTGTTTCCTAACCATGAACAAGGAGTTGTTATTTGATTAACGGGATCACATCATTGGTTGAATGATCTGATTGACATGACCCATTCCATTAGCATAGCACCTGATCGTATAGTTTGTTGCTAGTGCTTTTCTTCATGACTTATACATGTTCCTATGACTATGAGATTATGCAACTCCCGTTTGCACGAGGAACACTTTGGGTGCTACCAAGCGTCACAACGTAATCGGGTGATTATAAAGGTACATTACAGGTGTCTCCGAAGGTACATGTTGGGTTGGCATATTTCGAGATTAGGATTTGTCACTCCGATTGTCGGAGAGGTATCTCGGGGCCCTCTCGGTAATGCACATCACATAAGCCTTGCAAGCATTGCAACTAATGAGTTAGTTGTGAGATGATGTATTACGGACCGAGTAAAGAGACTTGCCGGTAACGAGATTGAACTAGGTATTGGATACCGACGATCGAATCTCGGGCAAGTAACATACCGATGACAAAGGGAACAACGTATGTTGTTATGCGGTCTGACCGATAAAGATCTTCGTAGAATATGTAGGAGCCAATATGGGCATCCAGGTCCCGCTTATTGGTTATTGACCGGAGAGGTGTCTCGGTCATGTCTACATAGTTCTCGAACCCGTAGGGTCCGCACGCTTAACGTTTGATGGCGGTTACTATGAGTTGTTATGATGTTTCTGTACCGAAGGTTGTTCGAGTCCCGGATGAGATCACGGACGTGACGAGGAGTCTCGAAATGGTCGAGACATAAAGATTCATATATTGGAAGTCTATGTTTGGACATCGGAAGTGTTCCGGGTGAAATTGGGAATTTTACCAAATGGGGAGGTTACCGGAACCCCGGAATGCTAATGGGCCAACATGGGCCTTAGTGGAAAGGAGAAAAGGGGGCCCAAGTGCTGGCCGCACCTCCCCTTCCCTAGTCCTATTAGGACTAGGAGAAGGCGCCTCTCTCTCCCTTCCCACTTGGGGAAACCTAGTTGGACTAGGATTGGGGGGATCCTACTCCCGATGGGAGTAGGACACCTGGCGCACCAAACCTTGGCCGGCCAGCCCTCCCTTCCCTCCTTTATATATGAGGGCAGAGGGCACCCCATGACACACAAGTTGATCCTTGAGATCTTTCCTTAGCCGTGTGCGGTGCCCCTTCCACCATATTACACCTCGAGAATACCATCGCGGAGCTTAGGCGAAGCCCTGCGCCGGTGGAACATCATCATCGTCACCACGCCGTCGTGCTGACGAAACTCTCCCTCAACACTCGGCTGGATCGGAGTTCGAGGGACGTCATCGAGCTGATCGTGTGCAGAACTCGGAGGTGCCGTACGTTCGGTACTTGGATCGGTTGGATCGTGAAGAAGTACGACTACTTCCTCTACGTTGCGTCAACGCTTCCGTTGCTGGTCTACGAGGGTACGTAGACAACACTCTCATCTCGTTGCTATGCATCACCATGGTCTTGCGTGATCGTAGGAAATTTTTTGAAATTACTACGTTCCCCAACACTCTCAGGCCTCGTACAATGGGAGATGCTTAGGGAGGTGCTTAGAAAAATAAACCGGATTTTTCTGAAGCACCGATGCCTATTTCTATAGGAGAGACGCTTAGTTAAGCGTCTACCCTGTACAAATAAGCACCGGTGCTTAAGAAAATCCTGGTTTATTTTTCTAAGCACCTCTCCTAAGCACCTCCCATTGTACAAGGCCTCACACGGGCTCATTTTTGATGTCTGCATATATACAGATAACAAGTGTCGGAGTCTGAAGTGTACGCTCTTGATCCATATTTCCAATCCTCCTCCTTTCACTTGCTGGTTCCTTCATTTGCCATGTCGTTTCGCCGGCGTATCCTTGATCCGCGACGGCAAACTATGGCCTTCCGGGTCGGCTGCCAACGACGCCCGCGCTGCCAGTGGGTACCACCTTCTTGTCATCGAAAGCTACTCATGCATCAAAGGCATCCCTAATGGTAGTAACATCAAGTCTGGCCCTTTCAGAGTGGGAGGGTATCTCTGGTCTCTTGTGTACTATCCTAACGGTTCGTCGTCGGCCAGGGCCGGCTATGCATCTGCTTCCCTCGTCCTCGCTCAGGATGTTGCCAAGCCTGTAAAAGCGCAGTACGGGATTAGTTTCATTGGCCAGTTCGACGAGCAGGAGTCAACACACATTCGTTCACGTCAAGTACGTGACTTCCGTGGCAAATCTTGTGGTAAGTCCCATTCCAATTTCATAAGCAGGGATGACCTAGAAGACTCGGAACATCTCAAGGACGATAGCTTCGTCCTCCGGTGCGATATCGTCGTCATCGAGAACGTCGTCAACACCAAGGGAACCGGCGCCGCTTCGCCATATGTTACGGTGCCGCCGTCCGACATGCACACGCACTTCACCCATCTCCTTGCCGCCAATGAAGGCACAGACGTGAAGTTCAAGGTTGGCGACCAGACCATCACCGCACACCGGTCTGTCCTCGCGGCCCGATCTAGAGTCTTCAGGGCCGAGCTCTTCGGCCTGATGAAGGAGGGCACGGCGACCGCCAGCGCCATACACATACAGGATATGGAGCCTCGGATGTTCAGGGCAATTCTTGCGTTCATCTACAGTGACTGTGAGCCGGAGATGGAGAAGGGAGATGGTGAAGATGCGATGTGGCAGTGGCCGCAGCTGCTCGTCGCGGCGGATAGGTACGATCTGCAGCGGCTGAAGCTCATGTGTGAAGCTAAGATATGCGGGTTCATTGGCGTCAACACCACGACCACCATCCTAGAACTAGCCGAGCAACACCGCTGTGACGGGTTGAAGAAGGCGTGCTACGATTTTCTAGGCGCGCCAGGGAACCTGAGGGCTGTCGCGGCCACTGATGGTTTCAAAGATCTGATCATGAGCTACCCCTCCGTCATGAAGGAGCTGATCGCCATGCTTGCGCCCTAGTTCATGGCTTCTAGATTTCAGTATCATCTGGTCCATCTGAACTAAAAGGAAAGGAAAAAAGAAATCGTCTAGATTTCATTATCATTTGGTATCTCATATTCTCATGGTAGAGTTCTTTTGGTGAAACGTCTAGTGCTGCAAGTCATCTTGCTTAGTTTCATTTCCCGTATGATGCGATGCCAGATAAGTTTTTATCTGTATTTAGTGATGATGCAAATGATGTGTGCTGTCAAATCTCAAATGCTTCTGGCACACAACAAGCTTATGACTAAAAACAACTTACTTAAAAGGGGGATTGATAAAAATCCATACTGTTTGTTCTGCTCTGAGCAGGAGACTGTAGACCATTTGTTTTTTTGCTGTGTGGTTGCTAAGAACATCTGGAGTGAAGTCTCTACATTCTTGTCCATAGAGATAGGATCTAGTTATTTTTCCGTTGCCAAGTTTTGGCTTGCTAACAAGAAACATGAAGTACTGAATGCTTTTTGTGCTTGTGTCTTGTGGAGCTTATGGAAAACTAGAAATAAACATGTTTTTGATAATGCTGTTTGGTCTGACACTAAACATATCTGGTGGCTGATCTGGAAGACCCTCAAGAGGTGGATGATTCTGTACACCAGCGAGTCTCTCGAGAAAATGCAGAAGATACTGGATTGGGTATCCTGCATTCTCAAGGCTCCCCTTCAGTTGACCTCAGGATGAAAAGGGACCTGATGGGCACTGGAGGTGTCACTCATGGCTCTTCTCTGCCCAAGCTCACCTCTGGGATGCACAAGACTGGTTACCAGAGTCCAGACATCTCAAGGCCGGGTGTTTCGCCAACTAAAAAAGAGAGCCTGTCAAACACAAGCCCTGCGTCGCCTCTTGACTGGCCTGGCACACCAACCCAACCTCTCAAGAAGATGAAGGGGGGATCCTGGAGCAGATCAAGGAGGTTCGCCTGATGGTTGCTGCAGAAGACAAAAGGATGCTGGCTAATTCTTGCTGCGGCAACTCTGCCCTCTAGCTTTTTAGAGAACCATGAATGTAATAGGGTGTAGGCCTCAAACTTTCTGTTCGTTTGTTTTTGCTCTTTTCAGAACATGCGTCTTGAGGCATGCTTGGTTTGTTGGAACTGTTTTGGTTTCATTATCTTTAATGGAACCGGGGGGGGGAGGGGGGGGGGGCTTAAACTCCCCTGATGATCTAAAAAAAATCCTGCAGCACATATCTAGCTAGGTTTACATAAACACCCACATTGTCTCAGGCTGATTTCATAATGCAAGCTTGGTGATGGCCGGGTTATTTTCTTCTAGTTGGTTTTTTCCATACCCCGTGGGAGGAGCTTTTGGTCTTCCGCTGGCCAAAATCCAGCAGCTGCTCCGCCCCGGATGCAACTTTTTTTTAGGCAATCTCACGAAGCTTTTATTCAACCCGTCACAATGTTTACAAGGACGAAAGAAATCCGCTCGGGCTGGCCTAGCCAAACATGACGACCCGGCCCTAACTTTAATACATGCTTCGCTAGATTGTGAGCCTTCTTATTGGAGCTCCTAAACTCATGGACTATATTACATGAAATAAAAGAAGTAGCTGTTAACTTACTCTCCTCTATGATAGCTCCGTAGGCTGAGCCGCTTCCCCATTTTGATTTCTGACACCACACCCTAGCAATCTGAAGCGAGGTATATACGGTTCACATTCAAGTCTTGGGCTAGAGCCAAGCCTTCCCTAATAGCCATTGCTTCAAGAGTTGCTGGATCACCATGATTTTTGAAAACGTAGGCCGACGCGCTTAAGAAAGAACCGTCAATGCTTCTACAAATTGTGCCAACCGCTCCATGGTTTTCTTCTCTGCTCACCGCTGCATCCACATTAAACTTCATAAAATGCTCAGGTGGAGCTAGCCATCCCGACCGCTTAGTAACCGCAATCCCATGAGAATCACTCTTCTGAGATAAATCATGGAGCTCTCTCAGGAAAGTGTTAACAAAACCATGAATCGCAAATGGGCTTTTGAAAATATCTTCGTATATAGCCTTGCGCCTCGCCCCCCAGATGGCCCATAGAGTTGTCGCTGACCTGACAAACTCCTCTGATGATAATGTTCTGCCCATGGCAAAAATCCACTCCTTGGCGCAATCATGTTGGTTGATACTCAGCTGGTCCAGAATGGGCTCGGTTGATAGCGCCCACGTACTCTGAGACATAGGACAATCCAATAACGCATGCCTCCAGGAATCATGAACTCCACATAAATTACAAGTCGATGATGTGGCCATGTTTCGCCTATGTAAAATGGAATAGAGCTCTTTGCTAATCTCCACAAAAACACTGATACGTCTCTAACGTATCTACAATTTTTGATTGATCCATGCTGTTATATTATCGTTCTTGGATGTTTTATAATCATTTTATAGTCATTTTATATCATTTTTTGGTACTAACGTATTGACATAGTGCCAAGTGCTAGTTGCTTTCTTTTGCATGTTTTTTACATCGTAGGAAATCAATACCAAACGAAGTCCAAACGCAGCGAAACTTTTTGTGAATTTTTTTGGACTAGAAAACATCTAGTGGGCCGGAGAAGCACCTTGGGGGTGCTCCGAGGGGAGCACTGTTGGGGAACATAGTAATTTCAAAAAAAATTCCTACGCACACGCAAGATCATGGTGATGCATAGCAACGAGAGGGGAGAGTGTTGTCCACGTACCCTCGTAGACCGAAAGCAGGCGTTAGCACAACGCGGTAGATGTAGTCGTACATCTTCACGATCCGACCGATCAAGTACCAAACGTACGGCACCTCTGAGTTCAGCACACGTTCAGCCCGATGACGTCCCTCGAACTCCGATCCAGCCGAGTGTGGAGGGAGAGTTTCGTCAGCACGACGGCGTGGTGACGATGTTGATGTTCTACCGACGCAGGGCTTCGCCTAAGCACCGCTACAGTATTATCGAGGTGGACTATGGTGGAGGGGGGCACCGCACACGGTTGGGAAATCAATGATCAACTGTTGTGTCTAGGGTGCCCCCTGCCCCCGTATATAAAGGAGCAAGGGGGAGGTGCGGCCGGGAGGAGGAGGCGCACAGAGGAGTCCTACTCCTACCAGGAGTAGGACTCCCCCCTTTTCCATGTTGGACTAGGAGAGAGAGAGGGGGAAGAGGTGGAGGGGAGGAAGGAAAGGGGGGCTGCCGGCCCCTCTCCTTGTCCTATTCGGACTGGGGGGGAGGGGCGCGCGGCCCAGCCCTGGCCGCCTCTCCTCTCTTCCACGAAGGCCCACTAAGGCCCGTTTAGTTCCCGGGGGGTTCCGGTAACCTCCCGGTACTCCGATAAAATCCTGATTTCACCCGGAACACTTCTGATATCCAAACATAGGCTTCCAATATATCAATCTTCATGTCTCGACCATTTCGAGACTCCTCGTCATGTCCGTGATCTCATCCGGGACTCCGGACAACCTTTGGTACATCAAAACATATAAACTCATCATATAACTGTCATCGTAACGTTAAGCGTGCGGACCCTACAGGTTCGAGAACTATGTAGACATGACCGAGACACTTCTCCGGTCAATAACCAATAGCGGAACCTGGATGCTCATATTGGCTCCCACGTATTCTACGAAGATCTTTATTGGTCAGGCCGCATAACAACATACGTTGTTCCCTTTGTCATCGGTATGTTACTTGCCAGAGATTCGATCGTCGGTATCCCAATACCTAGTTCAATCTCGTTACCGGTAAGTCTCTTTACTCGTACTGTAATACATCATCCCACAACTAACTCATTAGTTGCAATGCTTGCAAGGCTTAAGTGATGTGCATTACCGAGAGGGCCCAGAGATACCTCTCCAACAATCGGAGTGACAAATCCTAATCTTGAAATACGCCAACCCAACAAGTACCTTCGGTGACACCTGTAGAGCTCCTTTATAATCACCCAGTTACGTTGTGACGTTTGGTAGCACACAAAGTGTTCCTCCGATAAACGGGGGTTGCATAATCTCATAGTCATGGGAACATGTATAAGTCATGAAGAAAACAATAGCAACATACTAAACGATCGTGTGCTAAGCTAACGGAGTAGGTCATGTCAATCACATCATTCTACTAATGTTGTGATCCCGTTAATCAAATGACAACTCATGTCTATGGCTAGGAAACATAACCATCTTTGATCATCGAGCTAGTCAAGTAGAGGCATACTAGTGACAATCTGTTTGTCTATGTATTCACACATGTATTATGTTTCCGGTTAATAAAATTCTAGCATGAATAATAAACATTTATCATTATATAAGAAAATAAATAATAACTTTATTATTGCCTCTAGGGCATATTTCCTTCAGTCTCCCACTTGCACTAGATTCAATAATCTAGTTCACATCGCCATGTGATTTAACATCAATAGTTCACATCTTTATGTGGTTAACACCCATAGTTCACATCGACATGTGACCAACACCCAAAGGGTTTACTAGAGTTAGTAATCTAGTTCACATCGCTATGTGATTAACACCCAAAGAGTACTAAGGTGTGATCATGTTTTGCTTGTGAGATAGTTTTAGTCAACGGGTCTGTCACATTCAGATCCGTAAGTATTTTGCAAATTTCTATGTTTACAATGCTCTACACGGAGCTACTCTAGCTAATTGCTCCCACTTTCAATATGTATCTAGACCGAGACTTAGAGTCATCTAGATTAGTGTCAAAACTTGCATCGGCGTAACCCTTTACGATGAACCTTTTGTCACTTCCATAATCGAGAAACATATCCTCATTCCACTAAGGATAATTTTGACCGCTGTCCATTGATCTACTCCTAGATCACTATTGCACTCCCTTGCCAAACTTAGTGGTAGGGTATGCAATAGATCTGGTACACAGCATGGCATACTTTATAAAACCTATGGCTGAGGCATAGGGAATGACTTTCATTCTCTTTCTATCTTCTGCAGTGGTCGGGCATTGAGTCTTACTCAACTTCACACCTTGTAACACAGGCAAGAACCCTTTCTTTGCTTGATCCATTTTGAACTTTTTCAAAACTTTGTCAAGGTATGTGCTTTGTGAAAGTCCAATTAAGCGTCTTGATCTATATCTATAGATCTTGATGCCCAATATGTAAGCAGCTTCACCGAGGTCTTTCATTGAAAAACTCCTTTCAAATACTCCTTTATGCTTTTCAGAAAATTCTACATTATTTCCGATCAACAATATGTCATTCACATATACTTATCAGAAAGGTTGTAGTGCTCCCACTCAGTTTCTTGTAAATACAGGCTTCACCGTAAGTCTATATAAAACTATATGCTTTGATCAACTCATCAAAGCGTATATTCCAACTCCGAGATGTTTGCACCAGTCCATAGATGGATCGTTGGAGCTTGCATATTTTGTTAGCACCTTTAGGATTGACAAAACCTTCTGGTTGCATCATATACAACTCTTCTTTAATAAATCCATTAAGGAGTGCAGTTTTGTTTATCCATCTTCCAGATTTTCATAAAATGCGGCAATTGCTAACATGATTCGGACAGACTTAAGCATAGATACGAGTGAGAAACTCTCATCGTAGTCAACACCTTGAACTTGTCAAAAACCTTTTGCGACAATTCTATCTTTGTAGATAGTAACACTACTATCGGCGTCCATCTTCCTCTCGAAGATCCATTTAATCTCAATGGCTCCCCGATCATTGGGCAAGTCAATCAAAGTCCATACTTTGTTCTCATACATGGATCTCATCTCAGATTTCATGACCTCGAGCCATTTCGCGGAATCTGGGCTCACCATTGCTTCTTCATAGTTCGTAGGTTCGTCATGGTCAAGTAACATGACCTCCAGAACAGGATTACCGTACTACTCTGGTGCGGATCGTGCTCTGGTTGATCTACGAAGTTCTGTAGTAACTTGATCCGAAGTTTCATGATCATCATCATTAACTTCCTCTCTTGTTGGTGTAGACATCATCGAACTGATTTACATGATGAACTATTTTCCAATTCGGGAGAAGGAACAATTACCTTATCAAGTTCCACTTTCCTCCCACTCACTTCTTTCGAGAGAAACTCCTTCTCTAGAAAGGATCCATTCTTAGCAACGAATTTGCCTTCGGATCTGTGATAGAAGGTGTACCCAACAGTCTCCTTTGGGTATCCTATGAAGACACATTTCTCCGATTTGGGTTCGAGCTTATCAGGATGAAACCTTTTCACATAAGCATCGCAACTCCAAACTTTAAGAAACGGCAACTTAGGTTTATTGCTAAACCATAGTTCATACGGTGTCGTCTCAACGGATTTAGATGGTGCCATATTTAACGTGAATGCAGCTATCTCTAATGCATAATCCCAAAATGATAGTGGTAAATCGGTAAGAGACATCATAGATCGCACCATATCTAATAAAGTGCAGTTATGATGTTCGGACACACCATTACACTGTGGTGTTCCAGGTGGCGTGAGTAGTGAAACTATTTCACATTGTTTTAACTGAAGGCCAAACTCGTAACTCAAATATTTTACCTCTGCGATCATATCGTAGGAACTTTTATTTTCTTGTTACAATGATTCTCCACTTCACTCTGAAATTCTTTGAACTTTTCAAATGTTTCAGACTTGTGTTTCATCAAGTAGATATACCCATATCTGCTCAAATCATTTGTGAAGGTCAGAAAATAATGATACCTGCCGCGAGCATCAACACTCATCGGACTGCATACATCAGTATGTATTATTTCCAACAGATCTGTTGCTCGCTCCATTGTTCGGAAGAACGGAGTTTTAGTCATCTTGCCCATAAGGCATGGTTCGCAAGCATCAAGTGATTCTAAAATCCCATCAGCATGGAGTTTCTTCATGCGCTTTACACCAATATGACCTAAACGGCAGTGCCACAAATAAGTTGCACTATCATTATTAACTTTGCATCTTTTGGCTTCAATATTATGAATATGCGTATCACTACGATCGAGATCCAACAAACCATTTTCGTTGGTGTGTATGACCATAGAAGATTTTTATTCATGTAAACAGAACACCAATTGTTCTCTAACTTAAATGAATAACCGTATTGCAATAAACATGATCAAATCATATTCATGCTCAACGCAAACACCAAATAACACTTATTTAGGTTCAATACTAATCCCGAAAGTATAGGGAGTCTGTGATGATGATCATATCAATCTTGGAACCACTTCCAACACACATCATCACTTCACCCTTAACTAGTCTCTGTTTATTCTGCAACTCCCGTTTCGAGTTACTAATCTTAGCAACCGAACTACTATCAAATCGAGGGGTTGCTATAAACACTAGTAAAGTACACATCAATAACATGTATATCAAATATACCTTTGTTCACTTTGCCATCCTTCTTATCCGTCAAATACTTGGGGCAGTTCCGCTTCCAGTGACCAGTTCCTTTGCAGTAGAAGCACTCAGTCTCAGGCTTAGGTCCAGACTTGGGCTTCTCCACTTGAGCAGCAACTCGCTTGCCGTTCTTCTTGAAGTTCCCCTTCTTCCCTTTGCCCTTTTCTTGAAACTAGTGGTCTTGTCAACCATCAACACTTGATGTTTTTCTTGATTTCTACCTTCGTCGATTTTAGCATCACGAAGAGCTTGGGAATCGTTTCCGTTATCCCTTGCATATTATAGTTCATCACGAAGTTCTATTAACTTGGTGATAGTGACTAGAGAACTCTGTCAATCACTATCTTATCTAGAAGATTAACTCCCACTTGATTCAAGTGATTGTAGTACCCAGACAATCTGAGCACATGCTCACTGCTTGAGCTATTCTCCTCCATCTTTTTAGCTATAGAACTTGTTGGAGACTTCATATCTCTCAACTCGGGTATTTGCTTGAAATATTAACTTCAACTCCTGGAACATCTCATATGGTCCATGACATTCAAAACATCTTTGAAGTCCCGATTCTAAGCTGTTAAGCATGGCGCACTAAACTATAAAGTAGTCATCATATTGAGCTAGCCAAACGTTCATAACGTGCATACGCTCTCGCAATCGGTCTGTCACCTAGCGGTGCATCAAGGACATAATTCTTCTGTGCAGCAATGAGGTTTATCCTCAGATCACGGACCAAGTCCGCATCATTGCTACTAACATTTTTCAACTTATTTTCTTTAGGAACATATCAAAATATAAACGGGGAGCAACAACGCGAGCTATTGATCTACAACATAGATATACTAATACTACCAGGACTAAGTTCATGATAAATTAAAGTTCAGTTAATCATATTACTTAAGAACTCCCACTTAGATAGACATCCCTCTAATCCTCTAAGTGATCACGTGATCCAACCATGTCCGATCATCACGTGAGATGGAGTAGTTTCAACGGTGAACATCACTATGTTGATCATATCTACTATATGATTCACGCTCGACCTTTTGGTCTCCGTGTTCCAGGCCATATCTGTTATATGCTAGGCTCGTCAAGTTTAACCTGAGTATTCCGCGTGTGCAACTGTTTTCCACCCGTTGTATTTGAACGTAGAGCCTATCACACCCGATCATCACGTGGTGTCTCAAAGACGAAGAACTTTCGCAACGGTGCATACTCAGGGAGAACACTTATACTTTGATAATTTAGTGAGGGATCATCTTATAATGCTACCGTCAGTCAAAGCAAGATAAGATGCATAAAAGATAAACATCACATGAAATCAATATAAGTGATATGATATGGCCATCATCATATTGTGCTTGTGATCTCCATCTCTGAAGCACCTCCATGATCACCATCGTCACCGGCGCGACACCTTGATCTCCATCATAGCATCGCTGTCGTCTCGCCAATCTTATGCTTCTACGACTATCGCTACTGCTTAGTGATAAAGTAAAGCATTACAGGGCGATTGCATTGCATACAATAAAGCGACAACCATATGGCTCTCGCCGATTGCCGATAACTCGGTTACAAAACATGATCATCTCATACAATAAAATATAGCATCACGTCTTTACCATATCACATCACAACATGCCTTGCAAAAACAAGTTAGACATCCTCTACTTTGTTGTTGCAAGTTTTACGTGGCTGCTACGGGCTTAGCAAGAACCGTTCTTACCTACGCATCAAAACCACAACGATAGTTTGTCAAGTTGGTGTTGTTTTAAACTTCGCAAGGACCGGGCGTAGCCATACTCGGTTCAACTAAAGTTGGAGAAACTGACACCCGCTAGCCACCTCTGTGCAAAGCACGTCGGGAGAACCGGTCTCGGCGTGAAGCGTATCGTAATGTCGGTCCGGACCGCTTCATCCAACAATACCGCCGAACCAAAGTATGACATGCTGGTAAGCAGTATGACTTGTATCGCCCATAACTCACTTGTGTTCTACTCGTGCATATGACATCTACGCATAAAACCAGGCTCTGATACCACTGTTGGGGAACGTAGTAATTTCAAAAAAATCCTACGCACACGCAAGATCATGGTGATGCATAGCAACGAGAGGGGAGAGTGTTGTCCACGTACCCTCATAGACCGAAAGCGGAAGCGTTAGCACAACGCGGTTGATGTAGTCGTACATCTTCACGATCCGACCGATCAAGTACCGAATGTACGGCACCTCCGAGTTCAGCACACGTTCAGCCCGATGACGTCCATCGAACTCCGATCCAGCCGAGTGTTGAGGGAGAGTTTCGTCAGCACGACGGTGTGGTGACGGTGTTGATGTTCTACCGCCGTAGGGCTTCGCCTAAGCACTGCTACAATATTATCGAGGTGGACTATGGTGGAGGGGGGCACCGCACACGGTAGGGAGATCAATGATCAACTGTTGTGTCTAGGATGCCCCCTGCCCCCGTATATAAAGGAGCAAGGGGGAGGCGCGGCCGGCCAGGGAGGAGGCGCGCCAGGAGGAGTCCTACTCCTACCGGGAGTAGGACTCCCCCCCTTTTTGAAAGTGCAACTATCCCTAGGTGGTTTTGGTAATTCATAACAACTTATAGCTCATTGAGCTAATGCTATTCCAAGACAAATATTTCAGGAAAGCTCAATGAATGGCATGGCATGGATGATGAAAGTGGATCCCTCAAAATACTAAGGACAAAGGATTGGCTCAAGCTCAAAAGCTCAAGACTCCACATTTTACATTTTAGTGATCCAAGATCACATTGAGTCTATAGGAAAAGCCAATACTATCAAGGAGGGATGAGGTGTTGCTTAATGAGCCTCTTGCTTCAAGTGCTTAGTGATATGCTCGAAAACCCTCAACTACTTTCTCACTTCCACATATGACCTAAACCCAAAGTCAAACTCGCCCCACCGATTC
Organism: Aegilops bicornis; assembly: GCA_021605145.1. Taxonomy (NCBI): domain Eukaryota; kingdom Viridiplantae; phylum Streptophyta; class Magnoliopsida; order Poales; family Poaceae; genus Aegilops; species Aegilops bicornis. Next base: position 821,746,462 of record CM038670.1, read on the forward strand.
TTTCTATCCGGCGCCACCGAGTTCAAGTGTCATAGCCACTGCCACAAACCCTAGGCAAATCGGTCTCACCGATAGGGATCTCGGTCTCACCGAGATGGGATTGTAATCTCTCGGTTTCCCTTCGTAACGTTTCGGTCTAACCGAAGTGAGCGATCAGTCCCACCGAGATTGCAACGTAAACTCTCTGTTTCCCTTTCGTAACATTTCGGTCTCACCGAAAAGAGCGAATTGGTCCCACCGTGTTTATCTCACCAACTCTCTGGTTAGCTAATTACCAAAATCGGTCTCACTGAGTTTGTGTAATCGGTCTCACCGAGATTACGTTATGCCCTAACCCTAACCATATCGGTCCTACTGAGTTGCACGTCGGTCCCACCGAAATCACTAACTGTGACTAGGTTCACTAAATCGGTCCGACCGAGTTTGTTGATTCGGTCCCACCGAGTTTGGTAAATTGTGTGTAACGGTTATATTTTGTGTGGAGGCTATATATACCCCTCCACCTCCTCTTCATTCGTGGAGAGAGCCATCAGAACAAACCTACACTTCCAACTTACCAGTTCTGAGAGAGAACCACCTACTCATGTGTTGAGGCCAAGATATTTCATTCCTACCATATGAATCTTGATCTCTAGCCTTCCCAAGTTGCTTTCCACTCAAATCTTCTTTCCACCAGATCCAGATCCCATGAGAGAGAGTTGAGTGTTGGGGAGACTATCATTTGAAGCACAAGAGCAAGGAGTTCATCATCAACACACCATTTGTTACTTCTTGAGAGTGGTGTCTCCTAGATTGGCTAGGTGTCACTTGGGAGCCTCCGACGAGATTGTGGAGTTGAACCAAGGAGTTTGTAAGGGCAAGGAGATCGCCTACTTTGTGAAGATCTACCGCTAGTGAGGCAAGTCCTTCGTGGGCGGCGGCCATGGTGGGATAGACAAGGTTGCTTCTTCGTGGACCCTTCGTGGATGGAGCCCTCCGTGGACTCGCAAACTGCTACCCTTCGTGGGTTGAAGTCTCCATCAACGTGGATGTACGATAGCACCACCTATCGGAACCACGACAAAAACATCCGTGTCTCCAACTGCGTTTGAATCCTCCAAACCCTTCCCTTTACATTCTTGCAAGTTGCACGTTTTAATTTCCGCTGCCTATATACTCTTAGCATGCTTGCTTGAATTGTGTGAAGATTGCTTGACTTGTGCAAAGATATCTAAAATCTACCAAAGTCTAAAATTGGGAAAAGGTTAAGTTTTAAATTGGTCAAGTAGTCTAATCACCCCCCCCCTCTAGACATACTTCAAGGTCCTACAAGTGCTATCAGAGCTTTGGTCTCCATTTGCTTTGATTTCCATAGCTTTTGGTGGTCATAGCCTTGGTTTCACAACCTAGGAGAGTATGGCGTCTAGCGAGGGAAATTATCACCGTAGAGGTCCTTACTTTGATGGCACTAATTTTGCTAGTTGGAAGCATAAGATGAAATGCATATTTTTGGACATAACCCCGCCGTTTGGGCTATTGTGTGTATTGGTTTGCAAGGTGAATTCTTTGATGGGAGAGAACCGAACCATGAAGCTAATGCGGATGAATTGAATATGTTGCAATACAACGCTCAAGCTTGTGATATCCTCTTTAATGGATTGTGCCCCGAAGAATTCAACAACATCAGCCGCCTTGAGAATGCAAAGGAAATTTGGGATACTTTGATTGATATGCATGAAGGTACCGACTCCGTCAAGGAATCCAAGTTGGATGTGCTCCAAAGTCAGCTTGACAAGTTCAAAATGAAGGATGGTGAAGGTGTCGCTGAAATGTACTCTAGGCTTGCTCTTTTCACAAATGAGATTGCCGGCTTAGGAAGTGAAGAGATGACCGACAGATTCATCATCAAGAAGATCCTAAGAGCATTGGATTGAAAGTATGATACCGTGTGCACATTGATCCAAATGATGCCAAATTACAAAGATCTCAAGCCAACGGAAGTCATTGGAAGAATTGTTGCTCATGAGATGTCACTCAAGGATAAGGACGAACTTCACAACAAGTCGAGTGGTGCTTACAAAGCCTCATGTGAAGCCCCCACATCATCAAGTGAGAAACAAACCTTCAATGAAGAATTGAGCTTAATGGTGAAGAACTTCAACAAATTCTACAAGAGTAGAAGCAAAGAAAGAAACTCTAAGTCAAGGTCATACAATGACAAAAGATCTTCTAGTCGAGAGTCTAATTGCTACAATTGTGGGAGACCCGGACACTATTCCAATGAGTGTACGACACCCTACAAAAGAAGAGAAGACTCTCCAAAAAGAAGAAGTAGAAGAGAAGAATCACCACCAAGAGAAAGAAGGAGTAGAGATGATCGTTATGAACGAAGACCCTCACGGAGAAGCAAGGATTCGGAAAGGAAGGACGAGTCATCAAAGAGCTACACAAAACAAAGACATCAAGCTCATGTTGGTGAATGGGTATCCGGCTCCGACTCCGACAATCACTCCGAGAGAAGCTATCACTCTGACTCCGAACATACTCAAGATGAAGGTGTTGCCGGTCTAGCACTTGTATCAACCAACTCCTACGACATATTTGATTCACCAAATGAAGGAATTGGAAGATGCTTCATGGCCAAAGGTCCTAAGGTAACACACCCCGAGTATGTTGATTTTAATAGTGATGAAGATGACTTGTTAGGTGATGATGATTTACTTATTGACAACTCTAGTGATGAATACTATGATGAAACGTCAATTAATCATGCTAAAACGAATGACAATGATAAGGAGAAGATTGAGCTTCTAACTAAAGAACTAAACACTCTTAAGTTAGCTCATGAAACTATCTTTGAAGATCATCGAGAACTTTTAAGGGCCCATGAGAAGTTACGCTTTGAAAAGCTCAATCTTGAGCAAGAGCATGAGTTCTTAAAGGCAATCAATGATGATATCCGTAAGAAAAGTTCTTCTTACATTGCCAAGCGTTTACTCTTATCTACTTACATGCCTCAAGTCAAGTCTAGTAACAAGAACAAGAAAGATCCTTCCTCTAGTAGTAACAATAATAATGCTAAATCCAATATTGTTGCTTCTAATAGTTCTCTTGATTCCACTAATGATTCTCTTAGACAAGTTACACTTGAGCAAGAAAATAGCTTATTGAAGGGAATTATAGAGAAAGGTGTTTACAAGAGCCTTGCCGGGAGTAAACAATTCGAGGAAATTATGCATAAGCAAGGAAGGCACGGAAGAATCAAGGTGTTGGTTTTGAACGAAAGTTCAATGCCAATGGAGTTGAGTGGGAAGAAGATCAATACCCCAAGATGAAGTTTGTTCCTCAACAAGATAAGTATGATCCTACTTCCTTCAAGGGAACACAAGCACAAGATGATCTTCCACCACAAGACCACAAGAACAAAGGCAAGGACAAGCTTCAAGAGGAGATTGATGCATTTGAAGAAGCACCTAAGGCCTTGGTCAAGTGGGTTCCCAAGACTACGTCAAGTTCTACTTCATCAAGTACAACTACAACTCCAAGGATTCCCATCAAGATGATGTGGATCCCGAAGAAGAAGAACTAGAGAGTTCTTGAAGGTGACTCCGCCAACATTCTTCACTCATATCATTATGGCAAGGACAAGTGCAATCAACTTCCATATCTTGCACTAGTTCAAGGAGTCACAAACCCTCATGTTGGTAAGGCAAGGGACAAGGTAACCTAATGTTTTCATGGACATCATCTTGTGTGTGCATCACTCTATGTCTATGTATATTCTTGTTTGTTCCTTGTGGGACTAACCCATGTAGGTATTGAAAGTGCAACTCACTCCAAAGGATTGCTCCAAAAGATCTACATCAACATTGAGCATCCACATCTTCAACACCTACATGAAGTCATCATCGACAAAACCCAAGGTTAGTTCATCCCTCTAAGGGGATCTCACATCTAGGGGAGCTTAACTCTAAGAATTGAGTCAAAGCAACTCTAATGATGTGAACACATCAATGCATTATGTAAAAGTGGTAACCCCACTTGAGCTTAAACGATGAGTATGACCTATGATCAAATGTTCTCATTTGACTCCTAAGTTGATATACTCATATATAGATGACCTAGTCATCGCCAATTGTTTGATAGATGCTAGAATTGGTTGTGCATGCTTTGCCACATATTTCATTTGTCATTTTATTGTGTGAGCACGTTGGTTGCATATTTAACTCATTCGAGGACATCCACTTGTTGTTTTGATTGTTTGGTTCCTTTTCTTTGGCCAAGTGGATGGACAAGAATGCCTAAGAACCTTCTCTAGCTATCTATGCTTTTCTCGTCTCAAACTCTATTCATGCTACATCAAAAAAATTGATCAAGTCAGATTCGAACCACTCCGTGTGAGGAGCACTCGGAGTCCCCGATTCGTCATAGACTTAAACCTCCAAAACTTCTTTGTGGTTTTCGGTCTGACCTATTCCTCCATTTCGGTCATACCGAGATCACTAAGTCGATCTAGGTTTTGAATCTCGGTGCAACCGATTTGAACCTTTCGGTCACACCGAGTTGCTGTAACTGTCAACAGTTATGCATCTCGGTGCCACCGAGTTGTTCCACTCGGTCACACCGATAGTGTCGGGCTATATATTCACACAGGCAAATTTTGGAAAACTTTCTCTGAAACTCTTCGCCCGCGCATAGCTCGCTCTGCCTACTAGGTCTCCGAATCGTCGACTTCGTCGCCAGCCGCCTCCTGTCGCTGGTCTCCGCCGCCGTCAACGGATTTCATCTCCGCTGTTGCCGCCGTAGCGAGTTCATCGCCGAACTAGGGTATGAACTCGATCACAGTGATATCCTCGTCTGATTCTCAGCACATTGTGTTCATTATGATTCTTGCCACGATTGAAACATCTCTATCCAGTCAAAACAATCCTTAGAATATATGCGGTTTGAAAATTTAGGGTTAGGTTTCCGCCGAAACCATCTCGGACCCACCGAGTTGAAAAACTCGGTCCCACCGATTTGGCTAATGCCATTGCACTAGTAACTCTCGGTCTGACCGAGAATTGCTACTCGGTGTGACCGATTTTAGAACTTTGTGAAACCCTAGCAGTCTCAATGCCACCGAACTGTGACTCGGTCTGACCGAGTTCACTAGTTTAGGTTCCAAAACTGCTTCGGTATCACCGAGTTTGAAAATCGGTTGATCCGGAATGCTTTCTGTGGAAAACTAAAACTAAGTTTTTGAATCATCCTTTTGCAAAAATCTCTTCATTTTGTGATGCTCATCCACTCTATCTCATCTATAACTATTCACATGGTCAGCAGTCAGTGCTTGCAGCATGTCAGAACAAAGTGACAGTCAGAACAGGGAAGAAGAGCAGATTCACATGAGTGAGGGCACTAGTCCCTCCAGCAGCTCAGATGAAGGAAGCAGAAGCACTCCCAGCAATTTGCCTAAAGCTTCCACCAGGAGAAGGAAGAAGAAGACCTTGGAGTCTGAGGATGAGGATTATGTGGCAGTTGAGGATGAGGCTAGTTCAAAGAAGAAAGTGCTCAAGAAGGAGTACAGCTCAGCTGCAGTTAAGCCAGGGATGAAGATCAAAAGGCCAGCAGGAAGACAACCCATGTCTAAAGCCAGAGCCTCCACTCAAGCATCCTTGGAATCCCAACCCAAAGAGCCTGCTGCATAAGGAAAGAAAAGGAAGGAAAGGGTCAGGAAGACCATGGCCAGAGTGATTGGAAAGCCTTCCATGATGGAAGAAGAAGAAGAAGAGGTTGCTGCACCAGCACCCAAGGCACAGAAGCTGATGGGTGATGCTATAAGGTCAGGGGTTGCAACATCAAAGCCCAAAGATGCACCCAAAGCTGCCTCCAAGCCCAAGAGTGCACCAAAGAGGAATACCAGGAGTGTACCAACAGCTGAGAAGAACAAGGCTCCAGTGCCTGATGTTGCTAATGAGGAAGATGATGAAGGACAAGTTCCGAGGAAGCTCAAACCCAAGATTCCAGACCACAACGATGCTCATCCTATGGCTGAGAACATGAAGATCAGGAGAGATTTAGGGTTGAGGTTATGGAGAGAGTCAGATCCATATGCCACCAGGAGAAGGACTGCTGTTGATTACAGATTCCACACAAAGGAACAACAGGATTTCTATGAGACAATCTTGTTGGACAAGAAGCCAATAGTGTGTGACATGAGGTGGGTCGACTGGACCTACATGAAGGAAAATGAAGAACATTATACAGGAGTATATGACAGCTTTAGTGCGTGTGGAGTTGCAGATTTTGTTGGGCAGAAGCTCACAAACTGGAATGATGAGCTCATTATGCAATTCTACTCCACAACACATTTCTATCCAGATGGCAGAATTGTTTGGATGTCTGAAGGAACGAGATACCAATCAACCATTGAGGAATGGGAAAATCTGATCAATGCCCCTAAGGAGAGTGAAGATGGCTTGGACGTCTATGCCAAGAAAAAGATGGATCACAATTCAATGTCACAGATGTACAAGGAGATCCCAGATGAAGCACTTGAAACTTTCAAGTTTGGGTCAGTCCATTTTCTTCTGTCAGGGCTGCCAACGATCAACTGGATCCTAAGGCACACTCTTTTGCCCAAGTCAGGTGACCACAACATGATCAGAGGGCATGCAATTAATTTGCTACACATATTTGATGTGCCACAGAAATTCAAGGTCATGAGCCTCATAGTTGAAACTATCAAGAGGACAGCAGCAGACCAGAAAAGAAGTTGTGGATATGCCCCACAAATTCAGGAGTTGATTAACTCAAAGATGGGCACAGGAAAGTATCTGTTGGATAAGGAACACTTTGTTCTCTATCCAGACTTTGAGGACAATCAAGTTGTCATGAATGAGAATGAACCATCATCAGTACAAGCTCAAGTGAAGAAGGAGAAAGCAAAGAAAGAGAAGGATGCCAAGATGCCAACTCTAGCAGAGGCATCGGAGAACTTATTGAAGAGCAAGCAGGACCAGCTTGGTTACTTGATACCATCAACTCTGAGGATTGAGAAGGGGTTGGCCACCCTAACTCAAAACCAGGAGAACCTGGAAAGAATCATGGAACAAAAATTCTATGATTTAGATGTCAAAGTAATCGAGATTGATCGGTTGTGGAGTAGCTACAGGATGACATGCAGGAGAGGAAGGGCAGAACAACCACTGATGCATTTGCCAGAGTGCCTCGAGCTCAGAGATCATCTGCAGAGCCAGTAACAGACACCAGAGTTACTTCATCTGCACCAGCTACAGCTCCGGTGCAACCAGCTCCAGCACCAACTCCTTCAGCTCCATCCACTTCAACTAAAGTCTTCATCCAAGGAGCCATCTCTACACCACCAACTGAAGACCAAGCATGAGAGACGATATAGTACTATGCATTTTCTAGGAAATTTTTGGTAACTTGTTACCAAAGGGGGAGAAAAATGTATAGATCATAGGCTTCGAGAGAGAGAGAGAGTTTACTTTTGTTCTCTCTTGTCTTCTTGGTTGAACTTTGTTTGCTTTTGATTGCTTGAGATACGATGCTATTACCTGTGAGACATTGATGATCATGTGTTTGATCATAAGCTACATTTATGCTTGTTAGATGATATTATCTTACTTATCCTTATATGATCATTCACTTTGCTTGGTGATGAGTGCATGTATTCAATCTTTATTATTTTGAGCGCTTCATCAAGATGTATGTGACATGGAAGAGTAACCCATGAGCCTAATTCCTTGTGCATTTGCAGTCCAAAGCAAATCTTAAACTATGCACAAATTTAGGGGGAGCTCATGCTTATCACATACTTCTCAAAGCACGATGTTTTTCAATCTTATTATCATTTGTCAAAGCTTTGATCTATATGTTGTCATCAATTACCAAAAAGGGGGAGATTGAAAGTGCAACTATCCCTAGGTGGTTTTGGTAATTCATAACAACATATAGCTCATTGAGCTAATGCTATTCCAAGACAAATATTTCAGGAAAGCTCAATGAATGGCATGGCATGGATGATGAAAGTGGATCCCTCAAAATACTAAGGACAAAGGATTGGCTCAAGTTCAAAAGCTCAAGACTCTACATTTTACATTTTAGTGATCCAAGATCACATTGAATCTATAGGAAAAGCCAATACTATCAAGGAGGGATGAGGTGTTGCTTAATGAGCCTCTTGCTTCAAGTGCTTAGTGATATGCTCCAAAAACCCTCAACTACTTTCTCACTTCCACATATGACCTAAACCCAAAGTCAAACTCGGCCCTACCGATTCTTTCTATCCGGTGCCACCGAGTTCAAATGTCATAGCCACTGCCACAAACCCTAGGCAATCGGTCTCACCGATAGGGATCTCGGTCTCACCGAGATGGGATTGTAATCTCTCTGTTTCCCTTCGTAATGTTTCGGTCTAACCGAAGTGAGCGATCGGTCCCACCGAGATTGCAATTAAACTCTCGGTTTCCCTTTCGTAACATTTCGGTCTCGCCGAGAAGAGCGAATCGGTCCCACCGAGTTTATCTGACCAACTCTCTGGTTAGCTAATTACCAAAATCGGTCTCACTGAGTTTGTGTAATCGGTCTCACCGAGATTACGTTATGCCCTAACCCTAACCATATCGGTCCTACCGAGTTGCATGTCGGTCCCACCGAAATCACTAACGGTCACCAGGTTTACTAAATTGGTCCGACCGAGTTTGTTGATTCGGTCCCATCGAGTTTGGTAAGTTGTGTGTAACGGTTAGATTTTGTGTGGAGGCTATATATACCCCTCCACCTCCTCTTCATTCGTGGAGAGAGCCATCAGAACAAACCTACACTTCCAACTTACCAGTTCCGAGAGAGAACCACCTACTCATGTGTTGAGGCCAAGATATTCCATTCCTACCATATGAATCTTGATCTCTAGCCTTCCCAAGTTGCTTTCCACTCAAATCTTCTTTCCACCAGATCCAAATCCCATGAGAGAGAGTTGAGTGTTGGGGAGACTATCATTTTAAGCACAAGAGCAAGGAGTTCATCATCAACACACCATTTGTTACTTCTTGGAGAGTGGTGTCTCCTAGATTGGCTAGGTGTCACTTGGGAGCCTCCGACAAGATTGTGGAGTTAAACCAAGGAGTTTGTAAGGGCAAGGAGATCGCCTACCTCGTGAAGATCTACCGCTAGTGAGGCAAGTCCTTCGTGGGCGACGGCCATGGTGGGATAGACAAGGTTGCTTATTCGTGGACCCTTCGTGGGTGGAGCCCTCCGTGGACTCGCGCAACCATTACCCTTCGTGGGTTGAAGTCTCCATCAACGTGGATGTACGATAGCACCACCTATCGGAACCACGACAAAAGCATATGTGTCTCCAACTGCGTTTGAATCCTCCAAACCCTTCCCCTTACATTCTTGCAAGTTGCATGTTTTAATTTCCGCTGCCTATATACTCTTAGCATGCTTGCTTGAATTGTGTGAAGATTGCTTGACTTGTGCAAAGATAGCTAAAATCTGCCAAAGTCTAAAATTGGGAAAAGGTTAAGTTTTTAATTGGTCAAGTAGTCTAATCTGTTGGAAATATGCCCTAGAGGCAATAATAAAATGGTTATTATTATATTTCTTTGTTCATGATAATAGTCTGTTATTCATGCTATAACTGTGTTATCCGGAAATCATAATACACGTGTGAATACATAGACCACAACATGTCCCTAGTAAGCCTCTAGTTGACTAGCTCGTTGATCAATGATAGTCATGGTTTCTGACTATGGACATTGGATGTCATTGATAACGGGATCACATCATTAGGAGAATGATGTGATGGACAAGACCCAATCCTAAGCATAGCTCAAAGATCGTGTAGTTCGTTTAGCTAGAGCTTTTCCAAGTGTCAAGTATCATTTCCTTAGACCATGAGATTGTGCAACTCCGGATACCGTAGGGAGTGCTTTGGGTGTGCCAAACGTCACAACGAATCGGGTGACTATAAAGGTACACTACGGGTATCTCCGAAAGTGTTTGTTGGGTTGGCACGAATCGAGATCGGGATTTGTCACTTCGTATGACGGAGAGGTATCTTCGGGCCCACTCGGTAATGCATCATCATAATGAGCTCAATGTGACCAAGTGTCTCGTCACGGGATCATGCATTACGATGCGAGTAAAGTGACTTGCCGGTAACGAGATTAAACGAGGTATTGGGATACCGACGATCGAGTCTCGGGCAAGTAACGCATCGATTGACAAAGGGAATTGTATACGGGGTTGCTTGAATCCTCGACATCGTGGTTCATCCGATGAGATCATCGAGGAGCATGTGGGAGCCAACATGGGTATCCAGATCCCGCTGTTGGTTATTGACCGGAGAGGCGTCTCGGTCATGTCTGCATGTCTCCCGAACCCGTAGGGTCTACGCACTTAAGGTTAGGTGACGCTAGGGTTGTAGAGATATGAGTATGCAGTAACCCGAAAGTTGTTCGGAGTCCCGGATGAGATCTAGGACATCATGAGGAGTTCCAGAGTGGTCCGGAGGTGAATAATTATATATAGGAAGTGTAGTTTCGGCCATCGGGAAAGTTTCGGGGTCAATAGGTATTGTCTGACCACCGGACGGGTCCCGGGGGTCCACCGGGTGGGGCCACCTATCCCGGAGGGCCCCGTGGGCTGAAGTGGGGAGGGGAACCAACCCCTGGTGGGCTGGTGCGCCCCCCCTTGGGGCCCCCTGCGCCTAGGGTTGGGAACCCTAGGGGAGGGGGCGCCTCCACTTGCCTTGGGGGGCAAGGCACCCCCTTGGCCGCCGCCCCCCTAGGAGATCCCATCTCCTAGGGCCGGCGCCCCCCCTGGGGACCCTATATATAGAGGGGGGAGGGAGGGCAGCCGCACCCTTGCACTTGGCGCCTCTCTTCCCCCTTGCAACACCTCTCTCTCCCGCAGACGCTTGGCGAAGCCCTGCCGGGATCCCTGCTGCATCCACAACCACGCCGTCGTGCTGCTGGATCTCCATCAACCTCTCCTTCCTCCTTGCTGGATCAAGAAGGAGGAGACGTCTTCCTCAACCGTACGTGTGTTGAACGCGGAGGTGCTGTCCGTTCAGCACTAGGATCATCGGTTCCCTCAAGCCCGTTCTCTTGAACGCTTCCGCTCGCGATCTGCAAGGGTATGTAGATGCACTCCTCTCTCTTGTTGCTAGATGAACTCATAGATAGATCTTGGTGAAACCGTAGAAATTTTTTATTTTCTGCAACGTTCCCCAACAGTGGTATCAGAGCTAGGTCTATGCGTAGTTCTCTTTGCATGAGTAGAACACAATTTGTTGTGGGCGTAGATGTTGTCAACTTTCTTGCCACTACTAGTCTTATTTTGCTTCAGCGGTATTGTGGGATGAAGCGGCCCGGACTGACCTTACACGTACGCTTACGTGAGACAGGTTCCACCGATCGACATGTACTAGTTGCATAAGGTGGCTAGCGGGTGTCTGTCTCCCACTTTAGTTGGAGCGGATTCGATGAAAAGGGTCCTTATGAAGGGTAAATAGAAGTTGACAAATCACGTTGTGGCTTTTACGTAGGTAAGAAAACGTTCTTGCTAGAACCCTATTGCAGCCACGTAAACATGCAAACAACAATTAGAGGACGTCTAACTTGTTTTTGCAGCATGTGATTGTGATGTGATATGGCCAAAAGTTGTGATGAATGATGAATGATATATGTGATGTATGAGATCATGTTCTTGTAATAGGAATCACGACTTGCATGTCGATGAGTATGACAACCGGCAGGAGCCATAGGAGTTGTCTTAATTATTGTATGACCTGCGTTTCATTGATTCAATGCCATGTAATTACTTTACTTCATTGCTAAACCGTTAGCTATAGTAGTAGAAGTAATAGTTGGCGAGCAACTTCATGGAGACACGATGATGGAGATCATGGTGTCATGCCGGTGACAAAGATGATCATGGAGCCCCGAAGATGGAGATCAAAGGAGCTATATGATATTGGCCATATCATGTCACTACTATTTGATTGCATGTGATGTTTATCATGTTTTTGCATCTTGTTTACTTAGAACGACGGTAGTAAATAAGATGATCCATCACAATAATTTCAAGAAAGTGTTCCCCCTAACTGTGCACCGTTGCGAAGGTTCGTTGTTTCGAAGCACCACGTGATGATCGGGTGTGATAGATCCTAACGTTCGAATACAACGGGTGTAAGCCAGATTTACACACACAATACACTTAGGTTGACTTGGCGAGCCTAGCATGTACAGACATGGCCTCGGAACACGGAAGACCGAAAGGTCGAGCATGAGTCGTATAGAAGATACGATCAACATGGAGATGTTCACCAACGTCGACTAGTCCGTCTCACGTGATGATCGGACACGGCCTAGTTGACTCGGATCATGTTTCACTTAGATGACTAGAGGGATGTCTAATCCGAGTGGGAGTTCATTAAATAATTTGATTAGATGAACTTAATTATCATGAACTTAGTCTAAAATCTTTACAATATGTCTTGTAGATCAAATGGCCCACGTTACCCTCAACTTCAACGCTGCTCCTAGAGAAAACCAAGCTGAAAGATGATGGCAGCAACTATACGGATCGGGTCCGGAACCCGAGATCATCCTCATAGCTGCCAAGAAAGATTATGTCCTAGAAGCACCGCTAGGTGAAGCACCAATCGAGAGAACCAAGACGTTATGAACGCTTGGCAGTCTCGTCTTGATGATTACTCCCTCGCTCAGTGTGGCATGCTTTACAGCTTAGAACCGGGCTCCAAAAGCGTTTTGAGCAACACGGAGCATATGAGATGTTCGAAGAGCTGAAAATGGTTTTCCAAGCTCATGCCCGGGTCGAGAGATATGAAGTCTCCGACAAGTTCTTCAGCTGTAAGATGGAGGAAAATAGTTATGTCAGTGAGCACATACTCAAGATGTCTGGGTTGCACAACCGCTTGACTCAGCTGGGAGTTAATCTCCCGGATGACGCGGTCATCGATGTAATCCTTGATCGCTTCCACCGAGCTACAAGAGCTTTGTGATGAACTTCAATATGCAGGGGATGGAAAAGACCATTCCCGAGGTATGTTCAATGCTGAAATCAGCGGAGGTAGAGATCAAAAGGAACATCAAGTGTTAATGGTGAATAAAACCACTAAGTTCAAGAAAGGCAATGGTAAGAAGAACTTCAAGAAGGACGGCAAGGGAGTTGCCGCGCCCGGTAAGCCAGTTACCGGAAGAAGTCAAACAATGGACCCAAGCCTGAGACTGAGTGCTTTTATTGCAAGGGAAGTGGTCACTGGAAGCGGAACTTCCCCAAGTACTTAGCGGACAAGAAGGCCAGCAAAACCAAAGGTATATTTGATATACATGTAATTGATGTGTACCTTACCAGTGCTCGTAGTAGCTCCTGGGTATTTGATACCGGTGCGGTTGCTCATATTTGTAACTCAAAGCAGGAGTTGCGGGAAATAAGCGGAGACTGGCGAAGGACGAGGTGACGATGCGCGTCGGGAATGGTTCCAAGGTCGATGTGATCGCCGTCGGCATGCTACCTCTACATTTACCTACGGGATTAGTTTTAAACCTCAATAATTGTTATTTAGTGCCAGCTTTGAGCATGAACATTGTATCTGGATCTCGTTTAATACGAGATGGCTACTCATTTAAATCCGAGAATAATGGTTGTTCTATTTATATGAGAGATATGTTTTATGCTCATGCCCCGATGGTCAATGGTTTATTCTTAATGAATCTCGAACGTGATGTTACACATATTCATAGTGTGAATACCAAACGATGTAAAGTTGATAACGATAGTCCCACATACTTGTGGCACTGCCGCCTTGGTCACATTGGTGTCAAGCGCATGAAGAAGCTCCATGCTGATGGACTTTTAGAGTCTCTCGATTATGAATCATTTGACACATGCGAACCATGCCTCATGGGCAAAATGACCAAGACTCCGTTCTTCGGAACAATGGAGCGAGCAACCAACTTATTGGAAATCATACATACTGATGTGTGCGGTCCAATGAGCGTTGAGGCTCGCGGAGGATATCGTTATGTTCTCACTCTCACTGACGACTTGAGTAGATATGGGTATGTCTACTTGATGAAACACAAGTCTGAGACCTTAATTTCAGGATGAGGTAGAGAATCAACGTGACCAAAAGATAAAGTTCTTACGATCAGATCATGGGGGAGAATATCTAAGTCACGAATTTGGTACGCACTTAAGGAAATGTGGAATCATTTCACAACTCACGCCGCCTGGAACACCTCAACAGTAATAAAGGTGTCCGAACGTCAGAATCGCACTTTATCGGATATGGTGCGATCTATGATGTCTCTTACCGATTTACCGCTGTCATTTTGGGGATATGCTCTAGAGACAGCTACATTCACTTTAAATAGGGCACCGCCTAAATCCGTTGAGGCGACCTTTGTATGAATTATGGTTTGGGAAGAAACCTAAGCTGTCGTTTCTAAAAGTTTGGGGATGCGATGCTTATGTCAAGAAACTTCAACCTGAAAAGCTCAAACCCAAGTCGGAAAAATGTGTCTTCATAGGATACCCTAAGGAAATCATTGGATATACCTTCTACTTAAGATCCGAAGGCAAGATCTTTGTTGCCAAGAACGGGTCCTTTCTGGAGAAAGAGTTTCTCTCGAAAGAATTAAGTGGGAGGAAAGTAGAGCTTGATGAAGTATTACCTCTTGAAACGGTAAGTAGCGCAACTCAGGAAGATGTTCCTGTGGTGCCTGCACCGACAAGAGAGGAGGTTAATGATGATGATCAAGATACTTCGGATCAATCTCCTACTGAACTTTGAAGGTCCACGAGGACACGTTCCGCACCAGAGTGGTACGGCAACCCTGTCTTGGAAATCATGTTGTTAGACAACGGTGAACCTTCAAACTATGAAGAAGCGATGGCGGGCCCAGATTCCAACAAATGGCTTGAAGCCATGCAATCCGAGATAGGATCCATGTATGAAAACAAAGTATGGACTTTGTGACAGACTTGCCCGATGATCGGCGAGCAATAGAAAACAAATGGATCTTTAAGAAGAAGACGGATGCGGATGGTAATGTTACCATATATAAAGCTCGACTTGTCGCTAAGGGTTATCGACAAGTTCAAGGTATTGACTACAATGAGACTTTCTCTCCGTAGCGAAGATGAAGTCCGTCCGAATCATGTTAGCAATTGCCGCATACTATGATTATGAGATATGGCAAATGGACGTCAAAACGGCATTCCTTAACGGCCATCTTAAGGAAGAACTGTATATGATGCAGCCGGAAGGTTTTGTTTAATTCACGAGAATGCTAACAAGGTACGCATAGCTCAATGATCCATTTATGGGCTGGTGCAAGCATCTCGAGTTGGAACATTCGCTTTGATGAGATGATCAAAGCGTTTGGGTTTATGCAGACTTATGGAGAAGCCTGCGTTTACAAGAAAGTGAGTGGGAGCTCTGTAGCATTTCTCATATTATATGTAGATGACATACTTCTAATGGGAAATGATATAGAACTTTTGGACAGCATTAAGGCCTACTTGAATAAGTGTTTTTCAATGAAGGACCTTGGAGAAGCTGCTTACATATTAGGCATCAAGATCTATAGGGATAGATCGAGACGCCTCATAGGTCTTTCACAAAGCACATACCTTGATAAGATATTGAAGAAGTTCAATATGGATCAGTCCAAGAAAGGGTTCTTGCCTGTATTGCAAGGTGTGAGATTGAGCTCGGCTCAATGCCCGACCACGGCAGAAGATAAAGAAGAGATGAGTGTCATCCCTATGCCTCAGCCATAGGGTCTATTATGTACGCCATGCTGTGTACCGGACCTAATGTAAACCTTGCCGTAAGTTTGGTAGGAAGGTACCAAAGTAATCCCGCAAGGAACACCGGATAGCGTCAAGAACATCCTAAAGTACACGAAAAGGACTAAGGATATGTTTCGCTTATGGAGGTGATGAAGAGCTCGTCAGAAGGGTTACGTCGACGCTTAGCTTCACACAGATCTGGATGACTCTAAGTCATGCATCGGATACGTGTATATTTTGAATGGTGGGGTAGTAAGCTGGTGCGATTTGCAAGGAAAGCGCCGTATGGATCTACATGTGAAGCAGAGTACATGGCAGCCTCGGAGGCAGCGATGAAGCAATATGGGTGAAGGAGTTCATCACCGACCTAGGAGTCATACCCAATGCGTCGGGGCCGATCGCACTCTTGTGACAACACTGGAGCTATTGCACTTGCCAAGGAGCCCAGGTTTCACAAGAAGACCAGGCACATCAAGCGTCGCTTCAACTCCATATGTGAAAATGTTCAAGATGGAGACATAGATATTTGTAAAGTACATACGGATCTGAATGTACCAAATCCGTTGACTAAACCTCTCCCTAGAGCAAAACATGATCAACACCAGAACACTATGGGTGTTCTATTCATCACAATGTAACTAGAATATTGACTCTAGTGCAAGTGGGAGACTGTTGGAAATATGCCCTAGAGGCAATAATAAAATGGTTATTATTATATTTCTTTGTTCATGATAATAGTCTGTTATTCATGCTATAACCGTGTGTTATCCGGAAATCGTAATACACGTGTGAATACATAGACCACAACATGTCCCTAGTAAGCCTCTAGTTGACTAGCTCGTTGATAAAGAGATAGTCATGGTTTCATGACAATGGACATTGGATGTCATTGATAACGGGATCACATCATTAGGAGAATGATGTGATGGACAAGACCCACTCCTAAGCATAGCTCAAAGATCGTGTAGTTCGCTTAGCTAGAGCTTTTCCAAGTGTCAAGTATCATTTCCTTAGACCATGAGATTGTGCAACTCCGGATACCGTAGGAGTGCTTGGTGTGCCAAACGTCACAACGAATCGGGTGACTATAAAGGTACACTACGGGTATCTCCGAAAGTGTCTGCATTGGATTGGCACGAATCGAGATCGGATTTGTCACTCCGTATGACGGAGAGGTATCTCTGGGCCCACTCGGTAATGCATCATCATAATGAGCTCAATGTGACCAAGTGTCTGGTCACAGGATCATGCATTACAGTACGAGTAAAGTGACTTGCCGGTAACGAGATTAAATGAGGTATTGGGATACCGACGATCGAGTCTCGGGCAAGTAACGTACCGATTGGCAAAGGGAATTGTATACGGGGTTGCTTGAATCCTCGACATCGTGGTTCATCCGATGAGATCATCGAGGAGCATGTGGGAGCCAACATAGGTATCCAGATCCTCTCATAGTTATTGACCGGAGAGGCGTCCTCGGTCATGTTCAAGATGTCTCCGAACCCGTAGGGTCTACACACTTAAGGTTAGGTGACGCTAGGGTTGTAGAGATATGAGTATGCAGTAACCTGAAAGTTGTTCGGAGTCCCGGATGAGATCCCGGACGTCACGAGGAGTTCCGGAATGGTCCGGAGGTGAAGAATTATATATAGGAAGTGCAGTTTCGGCCATCGGAAAGTTTCGGGGGTCACCGGTATTGTACCGGGACCACCGGAAGGATCCCGGGGGTCCACCGGGTGGGGCCACCTATCCTGGAGGGCCCCGTGGGCGGAAGTGGGAGGGGAACCAACCCCTGGTGGGCTGGTGCGCCTTGGGGCCCCTGCGCCTAGGGGTTGGGAACCCTAGGGAGGCGCCCACTTGCCTTGGGGGCAAGGCACCCCCTTGGTCGCCGCCCCAGGAGATCCCATCTCCTAGGGCCGGCACTGGGACCCTATATAGAGGGGGAGGGAGGGCAGCCGCACCTTGCACTTGGCGCCTCTCTTCCCCTTGCTACACCTCTCTCTCCCGGACGCTTGGCGAAGCCTGCTGGGATCCTCGCTGCATCCACCACCACGCCCGTCGTGCAGCTGGATCTCCGTCAACCTCTCCTTCCCCTTGCTGGATCAAGAAGGAGGAGACGTCTTCCTCAACCGTGACGTGTGTTGAACGCGGAGGTGCTGTCCGCTCAAAGCACTAGGATCATCGGTGATTTGGATCACGACGTGCACGACTCCCTCAACCCCGCTCTTCTTGAACGCTTCCGCTCGCGATCTACAAGGGTATGTAGATGCACTCCTCTCTCTCGTTGCTAGATGAACTCATAGATAGATCTTGGTGAAACCGTAGAAAAATTTTATTTTCTGCAACGTTCCCCAACATAATCACCCCCCCTCTAGACATACTTCAAGGTCCTACACTTTTCCATGTTGGACTAGGAGAGAGAGGGGGAAGATGTGGAGGGGAGGAAGGAAAGGGTGGGCGCCGCCCCCCTCTCCTTGTCCTATTTGGACGGGGGGGGAGGGGCGCACGGCCCTGCCCTGGCTGCCTCTCCTCTCTTCCACCAAGGCCCACTAAGGCCCCTTTAGTTCCCGGGGGGTTCCGGTAACCTCCTGCATCTAAGAAAATCCCGATTTCACCCGGAACACTTCCGATATCCAAACATAGGCTTCCAATATATCAATCTTCATGTCTCGACCATTTTGAGACTCCTCGTCATGTCCGTGATCTCATCTGGGACTCCGAACAACATTCGGTACATCAAAACATATAAACTCATCATATAACTGTCATCGTAACGTTAAGCGTGCGGACCCTACGGGTTCGAGAACTATGTAGACATGACCGAGACACGCCTCTCGGTCAAAAACCAATAGCGTAACCTGGATGCTCATATTGGCTCCTACATATTCTATGAAGATCTTTATCGGTTAGACCGCATAACAACATACATTGTTCCCTTTGTCATCGGTATGTTACTTGCCCGAGATTCGATCTTGGTATCTCAATACCTAGTTCAATCTCGCTATCGCAAGCAAGTCTCTTTACTGCATTGTAATACATCATCCCGCAACTAACTCATTAGTTGCAATGCTTGCAAGGCTTAAGTGATGTGCATTACCGAGAGGGCCTAGAGATACCTCTCCGACAATCGGAGTGACAAATCCTAATCTCAAATATGCCAACCCAACAAGTACCTTCGAGACACCAGAGAGCTCCTTTATAATCACCCAGTTACATTGTGACGCTTTGGTAGCACACAAAGTGTTCCTCCAAAGAACGGAGTTGCATAATCTCATAGTCATAGGAACATGTATAAGTCATGAAGAAAGCAATAGCAACATACTAAACGATCGTGTGCTAAGCTAACGGAATGGGTCATGTCAATCACATCATTCTCCTAATGATGTGATCCCGTTAATCAAATGACAACTCATGTCTATGGCTAGGAAACATAACCATCTTTGATCATCGAGCTAGTCAAGTAGGGGCATACTAGTGACAATCTGTTTGTCTATGTATTCACACATGTATTATGTTTCCGGTTAATACAATTCTAGCATGAATAATAAACATTTATCATGATATAAGGAAATAAATAATAACTTTATTATTGCCTCTAGGGCATATTTCCTTCAGGCACAACCCACCAGGGCGCGCCTCCTGGAGGCTCAGGCACGCCCAGATGGGTTGTGCCCACCTCGGGTGCCCCCTGAACCGCCTATTTGCTCTATAAATACCCCAATATTCCAGAAACCCCAGGGGAGTCGACGAAATTTTATTCCAGCCGCCACAAGTGCCAAAACCACCAGATCCAATCTAGACACCATCACGGAGGGGTTCATCATGCCCATTGGTGCCTCTCCGATGATGCATGAGTAGTTCATTGTAGACCTACGGGTCCGTAGTTAGTAACTAGATGGCTTCCTCTCTCGTTTGATTCTCAATACAATGGTCTCTTGCAGATCCATATGATGTAACTCTTTTTGCGGTGTGTTTGTTGGGATCCGATGAACTTTGAGTTTATGATCAGATCTATCTTTTTATCCATGAAAGTTACTTAGTATTCTTTGATCTCCTTTATGCATTATTACTTATAGCCTTGTATTTCTTCTCTGATATTTGTTTTTTTTTGCCAACTTGATCTATTTATCTTGCAATGGGAAGAGGTGCTTTGTGATGGGTTCGATCTTACGGTGCTTGATCCCAGTGACAGAAAGGGAACCGACACGTATGTATCGTTGCTATTAAGGATAACAAGATGGGGTCTATTTCTACATAAATAGATCGTGTCTACATCATGTCATCGTTCTTATTGTATTACTCCATCTTTTCATGAACTTAATACACTTGATGCATGCTGGATAGCGGTCCATGTGTGGAGTAATAGTAGTAGATGCAGGCAGGAGTCGGTCTACTAATCTTGGACGTGATGCCTATATAATAATCATTGCCTGGATGTCATCATGATTACTTGAAGTTCTATTTGCCCAACAGTAACTTTTTCACCCACCATTTGCTATTTTTCTCGAGAGAAGCCACTAGTGAAAGCTACGGCCCCCGGGTCTCTTCTTTATTATATTTTCCTTTGCGATCTATTTTCCTTTGCTTTTATTTTCAGATTTATTAATCCAAAAATACAAAAAATACCTTGCTTCACTTTATTTTATTTGGCGTTTGATCTATCAATATTTACAACTCTCTCATGTCCGTTTGCCAATTTCTGGCGCCGTTGCCCGAAAGGGATTGACAACCCCTTTAACACGTCGGGTTGCGAGTATTTGTTATTTGTGTGCAGGTGCTGTTCACGTAGTGTTGTGTGGTTCTCCTACTGGTTCGATAACCTTGGTCTCATCACTGAGGGAAATACCTACCATTGCTTTGCTGCATCATCCCTTCCTCTTTGGGAAAATACCGACGTAGTTCAAGCCAACATCAAACACCCTGATCTTCGATGGGACCTGCACCTTCCACAGCGACTTCCAGTCGGCTCCTTCTACTTCTACATTTGATGTGCCCTCGCGGCCCTCTAGCCATGCCTCTTTGTTAAGCTTCGTACGGACGAGCATGCGATCCGTTGAGCTGACTGAAAAGTGGCCACTGGGCTCCTCACTCCATACCCAAAAATCGGAAACCCGCCGAGTGCATAATGGTATCTTTAGAATTGCCTCCGCATCAAAGGGTGTGAATACAGTCCGCACAAGATGTTCTCTCCAAGAAGCTATTGTTGTTTCTAGAAGTTCTGCAACACGCCGAGGGGGGTCCGGAACCAAAGAAGTAATCGGCCGTTTGAAACTCTCTCTAGGGATCCAATTATGACCCAAATGTTTGTATCTTCTCCATCACCTATTCGGCAAATAATGCCTTGTGCTACTATATCTCTTCCATCAAGTATACCTCTCCAGATTTGTGAGGGATGAGATCCCAACTCTGCATCCAAAAGAGACTGATCTGGGAAGTAGATTGCCTTCAATTTTTTCGCACTCAAGGACTCCGGATCATCCATCACCCCTCCATGCTTGCCTAGCCAAGAGGGACAAATTAAATAGTTCCAGGTCTCGGAATCCTATACCTCCCATATACTTAGGCATGGTCTGTATCCCATGCAACACATGTTGGTTTTCTTCTACCTCCCTTGCATCCCCACCAGAACTGTCAGATTATAGATGTGACATTCTCACACGGCCCTCTAGGGAGCCTAAAACAAGACATAGAATAGACCGGTATTGCCTGGGCCACTGATTTCATGAGCACCTCCTTACCCGCTGCAGACAGTAATTTTCCCATCCATCCTTTCACTTTCTCCCACACTCTGTCCCTCAGATACTTGAACATACCGTTCTTTGAGTGTCCCACTTCAGTTGGCATGCCCAGATAACGATCACTGAGAGACTCATTATGCACCTGAAGTTTGTCCTTCACCCCATCCCTTACTGTTTGAGGACAACCTTTGCTGAAGAAAATGGATGACTTTGCATTGTTTACTTTCTGTCCGGAAGCCCCACAATAGGAAATGAGTAGGTTTGATACCTGCTCTGCACCCTCCACACTAGCCTTGAAAAGCAATAGGCTGCCATCTGCAAATAAAAGATGGTTAACGACTGGTGTTGTGGGTGCCACCTTAATACCTGCCAACAATGATGAATGAGAACTGGATTTCAGGAGGCATGAAAGGCCCTCTGCTGCAATCAAGAAAAGGTAAGGGGAGATCAAATCTCCCTGTCGAAGTCCCCTAGATGGGTTGAAATTCTCAAGTTTCTCCCCATTAAATAATACTGAAAAAGAAACACTGGAGATCATAGACATGACTGTGTCAATCCAAACCTGTGCGAACCCCAACTTGCCCATGATGGCTCTCAAGTAGTCCCACTTCAGTCTGTCATAAGCTTTCATCATATCCAATTTTAGAGCACAAAAGCTATTAGTTTTTGACTTTTTCCACTTCATAAAATGCAAACACTCATAAGCACAAATTATGTTATCTGTTATCAGTCTCCCTGGCACAAAAGCTGACTGCTCATGAGATATGATATCTAGTAGTACTTGCTTCAATCTGTTGGCCACTACCTTTGATGCTATTTTCTACAAAACATTGCATAAGCTTATCGGTCTGAATTGCAAAAGGAGAGTGGGGTTATTCACCTTTGGAATAAGGACCAAGATGGTCTCATTAATGCATTCGGGGCTCTCCTCCCCTCTCACAATCCTTAAAACAACATTAGTCACATCATCACCACACACATCCCAGTATTTCTGGTAGAACTGAGCAGGGAAGCCGTTAGGACCCAGAGCCTTTGTAGGGAACATCTGGAAGAGTGCTATTTTGACCTCTTCTCGTGTATACGAAGCACAAAGATCAGCGTTCATAGCTGTTGTAACCTTGCATGGTGCATGTTCAAGCACCTCCTCTACTCCTTGCACACCCTCTAACGTGTAAAGGTTCTGATAGAATACATTCACCATCGCCTTCAACTCATCTGGGTCGCTTACCACCACCCCCAGCACATTTTCAAGGGGCCTTATCATATTCTTCTTTCTTCTCAAGCTAGCTCAAAGATGGAAAAATTTGTGTTCTTGTCACCTGAGGAAAGTCATTCAACCCGGGCTCGCTGCCTCCACATAATCTCCTCTCGGTGATAAAGCTCCACCAACCTTTCGTTAATCTTGAGCTCCACATGTGATGGTGTCGTGCGTAGAGGGTCCCCACGTAGCTCCTCTAGTTTCTGTTTTAGATCCTTAATCTCCCGCCTTACGCTTCCAAAAGACTTCCTGCTCCATCTAGTGATCCCCTTGGAAACAGTAGCCAATTTATCATGCGACTGCTGGACGGTCACACATGGGCCCGATGCTGACCATTCTGTGCTTACAATTCCCCCAGATCCTTCATGTTTTTCCCACATAGCCTCATACTGAAACGATCTTGCTGGTATTGCGTCTTGAACTCGGCCGAAATCTAAGAAGATTGGACCATGATCAGATGTAACCACTGAAAAGTTTTCCAGGCTCGCTGAAGGGAACCGTGCCAGCCACTGAGGGTTAACCAACGCCCTGTCTAATCTGCATCTGGTGTAGGTACCTCCAGCCACCTTCTTCTCAAACGTTCAAAACCTCCCTTTATATCCAATGTCCATCAACATGCAAACATCTGTGGCCTCACGGAATGCCTGGATTTGTGCGTTGTTGTGTTGTCCAATCCCCTCATGTTCGTTCGTATGTAACACCTCGTTGAAGTCACCCATGCATAACCAGGGTAACGTTCTCAAAGTGCTTATGTTCTTTAACACTGTCCACGTCTGATGCCGCAAGTGAGTTTGGGACTCCATAAACACACGTCATTCTCCATATCTCATGTCCTGGTTCCTCAACAGACACATCAAGATGATAACAAGAGTAACCCAAAACTTCAGTCTTTATTTCATTTTTCCTGAACAAACCAAAACCACCACTTCTACCTTGGCTATCAACTGCATATGCTTTATCATAACCCAAAGTACTTGCTAAATTTTCTACCCTAGATCCTTTGATCTGTGTTTCAACAATGCATAAGAGGGAAGGGGCAAACTTCTTCGCGAACTCGCGAAGTTCTTGAACTGTCGCGGCGTTGCCTGCACCACGGCAGTTCCAACATAAAGCACTCATTGGGCCCGGCGGCGCTCCTCGAAGGAGCCCGCCAAATTCTTCACTGGAATGCTTGAGCTTTCCCTTTCTTCACCTTCTGTCCTCGAACGCTTCGGGTCTCTGGTCGGAGGGGGGCTAACAATGTTGGTACCAACCGGAACGATAGCTAGTGCATTAGCCTTTGGATCTGCCTTCTGCTACTCCTTCATCATATTGCCTCCACTCAGATCGTCCCGTTCGGCCCTCTTCCTACTTGGATCATCCAAGGTCATATCATCCATCCCTGAGTACTGTCCTTCATCATGTTCTTCATCTGTGTCAAACTCCACTTCGTCATCTCTGGCTGCACCTCTGTTTCCTCTACCCCGGCCCCCTCTACGGCCTCCACGGCGTCTCCTTTCACCTCCAGGGCCTCGTCCTCGCCTCAAGGACCATGATGCATGCATATCCTTGAACACCAGTGCAGATTTAGGATGAATGCCATCTTCGTGCTCCTTGAATGTATGGACTAAGTGACCACAAACTGCACACCAATCCGGCAACCGTTCATACTTAACCCTGTAAATCTGTCTCCTTGTGTCCCTTATTAATGACACCGCATTCTTCGGGGGCCTGTGTACATTGATCTTAACCCATACACGGTAAAAATTGCCCGTGAAATCATGCGAGGCTTTCTCTGAGAATAGAACTTTCCCTACTTTGGCCGCCAAAGAAGGCATCAGATGTGCATAAAGGTTAGGGACATCATGTATCTGAATCCATATATCCAAAGTATCAGGTTTAACCTGGGATGGTTGAGTCACACCATCATAGGGATAATGATCACAGCATGACCCCTAAAGTTCCAAGGCCCTTCCTGCATAAGTCTTTCCCAATCGCCGAGGCATCGAAACTAAAGTGTGTAGAGATTCGCCTCCAAGGGCTTGAAGTTCACTTCCTGCACCAGATCCCAGGCAGCTCGCATATTTCTAAAAAAACAGCCTTGACTGTAGGGTTTATCAATATGAACCCTAGCCACCGCCATCCATCTGGCCGCGTCCTGAGGAATAGATCCCTCATCGACCACGACATCATCCATATCATCCTCACGCAGCCCAAGCTCCGCCATCATCTTCTCTGTCTCTGAGGCCGATGAGGAGGCATCGGCCGTTGCCAATCCATGTCCCGTCTTCGCTGCCATACGCCAAACCCTAGCCCGCAGATGTGAATCGCCGGGCTTTTCCAAAACCAGTGGTGCCCTACACCAGGCCGACTTCCAGGAGAGGGATGACAGGGACCAGAAGCCCCCGCCACGCCTCTCGAACAAATCGGCGGGAGGGAACAAGGTTGATCTCAACGGCGACAGCAATCGCCTCCGAGAGCAGAAAACCCTAACAAGAGGGAAAAACTAGCAGCAATAGCTTTGACATAACAAAGAGATCGCCAGGGAAAAACTGGCAGCAGTAGCTTTGACATAACAAAGAGATCGCCAGCCAAGCCGAAGCCTTCTGTTCCGCCCCGGATGCAACCCCATCGACGAGCAACCACGAGAGGTTGGACGGCCCACGGAGGCCCAGCCGGCAACACCGACGGACACCGAGCAGCCACACCGATGAGCCCGAGCAAGCGCTAGAGCTGGCGGCCATTCTGGACACTGGAGGCGGCAGAGACGAGTCACGGGCCAAAAACTACGACCAAAACGTTTGGATCAGGGCAAGCTTCCAACAAAACACTGATGCATGCCCTGTTTGTTTGGGCTTATGCTTGAGCTTTTGCAGCTTTTTCACTTTGACTTAAAAGCCAAAAAAACTCGTATTTAGGGGCGTTTGGCTTATACCATCGTATCACAATATTGATTCATAAGCCAAAAGCCAAAAAACCCTATTTAGAAGCTTTTTTTGGCTTATAAGCCAAAGTGGAAAAACTGCAAAAGCTCAAGCATAAGCCCAAACAAACAGGGCCACAGTGAGCCATTGGCATCATGGCATCAGTTGCAACTTCCAACTAATGGAGTGGAAGTCCCTACCAGCATTGATATCTACGGCAGCAGACTGAAAGCCAAACAACACATTTGGGGCAAAACATAGCAATTCGAATATTTAGTATTTCAGACAATAGCAAATAAGCATGAGTGTGGAACACGTCAGTCAATTATCAGTCCCAGTTTCTCACAAAATGACATTGCGCACCATCAAATGAGCACAAGTACAGCCGTGAGACAAACATAAGTGCATCACAATTCGCATTATAAATAAAGGAAGGCAGTAGCTTCTAGGCATCATCTTTAGTTCTTCGCCTCTTGGCAGACTAGCCTTCAGTTACCATAGATTCAGGCTCATCCTTTAAGTGAACAGATCAAAAGCACAACAATTAGAATCATGGAGGTAGAAAATACAAACATTGCAGCATCCAATAAACGAGTATGAGGATGGAATATGTTACCATCATTTCTTCATCGTCATCAAGAACACTCTGAAATGCTGCACAGAGGGTCGAATTGCCATCCCCTAAAGCAAAGATAAAAGTGATTTAGGAACAATCAGTAACAAATAACTATTGTGAAATGTGAAGTAAACAAATGATCGAAATTCAAGAGGATGAATTACCTATCATGTCAGCACGGGACCAAGCTTTCATACACATGAGAGCTTCTACCATGCTTGGCGCAAGTTGGCCACGATGTGGACTAAGTAGTCTGCCGTTGGTATTAAAGGCTGATTCTGATATCACCGCTGACGCAGGGATAGGAAATATATCACGAGCAATTCTTTGCAAAGTAGGATACTTTGCACCCCCATAATTCCACCAAGTCATGATGTCTTCGTCTGGCATTCTACGGATAATTTCCTCTTCCAGGTACAAGTCCAATTCTGTCCGCACTGGAGAAGCACGGATAGTAGGCCGTGAGGACATGTATCGATCAAATATGTCCATAATGTCATCTACTCCGCTAGCTTGTGCAGCAACATTGTTAATAGGCTCTGATGTAGCCAAAACCTCGTCAGCTTCTTGATATTGTTTCAGCAAATCAGCCATTATCTTCCTTATTTTGGCAACTTCCACAGCTGCATGTTCTGTTCCATAGAGAGAACCAAAAATAGCTTGCAACAAATGAAGCTTGTACCTTGGATCAAGAACAGCGGCAACAGACATAAGATCAAGTACATCTTTCCAATATTTGTCAAATTTCCGCTTCATTTCCTCAGACATAGTTTGCACAAGCTCATTGTCACTAGCAGCCCATTTTCGTATTGCCAACTTAATGCAACATATTTTACAAAAGAACATATTTGCAGTAACATATTTAGTCCCTGAAAATGACTCGCTGACATCATAGAAAATTTTAATCCTGTCACAAAGTTCCTTACCAAACTTCCAATCATCTTTGGTTGGATAACAACTAAATGATTTCTCGCGTTCCTTTAGTGTTTCAAAAATCTCAATGTATTCTAATGCAATAGTTAGCATTCTGTAGGTTGAATTCCATCTGGTTTTACAATCAAGAAACAACCTTTCCTTGTATTCAATGTTCAGAGTCTGTGCCATTTTTCAAATTTCTCATGTCTCCCAGGAGTAGCTGACCAATATGCAACACTATCACGAACCCGCTCTATGCCCTTCTCCATGAGATCCATGCCATCTTTCACAATCAGATTAAGCATATGTGCACCACAGCGCATATGCAGATATTTACCCTCCAATATAAGAGATTTCAAATCCAACTTATCAGGCAAATGTTCCATAGCTTCATCATTTGGTGTACAATTGTCCAGAGTCACCGTCGATATCTTTCTCTCGAGATGCCACTCAACAAGGGACTCATGCAGTGTTTCACATATGGCTATAGCATTATGTGGGACAGGCACATAAACAAACCTAACACAAGAGCAAAGCAAACATTTCAGATTGATATGATAGTTTTACACTGATTAAAGCAACATCTCATATTGCGATGAATAAACAAGCATTTCAGATTTATAAGGATTAGAAAAGAATGCTTTCTACCTCAACATAAAGCTCTTGAGTTGCCAATATTCATCGAGGAAATGTGCAGTGACTACCATGTAACCTCTCTTCTGATGTTCTGCAGTCCACATGTCCGTAGTAATGGCAACTCGACCTTTAAAGTTTGCAAAATACTTCACCATCTTATCCTTCTCGGCTGCATACATACCCAAAATATCTTTCCTAATGTCATTTCTTGATACCATCTGAAACATTGGTTGTAATGCGTAATACGCTTCTGAAAACCCGCATGATTGACGATAGACAGAGGGTAATCATGAGCACAGATCATCATCGCAAGCTGTTTCCTGGGAACAGCTTGATCAAACAGAACATCCTCCCAATCGGCTTCCCCGTCGTCAAAAGCCTTTGACAACCTTGATTCTTGCGGGGCTGCCAGTGCATGCCAATCAGCACACGACATCAGGTGGTCCTCCAGGTGTGAAGTGCCGCCTGCAGCTTCTGCAGGGAGAACTTCGGAGCAATAGATGCACTCGGCTTTCCATTCCCCGTCAAGAAACAGTTTCTCGAAATTGCTCCATATGAATGATGGAAGCTTTCTTCTCTTATTGCCAACTCTGACAGACCCATCAGCGGCACCTTGTGATGCTTCGGCACTAGTGTCTGGTGTAGCATCTGGAGTTGAATGCCCAGCCGCATCTGAGCTCTGTGCTGCCGGTGCGGCGCTAGTTTCAGAAGATGCCAACACTATAGTCAACAGAGAGCTGGTCAGGCGCAGCGTCACTGGTGTCTACCAGCGTTGCGTCGAGCCAGAACAAGGCCAAGCGATTCTCGAAGACATTCATCAAGGCGAGTGCGGCCACCATGCGGCCTCAAGAGCACTCGTCGCCAAAGCCTTCCGACACGGTTTCTTCTGGCCAACTGCCCTAGAAGAGGCCAAGGAATTAGTGCAAAAATGCAAGGGGTGCGGATGTTCCGCCTCCAAGCCGCTTTCAGCCGGCTTCCGCGACTCAAGACTATCCCCATCGCTTTGGCCCTTTGCTGTTTGGGGCACGGACATGGTGGGACCATTCAAAGCAAAGACGAGGCGGCCTAACTCACTTACTTGTCGCGGTGGACAAGTTCACCAAGTGGATAGAAGTAAAACCCATCAAGAAGTTGAATGGTCCAACTGCAGTGACTTTCATCGCCGACATCACGACTCGATACGGCGTACCACACAGCATCATCACCAACAACGGCACAAATTTTGCCAAAGGCGCCACGCCCGTTCTGCGCGACACAAGGCATCCGATTGGACTTAGCGTCCGTTGCCCATCCGCGATCAAACGGCCGGTGGAGCGAGCGAACGGCCTCATCTTGTCTGGCATCAAGCCGTGACTGGTCGAACCACTGGAGCGTTCGGCCGGCTGCTGGCTTGAGGAATTGCCAGCTGTCCTATGGAGTTTGCGCACGACTCTAAACAAGTCAACCGGCTTCAAACCCTTCTTCCTCGTCTACGGTGTCGAAGCCGTCATCCCAACGGATATAGAGTTCGACTCCCCGCGAGTCACCATGTACACCGAGGAGGAAGCAGAAGAAGCACGTCAAGACGGCGTCGATCTGCTGGAAGAGGGTCGGCTGTTGGCACTCAGTCGGTCCAGCATCTACCAGCAGAACCTGCACCGCTACTACAACAGGAAGGTCAAACCAAGATCTTTCCAAGAGGGCGACCTTGTGCTCCGGCTGATCCAAATAACAGCCGGCCAAGATAAGCTGTCGGGCGCCTTTGGGAAGGCCCCTTCATTATCGACAAAGTCAGGCAACGACTCCTACTATCTCGATCGACGCCGAAGCCCCGAGCACGCATAAGAGGGACGACTCCGCAAAGAGACGGAGCGGCCATGGAACGCAAATCTTCTCCGAAGATTTTACAGTTGATGCAGTATGTACCACGCTACCTTTTGTGTTCAAGTACCAAGACTTTGGGCCCCCCGAGACGAGCTCGGGGACTGCCCTTTTTTGTTATCTGTATGATAAGAATTATGCCTTCGAGTATGTTACTCTTTGTTATGCCGCTTGGCACCGGGCTCGACTAGTCGGCCCGGGGACTCGCCGCCTTGCGCTATGAATGCTTCCTGCAGTCGAACAAGTAATGTGCGGTGCCTAAGCCGTCTCTTGTCAGAAGCCGCAGCTCGCAGAGCGACTGATTGGTGGGCAGGAGTAAGGAAGAATGGGCTCCCACATGAAAAATGGCTAAGGACCCATAGCATATACATAGCTTAAGCCGGCTTCCAGCCTTTTGCAAAAACCGACTCTTGAGTAGTCGGCTTGCCGCTTTCTATCCAACTTGTTTAAAAGACTCTAAAAACTGGCCAAGTACTTGCCTTCCCAAGAGTAGCCAAGCACTTGATCCAAACGGCAGTCCGCAGAGTGGTTGTCCGATGGGCAAGGCGGCAACTAAGGGAAGGCGGCAAAGGAAAGAGCCATAAGAGCAATGATCAAGGAAAGATAGAATTAGATAATATTTACACAACATAGGCCCTTGGCCGAATCTTCGAGCAGAAGTTCAAAATAGACCCCGCGGGTGGAATTGTGCGAATTAACAAGTTTTTTCAAAAGACTACCAAAGCAGATAAAATAAAGGCAAGACAGCAGCCTAGGAAGCGGCAGACGGGTTTGGAGGGCCGCAGGAGACGGCGATGTCAGGCGTCGGGGCGGCCGGCTGGGCAGTCTCGGCTTGATCATCTCCGGCGGCCGGCCCTAAATGGCGCTGCTCGTTCTTTGGAGGCCTTGAAGCCGGTGAGGCTGGTCGCCCGCTCCGTCTTCTGGCGCCTCCATCTCATCTCCGTCCTCCGCCTCGCCTTCCTCCTCGGCGCTGGAGCCGATCACCTCCTCCGAGTCCTCGTCGTAATCTGGGTTCATCCCGAACCACTCCGGTGGTGCCTCCCCGCCGTCCTCAGCCCGCTCAGGGACGAAGACGTTGGTGTCCGTGTAGTCGGCGATCTTCCGCAGCCAGCAGCTCCGCCTGGGCCTCTGACCGGAACGCGGCCAGCCGGTCCAGGTCCAGCCCTGGGTACCACGCCTTGACGAATTCCAAGGCCCGGCGCGCTCCAGCCCGGGCCGTGGAACCCTTCCAGGCCTCAAGACGGCCATTGCGACCTCCGGCCCGGTTGGCGATCCGACCGAGTACGCAGAGCCCGGCATGTACGGCCGCCATAGGGTAAATCGCCTGGCGCCCGACACGTTGAAGCCGGGCGCATCCGATGGGCCGCAGCGACGAGCCTCAATGCTCGGCTGCCGTCAAGGGTCCGGGGGCGTTGGCAGCGATCTCAGCACCACTCGCCCTCCGCGCCTCGCGATCAGCCTCAATGGCTTGATTGGCCGCCTGCGTATGGCCGGGGAAGAAGTCTGCCAAGGCGAAGAATAAGCAAGTCAAAAAAAAACAGGAGTCAGCCTGACCAATAGTCAGCGGCTCAAAGAAGGAAAGTAAAGAAACTCACCGTCGACGATGTCCTCGATCTCGTGGAAGCCGGAGGTCAGCTGTGCCTCTTTGTCGTTCCAGGAGGAGCGCTCGCTTTCGAACTCGGCCAGGAGAGCGGCCTCTCTTTGCTCCGCCTCGTCATGCGCCTTCTTAAGCAGCTCCCTTTGCTCCGCCAACAAGGCCAAGGTCGCGCTTTCTGGGCGAGCTTGCTGCACTCCTCCTTGATGCGCAAGGCGGTGTCGGCTGCGCCAGCTCCCGTCCGGAGAGTGGCATTGGCCTTTGAAGAATAAAAAGAAAAGGGACATTAAGTCGTCAACTAAGAAGGTCGCCAGGAAGATCCGGCCCGACTGCTCAGCAATCGGCCCAAATCTCGGGGACTACAGCAAAATGGGTGCGCCTAGCGCCCATGAAAGAAGAAAGAAGACTCACCCCGGCTTCTCGACAGGTCGGCGGTCCGCTTGCCCAGCTCCTCAACGTTGCGGTTGAAGACAGTGGCGTGGAGGTTGTGATACTCTGCGATAAGCATTTCAGACAAGGTAAAAATTTGGAAATCGACGGCCAGAGTTCCGAGCCGCCGCCAAAGAGCCGCCCGAAACTCGGGGACTACACCAGTGGAGTGGGCGCGCCTTACGAGAGAAGAATAAGGAAAAATTCAAAGAAGAAACATACCCGAGCGGCGGTCCGCGACGCCAAGTGCGCCTTGGTGCGATTCGGATGGCGTAGCCTTCGGCTCAGCAACCGCTGAACATCCGAAGCGCTGGTTCAGCGGGCTTTGCCTCTCGCACTCACCCAACGGGCGGCGCTTGTCGCCTCGGCGTCTGGAATGGCCGAAGCTGGCGCGCCGATCTCCAAGGGCGTGGCGCAAGTCGCCTTCTCAAGACGGGCGTGTTGGCGAGGCGACTTGAAGGAGCAGCTTTGCCACCCGTTTTCGATCGGCGGCGGCCGGTGGGTCCGCTTACTGTTTACTCCCGCTCTTAGGCGGCGGAGGCGGAGGCGGCAACGACGCGGTTGCGTCGACATGGAAGCCTCGCCGCCTCCCCTCTCCATGATGGGGAACTCGCTGCCGGCTCCTCTGTGCGCCCGTGAAATCCGGTGGCGGCCTTGAGCTCAGCGGGGTGACGAACAACGCTGATTGGAGGCGCGCGGCCTCCTCGGCTCGCTGCTTAGCCGCGACGACGGCTTCGGCCTCCTCCAGTTTCCTCTGGGCGGAAGCTGCCGCCTTCTCGGCCTCCGCCTTCTCCAGGCGGGCGGCCTCCTCCTCGTCACGCTTCTCCCGCGCGTTCTGCTCCGTCGCCTCCCGGAGGTCAGCGGCTGGGTCAATCCGCCGAGAATTAGCGGACTTCTCTGCCGACCTCATGACGGAGGCGGCGGCGACCCTCTCTAGAGTAAGGGGAGCCCTGATGCAAAGAAGACATGTAAAGATTTGGACAAGATGAATCAGAAGAAAACAAGACAAAGTAAAAGCACTTACGCGGAGACCAGAGGTGGCTTTTTCACTTCCTTGCGGAAGTGGTTAGCCTTGGCGACCGCCTCTTCCCGCTGGGTCGCGGCGGCCGGCCGCCTAGCGAGCTCGGCCCAGCCCGGCGCTTCTTCGCACCGCCTCGACCACCCAAGCCGGCGAAGGAACTCGCGCCCGGATGGCCGACCTTCGGTTGGCGGCGGGGGACGACTTCCGTCTCGCCGTCATCCTCAGGCCAGTCGGCGAAGGTAGCCGAGGGCCTGAAGTCGTCAGCTCCTCCTCCTCCCCCTCCTTCAGCGTCAGCCTCCACCGCCGCGGCCCCCAAGTCAGGGTCATCGACGTCGCTCTCCGCCCGATCGGGGACGAATTCACGGCCGGCCCGTGGTGCCGGGCCGAGGCTGCATGAGGGGATTCTAACTCGAAAAAACCAAAAAAGATAAGAAGTCGGATTCGGCTGAAAAAGAAAACAGAAGAGGAAAAGAGATGACTTACCACAGGCGGGGGGTTGGCGCGCGAGTATGGCTCCTTGCCGAACTGCCAGTCCGCCGTAAGGTTGCAGTTCGCCAGGAAGTTCACCGTGTCCGCCACCTCCGCGTGGGGCATGTCCTTGGAGCACCGGCCATTTGGGGTCGGTGGCGCTCATCTGACAGATCAGATGAGGTCGGCCTTGGAGCGGAAGGACTTGGCGCACCACAGCAAGTCGGCCCTGGGCCAGCCCTCCGTCTGCCAGCCTCCTGAGTCGCGCGACATGGCCAAGGGCGGTGCCTGCATGAGTCGATGTCCTGGCCCGATGGGACCAGCCGGGAGCCGCCTCGACAAAGACGCCCGGCTTCAGAAGCGGGCAGATTAACCCAGCCGCCTTCCGGGCGACGTTCTTCACGAGAAGTAGGAGCGCTGCCACATCTTCACCGATTTGATCAGCCGGGATGGCGGAGAAAGGGTTGTCGCCAGGCCTCCGTGATCGCGATGAAGGTGCCGCGACGCAGCTGGCATGCCGGGCGACGCGGCGTGCGAGCTTGGCTCGAAGAATTCCCCCACAACTCGATGGTGGGGAAGCGCCGAGGAAGCCCTCGCACAGAGAGGCGGCGGCGCCAGCAGCACCACCGTATTCGGAGTGAGGTGGTGCGGTGGAGCCCGTGGAACCTGTGAATGCGGAAGAAGCCGCTCGCCGGCAGCCCAGCACCGCGCATGAGGTGCGAGCGAATATGACCCGCCGCCCTCCTCCGCGCCGCCTTATTTCGCCACGGCGGCGCGCTGGTCTGCACTAAGTTCTTGCCGGGGATGCGGCGCGTCTGGCGGAGGAACTCTATGTGGTCGCCGTCCATCTCAGAGTCGTCCCACACGCCGGAGCGCGGGGCGGGAGGCGTAGCGGCGGATGAGGAGCTCATCTCCGCGGCGTGGCGCGGTTCGGTGCGACGGCGGCAAGAGGAAGAAGAGGCGAGAGGAGGAAGAAGCAAGAGGAGGCGGGGAAGCGGGGAGATGGGTGCGCGTGCTTCGCCCCCCCCCCCCCCCTCATCCCCGCCTACTTATGGACCCACGGGCTGACAAGCCGATGCGGCGGGCGTGGGATTAACTACGCCCAGTACCCCACGCCCCCCATGATTTAACCCACAAAGTTACTGCGCGCAGTAACGACGTGGGGAACCCAACCACCAGCTGCCGCAAGAACGGGATCCGCTTGCGCGCCGAGGCGCGGTAGTGGCGGGCCCCGCCGACAGTGCATGTCTCGTCACGCTGCGTGGGCAGATCGACTTTCCACGAGGCGCCGCGTGACGGGCCCGCGATGGGCAGTATGCGGAAGCTTATCAGCACGCTGCTGATTCCGCCACGACCTTCAACCCTTTGAGGAGCAAGACGGCCTCCTGCGAGTCCGGCTCCAGCTAGTCGGCCTAAGAGAAAGAGGCGAGCCAAGCCCAGATTCTTCCACCAGAGGGATGAAACTGTTGAGGCTCCTCGACATGTTGCCCTTACCAGCTTCGGGGCTACTGTCGGAGTAATGGGCCACGGGTAGGCAAACCTGAGCCCCTAGACCTTTCAAAACATCGGGGCAGACTGCGCCCCTCAAGACCCCAAGACGAAGAGCTGCCTTCTGAGAGTCGGCAGCAGAGCGCCGACTGCCCCTCCCAGCCGAGTCCCAGAGACGGCCTCGAGATGAGCCGACTCCCAACTGGCGACTTCCGGAGAAGCCGGCCATGGGGAGTCGGCCCGCGACTCCAACCACCTCCTGCCTATGCGACTACGGACGGGATGGGATGTGGCCGCCACGCAGCCCGTCCCTACCCCGTTCACGAAGGGCAGGCATGGCCACAGTGCGTCGACGGAGATCTCCGTCCGGCGTGGCACTGTAGCCACGCAGGCCCTGACATCAACCCCGTGGGCAGATCCCTGTACCCACGACGGCCTGTCTGTACGACCCGACGACGGCGGGACCCGCCTGTCGGCGAGAGTGCAGAAGACGGTGAGAGCGCCCCAAGATGGACCCGCTGGGAGTCGGCCCCGAGAGTCGGCCGGCCCCTCCCATGGGCTCCGCACGCCATTAACCAGACAAGACAGGGAATGGCAACAGTGATCGCCCGTCAGGCGGCGGCACTGTTGCCATGACCCCATGACCAAGCCCGCGTCATTAGAAGCGCGGCTACAGTAATCCGCAGCCGGCAAGACCCACCCGCGGCGGACAAGGCTTGTCGGCCCCATGCTGGACCGTCGGCGAGGCCCACTAGTCGGCGGGCCCCAGAAGTCGGCGGAGAAGACGGCGACCTAAGAGACTGACGGCTCGGACCCGCGCCCGGCCGGATTACCATTGTACCCCCGGGGGTAGGCCTATATAAACCCCCCGGGGCACCCATGCAAGAGGTTGGACCCTAATAGATTTAGACACACATAGAGGGAAGAGAAGAGCTAGCCTTGCCCTTCTCCTTCCTCACCCCGAACAGCTCAAGGAGCAACCTTGTACCCACTTTGCCATAGTGATCATGCGGAGACCCCGCAGAGCAGCAGTAGGGGTATTATCTCCACGGAGAGACCTGAAGCTGGGTAAGATTCGGCGTGCATGCCATCGCCTCATCCTGCTTTCTGTGCACCGCGACGTTCTACTCGCCCCCACCATGATAAGCCATCCTTTGGCATATGTCGCACCCAACCCCCGACACAGTGCCATGCAGCGGAAGAAGAGTTGGGGCAGCATGTCCGCGTGGATCGTCTCCTCCTCGTCCGATCTTCCTCGAACAGCCGGTCGTCCAATCCCACGTACGAGTTCGCCGGAGCGGCGCAAGTGCACCGCCTCTAACGGTATCCGCGCGTGCAGGAGGAACACCGTTCGGCGGACTGCTAGGTCCGATCACACAACCGACAGCGAGTGCAGGTGTCTATTCGCAACACATGCAAACCATAGTGACATCGTGGAAGTGATCAACCGCATGAGTGTGCTGCACCTCCACTTTATATAGGTGTCCGTCGCTGGCTCAACACTTGGGCCTCGCACGGACCATAAAGCCCATAAGTCTACTCGGTCACGTTCCTAGTCGATTCGGATCACATCCGAGCAAAGGTGTCCTACGGACCGACCTCGAGGTTCCTTCCCTTAAGCGCGCGACCCCTTAGGTTCAAGTCGGCTTGGTCACAGTTCGGATCACCTCCGACCTGCACGGTTGGTAGCGGCCTCTAGCAAGGCGTGCCGACCACCAAGCAGACTATGAAGCTGGATAGGCGAACACATACAATGTGTCACACTTTTGTTCCCTTTGTCAAGACGATATATGTTGTCGGGCTCAAGGCGAGACTGTCATCCTTGTGCTAGCCCGACCTCTTTCTCGTTCCAAAGGATACCAACCACAATCCGGATTATCTCATAATCCTTGTCGCATGGCCATGCTGTTCTGGTCGGATCACACGAGGGGCCCAGAGTATATCTCTTCTGATCGGAGGGGTAAATCCCATCTTGCTCGACCATGTCTCGCAGCATGGGACCGGACAAACCCGAAACCTACCTTTGTAACTACCCAGTCACGGAGTAGCGTTTGGTCGGCCCAAAGCAAGTCTGTCACCATCCCGAGTACATGCGTCAGCTCAGGTCTTAGGACATAGAACGTATGTTGTACTAGAGACTCACAGATGACATATCTCTACGTCTCATAGTTGGGTCTGCCCGACTCGGACCTTATCTCGACTCGGATCCGACTACGTCTAATCCGACCAGACCTTTCCAAGTCCATATTATCCGGTTAGCATCCAATGCTCCATGGCTAGTGAGACCAAGCCCTCGACCGTGTCATATGCCGTCCTAGTCGGCACAAGGCGTCCACACAGCCCTTTAGACCAGGGACCTTTTAGGACAGTCATCATACAACGCATAGTCCCACAAACAAGTCACATACTTGTTGATACACATCATTGATAATGTCCAAGGACTATCTTTATTCATAAACACATAAGAAATATCATCATACATGATTGCCTCTAGGGCATATCTCCAACAGTCTCCCACTTGCACTAGAGTCAATCAAATAGACATCGAATGCCCATAGCTCTAACGTGCCCCTCATGCTTGGGTTGTGGAAGCGGCTTAGTCAACGGATCTGCAACATTTGCATCCGTGTGAATCTTGCATAACTCTACATCACCATTCTTTACGATCTTCCGTATCGGTGATATTTCCGGTCTATGTGTCTGACCTTGTGGTGATTCCTCGGCTCCTTGGCTTGTGCGATGGCACCAGAATTATCACAATAAAGGTCCAACGGTCTCACCGAGGCTGGGAAAATACCAAGATCATCCAGAAAATGCCGGATCCAAACACCTTCCTTTGCAGCTTCACAAGCCGCAATGTATTCGGCTTTTGTGGTAGAATCGGCCACCGTATCCTGCTTGGAACTCATCCGATTACCTTTGCTCCTCCATTCGGGACGTACACGAATCCGGACTGTGATTGACAATCATCTATGTCGGTTTGGAAACTAGCATCGACGTAACCCCTTACGACGAGCTCTTCCTCACCTCCATAAACTAGGAATATCTCTTTAGTCCTTTTCGGTACTTCAAAATAGTCTTTACCGCTGCCCGGTGACTCTCACAGGTTGGCCTAGTATTTACTTGTTAGGCTTATTGCAAAAGCAACATCAGGCCTTGTACATATCATGGCATACATGATGGATCCGATTGCCGAGGCATACGGAATCCTACTCATCCTGCTTCACTCATCAGATGACGAAGGACTCTGAGTCTCGCTTAACCTTATACCATGTGAGAGCGGCAAGAACCCTTTCTTCACCTCACTCATGTTGAACCGCTTCAACACTTTATCTATGTAATGCGTTCTGGCTTAAGCCGAGCAGCCTCCTCGATCTATCTCTATAGATCTTAATGCCTAAAATATATACTGCCTCACCAAGGTCTTTCAACGAAAACTTGCCATTCAATGACTCCTTGACAGAGTTTAGCATCGAAACATCATTTCCGATCAGTAGTATGTCGTCCACATACAAGATCAAAAACACTATAGAGCTCCCACTTAACTTCTTGTATAAACAAGAGTCCTCTTCGCTTTTGATGAAACCGAGACCAGTGACGACCTCATCAAAACGAATGTTCCAACTCCGAGATGCTTGCTTCAACCCATAAATGGATCTCTTGAGCTTGCATACCTTACTAGTGCTAGTCGGATCGACAAAACCCTCGGGCAGTATCATATACACGTCCTCGGTTAAATTTTCGTGAAGGAAAGCCGTTTTGACATCCATCTGCCATATCTCGTAATCGAAATATGCAGCTATAGCTAGTATGATCCTCACCGACTTTAGCATCGCTACCGACAAGTAAGTCTCGTCGTAGTCAATTCCTTGAACTTGTCCATAACCTTTAGCGACAAGCCGAGCTTTGTGGATCTGAACATTTCCATCCACATCGGTTTTCTTCTTAAAGACCCATTTGCAACCAATGGCAGTTACGCCAGGTGGCGGATCAACCAAGTCCCAGACTTGATTCTCATCCATGGACTTTAACTTGGATCTCATGGCCTCCAGCCATGCCTCGGAATCTAGGCTCACCATCGCTTCCGCATATGTGGCCGGCTCGTCGCTTTCTAGCAACAATACATCGCGCACTCTGCGCAATCTTTCTGACCTCCGTGGTTCTGGTGCCGCTTCCACTACAGGTTCCCTGACTGACTCCGGTATGATCTCATCACCAGCCGAGCCGTCCCCGAGTGGTCATCGAATTTCTTCGAGTCGAACCGTCCTCCCACTGGCCTCCCGACTGAGAAACTCTTTCTCAAGGAAAACCCGTTCGAGCAACAAACACTTTGTTCTCTTCCGGTTGTAGAAGTTATATCCCAAGGTTTCCCTCGGATATCCCACGAATATGCATTTATCCGACTTAGGTGTAAGCTTGTCCGACATAAGTCGCTTGACAAATGCTTCACAACCCCAAATCTTTAGAAAAGACAAACTGAGTCTTCGGTCCACATCTCATGTGGTGTCTTGTCTACGGATTTTGATGGTACCCTATTAAGTGTGAAAGCTGCAGTTTCTAGAGCGTATCCCCAAAATGACAAGGGTAAATCTGATTTGCTCATCATAGACTGGACCATGTCCAACAAGGTCCTATTCCTCTGTTTCGACACGCCGTTTCTCTGTGGCGTACCCGGAGGTGTGAGCTGAGGTACTATACCTCGACTTTTCAGATGATCACCAAACTCATGGCTCATGTACTCACCTCCACGATCGGATCGCGAAGCTTTATAGTCTTGCCGAGCTGATTCTCAACCTCATTCTGAAACTCTTTGAACTTTTCAAAAGTCTCCGACTTGTGCCTCATCAAATAGATATATCCATATCTACTCAAGTCGTCGGTAAAAGTCACGAAGTACTGATAGCCACCTCTGGCGGTTGTGCTCATTGGACCACACACATCACTATGTATAAGTTCCAATAGCTTGGACGCCCTCTCGCAACTCTTTGCGAAAGGAGACTTAGTCATCTTGCCGAGCAAGCATGATTCACATGTCTCGAACGACCCAAAGTCGGACGGGTTAGAGCCCATCATCATGGAGCTTCTTCATGCGTTCAGACTAATGTGTCCAAGCCGGCAATGCCGTAAGTATGTCGGATTTATCTCATTAGGCTTATGCCTCTTGACATTCACGTTATAGACCGGTTCCTATTCTAGATTCAATATAAATAGCCCATCAACAATGGGTGCATAGCCGTGGAACATACCATTCAAAAATATCGAACAACCATTGTCCTTTAAATTGAATTCATAACCTTGACTCATCAAACATGAGGCAGAAATAATGTTCCGACTAAGTGCAGGAATGTAATAACAATTATTCAATTCCATAATGAATCCGGAAGGAAGCTGGAGCTGCATCGCGTCGACCTCCAACGCAGCAACTCTTGCTTTGTTGCCGACCACGATGTCAATCTCCCCTTGTGCCACATGCCTAGTTCTTACCAGCCCCGCATCAAGTTGCAAATATGAACAACCGATCCGGTATCAAATACCCAAGAGCTACTAGGTATGTCGGCAAGGTAAATGTCTATAACATATGCAACAAGTGTACCTTTGCACGAAGAAGCATTTCCGGCCTTCTTGCCATGCTCGCAAGCCACTTGCTACAGCTTCCTCTTTCGGTGACCGGTCTCCTTGCGTTGATAGCGAGCGGTCTTGAGTCCGTCCAGACTTGGTAGCGGCAGAGGTTACCGTCTCCGTGCCCTTTGCCTTAGCCTTTTTCTTGGACCGACTCTTCTTGAACTTAGCCGATTTCTGCACCATCAACACTTGATGCGTGCCTTTCTTAATATCCTGCTCTGCCACCTTGAGAATCCCATGCAATTCAGTGAGCTTCTTATCCATGCCATGCATATGATAGTTCGAGATGAACGTCCCATAGCTGGGCGGAAGAGAACCCCAGAACTGCATCTGTAGCGACTCATCCAAGAGCGGGAAGCCCAAACGATCCAAAGCTTGCACATATCCGATCATCTTGATCACATGTGGGCTCGATGGATCACCTTCCTTCAGCTTACAATCCATCAAGGATCGCCAGACGTTGAACCTTTCGGTCCTAGCATGTGTCCGAAACATGCTCTTGAGACTCTCGATCATATCGTAAGCCTCAACATTTTGAAATGTTGTTGCAAATCAGGCTCCATACAAGCCGGCATCGCATACCGTGGCATTAGCATTATCGGCAGGTTCCTCCGGAAGTGGATCCTCTAGAACATGTTCCTTTTTATCATGCTTGAGAACAATTCTCAGATTTCTATACCGTGTGATAAAGTTTGTTCCATTCAGTTTATCCTTTTCCAGAATTGATTTCAATGCAAAGTTGGGTTGAGCAGGTGGTGCCATTGATCTACAACAGAAAATATGCAATCACTAAGCAATGTGTTTATGTAGAGTAATTCTAGTCTAAACAGAAATAATCCCAATTGAAGTCGCATCCTCCGCAAAACTCTCAAAGGTGATTCAGATCCGACTAGCGCATGCGACTAGTGAGCTTTAGCATCATCGCTAGCCAACATACCTATCCGGTAAGCAACTCCTTGCTAATCGTATCTCTATCGACTCATCGGCCGGAAGGTATCTTATACCCGGCTCCCAACCTTCTTTGCCACAAGGCCCAAAACCGCTTTTGATAGCCTTGTCAAGTTAACTCGATGCAAAGGTGCATGTCCGTGTCCGACACGAACCCTCGGTTCAAGGACACCCAAAGAAGACCCCAATTTTATGAGCCCACTACTAGACGTACTTGACGTGCGAAGGTGCAACATCGGGGATGGCAATTCGCTTGATATTCATGAGGGATCATTCTATCATTCTAACATACATAGAAACAAAGAAGCATAACAATCACAAATATAACATATATTGTGAAATAGTATGGCTCATTCATGGACGTTCTTCCAGGTCGGCTCCGACTCCGATGACCATCTACAAACTCCATCTTGTTTGTCACGCCGGGACGCCAAGCCGCCAACCTAATCTCTATTATCCAACTACTACAACTAGCAATGAATTTACATAGAGTCACAAGTCGACGCGCAGGTCGTTATACAATATAATGACAGCACTTTGGCTCCTGCCGGCTAGGGCTGGACCAAAAGCTCGTAGCTCGCGAGCTTAATGAGCGCTCGATAGTTCGGCTCGTTAAGCTCGTAGCTCGCTTCTTAATGAACAGAGCCAATCATTGATTTTAGCTCGTTAAGCTTAACGAGCTTAACGAGCGAGCTAACGAGGTTCATGAGTAGCTCGTTAAGCTCGTTAGTAACAACACAACATATATTTTCATATTACATGACAAACTTTTTGTAGCACCTCAGCCCATCTATTTAATCTAATCGACATACGAGGCAACATACTACTTCACTTCTTTTTGTAGTCACAATATTTTATCTTGAAAACCATACCTACACAATCATCATGTATATCATAACACATTATAATCTGTTAATGAGCGCTCACGAGCTTAACGAGCTTCAAACGAGCCGAGCCGAGCAGGGTTTTCTGCTCGTTAATCTTAACGAGCTTAACGAGCCGAGCCTTAACGAGCACGAGCTTAACGAGTACGAGCTTAACGAGCCGAGCTGCTCGTTAGTCCAGCCCTACTGCCGGCCGACAAACATGACACGCAGGCCATGTATAAATTACACACATGCATCACATACACATGAGCCATACTATTCACATCAAACCTGCAAAACAAAGTTATGCATAGAATCGCATTCTACCGGTTTGTGTGTCTGAACGAATACACGGCGCTACGCACACGGCGGTCCCGCCGATCTTATCGATCATCGCGAATCCGATTCGGATTTACGTTTCACTATTAACCCCGATGGCGGATGACCGACCGGTAGGGGTAGATCGTGTCACGACCTCATCGATCCCGATTGACAGAAAACATAGCCTCAACGATCCCCATGCGCAGTTGATCACATCAACCGTGCACATAGCCGATCTCTTCAAGGACAACAGATCTCATCTGCCACCTCCACATATCTAATATGCATATGATCTGAATCCAAATCATATAGCAGTAGCTCTGATACCACTGTTGGGTTCTATGGTAGGGTGTGTCGACTGCAAATTAAAATTTTCCTACGCGCAGAACATCCAGGAACATGCTACGGGAGATGGATCACATATCATTACCACTAGACGCGCAGTGCCGTGCAGCCGAAGAAGAGTTGGGGCGGCACGTCCGCGTGGATCGTCTCCTCCTCGTCCGATCTCCCTCGAACAGCCGGTCGTCCGATCCCACGTACGAGTTCGCCGGAGCGGCGCAAGTGCACCGCCTCTAACGGTATCCGCGCGTGCAGGAGGAACACCGTGCGGCGGACTGCTAGGTCCGATCACACAGTCGGCGGCAAGTGAAGGTGGCTATTCGCAACACATGCAAACCCTAGTCGCAGCCGAAGCGATCAATCGCATGAGTGTGCCGCACCTCCACTTTATATAGGCGTCCGTCGCAGGCTCAACACTTGGGCCTCGCACGGACCCTAAAGCCCAAAGTCTACTCGGTCACGTTCCTAGTTCAGTTCGGATCACATCCGAAAGCGGTGTCCTCTGAACCGACCTCGTGAGGTTCCTTCCCTTAAGTCTTGCGACCCCTTAGGTTCAAGTCGGCTTGGTCACGATTCGGATCACCTCCGACACCTTGCGGTTGGTAGCGGCCTCTAGCAAGGCGTGCCGACCACCAAGCAGACAATGAAGCTGGTTAGGCGAACCTGTAGAACGTGTCACACTTCTGTTCCCTTTGCCGCATGATATATGTTGTCGGGCTCAAGGCGAGACTGTCATCCTTGTGCTAGCCCGACCTCTTTCTCGTTCCAGTGATACCGACCATAATCCGGATTATCTCATAATCCTTGTCGCATG
This sequence comes from Aegilops bicornis, assembly GCA_021605145.1. NCBI lineage: Eukaryota > Viridiplantae > Streptophyta > Magnoliopsida > Poales > Poaceae > Aegilops > Aegilops bicornis. Next base: position 821,790,117 of record CM038670.1, read on the forward strand.
GCCATGCTGTTCCTGGTCGGATCACACGAGGGGCCCAGAGTATATCTCTCCTGATCGGAGGGGCAAATCCCATCTTGTTCGACCATGTCTCGCAGCATGGGACCGGACAAACCCGAAACCTACCTTTGTAACTACCCGATCCACGGAGTAGCGTTTGGTCGGCCCAAAGCAAGTCTCATCACCATCCCGAGTACATGCGCCACTCAGGTCTTAGGACATAGAATGTATGTTGTGCTAGAGACTCACAGATGACATCTCGCTGCGTCTCATAGTTGGGTCTGTCCGACTCGGACCTTATCTCGACTCGGATCCGACTACGTCGAATCCGACCAGACCTTTCCAAGTCCATATTATCCGGTTAGCATCCAATGCTCCATGGCTAGTGAGACTAAGCCATCGACCGTGTTATATGCCATTCTAGTCGGTTGCGCGTCCACACAGCCCTTTCGACTAGGGACCTTTTAGGACAGTCATCATACAATGCATAGTCCCATAAACAAGTCACATATTTGCTGATACACATCATTGATAATGTCCAAGGACTATCTTTATTCATAAACACATAGGAAGTATCATCATACATGATTGCCTCTAGGGCATATCTCCAACACCTCCTCCAGTTGGGGTGCTGCATTGAAGCCTACTGCCCGTACGTTCGTCGGGAAGCAGGTATTTAAGCGCGGCTCCGACGCCGTCCACACCACACTCCTCTCCTTTCCTCTTCATTCACCGTCGTCGATCCTCCTCTCTTCTCTGCGACGATGCCGAAATCATGGTTCTCTGCGACAACAGGTGGCTCCGGAACTCCTTCGAGATTTGGATCGTGGCGCCGCCGTCTTTCTTCAGTGCCATCGTCCTCCACGGTGCCCGGCTCCTCCGGGAAGTAGGAGAAGGAGCCGGGCGATGAAGGCGTACATGGAACTTCTCCTTGAGCGGTCGCTCGAGGACCGTGGTCCGTCGTTGCCTCTCCACTATGTCAAGGCAGAGTCGCCGGCGCCAACTCTCCGGCGTGTCAAGCACGAGCCTTCCTTCCTTCGGCGCAACCGCGACGTCCAAATCACACGTCCCTCTCCTGCGCCCTTCCGCCGCTTGAAAGACGACTCCCATGACGACGACAGAGGTGCCACCGGCCAGGCATACAAGGTCACCGTCCACAACAAACTAGATTAGGTTTTTCTAAGTTTTGTAGTTGAACGAACAAAATATCATCCGGTTTATGTAAATTATATTGAATTTCATCTTGTTTGCATGATATTTGTCAGTTTGGTTTAAATATTGTTTGTAGCATTGGATAGCCGGCTTGATATCGATGTCCCATACGCGTCCGCGGACAAATACTATGTCCATTTTGAGGAGATGCCCCGAGTGTTTTAGTCCCGCAAAATTAAACGATCACCATAGGAAAAACTTCTAAGGTTGAATTCCTGTGAACCAATGGAGCTCTCTTATGCTCAATGCTGTGCCAACACACATACAAAGGGACTACTGTGCAGCTGCACCATCAACCCTGTTGTCTCACAGAATACCGTACACGCAACGTGTCATATACTCCATCCGTTCCTAAATACATATAAGTCTTTGTAAAGATTACACTATGGATCATATACAGATGTAATATAGATGCATTTTAAAATGTAGATTCACTCATTTTGCTTTATATGTAGTCCATAGTGGAATTTCTACAAAGATTTATATTTAGGAATGGAAGGACTAGATGCTTGACCATTTGTGGAAGCAGGATCGATGAAGTTCCTTACAGTACAACTCTAGTCTCAGAGACTAGCATTAACATACGATTGTTCCGCTTTCAGAGGTTTCACGGAACATGAGCAGCTAATGGCTTCATTGCAAAAGCACAGCATGAAACTTGGAATCTCATCTGGGCAGCGCAACACCTAATACATACACACGCTAAGTTAACAAGTCCAAAAGACCAAAGGATCCTACTGCATAAACTTAGGATTTCACAGCTTCTTCTGCTTCCATTGCCCCATTTTCTGCCATGAGCATTCTGTACACCCTCCTAGAGTATACTGGTCCCACCTTTTTGCTTTCCTCGCCGAGGTTATCTTCACACTTCAGGTCTTTAAGCAAAAGCTCCTTCTCGCGATTCTGTTACATAAACCGAGTTATAAGGCATTACAGTCAAGCTATTGCACTGTACTTTAGAACGTGGTAAGAGGCTGGCGCTCACACTTTTATTGGGATCCATATATACATTCAGAAGAGATCTCATGGTATGGTACTTCTTCCAGATTGCCAGGGCAAGCCTTGGCTTGACTTTGGGGATAGCTAGTAGAGACATAAACCTGTCGCGGATGAGAAGAATTAGCACAGGATACCCTGCAAACATGTTACTCTCATCTAAAAAGTTGAAAGTCAAAACTGGTGAGTTAGTTGGATGGATAGTCGGAGGCTAAGACAAGTTTTGTTCATGCTTAATATGGCCACAACTAACCTAAGCAAATTACATCGGCCACAAAACCCTTGTGGACTACCATTTATTGTACAAAAGTTCCACCATATGACTGAAGGTTTTTTATTTATTTTATACCCTTGTCCATTACCATTTGTTGTACAGAAGTATAATTCATTTGCCATATTAGTTTAGAACTTCAACCAAAATTCCATTTCACAAAAGGAAAACAAAGGTAAGGACCAAACTGCAGGTGAACTAATGCAGAAAGTGAGAGTAGTGGAAATGTGCTCCTTAAAATAGATCAAAAAACAGGAACAGAACAGTTTTAAACTTAATAGGGGCAGCCCGATGCATGTAGCTCCCGCTTGCGCAGGGTCCGGGAAAGGGTCCAACCACTTTGGGTCTATAGTATGCAGCCTTTCCCTACATTTCTGTAAGAGGCTGTTTCCAGGAGTTTTAAACTTAATAGGAAAGGGAAAAAATAACACAGAACATTAAATGGAAATGCCATTTAGTATATACTTCCAAGCAGAACTTACCAAGTATCCTTCTTAAGCTGATCTTTATTCACAAAATCATTTGGGACTATCACACCATTAGCTTGCACAGATAACCATGACAATTGCTTCCTGTGGAACAGTTAAAGGGAACATTAATAAAAACATGCAACTGCTACAAACAAACCTGCACCTAGTGGGGATGAAAGTTACTCCCTCCGTCCCATAATGTAAGACGTTTTTTGACACTAGTGTAGTGTCAAAAAACGTCTTACATTATGGGACGGAGGGAGTATATTTGAATTGAACTATCTGACAGTAGCTGATATTGCGTAACACATTTGTAGGCATTAGGAGGTACGTGTTTCATTTCTTTTAGAGGGAGAACAGTCGACAGAAACTGGCTGCTACATGGAACATCAAGGTCACAATAGAGGAGCTATAACAGAGGTCAGAGACGGAGGCACTGTGTTTTGCTATCTTTCTCTACAGAAAGTTTACAGTGTTAGAGGTGTGACTTAAGTGAACCTTGACATATTTATCCCCTTATTTTGTCAAATGAAGGACCAGCGACTAGCAAAGAAGCATGTGAACTGAAATTAGTGAGGCTGAAGTGAAAAAAAAAAGGTACCAAACCAGTTCTAATATGAGGCACATCCATCTATAATAAAAAAGCATGTACATGACAGCTGTAGAAATAAAATGACTGCCTTATAAGCAGTTAATAATGTATAATACCAGAATCTAGTACTCCCTCCGTCTAGAATTACTTGTCACAGAAATGGATAAAAATGGATGTATCTAGAACTAAAATACGTCTAGATATATCCATTTCTCCGACAAGTATTTCCGGACAGAGGGAGTACATGGCATATGTATACAGGTATACCCTTACTATGATTGAATTGATCTGATATAGAAATGTCTGAACAGGAGCAACCACAGAAAGCAATTAAAGAACAGGGAAGTAAAAAAAATAGATAAAATTGCAAGAAAGAGCAAAGACCATCTGAAGTTAAACATCCTTATCTAAAAATGCAACTTGCCTGAATTTGCATTTTGCAAGACTAGTTGTCAAGCGAACAACGTGCTCTGCTAGTTGATCCTCATCTGCGCAATCCTTGGAATGAACTCTATCGTAGTGTGTTACTAATTTGCACAAAACCTACAAAATAAATCTATTACAAATTCTAGTTAGGAAAGTTCAGGAAAAATCTAATACAGTTGAAAACTGACCTGTTCCACAGGTGGACGTTTCCATCTATTAGAACTGTCCGAATTCTTATACTGGCTTTGATCTCTGAAATGCCAAATTAAAAGATAAGGCACTTTAGCAAGATTAAACTATGGGAAACTGATATATTTTCTGTACCTAAAAGTTACATTAGAGGAAATATTGAATAACATCATGCAGAACAACCATGCAAGTCAGTTCTTTCCTTCCTCGACTTTTTTATGTATGCATGAGTTAGTTATGGTTTATAGAATAAATAGGATAAAAGGACATTACAACCAAGCTATCAGTGGCACGGAAGTAGCAGTGGGGAACCCCCCTAGTGTATAGTTCAGGTGAACACACACCAATGAGGAAGTAAAATTAGCATGCCGAAGTTACCAATAATGTTGTCAGCTACTTTCTGCTGTGCACTAAGAACTATCAGTCATTGGCAAAGAAAAGGACCACATAGATAAAACAAAAACAGTTGGCATGGTAATTCAGACTTAGATGAACTAACCTATCATATATGTATTTCATCAATTTATGAGTGACATAGCAAATAGTGAAAGTTGGATAGAGACTTCGAGCTTCGAGAACATGATCCAAGAACTTTCCACTGCTTATAAGATCACAGAATTCCTCAGCTTGGAGCACAAATAGGATATATGGCTCCAAAGCTGGCTCCTGCATAAAAGACATGTCACTCTTAGGATATATTCCTCCGCTCGGAGATAAGTGGCATGGTTTTAGTTTAAATTTGAACTAGAAGCATGTCACTTATTTCCTAACGGAGGTAGTATATAAACATGATGAGGTCATGGTACTGACATATGCACAAAGATATACCCTCTCCTTCCCAAAATATAAGGTGTGGTTGACTTTTCAAGGTCTTTGATGCAGGACTTTAACCATTAATATATACCAAAGTGCATTGATTGAACATGTATAAATGATATCGTCATATTTGTCTTGCAAAATAATTTTAGTTCATGCCTTTTAACTCTTTATACTAATTTTGTAGACATGCAATAAGTAAAAAAATCATAATCACAGTTGTGTGATAAAGACGGGAAAAAGTCAAACACGCCTTATATTTTGGGAAGGAGGGAGTACCACTTTAGGGCATTCATGAGGTGGTTACAATGATAATGAATTTTCCATTCCATGTTCCCTTGGCTCTATCACTTGTTGCAATTTTGCGCCACAAAACCATGTACAAAGCAAGGCGCTGAGAGAGGTGCTTGTAAAAATAAACCATTTTTTGCTTAAGCACCGGTGCTTGTTTTTATAACAGATGTACATAAGTAAGCATCTGTGCTATACAAAGCACTCATGCAAGTTTTGGAAAACACTCCCACAAGGACACAAATGTAAAGTTGAACATGATCAATTTCATATTTTGTGCATTGAAATATTGAAGGAACTGAAGTATGATTAGGCATGGGCAGAATTGACTGAGTACTTAGCTACTCCCTCCGTTCCAAAATAGATGACTCAACTTTGCACTAAAGTTAGTGCAAAGTTGGGTCATCTATTTTGGAACGAAGGGAGTACATGACTGGCAATATCTTAAATCATAAGCATGTTTATGTCAGAGGTCTGTAAGGATAGATCTAATCACTTACCAAGCATACATAAAATTTGACCCAGAAAAAGCAAACAGTATTTTTTCCCAAGAATAAGTTTTACCATTTTAGAAAGGCATATGTTGTTTAGCATCAACTAAGGGCCAGTTTATTTGCAAGATTCTCCCAGAATCGGACCCCTCCCCAGCTTCTCCCAGAATCTTTAGAACCCATTTGTTTTACAATCCTAGCTAATTAGACTCTGAGCCAACACTAATAAGAAAACCTGAGTTCTGGGCTTCTGGCGCTGGGTCACAATCACAAATCCTTATAAACTAAACTTGGTCAAAGGAAGCAACATCACAATATGACAGCTATTATATGACTGATAAGCACCTGATCACTTGGAGAAACCATCTTCCACAAAATTGATCCCCTCATTGGATTACGTTCAACTTGATAGGTAAGTTTCTTTTCTGAAAACATTGTCAGGAGAGCACCTGGTCGCAAAGGTCCAGTTATCTCAGCAGCAGAGAAAGATAAAGACAATGCATGATAATAGATAACATGGCATATGACTATCTTGATTTGTGTTGGTTTAATATACCTGCGATTGAGCCAGTTTCTATGACCTTTGGGTCAATCTTGGCGACAATAAATTCTAAAGCGTTTTTTCCTGAACCCCAGCCTGCTTTTTCTTTGGCCAACTTTTTTTGCTCAGCTTGTTTTATTTTATCAGCTTCTTTTTGCTTCCTTTTTTCCTGCAAATAAATAGCACCCTCTCAATATTCTCTATTCACTGTAAAGCACCACAGCAAACATGTTCCTCTGTAAAATACTTTACAAGCCAAACCTCTCGCTGTCGTTTTTTCTCTTCGATCATTTTGTCTTTCTCTTCTTTATTTAGTCTCTTACGTCCCTATATAATGCACAAAAGCCTCTTATTTAAGTTGCATCTTTTGTGAAACTGAACTAATAAGTTACATGCTCAATCAGCCAAACCTGTTTTACCTTTCTTTCGTTGATCGGTCGTGCATTCTCTTCCATGTTGTGGTCACCCTCTTCTTGTGGAGAAGAATTTCCACAGGGTAAAATCAACTTGGCCAATGGCTCTATGGTCCCAAAGTCATCCAACTCGTCATCACTATCCAGAGATATTGGACAAGAAGCTCCTGTAAGGCACAAATACGAGTAACTTGGTTACTACTACAAAATTGTAGGCAAATTATGATGAGTCCAGACACCAAAACATGCATTGGCATAGGGCGTCTCCCACATAAGAAATGGAAAGAAAAAAATCTCTCTAAGAGCTAGGAGTTGAAATTCTTGGCTTTGGTGTAAATAGGATATAGGTATCTAACAATAATTAGTATATAAGTGAGCAGTTGGATAAGCGGATATACAGTATAAGTGTATCAATAAACCAACATGTTATTGAGAAGCCAAATATAATAGAGATGAACTTGAATGGTCAAGAAGCCCAATTATTCTCCATGAAGCCCAGTTATTCTCCATGAAATCAATACATAAGTAGCAACTTTAAGTTCCTTGGTCAGTTAAGTCATCAAAGGAATTTGCGGCTATTTGTCCTGCATGTGACAGATGTTGAAACAAACATGGACCAACAAATCAGCTCAAACTGCGCAGCAGAGCTAACAACTCATAACTTCTCTATCTGGTGTACAAATTACTGGTCTCAGTACAAGCATTAACTTCCACAAAATAGCCAGCATAATCCAATATACTAAACATTTTAAGCGGCATACATTGAATTCTTTAAATGGCTGCCTCTCTTGATAAGGAGAGCTAAATGACTTGCATCGTACCGAATAACTATAACTAATTTCCAACTATTTTGCCACACAGCAACTTCCATAAATAAACCAGGTGTTCCTAATTCATAGTGATCGACACTCGGTTCTCAGATCTAAAAGGGGAAAACGACTATATAAAAGCTTAAGTCGAGAAACTTCACCAGACGAATCAAGCGCGCGGCCAGTCGAAGAGGAGCCTGGGACACTGGAAGGCCCAGACGAGCGCGGGGTGCTGTAGGCTGGCAGTGTCCCCGCGACAGCAATGTCCGGGATCTTCGGAACGAACGGCGAGGGAGGCGTGTCGTCGAGGAGGAGGATCGGCGTCGGGGACGGGCGCCGCCTCGGCGGGGGAGGGGTGTCGTCGTCGAGGACGATCGGGGTCGCGGACGCGGACGCGGAGGCGCGCCGCTTCGGGACGGTCGGGGAGGGGGTGAAGGCGTCGAGGAAGTCGAGAGAGTCGAGGGCCGCCGCGGGCGAGGGAGCGGCGCGCCTCTTCGGGGCGGGCGGGGAGGGGGAGAAGGCCCCGAGCCAGTCCGGGGAGTCGAGGTCCGCCGCGGTGGAGGGAGTGGCGCGCCGCTTCGGAGCCGGCGGGGAGGGGGAGAAGGCCCCGAGGAAGTCCGGCGAGTCGCCGGCTGCCGCGGTCGGGGGAGTGGCGCGGCCGCGCCTGCCTGAGAGGAGCGCGGGAGATGAGGCGGCCACGCCGACGCCGCCGCCGTCGTCGTCGTCGTCGATGATCTCGACGACGGGGGCCAGGGTCGCCATCGTCGCCGCCGCTTCCCGGTCGGGGTTACCGCGCTCGCAGTTGGATGGGGATTCTGGGGCGGTTTCTGCCGAGACGGCGGGCGGGGTTTTCGATTTTGGGGGTTTCGCGGGTCGGTGGCTTCTCTGAGACGCCAGCGGGCACTTTGGAAGGGGGAGAAAAAAAAACAGGGCTATCCGAGACAGAGCAAATCACTCTTGCTTGAACCTGTCCCGATGTCATCGTTGAATTATTATTTTTCAAAAAGGACCCTGGCATTAAAAGAAACATAGGACAGTACAAAGCACCTCAACAAAAACAAAAATTCTTGCAAAACAAATTACAACGGAATCCTTGAGATGCCCTTCGTCTTCAACCTTCAGACCGTGTCGACTGCGCGTCGCCGATGCCGCTCCTCCCTGAGCAGGCCTGGCGTAGTTGGATGCGGACGGGAAGTGGACAAACAGGTCAAGAAGACCACATCCGTCCCGGAGTGAAGGAGGAAGAAACGCTGATGAAGCTTCTTAACGATCCATAGATCCCCACAACCAGAAGAAGTCCTCAAGAACCACACCACTCCCAAAAGCTTCTCGACGTCATCGCCGAGATGGGCTGAAGTCGGGGAGACTATTGGACAAGACGCCCGCGCCTAGTTGAAACTGACCTTTGTTCAGCAGGTCCCATATCTTTCGTTTCAACATTGTCATTTGATCGTATATAATTAAAATGTAGTTGATCTCGCTAATATTTACATTAACATGCAACCTTGTCATTTCAATATGTAACTATGCATCAGAAAAGGCTCACCGTAAAATTTAATCATGCATGCAAAAAAGCTTAAGACCCCCTTTAGAAAAATGGAGGATCAGAAATTTTCATATACTAGCACACTTCGAACCTTTGGTTCAAAGGAGTGTACCCAAAAAATGGAATAAACTTTCCTTTGGTCCCAGTACAGAAAAAAACTCATAAATTTACAATCCGCTTGGAATTCTCTTTCAAATTCATATGCGAGAAGAACACATGCTAGTTATTCTTTCCACATGGTTTGACGTGCATTCGATTCTATTTATTAGGATTCTTGTGTTTTCCCTATTCTTATGAACCGAGCATCCAAATCCGCAAAATCCATACGTTTTACAATCTCGTGTTTTACACATGCATTTCTATCCAATTCGTGTGTGTGCTTTCATTTCCAAAGAAGGCCTGAATGTTTTCATTATGTTATGCTATTTAGATTCAATAAATAGTTATAATTATACAATAATCATATGTATTTGTAGTTTTGTTCTTTTATACTATTAATTCAAATATTCATGTAAATATAACCAAATCTCGTTGAAATATATGTCAAACAATTTCCATGGCAACACGCGGGATATCGTCTAGTCGACTTTAGGGCTAGAGTATTACATAATTCATATCTTGATTCATGCAATGGACAGGTATTTGGAAAAAGAAGGTTCCTAGCATGAACACCAATTACAGTGAAAAGGGGGAACACATAATAATAAAACTTAAACACTCATAGGAGAGTTTGAAAAATGCAAGATGGTCATTTCCATAGATTTCTCCACTTATCATAAGAAGCAAACAATGTGCCACGAACATTGAGTGACACACCTACATCTACAGTGGTGGTTCATGAGGTGTCCACGGTGCAAATAATGTATGACTACGAACATATATAATGTGAAGGGTGCGTTTGGATCCAAAGTATTTTTGCAGTTTTCTGAAAATATTGTGGTTTCTGAAATAACTATGGTATTAAATACTTTGAGGTGTTTGGATAAAACAAATACTGTAGTTTTCCATACCAAGGTATCTATCATACTGTGGTTTTTTTGCTGTATTTAAAAAAGAGGTCAGGACCTCTTTTTTATAAACTGAACTGAGAGAACGCGTCGCCTGGTCTACGTCCAAAGTTGATAAAATGAGATACGAAGTGCGTCTGATTATTAGGTGCTTCAGGTTTGGTAGTTAGTTTCTCTACAGAGACGGCACGCTCTTGAGTATATCCATTGGTCGTTGGAGCACTTGTATGCAGCAGGCTAAAAGCTAACTACCCAATCGATTCTACGTGCATATAATGCTGCATGCATTGGGCGTCATTTCTACGTGCAGATCAGCTCCATGAGTATAGTTGAGCAGGGCGCAGCGAGTCAAAACAACACTTGCCAAATTCATCGGTGGTTTTGTCAAAACTGAGAAAAACTATGGTTTGTAAAAACCGAAGTATTCATTGCCCACACATTTAGAAACTGAGGTTTTGAATTACTATGGTTTTTCAAAAACGGAGCTGCCAAACTAAGCCGAAATGTAAACAATGTACCATGGTGCGTGTCATCTTGTGGGGTGGGGCCAATGCCCCCCTCCCCCGGGTTTGGCTCCTCTGCAGTTAGGTTATTACTGTTCCGGTAATGTAGCTAACTTGATCCGCGGTCTATTCTAATCTAAGGGCTCGTTTGGTTGTCCTGGATCCCCCCGGTATCCCCACCCCACCCTTTCCCTAGGTAGCTGTCACCGGTGAAAAGCCATCTCGGTGCTATCTAACTGTGAATTTGTTGGATGAGAGAGAGAGATATCATGCCCCATCTCTGTCAAATCCCTGGGCAAAAAAAAAACTACCCCCGACTCCATGGAAGATTTCCCTGCCTCTCTCTCTCTCTCTCTCTTCTCTGCTCGAATGGATCAGACCACTGCGGCCGTTCTGGTCGACTTCATCTCATCGCCGCACAATTGTCTGAAGAAAATTACACCCGTGCTTTTCTTATCCTGGAATTTCTCTCCCCGGCAACCAAACATAGCCTAAAGGTTGTCCTTTCTCCCCCTTCGTCTCTGTATTGAGCCTTTTTTTGGGACGAGACTAGCCTGCTCCCCCGTCGTGTGCCCATCTGTGCTCCCGCGTACGTGGCTTGTTTTGATTGAAACAAAATAAGGCCCGGCCCCACCCTCTTAAAATCAGGGGGGAGATGATTAGATTAGAAAAAGAAAAGGAAAAAAGACAGCCGTAGGATGAAGTGGGAGCACGGATGGGAGCATGGGAAGGGAGCAGGCAAATCGGATCCCTTTTTTTGGAGTGCGCGCCGAGGCCGCCGCCGAGCTAAGTCCCTTGTGTTCAGGTGCCGCTCCGGCCAGCCGACATGCTCCTATTTGTGCACGCCATGCGCGATGCAAACGACCGGTTCATGAGCTAAAAGAGTCCGGTGTTGGAGTATCGTTGGAGTCCTTCTTGCCGGCCACCCCCGGTACGAGCCGGCGACACGAGGTGGATGCTAGTCGTGTGCGTGCCTCGTCCTCCTTTATCACGGCCAGCGCCGGCAGCAGCCAGCGTGTTGGACTCCTCGGGGGCGCGTCTAGGCATGAGACATGGACGGCACGGCGGACATGAGTGTTGATCGTTTTCTTGTTCGGCCTCGTCGCCTTTTGCCATGCGTGGCATCATCCTGGTTGATATAAATGGCAGCGGCATTGCTGCGCCTGCGCGGCTATGTGCGCCAATTGTGCGGCGCCGTCGGTGCACCTGCAGGCTGACTGATGCGGCGATGGGCGACTAGCCGACTGACGATGGTTACGTACGAGGGCCAGCCGCCAATAGTCGAGTGCATAACACTGGTGGTAGCCTTTTAAGCATCAACGATTTCCTCCCATGGTGCATGCCATGAGCTCTCTTGTGGCTATGTCCATGGGTGGCAATAGGATTACTCCTCGGTGCCGTCTCCTAAAAGTAAAGGCAGCTTCCGGCAATACGACGGTGTCGGTGTTGCCACCATTCAGCACGGACCACATCGTTGGCGACAGTGCTGTGAGCAGACCACACCATCTATGTCTGCGCGCGCCTACCTTGGTTCACGAAGACGAATGGGGCCGGGAGAAAGGACAACCTTTAGATTAGAATGAACGGCGGATCAAGCTACCTACAGTACCCGTACAGTGATAACTTAACTGCAGAGGAGCCCTCACACATATAAGCACACATATAAGGTTAGTTCATCTTGCTGATATTTGAGGGCGGGATCTCCAAGAAATATCTCCACTTTATGGCGTGACTCGACTCCCTCATCAGCCGCACTGCCCCGCTTAGTTCTGTAGCGGACACCGCGCATCCTGCCCCGCTTGTAACCTTAGGTATTTTCAACAAAGGTGGCCTTCTGGACTTGAACCTTTCATCTAGCTGGCACTAGAGTTGGTCTTCACATGAGCATAGTGAAGGTGACCTTGATATTTACTCCGTGGTGTGAAAACTTCATCCACTAGGCACAAAATACCCGGCTACAATCATTTGAACCCTACCCGTTTGGTGTGTTTCGGTCGTACACTTGTATCTTGGATCCCATGAGCGCTCTAGGAAGCGACCGACAAAACTTCCATGGATTGCGACCAAACATAGGTGGACTATAAAAGGGAAAAAAGAGAGAAAATTGCACAAATACAGAAACATTTGGCGCTCAGGTAACAAAAAACTACAACTCTAGAGGATTTTAACAAAAAATAGGACTAATCAGTAATAAAAAACACAAATTACTCTAACGTACTAATCACTTAATGAGAAATATGAAGTGCGCACCCCGTGTGTTAAGTGACTAGAGGGACAGTTTGGCTTGAGCCAAGCCGAGCCGAGTTCAGCTCTCTAAAAAATTACAATCAAAGTAACTGAAGTTGATTTTTTTAATGTTAATAAATAAAAAATGAACAAATTGTAGTCATTTAGTCCATCTTGGTTGATCAATCCGGGGAATTTTCACCCAATCTTATTTAGTCGTTTTAAAGTTTGGACAGTTTTTGTATGTACATGAATGAGTTGATCTACAAAAACTGCCCAAACTTTAAAATGGCTAAGCAAAATAGGCTAAACAAACCGAGTTTGATTAGTGAAGATGGATTAAATCACATGAATCGTTTCCAAGTTCTTTTAAAAAAGTCAAATTTGTCCCATTTGCCCATTTTTTTAGATTTTTAGATATTTGAATATTATAATTTTTTCAGAGAGCTCAGCTCGGCTCAACTCAAGCAAGTCCTCCTTCTAGTAACTTAACACATGGGGCCCACATGATCATATTTCCCGTTAAGTGACTAATCAAAGCAATTTGTGTTTTTTGTTATTGATTAGTCCTACAGTTGTGGTTTTTTATTAAAGTCTCTTAGAGTTGTAGTTTTTTGTTACCTCGGCCCAAAATGTTGTGTTTATGCAATTTCCTCAGAAAAAAAAGCAGAATCACCAAGAAGCAATTAGCGACCATGTACACTTGTTACACACTAACTGTTGGACAGAATTTTGACTGAAACCCTAATTGGAAAATAGTCGACTGTTGTCTATATCTATACCTATTAATAAAGGGAGAAACATTTTCCGCCCGTTCGTCATGAAGTTGCCCCGAAAGTTGTCACAAATGACATCCAATGACACCGATAAGTGAACAAAAAGATTCATTTTTTCCTTAAGTCGCTGGGCATCGACTTTTGGTTCATGTACAACTATCCCCTTACAAAAGAAACGCACACAGTCGATCAAGTGGGTAGAGCCTCACTCCTTCGTCTGAGAGACCTGAGTTCCAATCCCATCTACTCCTCAGTTACTCTCTGTTTAACCTTCTTTCCTTGGTAGATTCAAGTAGTTTTCAAAATATTCATATCTTTTGAACATTAACTCCAAATTAAACATGTTGTATATGGAAATCGCCCAGAAAAATGTGTAGATTCCAATTATGCTATTATCCAGCAAATTAATTATTTATAAAATTATGCTTAGGATGCAACCTTAATTAATATATTTTTCTTTTTACGATGTATTTTCAAAATGCCTACTGCATATGATTTCTACCCATTTAAATTGACTAGATAGGATAGTTTGATGCTCTCAAAAAAGCTTTTATTGGCACCATAGGCGATGTACTCCCTCTATTTTGAATTATAAGATGTTAAACTTTGTTTGAATCAAATGTATATGGATGCATTTTACTATGTTTGTTCACTCATTTCAGTAGGTAAATAGTCCATATTAAAATATCTAAAACATCTTATAATCTAGAACAGAGGGATTATATGCTAAAGGTTACAACGTGCACATAATCATCCTCACTATTTCGCTCAGTGCACAATAACCAACCCATATACGATGACGTACACTAGACTACTAATATGAGCTTTATGTAAACCAATGGCTTAATACTTATTTTCATATTATTTAAAATTGTGCCCATAAAGTTTTTTTAAAGAACTAGAATAATGCCCGTGTGTTGCAAACTTGCAATGGAATATAAATCTTCTAGCATGTCGGCTTGTGATTTACCTGTCTATAATAATATGATTGCGTAAATAGACGATCATCAAATTATGCCCATGAATTATTTTATATTTTGATCTGAAGTTTGGTAAGTAAATTAAAATAGAATTGGTTCAGAAGGTAAGTAAATCAAGTTGATTTATTATCATATAAGAGTATCTTCAGCCACGTACCTCTAATGCGACCCCTCAAACGTGTTAGCCATAGTCTTGACCTTGCGTCGGTTAGGGGTTGTTAGCTGCACGCTTTGTGTTTGTTAGCAGCTAGCTACATGCATGGAAGGAGACTTCGGCCGTAAGGTTAGCTAGTGCGGTGCATGCATGGAGACGTGGGTGCGTGTGTGCATGCTAGTTGGTTAGTTGGCTTACTGGCCGGGTGATCTTGAGTGTGTGCGTGAGTGTGCGGGTGTGTGTGCACCGGGTATAAGACCCCCTCCTGTACTGCTCGTGTAGGGGTTGTGGGTTGAGTTCGTGCTCGAGAAAGAAGCCGTTCGTGTGGCAGGCGTATGTGCGCCGGAAAAACACCACCGTGTCATGTGTCTTTTCTTTCTTCTACCTTCGTTCGTGCGCGCGCAAGAGAGAGAGAGCGAGAGGGAGCTGGGCACCGGCGCAAAGAGCAAGCTAGGGCTCGGCGCCAACAAAACGCCCACGGATGTGCCCTGTCAGTGACCGGTCGTGTCCGTTTTGAACCCCTATTTATCCATCGACGCAACCACAATTCTCATTTTCTTTCTCATATGTCCGGTCACTTGCACGTGATTGGTGAAGATGAGGAGAGAAAAAAAAGAATGACTAAAGAAAGAGAAAAGGTGGTCCGGGGTGAGGCCGCGTCTTATGTGGCGGATTGACCAGACGTGCCCGGGCGTGTCCGCGAGCCCTCATATCCTCCCCATATTTGAGATGGATATGTGGGTTCGCGGACAGCCCGGACATATAAAAAAGATATGAGGGATTTGGTTGGGTCACTTTTTTTCTTCTTCTCTCATATCCGGTCACTGACCGGGCGCATCCGCGGGCATATGAGAGATGATTTGAGGGATCCGGCTGTCGATGCTCTAAGGAAGGTTGGACGAAGGGATGGTGAGAAGAAAGGTGAAATGGGAACCTTATGTTCTTTTTAAGTAGTAGAGATAGAGATATCAATGTTGATATGCAACCTTAAACATTCATTGTGCATGTCTTTACGAATTGATTATTTTTGGTGGGGATGTCTAATATGTGCTCTTATGCACATGCTATGATTGAGAATTAAAATGTACTTCTACATTTATCCTAATGCGCTATCTTTTGGGCATTACTGAGGAGGAACACAAGCAAAGGCTTGATTTGATACCAAAACCTAGATAGATACTATTTTTTTGTCTAATAAATTGGACACACCTTGTCTACCCTTTATGTTTTTGCACAACATCACTTATCATGTTGTTTCTCGTACGACATCGTGAAATATTTCAAGAGATTTGCTCATGTCGTCAAATGTGTGTATGAGGGATGATTTTTAGTGTATTATAACTCTTGCATTTTAGGATTCATGTGAGTCACCCCCTTTGTCTACCTATTTTGTGCAACTACTTGAAAGAAAGTTGTGATGTGCCTCTTCTCCCACCCTCACACACACCATCTTCCCTCGCGTCTCTTTTTTATAAGCTCCCCTGCCTTCCATACGTCTCTGCCATCCGGCCCCGTCCACTCCACCAAACCACCGGATCAATCGAGCCCATGGCCGGCCCCTCACCGTCGCCGTCCGGCAGCAGCCGCCGCCTGTCGGAGCTCCTGGAGGAGGAGCAAGAGCCCTTCTCCCTTCACCTCTACCTCCTCGAGAAGGGCTGCTCCCCCACCACCCTGGACGCGGCCGGAGGCTGCGGCGTTGCCTCCTTACCTTGCTGGCCGAGGAGCAGAGGCACCTCCCCGGCGCCGAGGCGGGTGACGGCCAGCAAAAGAACGCCCGCCACCTCCAGCGGCCTCCTCTCCAAGTTCCTCCGCGGCTCGGCGGCGCCTGCGTCCACGAAAAGAAAGAAGAGGCTGCGGTCGGCCGCCATTGGCCCGTGCTCCGTCGAAGGCGAGAAGACGGCGAGCAAAATAAAGAACGGCGTCGAGGCACACACGGCTGAAGCAAAGGACGACGAGGGAGAAAGCTACGACGACGAGAACGACTCGTCGAAGCAGCTGAGCCCTGTGTCCGTCTTGGAGCGCCGGCCATTCGAGAAGCCGCCGCGGGCGTACGCCGTCGCCGAGAGTAAGCAAGCACGCAGCCCCCATATCCCTTCCTCCGCGCCATTGGTCGCCGATCATGCACTGTCGCACTGAGCTCACGCAGCAATACTTTCGACCATCGCAGAGGCCATTGTCGTCTTGAGGGAGCTCTTGGAGGCGGCACGCAAGCCCGCATTGCTCCAGCGGAAAGTTGCTGAAGGAAGCAGCAAGTCCGACGATGTCCCCACGGAGACTTCAACGACGACGACGCCGGCGCCGCCCCCCGCACCGGCGCCCACGAGGACCGACCGTGCTACCAGCGTAGCACATTTGAACCAGATGTTTGAGGCCAGGGGACACGACCTCGTACCGTTGGACATGCCCGGCGAGAGGGGGGATGCTGGGCTGGGGCGGTGGGACGTCGGTGCCGAGCTAGCGGTTGCAGTGCTGGAAGAGCTGACGGAGGAGGTGGTGGTGGAGCTGATGGGGATGGTCCACCGCGAAGATGCCAAAATGTCATCGACGTGAAGCAGTGTTGGTTGCTACCGAACTGCTGATGTTGTGGATATATTTGATGTTGGTCTCCTGATTATGATGTTTGACACTATAGTACTGTACTTGCTAATAGTATTACTGTAAATAAAGATTCGCTAACCGGTCTTCAATAGAGTCAATTGTATGTGGACTAAACTAAGAAAAAATGTTGCTAATTTTCTGAAAATCACCAGTATGTTGATTAAGAAAACCATAGCAATCTCTTTTTCTTTTTTTGCGGGAAAAAAAACCATAGCAATCTCAAGGGCCACTCTATCGCCGACGCGATTCACCTTTGCGATAGTGCATTGGGGAATAGCGCTCAAGATCATCAAAGTCTCTCTTCAAATCGACAAAAGCTGACCTGCCTAGGGAAGCATTAGACAAGTAATTCTTCACAAACAAGCAGTGAGTCTCGAGCCCCAATTGAAGCGTTACCATCAAATTCACAATTCACAAATTGTCCAAAAATAAATAAATAGCAGGAGCCCCAATTGAAGCGTTACCAACGCCAAAATTCTCATTACTACCCAAAAAAAAATCTTGATATACTACATTGTTTTGTTAAAGGAACCATCTCAGATTCGTTGAGGTTCAACTTGGATCGACCTCTAGCGCGCAACGTGCATGGCAGCGCCAACTTGCAGTGCACAGTTATGAGCACACGTTCGAGCCTTTGGCTTCAAGGGAAGCCACATACGGACGCACTGCTCCGCTCCCCCGCAGCACGCTCCATCCACGAGAAGGTCGCGTACGGGCGTACGATGAGCTGGGCGCACCAACGTAGTACTGCTCACCACTTACTGCCGGGCGCGATGTATCAACAGCAAGCAAGGAAACCAAACCAAACTCTCCGTGCCAATGCCGTTCCGTCGTCCTGTCTTGGACCAGTGAAGCGTCCTCCGTCGCTCTCCGCGATCAGGCCGGCCGGCCGGCCGTCGAGAGGGACGCCGGAGCTGCTAAACTAGCTCCCGTACGTGCTTAGACCATTAGATGTTTCGTTACATCATTGGACGTGTTCCCTTTCGCGCCACTTTGATCATTGGACGTGTTCCCTTTCGCGCCACTTTGATGCTTTCCATCGCTTTCATGTGCCCGTGGATGGAAGACTCCCATCAAACAATAATCCCCTGCTCCTTCTCACCTCCCTATTCCTCCTCTCCTTCTCCCATCTCCTACATCAATATGTTTTTCTCCTATCACGCAACCAAACAAACTCAGACTCTATAGGACTCAAACGAGCATGATATTCCAATCATGTGTATTTATCTATTTCTGCAAATCAAAGGGTATCTCCAACGCTGACCCTCAAATCAGCCAGACCGTAAATTGGTCCGGACCGGGCATTGATACTGAAGCCGGCCATCCAAATCCTATACTTCAAAACAATAATTTTCCTCCGCCGTGTAGCCCAGCTTCCGCCATCGCATAAGCATCACGTGCATCTTCCGCCATCCATGTTTGTGCACACATACACCTTCAGCCATCCATGCTCCGTGCACATAGTACCATTCCACTAGATGATGCACCTATCACATACGGGAACTGCGTTGGATGGCAGAAGCGTCCAAACACTTGCAGGAGGTTTAAGGGTCTGCTTCGAAGATGTCCTAAACGTTTATGATTTACAGCACTGCGTTGGATGGAGACGCGTCCAGACACTTGCAGAAGGTCTAAGGCTCCGCTTTAAAGACGTCCTAAACGTTTATGTATCGTAAGAGCTCCTGACTGTAGTCAACAATGTCCGTCCTTCTATCACAGAATACCAACACACAACTTCACAACAGACGACTCATCTTACATACACACAGTATATATTAGCATAGCATTCGATACGTCAATCCCCTAAGCATATCATCCTTCCAGTTCCGCTTTCGTACAAGTCCCGCGGAACATAATAAGCGCCACCGTGCAGCACAGCACGTAATGGCTTCATTACAATAGCTGCGTGGAGTTTTAGTTTTAGCTTTGGTGGTGCAACACCCAATACATATGCACTGGCTTAGCAGGTCCGAAAGGACCACACGATCTACTATTAGGATTACTCGGCAGCAGCATCCGCTTCCACTGCTCCTTCTTCTGCCATGAGAGTCCTGTAAACCCTTCTAGAGCATACTGGTCCCAGCCTTCGGCTTTCCTCGCCTACGCGGTCCTCGCACATCAGGTCCTGCAGCAGAAGCTCCTTCTCGCGAACCTGTCAGCATGCAAAGGTTAGGGCTTGCAGGACGAACCCGTTTGTCAGGCTACTTTCAAGAGTGGTAAGAAGGGAAGCACTCACAGTTTTTGTGGAATCCATATATACTTTCAGAAGGGATCTCATGGTACTGTACTTCTTCCAGATCGCGAGGGCAAACCTTGGCTGGACCTTTGGGATGGCTATTAGAGCCTTCATCCTGTCATGGATAATTTATGTGAAAAGTTGGATAGGATTAAGGGAATGCAACTCTGATTTGAAAGCTGGAATTTAAAAACATTGTTCTACGCATGGATGCCTAGTTGGATGCTAAAAATGAATGACTTAACTAGAAACATTATAATATGGAATTACCATCAGCATGGCCAACAGTTTCATCTAAAGAGCAGTTGCGACATTACAATCCTGTTGCTCAGATTTGGTTACACAGCATGACCATTTATAAAGCGGTTTCTTTAGTATAACAGTTAGCATGAAAATCAAAATCAAGTCAGTCCAACCAAGAGGTGCAAGACTGGCTTACATGTACGAGTTGAAACCATCCCACCCACATATAGAATTTTGTTGTTGTTTTTTCATTTCATGCTAATTTTGATGGGGAGAACTAGGCCGTAATACTAATAGAGTTTAGAACTCTGGTACCGAGACAGACTAGGCTAGACAGCAGAGAAGGAGACTCATTGGTGTAGGAACAAGCAACTCTGTTTTACTTATTACTCTACGACTCTAATGAAAATTCTGCAGAAGGAAAAATAAGGCAACAACCGAACTTAGTGCAGGTGGTCTTGCACAAAAAAAGGAATACTGGAAATGCACAGCTTACGGTATATGCAAAAACAGGAACAATTTCCAGTTTGGTAGAATAATCAGGAGGAGAAAACCGAATGGAGATCTGATTCAGTATATGTTCAACTTACCAGGTATCTTTCTTAGCCAGATCTTTGTCAATGAAATTTTTAGGGATCACTGCACCATTAGCATGCACAGATAACCATGACAGTGGTTTCCTGCACAAGTCCATGGGGTAAACATTAACGGAACATGGAGCTGCTTCCAGATTCAGTAAGACAAAATGGGAACAAAATACAAAATCATATTACTGAATATGTGCAACATTAATAATTATGGTCATTGAGGACCAAGCCTATCTCAGGTGGCAAATTCGCGTTGAGACCAACAAGCACACCTCCGGTCAAGGCTTTGCCTTCCACGGTGCGCTCATATTCAGTTGGGAAATATCCCCAGTGACGCTAAAAATATAAATATCATTGAATAGAACTACATGACAACTATTTCATACCATATTAGGCATTAGGAGGTAGATACAACATAATTATACCTTGGGGTACAACAGCACTGAATACAAACTGGCTGCTACATGAAACATCAGTGCCATAATGGAAGAGTAACAGAGGTCCAAGGTAATGTGATTTTTGTCTTTCGGCAGAAAGTTTACAGTATTAGAGCTGTGATTTCAGTGTATATGGGAACCTTGACACATTTTCCCTTGGTTTGGTGAGTGTGAAAGACGACTGCAAGACTAATACAATACCCACTAGAAGAGTAACATGTGAACTGAATTCGATGCGCTGAAGTCAAATCAAGTATGTCCATCTAGCATAATATGCACACCAGCTGTATAAAGGTGCTTATATCTATGTAATTCATACTCCCTCCGTCCACATATAAAAGACCACGTTGAAATTAGCCTAACTTTCACTAATAAAATGTAAGTCATACGACATTAAAATATTATATCAATGAATTCGTACTCGAAAGAACAATGATACTCCCTCTGTTCACAGTTATAAGATGTTTTGGACATTAAAAACATTAGAACATCTTATAACGTTTTTCTGATTCGGATGTACATAGACCATGGATTTCGAGTCGCTCGACTAGTCGTCAAGTCGCAGTTCCAGGGCCGACTCAGCCTCTCGACTCGACCCCTGGGATGAGTCGAGCGACTCGCGCGACTAGTCACCTAGTCATGGTTTTTTGGGTCCAACGACTCGAGGCAGCGCTGGATCTGGAGCACTCTCCTGCCGCCGTGCTGCTGATGCTGCTGATGTGCTGCCTCGCTGCTGCGGCTGCGCCCTCGCCGCCGCGCTGCTGCTGCTGCTTCTGCACCCCCGCCCCCGCCGCATCCCCCGCTGCAGCGCTGGCCGCCGCTGCTGCTGCTGCTGCTGAAGCTGCAGCGGCAAGAGGAGCGGGCTGGGAGGAGCGGTGGCAAGAGAGCTGCTGCGGGGGAGTTGAGAGATCCATCGCTGGGAGGAGTGGTGGTGGACTGGTGGCAAAGAGAGTGGCAGCAGAATGTGTGGCGGCTGTGGTGAGGGAGGAGGGAGTGTGGATGGTGGATTAGGTCACGGGAGGAGTATATAGCTACTAGATGGGTTTTTGGGTCACAGAGAAGTGCATAACTAGTGGCCCATCTCTCAGTTGGCCCTGGTTACTGCTGGTGGTGGTGTGCTCCTCCCCTCCTCCCCTGGTTGCTGCTGCTGCTGTGCACTTGTGCTCCTCCCCTGACTTCCTGCTGCTTAACACGGTCGACGAGTCGACCGTGAGTCTAGACTAGTCTAGAGTCCCCGAGCGACCCGTCGACTCGAAAACATCGACATAGACGCATTTTAGTGTCCTTGTTCACTCATTCAGTTCGTATGTAGTCCATATTCAAATATCCAAAACATCTTATAACTGTGAACGGAGGGAGTATTATTTTTGTAGTACATATAACTCATATCTTATAAGTTGATTACTAAACTCATGGTCAAAATTGAGCTCGGATTTCTTGTGGGGGCTTTTGTTGTCACTGGGGGAGTATTTTTTGCTTCCTATAGCGATGATCATTGATCAATGTTATAGGCTACTGTTCAACTTCAATCCAAATTAAGTATAATGACTACACAAAGCAATTAGCGTACAGTGGACTAGAACCAGAAAAAAAGCACAGGCGACCATTGGTGAAGTCATTCTGATCTAACAAATCTAGCTTACCTGAATCTGCAATTTGCAAGACTAGATGTCAAGCCAACAACATGATCGGCTACTTCAGCTTCATCTGCGCATTGCCTTGAGTGAACTTTAACATGGTGTGTTGCTAATTTGCATAAAACCTGAAAAAACAAATCCATTACACATTCTATAAAAGGATAGTTCAGGAAAATTTTGATAAGGTTGGAAACAGACCTCTTCCACTGGTGGGCGTTTCCAGCTATTAAAATTGGGTGCATTCCTATACTGAGCCCGCTCGCTAACACGCGAGAAAAAAGAAAGGACATTTTAGCATACTTCAAATACAAAAGATGAATACATTTCCTATTACTTACAAGTTGTAACATTACAGAAAAAATAAAAATATTATCCAGAACTACCATACAGGTCAGATTTTCTCGCATAATGTTCCAGGCTTGAGTGTGTTTGTGTGTCGGTTCCAGCTTACACAATAAACAGGACATCACAATTAGGGATGTAAACAGTGTGCCATTTAAGCCCGTTTAAGCCCACTTATCGGTTTAACAGTTCAAGAAAGTTTTTTTCCCGGGAAAATGAACTATCGAGCTAACTAAATGGGATGTAACAGCAGTCGGAAACTCTGCACTGGACATTTAGGTGAACAACAACGAAGAGTAGCAAAAAATGGCATGCCAAAGCTATAGATAATGTTGTCGGCTACTTAGCATAGTTTAAAGAACAAAAGGGGCTTCAGAAACAGTGAACATAAGACATAAAGATAAACAGAAAACCGTAGAACAAGGTAATTCAGACTTTGTAGAACCAACCATTTATTTATGTAGTTCATCAATTTATTAGTGACAAAGCAAACAGTGAATGTTGGATAGCGATCTTGAACAAGGTGAACATGATCCCAGAAGGACCCACTGTTGATAAGATCACAGAATTCCTCAGCTTGAAGTACAAATAGAATATATGGCACTTCTGACACTGAAGCTGGGTCCTGCAAACAATAATATCACTTACGGTATATGACAAAGACATGGTGCTGGTTATGCAGAAAGATATGCTTAACTACTCAAGGATGTTTTTTATGTGGTTCCAGACTAAATGTATGTCACAAAACCTTGGATCTATATCTTTACAGTAACTTTGTGTCATAAAGATACTTTTTCGATTCCTGGAAGCTTAACAGAAATGACACATCAGGAAAGCACTTTAACTTACATCCTACTTCTCCATGGCTTGGAATGTACTCCCTCCGTCCAGGTTTACTATTCCCCTCTTATTTTGGGCTAAAATTTGACCATAGATTTAACTAATAAAATGTGAATTATATGTAATAGAAATTATACCATTGGAAACCTCTTTAGAATACAAATCAAACAATATGCTCTTTGTATCATATACTTTATATTTTGTTAAAGATTGTCAAAGTGACCCATAATACGAGGGGGCCTAATAAACCCGGACTGAGGGAGTATATAGATATTTCCTTTACCCAAAGTAGTTGCTTAATCAATTGTTCCCCTTTATCATCAGTGTTGTTCCAGGAATTCAAGTTGTCTCACACAAAAGATTGTAGTTGAATGCAATCTAGTAAAGGCCCCTTTGGAACAGAAGAATTCGGAGGGAAAATGGAGGATTACAATTTTTTAAAGGCTAGACCAAAAGAGAGGAAGCATTCATCGTAAATATGACAGCTATAGTTATGACCAACAAGCACCTGGCCAATTTGAGGAACCTCCATCTTCCACAAAATCGATCCTATGATTGGATTAACCTGAACTCGATACTTAAGGCCCTTCTCTGCAAACCGTGTTAGAAGACTACCTGTTTGCAAAGGTCCAAATATCTCAGCAATAGAGAAAAATGGAGACAAAATCACGATAATTGAGACTAACTTGATAGTTTCATGCAACTAATTAATTGGCCAGGGTATAAGTATTAAAATACCTCCAACTGAGCCAGTTTCAATGATTGTTGAGTCAATCTCAGCAACAATAGATTTTAAAGCATGTTTTCCTGATTCCCAGTCTTCTTTTTCTTTTGCATACTTCTTCTGCTCTGCCTTTTGAGCTTTAATAGCCTCTTTCATGAGCTTATTTTCCTGCAAAGTAAACAGCACGCTCTTATATTCTGTACTCTCTATCATGCAACACGGTAAACATTGGTTTGTAAAATGCTTAACGAGACAGACCTCCCGCTGTCGTTTCTTTTCTTCAACCATTTTCGCTTTCCCTTCCTTTATTAGTCGCATCCTTTCCTATATAATGAAAGAGAGGTTTATTGCTGAAGTTGCATCTATTGTGAAACTTGAATTGAGAAGTTTGTTTATTGTCAGGCTTTGCTACTCAGCCAGACCTGCTTTGTGTTTCCTTGTTCTGTGTTGTCGTTTTTCTCCTCTTCCTGCATGGACTCTTCACATGGTAAAATCGAATTGTCCGATGGCTCTTTGTACCCAAAGTCATCCAGCTCATCATCACTGTCCAAAGATATGGGAGAAGAAGTTCCTGAAAAGGGACAAATTACAGTTAATCAGTTACTCCTACCTAGGCGAATCCAAGTTATAATGAGTCCAGAACATGCCACCATCTAGTAAATTAATTAATGGGGCGGCATAAGGTGCCTCCATATAAGAAATGGAGAATATAAAATTAAACCGCTCTAAGGCGCAAGAGCTGAAGTTCTTGATATTCGTGTGAATAAAAGCTCATCTCTTGAAGAAAACTAACATAAACAATATTCGTATATTAGTTAGGGTTCTATACTACGAACTGACATGTTATCCAAAATATTAGTTGACATGAACTTGAGCGGTAGAGAAGTCATTTGTTCTACACGAGCTGAAGGATCGAGATTATACCGTTCTCAATAAATAAAGGTTGCATTTTGTTTTGCAGTTCGAATTCAAATGTTCTTGGCTATTTAAGTCAGCAAAGGAATTTGCACCTTCTTGGCCTGTATCTTGAACAGACGCTAAAACAAAAATAAAACAACTAACAAATCATCTCAAATTGCACAAAACAACACCTATCTTGTCAGCCTTTTCTAAAAAAGACACCTACTTTGCCTCTCGTGACACAAAGCTAAATGCCTTGCAGCCTAAGCATGAGCACAACCAATTCCCAACTATCTTCTTGCCATGGAGCAAATTTCATAGATGAAGCCAGTATACACAGTGCTCAATTCTTGGCAAGATAACCATTGTTCAGCTCTCAAGCCTAAAACAAAAGGCAGCTACAAGCCTAGTACTAGTTAAGAATTTCACCAAAGAATGTATTTGCAGGGGCAGCAGAAGAGAAACCTCGAAAAGTGGAGGGGCCTGCCACATCCAAGCGCGAGTTGGTGAAGAACCGTGTCTCAGCGTTGGGAGCGACAGATCCGGGGAAAGCCGGCCCAGGGATCCCCAAATCAGCAGCATCAAAGTCGAACGAGCGCGGCAAAACAGGCGTATTAGGAACAGTAGCACCACGGGATTGGGGGGCGAGTGAGCACGGAACGAACGACGGAGGAGTCCCGACTGGGACGCTGGAAGGCCCGTCCGGGCGCGAGGTGGTGAAACCCGGGGTCTCCAGGACAAGAATGTCGGGGTCAGCAGAGCCGGGGGAAGCCGACCCGGGGATCCCCAGATCAGCAGCATCTTCGAAGTCGATATTGCGCCGGAGAACAGAATCAGGCGTGCGCGGACCATCGCCGCCGGAGCGAGGGCTGAGCGAGCACGGCACGAGCCCCGGGGAGGCCCCGGCCCGGCGCACGGGGGTGTAGCCCGGCGTCTCAAGGACAACAATGTCCAGGTCGATAGATCCGGGGGCAGACGGCCCAGGGATCTGCAAAGCAGCGGCGCGGAACGGGCTCGGGAAGAAAGAACCGGGAGCGGCGGCGACGCGGGGGCGGGGGGCGAGCGAGCACGGGACGAACGACGGGGGAGTCCCGGTCCCGGGCGCGGCGGATCCGGGCTCCCGCCGCTTCGGCGGGGGCGGAGGGGTGTCGTCGTCGATGAAGATGGGGGACATCGGCAGCCGCCGCTTGGGGAAGGCCGGGGAGGAGGAGGAGGCGTCGAGGAGGCCCCGGGAGGCGCGGGAGCGGGGGGCGGGGGCGGGGGTGGAGGCGGCGGTGTCGTCGTCGTCGTCCTCGAGCTCGACGACGGCGATGCGGGCGGCGGAGACCCGGGAGGCCATGGTCGGCGCCACGGCGCTGTCTCCTACGGCGTCCTCCAGCGAACTCATTTCGGAGTGGGGAGTGGGGTGGGGAGGGTTTCCGCCGGAGACGGGCGAGGGTTTCGGTTTTGGGGTTGGGTTTGCCGCAACGGGAATGCCGCGTCGCCTGAAGGTGTTCCTCATGGGCTGCATTTAGCGCGGCCCGTCAACTGGCGCACTTTTGTCCCTTCCCTTTTTTTTCTTGAGCGAAAGGAGGCTCAACATAAATTTCATTTAAGGGTTGTCTCAAAAAAAATTCATTTAAGGAATCACAATCTATTTACAAGACCATCACATTTGCCCAAAAAACACGACCATCATTTCCTTGCATAAAAATAACTTGACATTCAGCCTAGACTGCACCAAACCATAAGCAGATGGGAACCGGATCCTCTGACTTGGAGGAGGCAAGTCACTCTATAATTCACTCTCTGTATAAAACGGCGAAGACAAGTCAAAGGAACATGAATCGCTATAGATTCATTATTGTTTATAGATCACTATAGATAACTATGTTTATAAATCATCGTATTAGAATGCGGGTTGTGAAAATCAAGCCAAGGGAAGTCAGGGCATCCCTAACTTCCCTCCCCAAGTTAGAGGATCTGAATCCATGCTGATGCTGGGGGAACGAGGCAATGACTAGGGATGCATTTGGTACACTGGACGGATTTTGGGCCATTTGCATATATGACCCGACTCAGACAGGCTGAATGAAAACAGGCAAAAAAATATGTTCTGCACATAGTTTGTATGCCCGTGTCCCTTCCGGTCTGGTTGAGTAGAACACACAATGGTGTTTGGTTGCAGGCTTGTTCTAAGTAGATGCAAAGTTTTGTTTGGTTACATGCAAGATTTGTGATCTTGTAACCTCTTAGAGTGGTGGGATTACCAGCACACACACACACACATGCACAACATAGGCAATTAATAACATGCATGGCATAAACTAGTCTTACTCATATGTAGTCAAACTGACAAAAAGTTGCTGCAAAGTATTAAACTAGTCATCCAACTCAAAAGTCTTAAACAGAGGTAATAGTCGAACGTGGCAAATGCCTCGTGGTGCTCCTTGCACTTGGCCGCCACATCAACGTCGTCGTCGTTGAAGACAATCCCTTCAAGGTGACGGGAGTCGCCAACTTGAAGGTGACGGGCACACGATCTTGATCTGGTGAGCAACTACGAAGTGGGACAAACCCTTATCAAGGGTGAGCCTGTTGTTCATCATCAGGATCGCGACGTCCAGGCGCACCCGGTGTTCGTCTTCCGCGCAAATTCTGGTGGGACATTGGTCAAGTGCTTGGTGAAGTCAAGGGGCGTTGGTAGGCACTCCAACTTGGGTACAAGGCCTTGTAGAAGTGGTTTGTGTTGAGTCGTTGACGCATGGAAATGGTCGTAGTTGTTAGGCCTCTTCGGGGCACTGCCGAGCTCCACCACCGTCTTGCCCTTTCTTGTCCAACACAACCTCCTCGCCCTTAGAGGAGTTTCGCGAAGTAGCATTTGTCGATATTTGTTAAACATATGAACAGGAGATCAATGAAGGTACACAATGTAATACACATATGAACAAGATGAATGGAGGTTTGAAGATAATCTTCAGCATTCATTCATCCCCATGGCTGATGCATTGTTTGACGACACTTATCACAACTCCCGACCAAACTTCTGTCAGAAATATGCCCTAGAGGCAATAATAAAGTGGTTATTATTATATTTCCTTAATCATGATAAAATTTTATTAGTCATGCTAGAATTGTATTTATCGGAAACTTAAATACATGTGTGGATACATAAAAAATACCGTGTCCCTAGTAAGCCTCTACTAGACTAGCTCATTGATCAAAAGATGGTTAAGGTTTCCTAACCATAGACATGAGTTGTCATTTGATAACGAGATCACATCATTGGTAGAATGATGTGATGGACAAGACCCATCTGTTAGCATAGCATAT
Organism: Aegilops bicornis; assembly: GCA_021605145.1. Taxonomy (NCBI): domain Eukaryota; kingdom Viridiplantae; phylum Streptophyta; class Magnoliopsida; order Poales; family Poaceae; genus Aegilops; species Aegilops bicornis. Next base: position 821,818,679 of record CM038670.1, read on the forward strand.
GATCATTCAGCTTTTGCGACTGCTTTCTTAATGTCAAATACATATTCCCTCGACCATGAGATCATGCAACTCCCGGATGCCGGAGGAATGCCTTGTGTGCTATCCAACGTCACTTCATAACTGGGTGACCATAAAGGTGCTCTAGAGGCATCTTGGAAGGTGTCTATTGGGTTGGCGTGAATGGAGATTGGGATTTGTCATTGTATGACGGAGAGGTATCTCTAGGCCCTCTTGGTAATACAGCATCACAAGAAGCTTGCAAGAAAAGTGACTAAAGAGTTAGTTACAAGATGATGTATTACGGAACGAGTAAAGAGACTTGCCAGTGACGAGATCGAACCAGGTATAGAGATACCGACGATCAAATCTCGGGCAAGTAACATACCGACGGACAAGGGAAACTATGTATGTTGTCATAAAGGTTCGGCCGATAAAGATCTTCGTAGAAATATGTAGGAACCAATATTGGCATCCAGGTCCCGCTATTGATTATTGGCTAGAGAAGCGCCTCGGTCATGTCTACATCATTTTCGAACCTGTAGGGTCCACACGCTTAACGTTCGTTGACGATATAATACTATGTGAGTTATGTATGTTGGTGATCGAATGTTGTTCAGAATCCCAGATGAGATCACATACATGACGAGGAGCTCCGGAATGGTCCGGAGGTAAAGATTGATATATAGGATGAAGGTATTCGGGTTCCGGAAGAGTTTCGAAATGCACCGGATAATTATCGAAGTGTCGGAAGGGTTCCGGGAGGCCACCGGCAGGTTATACCTACTTGGTGGGCCTCATGGGCCAAAGGAGGGAGACGCACCAGCCCACAAGGGGCTGGGCACGCTCCACCTCCCTTGCCCACGCGCCAAAGGAAGGAGGGGGAGCCCTAGGGCAGCCGGCCCCCCTTTCGTTTCCCCAACGCACCAAATATGGAAGGGGGGCGTGGCTAGGCAGGTGCCTAGGGCAGCCGTCGGCCCTGCCTCCCCTCCCCCCTCCACCTATATATATGAGAGGAGGGGAGGGGCGCCACATACCATGATTCCCAAGCCGTGTGCGGCGCCCCCTCTCCCTGTAGTTCGTCCTCTGTCCAAAATCATTGTGCTTGGCGAAGCCCTGTGGAATAGTTTCACCACCACCGTCACCACGCCATCGTGCTGCTGGAACTCATGTACTACTTCGGCTCTCTTGCTAGATTGATAAGGCGAGGACGTCATTGTCCTGAACGTGTGTTGAACGCGGAGGTGTCGTGCGTTCGGTGCTTGATCGGGACGAATCGTGAAGTTGTACGACTACATCAACCGCGTTGATAAACGCTTCCTAGCGATGATGTTCATATTGCTTACCTCAAATGTCTTATTTTGATTCGGTAGTGTTGTGGGATGAAGCGGCTCGGACCAACCTTACATGTCCACGTACATGATACCGGTTCCACCGATTGACATGCAACTTGTTTTGCATAAAGGTGGCTGGCGGGTGTCTGTTTCTCCTACTTTAGTTGAATCTGATTTGACTGGTCCTTGCAGAAGGTTAAAAGGCAACTTGATAATCACCGTTGTGGTTTTGCGTAGGTAAGAACGGTTCTTGCTAGTTGCCCATAGCAGCCACGTAAAACTTGCAACAACAAAGTAGAGGACGTCTAACTTGTTTTTGCAGGGTATGTTGCGATGTGATATGGTCAAGACGTGATATGATATATGTTGATGTATGAGATGATCATGTTTTGTAATAAGTTCACGACTTGCATGTCGATGAGTACGACAACCGGCAGGAGCCTTAGGGTTGTCTTTAATTTATTGTATGATCTGCGTGTCAATCACTAAAGCGCCATGTAATTGCTTTACTTTATCGCTATGCGTTAGCAATAGTTGTAGAAGCAATAGTTAGTGAGACGACCCCGACGCAACGATGGAGATCAAGGTGTCGCGTGATACGTCTCCAACGTATCTATAATTTTTGATTGTTCCATGCTATTATATTATCTGTTTTGGATGTTTAATGGGCTTTAATATGCTCTTTTATATTATTTTTGGGACTAACTTATTAACCGGAGGCCCAGTGCCAGTTTCTGTTTTTTTGCCTGTTTTAGAGTTCTACAGAAAAGGAATACCAAACGTAGTCCAAACGGAACGAAACCTTCGCGAGGATCTTTCTTGGACCGAAAGCAAACCATGAGACTTGGAGTTGAAGTCTGGAACACCACGAGGAAGCCACGAGGCAGGAGGGCGCGCCCAAGGGGTAGGCGCGCCCCCACCCTCGTGGGCCCCTTGTAGCTCCACCGATGTACTTCTTTCGCCTATATATACTCTTATACCCTAGAAACATCAGGGGGAGCCACGAAACCACTTTTCCACCGCCGCAACCTTCTATACCCGTGAGATCCCATCTTGGGGCCTTTTCCGGCGATCTGCTGGAGGGGGAATCAATCACGGAGGGCTTCTACATCAACACCATTGCCTCTCTGATGAAGCGTGAGTAGTTTACCACAGACCTTCGGGTCCATAGTTATTAGCTAGATGGCTTCTTCTCTCTCTTTGATTCTCAATACAAAGTTCTCCTCGATGTTCTTGGAGATCTATTCGATGTAATACTCTTTTGTGGTGTGTTTGCCGAGATCCGATGAATTGTGGGTTTATGAACAAGGTTATCTATGAATATTATTTGGTTCTTCTCTGAATTCTTATATGCATGATTTGATATCTTTGCAAGTCTCTTCGAATTATCGGTTTAGTTTGGTCTACTAGATTGATCTTTCTTGCAATGGGAGAAGTGCTTAGCTTTGGGTTCAATCTTGTGGTGTCCTTTCCCGATGTGATGAGGGGCAGCAAGGCATGTATTGTATTGTTGCCATCGAGGATAAAAATATGGGGTTTATATCATATTGCTTGATTTTATCCCTCTACATCATGTCATCTTGCTTAATGCGTTACTCTGTTGTTATGAACTTAATACTCTAGATGCATGCTAGATAGTGGCCGATGTGTGGAGTAATAGTAGTAGATGCAGAATCGTTTCGGTCTACTTGACACGGACGTGATGCCTATATTCATGATCATTGCCTTAGATATCTTCATAACTATGCGCTTTTCTATCAATTGCTCGGCAGTAATTTGTTCACCCACCGTAATACATGTTATCTTGAGAGAAGCCACTAGTGAAACCTATGGCCCCGGGTCCCTTTCTTATTATATTGCATCTCTTCTATTTACATCACATCTCATTTACTATTTTACAGTCTTTACTTTCCAATCTATACAACAAAAATACCAAAAAAAATTACTTTACTATCTCTATTAGATCTCACTTTTGCGAGTGGCCGTGAAGGGATTGACAACCCCTTTATCACGTTGGTTGCAAGGTTCTTGATTGTTTGTGCAGGTACTAGGTGACTTGTGCGTTGTCTCCTACTGGATTGATACCTTGGTTCTCAAAAATTGAGGGAAATACTTACGCTACTTTGTTGCATCACCATTTCTCTTCATGGGAAAACCAACGCATGCTCAAGAGGTAGCAAGAAGGATTTCTGGCGCCGTTGCCGGGAAGATCTACGCCAAGTCAAGACATACCAAGTACCCATCATAAACTCTTCTCCCTCGCATTACATTATTTGCCATTCGCCTCTCGTTTTCCTCTCCCCCACTTCTAAAACGATTTTCGAAAACCTTTGCCTTTTCTTCACCTCTTTTCCATTCGTCTCTTTTCGCTTGCTTCTTGTGTGCTTGTGTGTTGGATTGATTGTTTGTCACGATGGCTCAAGATAATACTAAATTGTGTGACTTTTCTAATACCAACAACAATTATTTTATTAGCACTCCAATTGCTCCTACTACCGATGTTGAATCTTGCGAAATTAATACCGCTTTGTTGAATCTTGTTATGAAAGATCAATTTTCCGGCCTTCCTAGTGAAGATGCCGCTACCCATCTAAACAACTTTGTTGATTTATGTGATATGCAAAATAAGAAAGATGTGGATAATGATATTGTTAAATTGAAGCTATTTCCGTTTTCGCTCAGAGATCGTCCTAAAACTTGGTTCTCTTCTTTGCCTAAAAATAGTATTGATTCATGGAATAAGTGCAAAGATGCTTTTATCTCTAAGTATTTTCCTCCCGCTAAAATCATCTCTCTTAGGAATGATATTATGAATTTTAAGCAACTTGATCATGAGCATGTTGCACAAGCTTGGGAGAGGATGAAATTAATGATACGTAATTGCCCTACACATGGTTTGAATTTGTGGATGATTATACAAAAAATTTATGCGGATTGAATTTTGCTTCTAAAAATCTTTTAGATTAATTTGCGGGAGGCACTTTTATGGAAATCACTTTAGGAGAAGCTACTAAACTCCTAGACAATATTATGGTTAATTATTCTCAATGGCACACCGAAAGATCCACTAGTAAAAAGGTTCTTGCGATTGAAGAGATTAATGATTTGAGTGGAAAGATGGATGAACTATGAAATTGTTTGCTAATAAAAGTGTTTCTTCTGATCCTAATGATATGCCTTTGTCCACTTTGATTGAGAATAATAATGAATCTATAGATGTGAATTTTGTTGGTAGGAACAATTTTTGTAACAACGCGTATAGAGGAAACTCTAATTCTAGGCCGTTTCCTAGTAATTCCTCTAATAATTATGGTAATTACTAGAACAACTCTTATGGAAATTTTAATAAGATGCCCTCTTATTTTGAGATTAGTGTTAAAGAATTTATGAGTTCACAAAAGAATTCCAATGCTTTGGTTGAAGAAAAATTGCTTAAGATTGATGAGTTGGCTAGGAACATGGATAGAATTTCTCTTGATGTTGATTCTTTGAAACCTAGATCTATTCCACCTAAGCATGACATCAATGAGTCTCTCAAAGCCATGAGAATTTCCATTGATGAGTGCAAAAAAAGAACCGCTAGGATGCATGCTAAAAAAGATTGCTTTGTGAAAGCGTGTTCTTCTAGTTTTCATGATAATAATGATGAAGATCTAAAAGTCATTGATGTGACTCCTATTAAACCTTTGTTTTCCAATATGAATCTTGATAAAGATGGGACTGGAGATGAGTCAACTTTAGTTAAAAGGCGTCCCAATGATTCAGAGTTTTTAGATCTTGATGCAAAAATTAATAAAAGTGGGATTGAAGAGGTTGAAACTTTACATAGCAATGAACTCACTATTTAGGATTTCAAGGAATTTAATTATGATAATTGCTCTTTGATAGATTGTATTTCCTTGTTGCAATCCGTGTTAAGTTCTCCTCATGCTTATAATCAAAATAAAGCTTTTACTAAACATATCGTTGATGCTTTAATGCAATCCTATGAAGAAAAGCTTGAACTAGAAGTTTCTATCCCTAGAAAACTTTATGATGAGTGGGAACCTACTATTAAAATTAATATTAAAGATTGTGAATGCCATGCTTTGTGTGATTTGGGTGCTAGTGTTTCCACGGTTCCAAAAACCTTATGTGATGTGCCGGGTTTCCGTGAATTTGATGATTGCTCTTTAAATTTGCATCTTGCGGATTCCACCATTAAGAAACCTATGGGAAGGATTAATGATGTTCTTATTGTTGCAAATAGGAATTATGTGACCATAGATTTTGTAGTTCTTGATATAGATTGCAATCCCACATGTCCTATTATTCTTGGTAGACCTTTCCTTAAAACGATTGGTGCAATTATTGACATGAAAGAAGGAAATATTAGATTCCAATTTCCGTTAAGGAAAGGCATGGAACACTTTCCTAGGAAGAAAATTGAATTAACTCTGTTATGAGAGCCACTTATGGATTGCATACCAAAGATGATAATACCTAGCTCAATTCTTGTTTTTTATGCCTAGCTAGGGGCGTTAAACGATAGCGCTTGTTGGGAGGCAACCCAATTTTATTTTTGTTCTTTGCTTTTTGCTCCTGTTTAGTAATAAACAATTCATCTAGCCTCTGGTTAGATGTGGTTTTGTGTTTTAATTAGTGTTTGTGCCAAGTAATACCTTTAGGATAACCTACGGTGATAGTTAATTTGATCTTGCTGAAAAACAGAAACTTCTACGCGCACGAAAATAATTTTCATAAATCACAGGAACGTGATTTTCAGTTTATTATTTTTTCATAAGATTAATAAACAAATTTATTAGGACTTCCTAATTTCTCAGGATTTTTGGAGTTACAGAAGTATTCTAAAGTTACAGATTGCTACAGACTGTTCTGTTTTTGACAGATTCTGTTTTTCGTGTGTTGTTTGCTTATTTTGATGAATCTATGAGTAGTATCGGGGGGTATGAACCATAGAGAAGTTGGAATACAGTAGGTTCAACACCAATATAAATAAAGAATGAGTTCATTACAGTACCTTAAAGTGTTGGTTTATTTTCTTATACTAACGGAGCTCATGAGATTTTTTGTTGAAGTTTTGTGTTGTGAAGTTTTCAAGTTTTTGGGTAAGAATTTGATGGATTTTGGAATAAGGAGTGGCAAGAGCCTAAGCTTGGGGATTCCCAAGGCACCCCAAGGTAAAATTCAAGGACAACCAAAAGCCTAAGCTTGGGGATGCCCGGAAGGCATCCCCTCTTTCGTCTTCATCTATCGGTAACTTTACTTGAGGCTATGTTTTTATTCACCACATGATATGTGTTTTGCTTGGAGCGTCTTGTATGATTTGAGTCTTTGCTTTTTAGTTTACCACAGTCATCATTGATGTACACACCTTTTGGGAGAGACACGCATGAATCAGAATTTATTAGAATACTCTATGTGCTTCACTTATATCTTTTGAGCTAGATAATTTTGCTCTAGTGCTTCACTTATATCTTTTTAGAGCACGGTGGTGGTTTTATTTTATAGAAATTATTGATCTCTCATGCTTCACTTATATTATTTTGAGAGTCTTTTAGAACAGCATGGTAATTTTCTTTGGCTATAAAACTAGTCCTAATATGATGGGCATCCAAGATGGCTATAATAAAAACTTTCATATAAAGTGCATTGAATACTATGAGAAGTTTGATGCTTGATGATTGTTTTGAGATATGAGGATGGTGATATTAGAGTCATGCTAGTAGAGTAATTGTGAATTTGAGAAATACTTGTGTTGAAGTTTGCAAGTCCCGTATCATGCACGTATGGTAACCGTTGTGCAACAAATTTGAAGCATGAGGTGTTTCTTTGATTGTCTTCCTTATGTGTGGAGGTCGGGATCGCGCGATGGTTAACTCCTACCAACCCTTCCACTAGGAGCATGCGTGTAGTACTTTGTTTTGATGACTTGTAGATTTTTGCAATAAGTATGTGAGTTCTTTATGACTAATGTTGAGTCCATGGATTATACGCACTCTCACCCTTCCACCATTGCTAGCCTCTCTAGTACCGCGCAACTTTCGCCCATACACACACCATATACCTTCCTCAAAACAGCCACCATACCTACCTATTATGGCATTTCCATAGCCATTCCGAGATATATTGCCATGCAACTTTCCACCGTTCCATTTATTATGACACGTTCCATCATTGTCATATTGCTTTGCATGATCATGTAGTTGACATCGTATTTGTGGCAAAGCCACCATTCATAATTTTTTCGTACATGTAACTCTTGATTCATTGCACATCCCGGTACACCGCCGGAGGCATTCATATAGAGTCATATTTTGTTCTAAGTATTGAGTTGTAAGTAAATAGAAGTGTGATGATCATCATTATTAGAGCATTGTCCCGTGTGAGGAAATAAAAAAAGGGAGGCCAAAGAAGCCAAACAAAAAAATGAGAGAGAAAAAGAGAGAAGGGACAATGCTACTATCCTTTTTCCACACTTGTGCTTCAAAGTAGCACCATGATCTTCGTGATAGAAAGTCTCTTATTTTGTCACTTTCATATACTAGTGGGAATTTTCGTTATAGAACTTGGCTTGTATATTCCAATGATGGGCTTCCTCAAATGCCCTAGGTCTTCGTGAGCAAGCAAGTTGGATGCACACCCACTTAGTTTCTTTTGTTGAGCTTTCATACATTTATAGCTCTAGTGCATCCGTTGCATGGCAATCCCTACTCACTCACATTCATATCTATTGATGGGCATCTCCATAGCCCATTAATATGCCTAGTTGATGTGAGACCATCTTCCTCTTTTTTTTGTCTTCTCCACAACCACCATTCTATTCCATCTATAGTGCTATGTCCATGGCTCACGCTCATGTATTGCGTGAAAGTTGAAAAAGTTTGAGAATAATAAAGTATGAAACAATTGCTTGGCTGAAACCGGGGTTGTGCATGATTTGAATATTTTGTGTGACGAAGATGGAGCATAGCCAAACTATATGATTTTGTAGGGATGAACTTTCTTTGGCCATGTTATTTTGAGAAGACATGATTACTTTGTTAGTATGCTTGAAGTATTATTGTTTTTATGTTAATATTAAACTTTTGTCTTGAATCTTTCGGATCTGAACATTCTTGCCACAATAAAGAAAATTATATTGATAATTATGTTGGGTAGCATCCACATCAAAAATTCTGTTTTATCATTTACCTACTCGAGGACGAGCAGGAATTAAGCTTGGGGATGCTTGATATGTCTCCAACATATCTATAATTTTTTATTGTTCCATGCTATTATATTATCTGTTTTGGATGTTTAATGGGCTTTAATATGCTCTTTTATATTATTTTTGGGACTAACCTATTAACCGGAGGCCCAGTGCCAGTTTCTATTTTTTTGCCTGTTTTAGAGTTTTACAGAAAGGAATACCAAACCGAGTCCAAACGGAATGAAACCTTCGTGAGGATCTTTCTTGGACCGAAAGCAAACCAGGAGACTTGGAGTTGAAATCTGGAATGCCACAAGGAAGCCACGAGGCACGAGGGTGTGCCCAGGGGGGTAGGCGCGCCCCCACCCTCGAGGCCCCTCGTAGCTCCGCCGACGTACTTCTTTCGCCTATATATCCTCTTATACCCTAGAAACATCAGGGGGAGCTACGAAACCACTTTTCCACCGCCGCAACCATCTGTACCCATGAGATCCCATCTTGGGGCCTTTTCCGGTGATCTGCCGGAGGGGGAATCGATCATGGAGGGCTTCTACATCAACACCATTGCCTCTCCGATGAAGCGTGAGTAGTTTACCACAAACCTTCGGGTCCATAGTTATTAGCTAGATGGCTTCTTCTCTCTCTTTGATTCTCAATACAAAGTTCTCCTCGATGTTCTTGGAGATCTATTCGATGTAATACTCTTTTGCGGTGTGTTTGCCGAGATCCGATGAATTGTGGGTTTATGAACAAGATTATCTATGAATATTATTTGGTTCTTCTCTGAATTCTTATATGCATGATTTGATATCTTTGCAAGTCTCTTTGAATTATCGGTTTAGGTTGGCCTACTAGATTGATCTTTCTTGCAATGGGAGAAGTGCTTAGCTTTGGGTTCAATCTTGCGGTGTCATTTCCCAATGACAGTAGGGGTAACAAGGCACGTATTGTATTGTTGCCATCGAGGATAAAAAGATGGGGTTTATATCATATTGCTTGAGTTTATCCCTCTACATCATGTCATCTTGCTTAATGCGTTACTCCGTTCTTATGAACTTAATACTCTAGATGCATGCTGGATAACGGTCGATGTGTGGAGTAATAGTAGTAGATGCAGAATCATTTCGGTCTACTTGACACGGACGTGATGCCTATATTCATGATCATTGCCTTAGATATCTTCATAACTTTGCGCTTTTCTATCAATTGCTCGGCAGTAATTTGTTCACCCACCATAATACATGCTATCTTGAGAGAAGCCACTAGTGAAACCTATGGCCCCGAGTCCCTTTCTTATTATATTGCATCTCTTTTATTTATACTATTTTGCAATCTTTACTTTCCAATCTATACAACAAAAATACCAAAAAAATTACTTTACTATCTCTATTAGATCTCACTTTTGCGAGTGACCGTGAAGGGATTGACAACCCCTTTATCGCGTTGGTTGCAAGGTTCTTGATTGTTTGTGCAGGTACTAGGTGACTTGTGCGTTGTCTCCCTCTTGGATTGATACCTTGGTTCTCAAAAACTGAGGGAAATACTTACGCTACTTTGCTGATCACCCTTTCCTCTTCAAGGGAAAACCAACGCATGCTCAAGAGGTAGCATCACGCCGATGATGATGGAGATCATGCCATTGCTTTGAAGATGGAGATCAAAAGCACAAGATGATGATGGCCATATCATGTCACATATTTTGATTGCATGTGATGTTTATCCTTTATGCATCTTATTTTGCTTAGAACGACGGTAACATTATAAGATGATCCCTTCACTTGATTTCAAGATAAAAGTGTTCTCCCCGAGTATGCACCGTTGCTAAAGTTCGTCATTTCGAAGCACCTTGTGATGATCGGGTGTGATAGACTCTATGTTCACATACAACGGGTGTAAGCCAGTTTTGCACATGCAGAATACTTGGGTTAAACTTGACGAGCCTAGAATTGTACAGACATGGTCTCGGAACACTAGAGACCGAAAGGTCGAACATGAGTCATATAGTAGATATGACTCATATTGGAGATGTTCACCGTTGAAGAGTACCCCATCTCACATGATGATCGGACATGGGTTAGAAGATTTGGATCATGTATCACTTGGACAACTTGAGGGATGTTGATTCAAGTGGGAGTTCACTAGTATTTTTATTATTTGAACTAAAATTTATCATGAACTTAGTCTTAATAGTTTTTGCAAATCTATGTTGTAGATCAATGGCCCGTGCTACCGTTCCCTTTAATTTTAATGCTTTCCTAGAGAAAGCTAAGTTGAAAGATGATGGTAGCAACTACACGGTCTGGGTCCGTAACTTGAGGATTATCCTCATTGCTACACAGAAAAATTATATCCTTGATGCACCGCTAGGTAACGGACCTGCTGCAGGAGCTGATGCAGACATTATGAATGTCTCGCATGCTCGATCTGATGACTACTTGATAGTTTAGTGTGCCATGCTTTAATGCTTGGAACCGGGACTTCAAAAGCATTTTGAATGCCACGAAGCATATGAGATGTTCCAAGAGTTGAAGTTAATATTTCAAGCAAATGCCCTGGTTGAGAGATATGAAGTCTCCAACAAGTTCTTTAGCTGTAAGATGGAGGAGAATAGTTCTGTCAGTGAACACATACTCAGAATGTCTGGGTACCACAACCACTTGACTCAGCTAGGAATTGATCTTCCAGTTGAGTGTGTTATTGATAGAGTTCTTCAGTCACTGCCACCAAGCTACAAAGGCTTCGTGATGAACTATAATATGCAAGGGATGAATGTCGGTGTCAAAACCGGCGGATCTCGGGTAGGGGGTCCCGATCTGTGCGTCTTAAGCTGATGGTAACATAAAGCAAGGGACACAATGTTTACCCAGGTTCGGGCCCTCTCGATGGAGGTAAAACCCTACTTCCTTCTTGATTAATATTGATGATATGAGTAGTACAAGAGTAGATCTACCACGAGATCGTAGAGGCTAAACCCTAGAAGCTAGCATATGATGATTATGATTGTGATTGTGATCGGCCTTCCAAGGACCAACCTCTCCGGTTTATATAGACATCGGAGAGGGCTAGGGTTTACACGGAGTCGGTTACAAGGAAGGAAATATATTATCCGGACCGCCAAGCTTGTCTTCCACGCAAAGGAGAGTCCCATCCGGACACGGGACGGAGTCTTGAGTCTTGTATCTTCACGCTCCAATAGTCCGGACAAAGTATATAGTCCGGCTGTCCGGATACCCCTAATCCAGGACTCCTCAAGAGCCCCTGAACCAGGCTTCAATGACGAGTCCGGCGCAGCGATCTTGTCTTCGCATTGCAAGGCGGGTTCCATCTCCGAATACTCCAAAGTAATTATCGAACACTTAAATCGTGTCCGGATCTGCAAAAATGATCTTCACATACCATTGTAGAGAGAATGATATTTCACAAATGCAATCTGCTGACAACTTTTTAGACAACGTGACAGGTCATTATGGTCGGGTCATTATTCGAACCGTTTTCCCCCAACCAGCCACAGCGCATATTGCGAGGCGGTTTCCTCGACACGTCTTGTCAAAGTAGAGATCGTGTCCCCTTATCACGGGATTCTCATCAATACGGGTATGGGTAATCCCACCGCGCCATCAATCGTGGCATTTGGGAAGTAAGCCATTCTCATCGGGCAAGTGGGGAGGCGCACCGCTTTCGTCGCCTCTGTAAAGGGACAAGGGTTCCCCATTTTTACCCACGCCTTCTTCCTCCTTTGCTCACCCTTGCCCTCTCGAGCTCCAGCGCCCTAGTCCAAGTCTTCTTCGCACAGCTAAACATGTCCGGAGCAGGAGGCAAGTGGGTGGCCTCCACCGTGAAGGAGAAGCATATCGCGAATCTTTGGGCGGCCGGATACTTGGCCGCAGACATTGCGCACCGGCTACGGGACGCCGGGCAGGTCATTCCAACTCCGGAACCTCACGAGAGGGTCTTGTTTGTCGCCCACTTCGTCCGTGGACTGGGATTTCCACTTCATCCCTTCGTCCATGGGCTCATGTTCTACTATGGGCTAGATTTCCATGATCTAGCCCCAAATTTCGTCCTCAACATCTCGGCATTTATCGTGCGTGTGCGAGGCCTTCCTCCGCATCAAGCCTCACTTTGGCTTGTGGCTACAAATCTTCTGCGTGAAGTCAAGATCGTGAGCGCCAGCAAGCGGAGTGCGGAGGGGCCATGGTGGGCAAGATGCCTAACGTCACACTGGCTTGACGGCTCCTTCGCGGAGACCGTGAAAGGGTGGCAATCGGGTGGTTCTACATCATCGAGCCGCTGGCGCCAACCGGACGGGCGGCCCCGAATTCAGATCTCGGACCCCATGCGGCTCACCTCCGGGAAAGGAAGGGCCTAGCACAGGGCGAACCTCAGAGCTGATCGGACTCGAACTGCATCAAGAATATGAAGGACAAGGACATCAAGCTTGTCAACGTGATCCAGGTCATGCTTGTCCGCCGGGTTCTCCCGTGCCAAAGACGGGTATTTAATATGTGGGAGTTCGTCCCTGCCGAACACCAGACGCTTCGAAAGCTCTACGACATGACGCACTAAGGCGCATGGAAGGTGCTGTTCAAGGCCTCCGAAGTACCTCCCCACATCCGAGGACCATGGACTTCATGCCCCCCCCCGGTGAGAGTTTTATGACTACCACCGGATTCAGTTCTTCCTTATATATTCATGGGGGAGTCTTAAGTCATTGTGTGTATTTGATCAGGATTATGTGGAGACAGCGGAGCGGATTGACTGTCCGGCTCCGCTGCCGTAAGGTCCAGCTAATGATCTCCTGACGGAGATGCTAGTCCCGGCGCCCTACAAGGCACCGGAAAAGAAGGCCCAGGGACGTAAAGGGTCTCGGCGTAGGTCGCACTGACGCCTCGTCTGAGGATGGCGAGGCACACTCCTCCCCCGAAGGGGAGGAAGAAGAGGAAGAGGCCGCCCCATCCGGAGAGGATGGGGGACCTAGGAAGGCGGACCAGGGCCGGGAAAGGCCCCCAGCGCAAGGCTGTCATACCCACGTCGTCCGAAGACGACGAGGCAGATTCCTCCCGCGGAGGCGGGGGGAAACACGAAGAGGTTCTGCCTGCCTGCACTGGGGAGGAGAAGAAGAGGAAAGCCGCCCCGGAGGGGGAGGCTAGGACGTCCAAGAAGGGAAAGGCGTCCCTTTCGGACTACTCCACCACGGCCGCTCACAGTGATGAAGAGTGGCTGCCCAGGGGGAAGCCCCTAGCGAGATCGTGAGTCTCCGCACTCTATGGTACTTTTAGCGCGATTTTGTTTCATAGTCTTGTTATAACGCCGAACATATATGCAGTCCGGCCAGGGCCCATTCCGAGGTGTCGTCTACGGATGGGTCTTTGAGTAGTTCAGAGATGAACTCGCTCCCGACGGCCACTACTCCTCAGCCTGCGGATGACACGGAGGTGTTGTCCCAAAGGCTCCCAGAGTGGGGGGAGGTGACTCTGGAGGCGCCCCAAGGCGGAATTCCAGACGTCGGACACGCGGGGTTCAAGATCCCCACGGATCGTGTTGATGAGAGCCGCAGTAAGCCGGGCTCTCAGCCGAATACTATTCCGGAACCTCCAATGGTTCCGGACTTAGGCGGGCAGCAACCCCTCGTTAGGGAGGGCTAGCCGTCCGTGCCGAAGACTTCCGTTACGCCCGAGGCGTCGAATTGTCTGCTGGAAGCGCTTCGCGGTGCTTCCATGGATGAAGAGCACCGTACTCTTATGAGTGCGGTGATTCAGAAGGTTTTGTCCGCCAAGAGCGGACTAACCGAAGCTTGCACCAGCCTCTGACGGGCTTTGAGGTAAGTCATAAAATGTGTGAAATTACCACCCGATAGGTAGTAGCCTCGATACTCTGTTTGGTGTCCTAAAGGAAAGCCAAACGGAGGGTCAATTATAATCCACGTGAGTCTAATAATAAGTGTGCATGTGAATAAGCGGTGTCTTTGCTTGCTGCCGCTGTCAAGACACCGAGGTTGCCGGACTAAAACGGGTCCTGGAGCAGGCGCAGGGAGAGCTCGACCTCACGAAGAGGCAGCTCGAAGAGAACAAAGGTGAGTAATTCCCCGCTCTCATATAATGAAGAATTGGTTATTCTAACGACAAAGCATCGTGACTTTGTAACAGGGGCCACCACTGAAGTGGCATCTCTGAAGAAAGCGCTATCTGAGGTCGAGGACAAGTGAAAGTGCAACTATCCCTAGGTGGTTTTGGTAATTCATAACAACATATAGCTCATTGAGCTAATGCTATTCCAAGACAAATATTTCAGGAAAGCTCAATGAATGGCATGGCATGGATGATGAAAGTGGATCCCTCAAAATATTAAGGACAAAGGATTGGCTCAAGCTCAAAAGCTCAAGACTCTACATTTTACATTTTAGTGATCCATGATCACATTGAGTCTATAGGAAAAGCCAATACTATCAAGGAGGGATGAGGTGTTGCTTAATGCGCCTCTTGCTTCATGTGCTTAGTGATATGCTCCAAAACCCTCAACTACCTTCTCACATCCACATATGACCTAAACCTAAAGTCAAACTCGGCCCTACCGATTCTTTCTATCCGGCGCCACCGAAGTTCAAATGTCATAGCCATCGCCACAAACCCTAGGCAAATCGGTTTCACCGATAGGGATCTCAGTCTCACCGAGATGGGATTGTAATCTCTCTGTTTCCCTTCGTAACGTTTTGGTCTAACCGAAGTGAGCGATCGGTCCCACCGAGATTGCAATGTAAACTCTTTGTTTCCTTTTCGTAACATTTCGGTCTCACTGAAAGAGCGAATCGGTCCCACCGAGTTTACTTGACCAACTCTCTGGTTAGCTAATTACCAAAATTGGTCTCACCGAGTTTGTGTAATCGGTCTCATCGAGATTACGTTATGCCCTAACCCTAACCATATCGGTCCTACCGAGTTGCATATCGGTCCCACCAAAAACCCTAACGGTCACTAGGTTTACTGATTCGGTCCAACCGAGTTTGTTGATACGGTCCCACCGAGTTTGGTAAATTGTGTGTAACGGTTAGATTTTGTGTGGAGGCTATATATACCCCTCCACCTCCTCTTCATTCGAGGAGAGAGCCATCAGAACAAACCTACACTTCCAACTTACAGTTCGAGAGAGAACCACCTACTCATGTGTTGAGGCCAAGATATTCCATTCCAACCACATGAATCTTGATCTCTAGCCTTCCCCAAGTTGCTTTCCACTCAAATCTTCTTTCCACCAAATCCAAATCACTGTGAGAGAGAGTTGAGTGTTGGGAGACTATCATTTGAAGCACAAGAGCAAGGAGTTCATCATCAACAGACCATTTGTTACTTCTTGGAGAGTGGTGTCTCCTAGATTGGCTAGGTGTCACTTGGGAGCCTCTGACAAGATTGTGGAGTTGAACCAAGGAGTTTGTAAGGGCAAGGAGATCACCTACTTCGTGAAGATCTACCGCTAGTGAGGCAAGTCCTTCGTGGGCGAAGGCCATGGTGGGATAGACAAGGTTGCTTCTTCATGGACCGTTCGTGGGTGGAGCTCTCCATGGACTCGCGCAACCGTTACCCTTCGTGGGTTGAAGTCTCCATCAACGTGGATGTACGATAGCACCACCTATCGGAACCACGACAAAAACATCCGTGTCTCCAATTGCGTTTGAATCCTCCAAACCCTCCCCTTTACATTCTTGCAAGTTGCATGCTTTAATTTCCGCTGCTTATATACTCTTTGCATGCTTGCTTGAATTGTGTGAAGATTGCTTGACTTGTTCAAAGATAGCTAAAATCTGCCAAAGTCTAAAGTTGGGAAAAGGTTAGGTTTTTAATTGGTCAAGTAGTCTAATCACCCCCCCTCTAGACATACTTCAAGGTCCTACAAATGGTATCAGAGCTTTGGTCTCCATTTGCTTTGATTTCCATAGCTTTTGGTGGTCATAGCCTTGGTTTCACAACCTAGGAGAGTATGGCGTCTAGCGAGGGAAATTATCACCGTAGAGGTCCTTACTTTGATGGCACTAATTTTGCTAGTTGGAGGCATACGATGAAAATGCATATTCTCGGACATAACCCCGCCGTTTGGGCTATTGTATGTATTGGTTTGCAAGGTGAATTCTTTGATGGGAGAGAACCGAACCGTGAAGCTAGCGCGGAAGAGTTGAAGATGCTGCAATACAACTCTCAAGCTTGTGATATCCTCTTCAATGGCTTGTCCCCGAAGAGTTTAACAAAATCAGCCGTCTTGAGAATGCAAAGGAAATTTGGGATACTTTGATTGATATGCATGAAGGTACCGACTCATTAAGGAATCCAAGTTGGATGTGCTCCAAAGTCGACTTGACAAGTTCAAAATGAAGGATGGTGAAGGTGTCATTTGAAATGTACTCTAGGATTGCTCTTATCACAAATGAGATTGCCGGCTTAGGAAGTGAAGAGATGACCGACAGATTCATCATCAAGAAGATCCTAAGAGCATTGGATGGAAAATATGATATCGTGTGCACATTGATCCAAATGATGCCAAATTACAAAGATCTCAAGCCAACGGAAGTCATTGGAAGAATTGTTGCTCATGAGATGTCACTCAAGGATAAGGAGGAACTTCACAACAAGTCAAGTGGTGCTTACAAAGCCTCATGTGAAGCCCCCACATCATCAAGTGAGAAACAAACCTTCAATGAAGAATTGAGCTTAATGGTGAAGAACTTCAACAAATTCTACAAGAGTAGAAGCAAAGAAAGAAGCTCTAAGTCAAGGTCCTATAATGACAAAAGATCTTCTAGTCGAGAGCGAAATTGCTACAATTGTGGGAGACCCGGACACTATTCTAATGAGTGTACGGCACCCTACAAAAGAAGAGAAGATTCTCCCAAGAGAAGAAGTAGAAGAGAAGAATCACCACCAAGAGAGAGAAGGAGTAGAGATGATCGTTATGAATGAAGACCCTCACGGAGAAGCAAGGATTCGGAATGGAAGGACAAGTCATCAAAGAGCTACACAAAACAAAGACATCAAGCTCACGTTGGTGAATGGGTATCCAGCTCCGACTCCGACTCCGACAATCACTCCGAGAGAAGCTATCACTCCGACTCCGTATACACTCAAGATGAAGGTGTTGCCGGTCTAGGACTTGTGTCAACCAACTCCTATGACATATTTGATTCACCAAATGAAGGAATTGGAAGATGCTTCATGGCCAAAGGTCCTAAGGTAACACACCCCGAGTATGTTGATTTTAATAGTGATGAAGATGACTTGTTAGGTGATGATGATTTACTTGTTGACAACTCTAGTGATGAATACTATGATGAAACGTCAATTAATCATGCTAATCAAGATGAAACGAATGACAATGATAAGGAGAAGATTGAGCTTCTAACTAAAGAACTAAACACTCTTAAGTTAGCTCATGAAACTATCTTCGAAGATCATCGAGAACTTTTAAGGGCTCATGAGAAGTTACGCTCTGAAAAGCTCAATCTTGAGCAAGAGCATGAGTTCCTAAAAGCAATCAATGATGATCTCTGAAAGAAAAGTTCTTCTTACATTGCCAAGCATTTACTATTATCTACTTACATGCCTCAAGTCAAGTCTAGTAACAAGAACAAGAAAGATTCTTCCTCTAGTAGTAACAATAACAATGCTAAATCCAATATTGTTTCTTCTAGTAGTTCTCTTGATTCCACTAATGATTCTCTTAGCCAAGTTACACTTGAGCAAGAAAACAGCTTATTGAAGGGAATTATAGAGAAAGGTGTATACAAGAGCCTTCTTAGGGAGTAAGCAATTTGAGGAAATTGTACCAAGCAAGGAAGGCACCGAAGAATCAAGGTGTTGGTTTTGAACGAAAGTTCAATGCCAATGGAGCAGAGTGGGAAGAAGATCAATACCCCAAGACGAAGTTTGTTCCTCAACAAGAGAAGTATGATCCTACTTCCTTCAAGGGAACACAAGCACAAGATGATCTTCCACCACAAGACCACAAGAACAAAGGCAAGGACATGCTTCAACAGGAGATTGATGCATTTGAAGAAGCACCTAAGGCCTTGGTCAAGTGGGTTCCCAAGACTACGTCAAGTTCTACTTCATCAAGTACAACTACTACACCAAGGATTCCCATCAAGATGATGTGGATCCCAAGAAGAAGAACTAGAGAGTTCTTGAGGGTGACTCCGCCAACATTCTTCACTCATATCATTATGGCAAGGACAAGTGCAATCATCTTCCATATCTTGCACTAGTTCAAGGAGTCACAAACCCTCATGTTGGTAAGGCAAGGGACAAGGTAACCTAATGTTTTCATGGACATCATTTTGTGTGTGCATCACTCTATGTCTATGGATATACTTGTTTGTTCCTTGTGGGACTAACCCATGTAGGTATTGAAAGTGCAACTCACTCCAAAGGATTGCTCCAAAAGATCTACATCAACATTGAGCATCCACATCTTCAACACCTACATGAAGTCATCATCGACAAAACCCAAGGTTAGTTCATCCCTCTAAGGGGGATCTCACATCTAGGGGAGCTTAACTCTAAGAATTGAGTCAAAGCAACTCTAATGATGTGAACACATAAATGCTTTATGTAAAAGTGGTAACCCCACTTGAGCTTAAGCGATGAGTATGACCTATGATCAAATGTTCTCATTTGACTCCTAAGTCAATATACTCATATATAGATGACCTAGTCATCGCCAATTGTTTGATAGATGCTAGAATTGGTTGTGCATGCTTTGCCACATATTTCTTTTGTCATTTTATTGTGTGAGCATGTTGGTTGCATATTTTACTCATTCGAGGACATCCACTTGTTGTTTTGATTGATTGGTTTCTTCTTCTTTGGCCAAGTGGATGGACAAGAATGCCTAAGAACCTTCTCTAGCTATCTATGCTTTTATTTTCTCAAACTCTATTCATGCTACATCACAAAATTTGATCAAGTCAGATTCGAACCACTCTGTGTGAGGAGCACTCGGAGTCCCCAATTCGTCATAGACTTAAAACTTCCAAAACTTCTTTGTGATTTTCGGTCTGACCGATTCCTCCATTTCGGTCATATCGAGATCACTAAGTCGATCTAGGTTTTCATCTCGGTGCAACCGATTTGAACTTTTCGGTCACACTGAGTTGTCAGAATTTGTTAATAGTTATGCATCTCGGTGCCACCGAGTTGTTCCACTCGGTCACACCGACAGTGACGGGCTATATATTCTCACGGGCAAATTTTGGAAAACTTTCTCCGAAACTCTTCGCCCGCGCATAGCTCGCTCTGCCTACTAGGTCTCGGGATCATCGACTTGCCGCCACCGCCTCTGTCGCTGGTCTCCACCGCCGTCAGCAGGATTCATCTCCGCCGTTGTCATGTAGCGAAGTTCACCGCCGAACTAGGGTATGAACTCAATCACAGTGCTATCCTCGCCTGATTCTCGGCACATTGTGTTCATAATGCTTCTTGCCATGATTGAAACACCTCTATCCAGTCAAAACAATCCTTAGAATAGACGAGATTCAAAAATTTAGGGTTAGGTTTCCGCCGAAACCATCTCGGACCCACCGAGTTGAAAAACTCGGTCCCACCGATTTGGCTAACGCCATTGCACTAGTAACTCTCGGTCTGACCGAGAATTGCTAATCGGTGTGACCGATTTTAAAACTTTGTGAAACCCTAGCAGTCTCGGTGCCATCAACTGTGACTCGGTCTCGACCGAGTTCACTAGTTTAGGTTCCAAAACTGCTTCGGTATCACCGAAGTTTGAAAATCGGTAGAATCCGAAATGCTTTACATGGAAAACTAAAACTAAGTTTTTTGAATCATTCTTTGCAAAAATCTCTGCATTTTGTGATGCTCATCCACTCTACCTCATCTATAACTATTCATAGGGTCAAAGATCGGTGTGTGCAGCATGTCAGACCAAAGTGACAGCCAGAACAAGTCAGAAGAGCAGATTCACATGAGTGAGGGCACTAGTCCCTCTAGTAGCTCAGATGAGGGGAGCAGAAGCACTCCCAGCAATTTTCCCAAAGCTGCCACTAGGACAAGGAAGAAGAAGACCTTAGAGTCTGAGGATGAGGATTATGTGGCAGTTGAGGATGAGGCTAGTTCAAAGAAGAAAGTACTGAAGAAGGAGTACAGCTCAACTGCAGTAAAGCCAGGAATGAAGATCAAAAGGCCTGCAGGAAGTCAACCAATGTCCAAAGCCAGAGTCTCCACTCAAGCTTCTTTGGAAACCCAACCCAAAGAGTCTGCTGCAGAAGGAAAGAAAAGGAAGGAAAGGGTCAAGAAGACCATGGCCAGAGTGATTGGAAAGCCTTCCATGATGGAAGAAGAGGAAGAAGAAGAGGTTGCTGCACCAGCACCCAAGGCACAAAAGCTGATGTGTGATGCTATAAAGTCAGGGGCTGCAACTTCAAAGCCCAAGGAAGCACCCAAAGCTGCCTCCAAGCCCAAGAGTGCACCTAAGAGGAATACTGGGAGTATACCAGTGCTGAAAAGAACAAGGCCCCAATGCACGATGTTGTCACGAGGAAGATGATGAAGGGCAAGTCCTAAGGAAGCTCAAACCCAAGATTCGGACCACAATGATGCTCATCGTGTGGCTGAAAACATGAAGATCAGGAGAGACTTAGGGTTGAGGCTATGGAGAGAGTCAGATCCATATGCCACCAGGAGAAGGACTGTTGTAGATTACATGTTCCACACCAAGGAGCAGCAGGACTTCTATGAGACCATCTTGTTGGATAAAAAGCCCATAGTATGTGATATGAGGTGGGTCGACTGGACCTACATACAGGAAAATGAAGAACACTATCCTGGAGTGTATGACAGCTTTAGTGCGTGTGGAGTTGCAGACTTTGTTGGGCAGAAGCTCACAAACTGGAATGACGAGCTCATTATGCAATTCTACTCCACAGCACATTTCTATCCAGATGGCAGGATAGTTTGGATGTCTGAAGGAATGATATACCAATCAACCATTGAGGAATTGGCAAGTCTGATCAATGCCCCAAAGGAGAGTGAAGATGACTTGGACGTTTATGCCAAGAAGAAGATGGATCACAACTCAATGTCACAGATGTACAAGGAGATCCCAGATGATGCACTTGAGACTTTCAAGTTTGGATCAGTTCATTTTCTTCTGTCAGGGCTGCCAACGGTCAACTGGATCCTAAGGCACACTCTGTTGCCCAAATCAGGTGACCACATAATGATCAGAGGGCATCCAATTAATTTGCTACACATATTTGATGTGCCCCAGAAATTCAAGGTCATGAGCCTCATAGTTGAAACTATCAAGAGGAAAACAACAGACCAAAAGAGAAGATGTGGATATGCCCCACAAATTCAGGAGTTGATTAACTCAAAGATGGGCACAGGGAAGTATCTGCTGGATAAGGAACACTTAGTTCTCTATCCTGATTTTGAGGACAATCAAGTTGTCATGACTGAGAATGAACCATCATCAGTACAAGCTCAAGAAAAGAAGGAGAAAGCAAGGAAAGAGAAGGCTGCCAAGATGCCAACTCTAGCAGAGGCATCTGAGTACTTTTGAAGAACAAGCAGGACCAGCTTGGTTACTTGATAGCATCAACTTTATGGATTGAGAAGGGGTTGGCCACCCTAACTCAAAACCAGGAGAGCACTGGAAAGAATCATGGAACAAAAATCTATGATCTTGATGTCAAAGTAATTGAGATTTAGTCGGTTGTGGAGCAACTCTGAGGATGACATGCAGGAGAGGAAGGGCAGGACAACAAGCGATGCATTTGCCAAAGTGCCTCGAGCTCGAGAGATCAGGCTGCAGAGCGACTGCACACAGAGTCACTTCATTTGCTCCAGCCTACAGCTCCAACAAGAACCAGCTCCAAAGACCAACTCCTTGACTCCTTCCACATCAAGCTGAAGTCTTCGTCCAAGGAGCCATCTCACGCCACCAGAGAAGACCAAGCACGAGAGACGATATAGTCCTATGCATTTTCTAGGAACTTTTGGTAACTTGTTACCAAAGGGGAGAAAATGTATAGATCATAGGCTTCAGAGAGAGAGTTTGCTTTTGTTCTCTCTTGTCTTCTTGGTTGAACTTTGTTTGCTTTTGATTGCTTGAGATACTATGCTATTACTGTGAGGCATTGATGATCATGTGTTTGATCATAAGCTACACTTATGCTTGTTATGATATTATCTTACTTACCCTTATATGATCATTCACTTTGCTTGGTGATGAGTGCATGTATTCAATCTTTATTATTTTGAGCGCTCCACCAAGATGTATGTGACATGGAAGAGTAACCCATGAGCCTAATTCCTTGTGCATTTGCAAATTCAAAGCAAATCTTAAAATATGCACAAATTTAGGGGGAGCTCTTGCTTATCACATACTTCTCAAAGTGACGATGTTTTTTAAACTTATTATCATTTGTCGAAGCTTTGATCTATATGTTGTCATCAATTACCAAAAAAGGGGGAGATTGAAAGCAAGGTTGGAAAAAGCGGTAGGCGCAAGCGAGGCGGTTGGCCTTCGCCTAGTGCCTAGGTGGTGCCTAAGCGCACTAGGCGCGGCCTAGGCAGTAATATAATTTTCTTGGTAGTGTATTTGTGATTATTATATGGGTGTTGATATTAGTTTAGGGCATATAAATAAGTTAATTACCGTCTCTTGTCATTGGAATATAACCCGTTTGGCCTATCGATGCAAAGATGTCGCATGATTTCTTGCTTGGGTAGGCAATTTCTTGCTTGCCCTGCCTAGATCTCCATTTATGCCCTAGGCGAGGCGTTTGGCCATTGCCTAGCGCCTAGGCGTGCCTAAGCGCCTCCTAGGCACTGCCTTTTCCAACAGAGATTGAAAGTGCAACTATCCCTAGGTGGTTTTGGTAATTCATAACAACATATAGCTCATTGAGCTAATGCTATTCCAAGACAAATATTTCAGGAAAGCTCAATGAATGGCATGGCATGGATGATGAAAGTGGATCCTCAAAATATTAAGGACAAAGGATTGGCTCAAGTTCAAAAGCTCAAGACTCTACATTTTACATTTTAGTGATCCAAGATCATATTGAGTCTATAGGAAAAGCCAATACTATCAAGGAGGGATGAGGTGTTGCTTAATGAGCCTCTTGCTTCATGTGCTTAGTGATATGCTCCAAAACCCTCAACTACCTTCTCACATCCACATATGACCTAAACCTAAAGTCAAACTCGGCCCTACCGATTCTTTCTATCCGGCGCCACCGAGTTCAAATGTCATAGCCACTGCCACAAACCCTAGGCAAATCGGTTTCACCGATAGGGATCTCGGTCTCACCGAGATGGGATTGTAATCTCTTGGTTTCCCTTCGTAACGTTTCGGTCTAACCGAAGTGAGCGATCGGTCCCACCGAGATTGCAATGTAAACTCTCTGCTTCCTTTTGTAACATTTCGGTCTCACCGAAAGAGCTTAATCGGTCCCACCGAAGTTTACTCCGACCAACTCTCCGGTTAGCTAATTACCAAAATCGGTCTCACCGAGTTTGTGTAAACGGTCTCACCGAGATTACGTTATGCCCTAACCCTAACCATATCGGTCCTACCGAGTTGCATATCGGTCCCAATCAAAACCCTAACAGTCACTAGGTTTCTTGAATCGGTCCGACCGAGTTTGTTGATTCGGTCCCACCGAGTTTGGTAAATTGTGTGTAATGGTTAGATTTTGTGTGGAGGCTATATATACCCCTCCACCTCCTCTTCATTCGAGGAGAGAGCCATCGAACAAACCTACACTTCCAACTTACCAGCCTCGAGAGAGAACCACCTACTCATGTGTTGAGGCCAAGATATTCCATTCCAACCACATGAATCTTGATCTCTAGCCTTCCCCAAGTTGCTTTCCACTCAAATCTTCTTTCCACCAAATCCAAATCCTGTGAGAGAGAGTTGAGTGTTGGGGAGACTATCATTTGAAGCACAAGAGCAAGGAGTTCATCATCAACACACCATTCGTTACTTCTTGGAGAGTAGTGTCTCCTAGATTGGCTAGGTGTCACTTGGGAGCCTCCGACAAGATTGTGGAGTTGAACCAAGGAGTTTGTAAGGGCAAGGAGATCGCCTAATTCGTGAAGATCTACCGCTAGTGAGGCAAGTCCTTCGTGGGCGGCGGCCATGGTGGGATAGACAAGGTTGCTTCTTCGTGGACCCTTCGTGGGTGGAGCCCTCCGTGGACTCAAGGCAACCGTTACTCCTTCGTGGGTTGAAGTCTCCATCAACGTGGATGTATGATAGCACCACCTATCGGAACCACGACAAAAACATCCATGTCTCCAATTGCGTTTGAATCCTCCAAACCCTTCCCTTTACATTTTTGCAAGTTGCATGCTTTAATTTCCGCTGCCTATATACTCTTGGCATGCTTGCTTGAATTGTGTGAAGATTGCTTGACTTGTTTGAAGATAGCTAAAATCTGCCAAAGTCTAAAATTGGGAAAAGGTTAGGTTTTTAATTGGTCAGGTAGTCTAATCACCCCCCCCTCTAGACATACTTCAAGGTCCTACAACAAGGCGGCTCTGGAGCGCAAAGAGCGCGAGAAGCAAGATGCTAGAGTGGGCGAGGTACAGCAGGAGCTCGGTAAAAAGTTCGAGTCTTTGGAGCATGATCTTAAGGTGAAAGAGGCCAAGCTGGCGAAGGCCCTTGCGAGTATGAAAGACGCCAAGGCCGAAGCGAAAAAGGCGCAGCAGGAAATCCAGGCGGCCAAGAAGATAGCAGCGGGTAAGACATTTTTATGCAAAGTGAGCATGTGGAGGAGGCGTTTCTTTTACTTACCCGAATTCAGAGCTCTCCAGGGGCATTTGCAGATCTGCCATGCAGCGTATCAGATGCCGCGGAGTTCTACCGTGCCGAGGAGGGGAGCTCCATGGAGAAGCTGCTACGGTCCCGATGTCTTTGGGCCGAACACCCAATGCCTCTGAGTGACCAACTGAAGCAGTTGGTTGAACTCCACAGGGCGGCCGAAGTGGCTATGAAAGATTTCATAGTCCGGACGTGGCTTGGTGAGCCCCTGCCCACTAGCTACTTCGGTCTTATCAAGCGGATGGTAAATGCCTGTCTGCAGCTTGAAGTGGTCAAGCGATCCGTGTGCATTGAGGGTGCCCGTCGGGCCTTTGCCCGTGCGAAGGTGCATTGGGGCAAGCTAGATGCGGAGAAGCTGGTGAAGGACGGGCCGCTGGAGGGCAAGGCGCATCGCTATTCGGAGAAATATTATGATTGCGTTATGAAGGGCGCTCGTCTCGTGGCCGATGAATGTACCAAGGATACAATCCTTGAGTAAATGTACCTCTGTCGTTGTTGTATATGAAGTCGAAGTTACTTGCGCTATGTAGCGCTGTTTGATTTAAAATATTACCTTCTGTGCGGCTGTTTATAAAATTACGAAAGTAGGCTACCGTCGGCTTCCGCCCCACGTAACTAGTACCGGTGTTCTGGAAAAACCGGATACTCTTTATCCAAATTTTTGGTCCCTTAAGGAGGTATCCGGCGCAGCGAACAAGGCAATCGGACTATGCGGCTTTATAACTTTCACTTAGCCATAGAAGTCTACAATTTTAAATTTTGGCGAAGCCCATAGAATTCGGAGGGCCGAATTGGGGCGCTATATACGCCTAAATCGGACGAGGCCGAATCATCGCCTAAAGCGGAAAAAATCTTTAAGGATTTTAAGACCTCTCGAATAGCGACCAGCTCTCGCCGCATCATGCCGGTCAGTTTTCGGCTTTCTCTACTGAGGTGCTCGTCCGGAAGAACCGGGACACAATCGCAGTAGTTCTCCCTGCGCTACCTTAGCCGATATAACGGAACGTAAGGTACAAAACAAGGGAGCCGGGCAAACCTAACTATTGACCCAAGACGTGATTCGGAGTTGATGCATATAGTGCTATAAGTTCGGGGTGCCGCACTGTTTAAAGTGTTCGGACTTGTTTTGCCATAGCGCCATAAGAAGCCCCTGGCAAACTGATCGTACCAAGGTGTACGGATGCGATATTAAATAAACATTTGCGGGAAAAATGTGCAAATAGGAATAAAAAGCTGATGCTATATATTATCTCCCATTGATGAATAATACGTTTAAGCGTATGTTTACAATGGGTGCGTTTAAGCAGAGGTAAATAGGACTATTTAACATGTCCTATCCAAGGGTAGGCTGCATGTAGGTATATAAAACAGGTATAACGATCGTGAGCAGATTCCACCTAGGTATTTCCTTTTGTGCGCAAAGCCTGTTGCCTCCTTGGTTTTCTCTCCTGTGTAAGTCCGACAATCCGGCTCTTCGGAAGGGGCTGCCCTAAGCGGTGTCACGAAAGATAAAAAGGAGGGTTATGAAGGTATGTTGCGGTTATACCGCACTGTTGACTGAGTCACTGCTGCGCCTCCGCCTATGCCCATGGTATTTTGAGTGCGTAATTGTGTATGCGTGGCACAAATGCTGCTTTGATGGGGCTTGAGCGGAGGCTGGACTGCTAGTCGTGCTCTTGGCGTGCCTGGTGGTCCTGCTGCGGGGTGCTCCGGACTCGCTTGATGGTGCTCGAGGTTGTCGTCACCGGATTGGTGGTTTGTCGGAGGAGGCTGCATTGTACTTCCGCCGCGAGGGCTGCAGTATGCTCTTCTGTACGGAGAGAGCGGTCCATGTTTCCGTTGACTGTTATGACCCCGCACGGTCCTGGCATCTTGAGCTTGAGGTATGCATAGTGTGGTACCGCATTGAATCTAGCGAATGCGGTTCGTCCGGCAAAGGCGTGGTAACCACTACGGAAAGGGACGATATCGAAAATTAACTCTTCGCCGGAAGTTATCCGGAGATCCAAAGACCACTTCCAGTGTTGTAGAGCCCGTGCAGTGGGCCTCTACTCCAGGAATTACACCTTTAAAGGTGGTTTTGGTGGGCTTGATCCTTGAAGGGTCAATGCCCATTTTGCGCACTGTGTCCTGATAAAGCAGGTTCAGGATGCTACCACCGTCCATGAGGACTCGCGTGAGGTGGAATCCGTCGATGATTGGGTCTAGGACCAATGCGGCTGAGCCGCCGTGACGGATGCTGGCGGTGTGATCCCTACGATCAAAGGTGATCGGACAAGCTGACCATGGGTTGAATTTGGGGCGGCGGCTCCATCGCATAGACGTCCCGTAGTGCTCGCTTCCGTTCCCGCTTGGGAATGTGGGTGGTGTAGATCATGTTGACCGTTTTCACCTGGGGAGGAAATTTCTTCTGTCCCCCCGTGTTCGGACACCTGGGCTCTTTGTCGGTCGTTGCTGTGCATCCCCTTGTCCTTGTTTTTGGCGTTTATTTTACCGGCCTGTTTGAACACCCAGCAGTCTCTATTAGTGTGGTTGGCTGGCTTGTCCGGGGTGCCATGAATTTGGCACAGCGTTCCAAAGATGCGGTCCAGGCCGACGGTTCTGATTGTTTCTTTTGAACGGCTTCTTCCGCTGACCGGACTTGGAACCGCTGAATACGGCGTTGACTGCCGTGTCTTCAGTGTTGTCGCCGTTGTTCCGTCGCTTGTGTCTGTTGCGCCGTGGCTTGCCGTTATTGTCACGAACATCCGAAGTGCCAGAATGTGGCGTAGTGCTGCTGCGAGCCAACCAGCTGTCTTCGCACGCGCAAAAGTGGGTCATTAGTGTCGTGAGGGCTGCCATGGACTTGGGTTTTTCCTGGCCGAGGTGTCGGGCGAGCCACTCGTCACGGATATTATGCTTAAAGGCCGCCAGGGCTTCGGCGTCCGGACAGTCAACTATTTGGTTCTTTTTAGTTAGGAATCGAGTCCAGAATTTCCTGGCTGACTCTCCAGGCTGTTGAGTAATGTGGCTCAAGTCATCGGCGTCCGGTGGTCGCACATATGTGCCCTGGAAGTTGTCGAGGAACGCGTCTTCCAGGTTTTCCCAACTGCCGATGGAATTTGCGGCGTGCTGTTTAGCTTGATGTCGGGCGGGTCCTTTGAGCTTAAGGGGAAGATACTTGATGGCGTGTAGATCGTCTCCGCAGGCCATGCGAATGTGGAGAAGGAAATCTTCGATCCATACTGCGGGGTCTGTTGTGCCATCGTATGATTCGATGTTTACGGGTTTGAACCCTTCTAGGAATTCATGATCCATCACTTTGTCGGTGAAGCAGAGGGGGTGTGCGGCGCCTCTGTGCTGGGCTATGTGCCTACGCAGTTCGAATTGCTCTGGGTGGCTGTATTCGGCCCGACCGGACTTGTTGATAGTGTATCCGCCGTGACGGTCATCGTCGCGTGTTGGTACGCGCCCCCGCGATCCGTAGATCGATCTTGGCTGTCTTGCTTTGTTTTCCAGTATATCGTGCAGGTCTTGCCTATTTGTAACATCCCAAATTTTCAATTTGGCATGTTATACACAGGTCATCCATGCATATCATATTTTATTGCATTCGCATCTGCTATCCTAGAAATCCTAAGCAACTCAAGGACCCTCGGAGAGAGTTGGGGATTTTCCGATTTTCCTATTTTGGATTTTATTATTTTTCTCTCCGGAAAAATATTTCAAGTTTAAAATAAACGAGAGGAGATAATATGACTTCTCCAAAAATAATTGAAAAACTGGAGGAAAAATATTAAAATCATTATTTGGTATTTTATTTTATTTATTTGGAATTTTATTTGCCTAGAGAAAATTTGCATATATTTAAAATTGCATTTTAGGGGCCAAGAAAAGTTCATCTTGTTCTAAATATTTTATTTAGGCAAAGAAAACTTGTTTTGGCATTTTTAGATTTTTATTTATTTTTCTAGGATTTTTACAATTTTCGGCGGAATGTTTTTTTTTAAAGGAACCGCGCCCGACTGGGCCAACGGCCCAGCCGAGCAGGCCGGCCCAAGTCGCCGCCGCCTCCGCCGCCCGCGCCTGACCGGAGTCCGAGCCGGACTCCTCCTCCCCGCCGCCTTGCCCCCTCCTCCAAGCCACCGCCCCCCCTCTTTATATACCGCCCCCCTCTCCCCTTAGCCACCACCACCACCGCCGCCGCCACTTGGGACCCGGGCCGAGGCCGAGCCCAAGCAGCGCCGCCGCCGCCTCCGCGCCGCCCGCCCCTCGCCGAGTCGCCGAGCCGCCGCCGCCCTCTCGGGACCCGCGGAGCCGCCCGCCCTCATGGACGACCTCGGGAGGTAGCCCTCGTTGCCGTTTTTTTAAGAATATCCCTTCGGTTTTTTTTGAAAAACCCTAGCCCGTTTTTTTATATTAGATCGGTTTTATTTCCTGGTTTATTTATTTGAGAACGTTCACCCATTCGTTCGTTTATACGAACCGTTCGTCGTTTAGTTTCCGCTAACGAACGTTCGTTCGTTTAGCCGTTCGTCGTTTTCTTTTATTGGTTTTATTCCGCGATTATTCCGACTTCGATTTCTGAACCAATGTTCAAATTAGTATAACTTTTCGCTCGTTTATCGGAATCAGGCGATTCAAGCGCCCGGAGTTTCATCTCGAAACGCTCTTTCCGAATAGCCAACTTAAACCAGTTTTTGTCTTTGTAAAATTTGACTCTAGTTCAGATTAGTAAACGGATCTTGTTTCTCTCGCCATTTGAGTTTCGTTGTTTCGTTTGGTTTGATTCTTTTTGCAAACCGGAGTTCTTAAGTTGAACTCTCCGGTCAACCTCTTTCAGTTGAAGTTTCATTTGTGCATCTTTGTTTGTTGCTTATGTATGTATTGTTTGCTTGCGATAGAATTCCCGGAGTGCGAAGCGTGTTACTACGAGTCTCTAGGATTCACGGATCGTCAGCAAGGCAAGTAACACTTGATCATACCTTTTCATACCCAGTTTTATGCATTTGCTCAATCCTCAAACATTGCATGATTAGGATGACATTAATTTGTGGGTTGGGAAGTAGATGATGAGGTAGGAACCTATTGCCCTGTTACTATCAAACCCTTGGGAGTTACTTCTACGTGTTGCTTATATTGCTATGCTATGCTCGTGAAGCGTGGTTTGGGTTTGAGAGATATTCACGACAGATGTGAGATTGTTAATTAATGGTTTACTTTAAGGTGGCAACTTAAATACACATCCGGGTGGATTGAGGCACTGGGGAACCCAAAGGTTGTCTGCTTTATTTTGGAAATCCTGGGTACCCGTGTGATCTTCCTATGGACCGCCACCTGTGCTCAAAGGGAACTGAGATTATTCATGCTAGAAACTTCCGTGTGCAGCCACAAGCTATTATGGGCTCTAGCATAGTTGAGTAAGTTGCGTGAAGTTCTCGAAGAGGTAGATCAGCAGGTAGTGGGTTTTATAGGTTTGGTATGATCTATCCGGAGTAGAGAGTTAATGTTTCTGAAAGACTGTGTCTCGGTCATCCGTTTCTCAAACAACATGTAGTGCGAGAAACCAACGGAGGCGATCGAGTCTTGTGGGGAAAAGTGCGCAAACCTCTGCAGAGTGTACAATCTAATCATGGTTAGCCGTGTCCCCGGTTATGGACAATTACGAGTATCTAGTACTTGGGTATTCACATGTATCTCATCACTCTAAATTAATATTGCTGGGTTGTTAATCACTTTAATTGGGATTGAGTTGGGGTTATACCTTCTCAATGATGTTTCAACCACCATGATAGTTAAATAAAATTTATTCCTTTGATATAGGGAAAAATTGGCTTTATGCAAAATCAGAACCATAGAGCTATTCCACCAGCCATATATGCATGTAGTATAGCTTATACTTTCATTACTCTCTATGTGTTACATTGCCAGCATATTCCATGTCTTGACCCGTTCTCGGGCTGCAACATATTATGTTGCGACTTTTCGACGAGGAGTAAGGATTGGTAGGTCATTGCCGTGCAGCTTTCGCTTATGCCGTTGGAGTTGATGGACTCACTTTATCTTCCAAGCCTTCGCTGTTATCGCATTAGATGGCCTTAAGCCATATTATTGTAATAAGTTCTCTTTTGAGACATTCGATGTAATAAGTGTGTGATTGCTACTCTGTTATAAACCCTTCGAGTACCGTGTGTGTGTCAAAGATTACCGATCCAGTGGATGACACGAAGCACGTAGACTTGACCATCCGAGGTCGGGTCGCCACAAGATGGTATCGAGCACACGCCGAGTGTAGGACACGACCACTAAGATAAAACCATAGGTCACTCCTCTCTACTCATTTCGACCCTCTCCATTTTCCACTCTTAGGATGACGGAGATGAAGTACAAGTTTGCACAACCGGATGAAGACACGCCTTTTGGGCGCCACTTGAAGGAAGTCACTTGGTACCGATATTGGAATACCAAGCTTCACCGGACGCATAATGCCACCTTACCGTAAGAAGAATGCGGAAGATTCAAGCTCTAGTTCCGGAAGGACGTTTGCGCCAAGCACGGAGCCCATAGTATGTGTTTTCAATGCACCAACATGGAGTTTGGGAAAGAGTATGGCAGCCCACATTACCATGGGACGCATTGGAGAAGTCTACAATAAGGAGCTTAAAGACACCATGTACCAAATATGTGGGCGCCGAGACGAGCAATGGGAAGTAATCAGCACCAAGAAGGATAGATCCATTGCAGCCTACATCCAGGAGCTAAACCAGCACATTCGACGTCATGAGAACCAGATGTGCGCAGACATGATGGATTTGGAAAGGCGAAAACTAAGATCATCGAGCTGGAGGAAGAACTCAAGTCTACACGTGATGGATATGAGGAAGAAATCAAAATACTCATCGAGAAGAACGACGACCTAGTCAAGAAGATCGGAGTCTTCATGGGAGGACCAAAGACCCAAGGAAGAGGAGCAAGAAGAGGAAGAAGATCCCGCTTGTCCAGACAACTACATCATCATCGACGACCCCGACTCAGATCCAAGTGATGATGCCTATGAAGACGAAGCTGGAGCAGACATCATGGAGTCTTCCACCGATCAAAATTTCTAGATGACCACCATATAATAAGTAGTATTACCCCCATGTAACTAGTAGTAGTTGAGCACTTATGCGATATTCCTAGATCGTTTTGTATGCCCTTGCTTGCTTGATTGATTGAATGTGTGTTTGCCTCATGTGCATATGGGTAGTGTTTTCTCACTAGATCTCTTTCTATTCTAATCTCTCCCATCTAAACCTTCAGATGCCTTCGAGACGTGACCCCGGTTTTGTTTTCCCACCGGAGCTCACTCGATTGATCCAACAATGAGAATGCCTTGATGCAATTGCTAGTTCGTAACTGTGGCAATACCAACAACAACAACAACAACCCGCCGCCAAAGGGACAATTTAGCCCGCTTTTCTAAGGTTACAACCGCGGTGTTTTCCAAAGAGCACCGAGCCAATAGTTGCATATATTTGGTTACGCCCGTATTGGAAGGAGTTAACCACCGCAGGATGCACGGATCTTTGAAAGCAGATGCGTTTTGCCGCACATCAATTGGATGGACCAAAGAAAGCATGGTGGGAGAATTACACGGCTACTTTTCCTATAGCCAATGTCACTTGGGACCAGTTCCAACAAGCTTTTCGCACGACCCATGTTTCAACTGGAGCCATGCAGATAAAGAAGCAAGAGTTCCGCAACTTACGCCAGGGGAACCGTACTCTGGCCCAGTACGTGGATGAGTTTAGCAAGTTATCACTCTATGCCCCTGATGATGTGGCCACAGATGCCGCGAAGCAAGAGAAGTTTATGGAAGGGCTGAATGATGAGATGAGTATGCACGATTGATGGTGGCAACTTTCAACAACTACCAGGAGTTAGTAGATAAGGCCCTAATGATTGAAGGAAAGCAGCAGCAAATTGAGAACCGTAAGAGGAAGTATGGACAAGGGAAGTATAACTCAGGAGCTCACCAGAAGCCTCGTTTAACCCCGAACTCGGGAGGACTTGTTCATAACCATGGAGGACATAACCATACTGGAGGAGGATCGCATAATGGTGCGAAGAATGGGAATGGAAATGCAGCCAACAATAATCAGAATCGCTCTAACCCAAATTTACACCCGCCAAGAGGGACTTAAGCCAAGTTATTTGCTTTAAGTGCGGGAAGACAGGCACTATGCCAACGATCGCCCTAAAGGAAAGAATGGAAATGGAAATGGAAGCGCCGGAAGAAGCCCAATCCATTCAACAAAGGACAAGTGAACCACGTTAACGTGGAGGAAGTTGAAGAAGCGTGGACGCGGTAATAGGTAAGTTTTTGGTTCGGTCATTTACCGCTATTGTTCTTTTCAATACTGGTGCATCGCATTCATACATATCAAGGGATTTGTGGATAAGTTTAAGTTACCAACCTGCACCCTTAGGACCCCTCTTTTAGTGAGCTACTTTGGAGCAGAGTACATGGCTAGCAAGTGGTGCACCCAGATACCCCTAATCATTGGCACACATGTTTTCCGTCGACCTAATTATCTTGGAGTCGCAAGGATTGGATGTGATATTAGGTATGGATTGGATGTCAAAGTTTGGAGGAAGTATTGACTGTGCTAGCAAGTCAATTTATCTTACCACCCCGGAGGGAAAAAGGATTACGTATGTATCTAGGCAGGTGCCTAGGAGGAGCCAATTGAATACCCTCACGGGAGTTGTACAAGAGGAAGTACCTGTAGTGAAGGATTATCCAGATGTTTTTCCAGAAGAGTTACCAGGCATGCCACCGGATCGAGACATCGAGTTTCTAATAGAACTAATGCCGTGCAGGACCAATATCAAAGAGACCCTATCGGATGCCCGCAAATGATCCGGAGGAAATTAAGAAGCGAGATCAAGGAGCTATTGGAGAAAGGTTACATTCATAGAAGTTCATCACCTTAGAGAGCCCCAAGACTTACGGTGGAGAAGAAGGATAAATCCCTAAGGATGGTTGTTGATTACCGAGCTACGAATGAAGTAACGATAAAGAACAAGTATCCCTTATCGATGATTAATGATCTGTTTGATCAGTTGCAAGGAGCTAAGGTGTTTTTAAGATTGATCTACGATCGAGGATACCATCGATTGAAGATTCGAGAGAAGGATATACCCAAGACGGCATTCACCACACGATATGGATTATATGAGTATACGGTCATGTCATTTGACCGACTAACGCCTCGCCTATTTCATGAGTATGATGAACAAAGTGTTCATGGAGTATTTGGACAAGTTTGTTGTGGTGTTCATCGATGATATTATGGTTTACTCGAAGAACGAAGAGGAGCACGCAGAACACCTACGTTTGGTTCTTGAGAAACCTGTGGAACACCAGTTATACGCCAAATTCAGCAAGTGCGAGTTTTGGTTGAAGGAAGTTGGATTTCTTGGGCATGTTATATCGGAGAGGGTATAGCAAGAGATCCCGGTAAAATTCGATCGATTATTGAATGGTTGGCACCCACTTGATCAATGAGATTCATTGCTTCCTTGGACTGGCAGGATATTATCGGAGATTCATTGAGAATTTTTCCAAGATTGCTAAACTAATGACAGAATTGCTAAAGAAGGATACCAAGTTCAAATGGACAGATGATTGTGAGACAAGCTTCCAAGAGTTGAAGAAACGGTTGACTACAACCCCAGTGCTGACATTGCCAGATATACATAAGGACTTTCAAGTGTATTGTGATGCCTCTCGCTTGGGACTTGGATGTGTTCTTATGCAGGACGGAAAAGTTGTTTCGTATGCCTCACGACAAGCTGAAGCCACATGAGTTGAACTATGCCACGCATGATTTGGAGTTAGCATTGTAGTACATGCGTTGAAGACACGGAGACATTATCTCATGGGAAACCGATGTGATGTGTACATGAGATCATAAGAGTTTGAAGTACATTTTCACACGGAAGGAGTTAAACCTCGAGAGCGGAGGAGATGGCTGGAGCTTATAAAGGATTACGATATGAAGCTACACTACCATCCAGGAAAGGCCAACGTCGTAGCAGACGCTTTGAGTCGGAAGAGTTATGCCAATATCCTTGAAAGTAGAGGACTGCCAAAGGAGTTAGCAGAGGATATTATGGAACCGGTTGGAGATTGTTCCAAGAGGTTTTCTTGCAACAATGGAGGTTCAGTCGACCTTGTTAGACAAGATTCGAGACGCTCAAAAGGAGGATAAAGAGATTGCTGAGATAAAAGAAAAGATGGGCAAAGGAAAAGCCAAAGGTTTTCGCGAGGATGAGCACGATACCTTGTGGTTTGAGGACCGGATTTATGTGCCCAACAACTCGGAGATCAGGAAGATAATACTTCAAGAGGCCCATGACTCACCATACTCGATTCACCCCGAAAACACCAAGATGTATTTGGACTTGAAGGAACGTTTCTGGTGGACTGGTATGAAGAAGGATATTGCAGAGAATGTAGCCGTTTGCGATGTATGTCGAGAGTGAAGGCGAGCATCAAAAGCCAGCAGGATCATACAGCCTATGCCAATACCCGAATGGAAGTGGGACAAACTTGGCATGGATTTTATCATTGGATTACCCAGAACCAAAGCAGGATATGATTCAATATGGGTAGTTGTGGATCGTTTGACCAAAGTAGCTCACTTCATCCCAGTGAAAACAACTTATACAAGTGCCAAGTTGGCCAAGATATTTATGACCAGGATTGTATGTTTGCACGGAGTTCCGAGGAGCATCGTATCAGATAGAGGAACACAGTTTACCTCAAAGTTTTGGCATCAACTACACCAGACTTTGGGTACCAGATTGGAATTGAAGACAGACGTTCCACCCATGACGGATGGATGACAGAGAGAGTTAACCAGATCCTGGAGGATATGTTAAGAGCCTGTGCGCTAGATTATGGATCTAGTTGGGATGACAATTTGCCATACGCGAATTCTCATATAACAACAGCTAACAGGCCAGTTTGAAGATGGCACCGTTCGAAGCTCTGTATGGACGCAGATGTAGAACACCCTTGATGTGGGATGAGGTCGGAGACCGTCAGTTGTTTGGACCAGATTTGATCAAAGACTCAGAGGAGAAGGTTAAGCTGATCAGAGACAGACTAAAGATTGCTCAGTCTAGACAGAAGAGTTACGCAGATTCAAAACGCAAAGAAGTAACCTATGAAATTGGAGACATAGCCTATCTGCGAGTATCAACCCTGAGGGGAGTGAAACGTTTTGGAGTAAAGGGAAAGTTAGCCCCAAGATTTGTAGGACCGTACCGTGTTTTGGAACGAATGGGAGAAGTTGCCTACAAGCTGGAATTACCCGAAGGACTGTCAGGAGTTCACGATGTATTTCACGTATCACAACTGAAGAAGTGCCACGCTGAGATGGCCGACATACCATTAAAGGATACAGTGCCCTTAGAGGCGATACGGTTGGATAATAATTTGACTTATGAGGAGAAGCGGTAAAGATTTTGGATTTCACAAAGCAGAGTCACTCGCAAAGACAAGTTATCAAGTTTTGTAAAGTTCAAAGGAGCCACCATACCGAGGAGGAAGCCACCGGGAGCGAGAAGATGATATTCTCAAGGACCATCCGCACCTATTTTCTAGTTAACCCGAAT
Source organism: Aegilops bicornis (assembly GCA_021605145.1). Taxonomy (NCBI): domain Eukaryota; kingdom Viridiplantae; phylum Streptophyta; class Magnoliopsida; order Poales; family Poaceae; genus Aegilops; species Aegilops bicornis. Next base: position 821,855,681 of record CM038670.1, read on the forward strand.
CTCGAGGGCTAGATTCATCTTAAGGGGTAGGTTTGTAACATCCCAAATTTTCAATTTGGCATGTTATACACAGGTCATCCATGCATATCATATTTTATTGCATTCAAGCATCCGCTATCCTCGAAATCCTAAGCAACTCAAGGACCCTGAGAGAGTTGGGGATTTTCCGATTTTCCTATTTTGGATTTTATTATTTTCTCTCCGGAAAAATATTTCAAGTTTAAAATAAACGAGAGGAGATAATATGACTTCTCCAAAAATAATTGAAATACCGGAGGAAAAATATTAAAATCATTATTTGGTATTTTATTTTATTTATTTGGAATTTTATTTGCCTAGAGAAAATTTGCATATATTTAAAATTGCATTTTAGGGGCCAAGAAAAGTTCATCTTGTTCTAAATATTTTATTTAGGCAAAAAAACTTGTTTTGGCATTTTAGATTTTTATTTATTTTTCTAGGATTTTACAATTTTCGCTGAATGTTTAAAAAAGGAACCCTTGCTTGGGCAGCCGACGGCCAAACGGCCCACCCAAGTCGCCGCCGCCTCCGCCACCAAGACCGGACCGAGTCCGAGCCGGACTCCTCCTCCCCGCCTTGCCCCCTCCTCCAAGCCACTGCCCCCCTCTTTATATACCGCCTCTCTCCTTAGCCACCACCACCGCGCCATGCCCTTGGGACCCGGGCAGGCAGAGCTCGGCAGCGCGCCCGCCCGCCTTAGCCGCCCGCCGCCTCCCGCGCGCCGCGCGCCTCGCCCAGTCGCCGAGCCGCCCGCCGCCTCTCGCCGCCCCTCGCGGACCGGGAGCCGCCCGCCCTCGCCGGAGTAGCCCTCGCCGCTTTTTTAAGAATAACCCTTCGGTTTTTTTGAAAACCCTAGCCTGCTTTTTTTATATTAGATCGGTTTTATTTCCGGTTTATTTATTTGAGAACGTTCACCCGTTCGTTCGCTTTTCTGAACTGTTCGTTTAGTTTCCTCTAACGCACGTTCGTTCGATTGGCCGTTCGTCGTTGTCTTGTATCGGTTTTAGTCCGCGATGATTCCGATCGCGATTTCCGAACCGATGTTCAAATTAGTATAACTTTTCGCTCGTTTATCGGAATCAGGCGATTCAAGCGCCCGGAGTTTCATCTCGAAACCCTCTTTCCGAGTAGCCAACTTAAACCAGTTTTTGTCTTTGTAAAATTTGACTCTAGTTCAGATTAGTAAACGGATCTTGTTTCTCTCGCCATTTGAGTTTCGTTGTTTCGTTTGGTTTGATTCTTTTTGCAAACCGGAGTTCTTAAGTTGAACTCTCCGGTCAACCTCTTTCAGTTGAAGTTTCGTTTGTGCATCTTTGTTTGTTGCTTATGTATGTATTGTTTGCTTGCGATAGAATTCCCGAGTGCGGCGTGTTACTACGAGTCTCTAGGATTCACGGATCGTCAAAGAAGGCAAGTAACACTTGATCATACCTTTTCATACCCAGTTTTATGCATTAGCTCAATCCTCAAACATTGCATGATTAGGATGTCATTAATTTGTGGGTTGGGAAGTAGATGATGAGGTTTAGGAACCTATTGCCCTGTTACTATCAAACCCTTGGGAGTTACTTTTACGTGTTGCTTATATTGCTATGCTATGCTCATAGACGTGGTTTGGGTTTGAGAGATATTCACGACAGATGTGAGATTGTTAATTAATGGTTTACTTTAAGGTGGCAAAAATACACATCTGGGTGGATTGAGGCACCTGGGGAACCCAGTGTTGTCTGTTTTATTTTTGGAAATCCCGGGGTACCCGTGTGATCTTCCTATGGACTGCCACCTGTGCTCAAAGGAATCGAGATTATTCATGCTAGAAACTTCCGTGTGCAGCCACAAGCTATTATGGGCTCTAGCATAGTTGAGTAAGTTACGTGAAGTTCTCAAGAGGTAGATCAGCAGGTAGTGGGTTTTATAGGTTTGGTATGATCTATCCGGAGTAGAGAGTTAATGTTTACGAAAGACTCGTGTCTCGGTCATCCGCTTTCTCAAACACCATGTAGTGCGAGAAACCAACGGAGGCGATCGAGTCTTGTGGGGAAAAGTGCGCAAACCTCTGCAGAGTGTACAATCTAATCATGGTTAGCCATGTCCCGGTTATGGACAATTCGAGTATCTAGTACTTGAGTATTCACATGTATCTCATCACTCTAAATTAATATTCTGGGTTGTTAATCACTTTAATTGGGATTGAGTTGGGGTTATACCTTCTCAATGATGTTTCAACCACCATGATAGTTAAATAAAATTTATTCCTTTGATATAAGGAAAAATTGGCTTTATGCAAAACTGTAACCATAGAGCTATTCCACCAGCCATATATGCATGTAGTATAGCTTATACTTTCATTACTCTCTATGTGTTACATTGCCAGCATATTCCATGTGTCAATTGTTTTCTCGGGCTGCAACATATTATGTTGCGCATTTTTTGACGAGGAGTAAGATTCGTAGGTCGTTGCCGTGCAGCTCAGTTATGCTGTTGGAGTTGATGGACTTGCTTTATCTTCCAAGCCTTCGGCTGTTATCGCATTAGATGGCCTTAAGCCATATTATTGTAATAAGTTCTCTTTTGAGACATTCGATGTAATAAGTGTGTGATTGCTACTCTGTTATAAACCCTTCGAGTACTGTGTGTGTCAGCATTACCGATCCAGGGATGACACAGAAGCACAGAGACTTGACCATCTGAGGTCGGGTCGCCACACTATTGCCCCGTGCCGTAGTGTATTGGCGTGGGGGTGCGGGGTGGTGTTCGGGCTGATACGCCATTTTATCCCGGCCACGAGGTGGCCGGTCAGCCATGTGGCGCTCGAGTCTATATTCCTCGGCTGCCAGGACTGCGGTCCATCTATCCGTGAGCAGGTCTTGATCAGTTTGGAGTTGCTGCTGCTTATTTTTCAGGCTCCTCGAAGTGGCCATAAGCCGATGCTTGAACTCGGAGGGGGGCATGTAGCTGTCCTCCTCCGGATATCTGTCCGTTGCCTGTTCGTCTGGGCTGACCTGCCCCTCTTCCTGCTCGGCCTGTTCGAAGGTAGGTTGATCAGGGTTGTATTCCTCTTCGGCACCATCCGGATTCTTTTTCGCCTCTGGGCGGTATTGTTGTGGCGGGCTTGAGCGCGCCAACCAAGCCCATGCTTTGCTTTTCTCCCCGAGGGGTTATCCTCCGTTGCCTCATCGCCGTTGGTTTCCTTGAGTGTCTACCATATATATATATATATATATATATATATATATATATATATATATATATATATATATATATATATATATATATATATCGTATGAGGAGGTAGCTGTCCACCGCCTACGTGAGCGGTGGTTCTCGTTTCTTCTCCAAAGATCGCTGCTCATACCGTCGATGTCTTGAGTCGAAATCAAGCACGCCGGTTAGATCATCGACCGTGGCAATGAAGTGGATGGTGGGTGGGCCACGAATTCCTTCGTCGCCTGCTTCCCACTCGAGCCGGGCATAGTTCGGCCAAGAGCCTCCTGACAAAGTGTCGGAGTAATTGGACACGGATACCCCGAAGACGGCAAGACAATTATTCAAGACATTGGGGCTAGCAAAGCCCCTCAGTCGATCGCTTGGCCGCTCCTGCCCGGCTCCCCGTCCGATCATGCGCTTAACTAGTCGGCTGCCGACTGCAGCCCGACCCGACATCAACGAGACAACGACGAGACGGATGTACCCGAGCACTATTCACGTGTCATCTCAACCATCATGTATAGTGTCACTTGTCCCCTGGCACTATTTATGAAGTGACCCAGGGGACAAAGATGACACCCACCATGCCTAGCCCATGCCACTACCTAACTTACATCCTAAGCTACCTCACACTATAAAAGGAGGCACACATCCATCCATCCATGCGATGGACTCTCACACATGCTCCCACGCATGCATACATGCCCACGGGCACACATCCATTTAGGCAGCCACATGCCATTCGGCCACTAGAGCTTGCATGCTCATCCGGCCACCCGCATATATATGAGATCAGATGCACTTGGCACTGATCTCAGATACAGCTCCAGGAGCACTCTGTACTAGATATACCAGATACACTCAAACATGCAGCAGTAGGAGTATTATCTCTCCGGAGAGCTCCGAAGCTGGGTAAACCACCGCGTGTTACTCGCATACCCGCTCCCGGTCCTATCAGCTGCAGTCTTACCCTCACACTAAGCCCTTGTGGCATCTGTCGACTTCATAAGCCCCGTGAGAATACCACGACGCTTGGTGCCTACCGTGGTGTGGTACTACTACTATGCTACCACGCAGCCGCTGGTTTCGCGATCCGGCGGGACCACTTTCGTCATCACCGCTGGCGTCGCCGTCGTCTCTCGGTAGCGCCGGGGCCCGGCGTCGACACGCCCTCGAGCAGCGAGGGCGGCGTCCTTGTCATTGGCCTCTTCGTCTTCATCATCGCGGCGTCGCGCCGCCTCTCCGATAGCGGTCGGGGGCTCGACATCGACATGCCCCCGGAATGGCCGTGAGGGACGGCGTGACCTCGCCATCGGCCTTGCCTTCTTCACCACCACCGCAACGCCGACCGTCCATTCGCGCGCGTGTCGCACGCGGGGCCTCGTTTCGGTCGGCCGTGGCCATCCACGCGCCGCTCGCGTCTGCTCCCCTCCGCGTTGCGCCTTGCTCCGGCCAAAACGAGCGCTCGCCCCACTCATACATCCCCGAGATGCAGGCCATGCACTGCATATACACTGCTTGGCTAATACTCATACACAAGCTAGATAATCCTCAGATAATGGCCATACATTCCCCATGCATCATATGTACTTTGGCCAAGCGCAAGTCGGATACGACCTGCACGATGGCCAGATAATGGCCATGCACAGCCCGTACACCTGCTCATGCACTGAGCTCACCTTCGTTGTCCTCCTCCGGCTCCCACACAGGCATGGTGACCGCTCTAGCTCGCGGGTACCGCTCGCCTTCTGCGCACGGCTCTTGCTACTGCCTTCCCTTGCCTGCTTGCTGCTGCTGTTTGCGCCACGGCGACTACCGCCATTGCCGCTGATTATTACCGATGGCCGTCAGGCGCCTGCCTCCACTACGCCTGCCGCCTGGCTCTCAGCCGCTTCGGCTGCTTCTCGCCCGCCTCCTGCCTCAGGCGCCCGCATCCCGCTCCTCATCACCACCGCGCGCCTCGCTTGCCGACTGGCTGCATCCGATGACCCGCCTCCCGGCCCAAGGCTCGCGCCGCCCGTCCGGCAGATCGGCTCCATCCGCACGTCCGGGTCCTCCGCGTCGCGCCGTCTCCCGGCCGCTCCGGCCTCAGCCTCGGGCAGCTGCCGGGTTGCCTCGCTCCATGTACGGCCTCCGCGTCCGACCGCCGTCTCCGCGTCCCGGCCTCGCCTGGCCGGCTTGGCCTTCGCGCTGCTCTGCCCTCGTACCTACACTCGTGCCGGCTCGCCGACCTGCGCCGCGCCTATGTCTCGACCTCGTCCGACCCTGTGCCGGCTGGCCGGGTCGCCGCGGCCAGCGCCGGGTCCGGCTCCCCCTGCGTTGCGCCAGCCGCCCATGCTTGCGCGCTCCTCCGAGCCGCGCTGCTTCCCTCGCCGGCACCTCGTCCCTCGGCGATCGCGGGCTGCGTCCCGTCTCCGCTAACCTGCCCGTCCGGCGTCCCGCTCGTCGCCTCCGACTACGCCCGCGTGCCCCCGCCGCCTGCACCGCTCCCACGCTCGTCCGTCGGGTCTCCGCGAGCCGACCTCCACGTCCGGCGTTGCTATCTCTTGAGCACAGCGTTGGATTTTTTCTTTTGCATATCACATAAATCAACGAAGCTATTCAGATGAGTAGCGGCATCTTCACTAGGAAGGCCGGCAAATTGATCTTTCATAACAAGATTCAACAAAGCAGTATTGATTTCACAAGATTCACTATTGGCAAGAGGAGCAATCAGAATGCTAAGGAAATCATTATTACTGGTATTGGTGAAGTCACACAATTTGGTAGTATCTTGAGCCATCGCGACAAACAAGCAATCCAACACACGAGCAAACAAAAGGCAAGCGAGTAGGCAAACGGGTAAAAGAGGAGGAGATTGGGAAAGAGAGGCGAATAAGACGGCAAGGGTGAAGTGGGGAGAGGAAAACGAGAGGCAAATGGCAAATAATGTAATGCAAGAGATAGGGATTGTGATGGGTACTTGGTATAGTTGACTTGCTCTTGCGTGAGCCTCCCGACAACGGCGCGGAAATTCTTCTTGCTACCTCTTGAGCACCGCATTGGATTTCCCGAAGAGGAGAGGATGATGCAGCAAAGTAGCGTAAGTATTTCCCTCAGTTTTGAGAACCAAGGTATCAATCCAAGAGGAGGCCACGCACAAGTCCCTCGTACCTGCACAAAACAATAGCTCCTCGCAACCAACGCGATTAGGGGTTGTCAATCCCTTCACGGTCACTTACGAGAGTGAGATCTGATAGAGATGATAAATAATATTTTTGGTATTTTTGATATAGAGATGCAAAGTAAAAAGTAAAAGGCAAAGTAAAAACAAAGAAAGTATTAAAGTGATGGAGATTGATATGATGAGAATAGACCCGGGGGCCATAGGTTTCACTAGTGGCTTCTCTCAAGAGCATAGTATTCTACGGTGGGTGAACAAATTATTGTTGAGCAATTGACATAATTGAGCATAGTTATGAGTATATATAGATATGATCATGTATATAGGCATCACGTCCGAGACAAGTAGACCGAAATGATTCTGCATCTACTACTATTACTCCACTCATCGACTGCTATCCAACATGCATCTAGAGTATTAAGTTAAAAAGCAGTAACGCTTGTAAGCAAGATGACATGATGTAGAGGAATAAATTCATGCAATATGATAAATACCCCATCTTGTTATCCTCGATGGCAACAATACAATACGTGGCTTGCAACCCTTTACATCCTTTGGGTAAGGACACATAAGATTGAACCCAAAGCTAAACACTTCTCCCATTGCAAGAACTACCAATCTAGTTGGCCAAACCAAGCGGATAATTCAAGAGACTTGCAAAGATAACCAATCATACATAAAAGAATTCATAGAAGATTCAAATATTATTCATAGATAAGCTGGATCATAAACCCACAATTCATCGGTCTCAACAAACACACCGGAAAAAGAAGATTACATCGAATAGATCTCCATGAGAGAGGGGGAGAACATTGTATTGAGATCCAAAAGAGAGAAGAAGCCATCTAGCTACTAGCTATGGACCCAAGGTCTGAAGTAAACTACTCACACTTCATCGGAGGGGCTATGGTGATGATGTAGAAGCCCTGTGGTGGATGCCCCTCCGTGAGCTCCTAACAGGCCCCAAGATGGGATCTTGTGGATACAGGAAGTTGCGGCGGTGGAATTAGGTTTTGGCTCTGTTCTGATCGTTTGGGGGTACGTAGGTATATATAGGAGGAAGGAGTACGTCGGTGGAGCAACAGGGGGCCCACGAGGCAGGGGGCGCGCCCTAGGGGGGCGCCCCCCACCCTCGTGACCGCCTCTTTTGTTCCTTGGCGTAGGGTCCAAGTCTCCTGGATCACATTCGGTGAGAAAATCACGTTTCCGAAGGTTTCATTCCGTTTGGACTCCGTTTGATATTCCTTTTCTTCGGAACACTGAAATAGGCAAAAAACAACAATTCTGGGCTGGGCCTCCAGTTAATAGGTTAGTCCCAAAGTAATATAAAAGTGGAAAATAAAGCCCAATATAGTCCAAAACAGTAGATAAAGTAGCATGGAGCAATCAAAAATTATAGATACGTTGGAGACGTATCGAGGCATCCCTAAGCTTAATTCACCTTTCGTCCTCGAGTAGGTAAATGATAAAAGAGATTTTTTGATGCGGAGTGATACTTTGGCATAATTTCAATGTAAATCTTCTTAATTGTGGTATGAATATTCAGATCTGAAAGATTCAAGACAAAAGTTCATATTGACATAAAAATAATAATACTTCAAGCATACTAACTAAGCAATTATGTCTTCTCAAAATAACATGGCCAAAGAAAGTTATCCCTACAAAATCATATAGTCCGGCTATGCTCCATCTTCCCCACACAAAATATTTAAATCATGCACAACCCGATGACAAGCCAAGCAATTGTTTCATACTTTAACATTTTCAAAACTTTTTCAATCTTCACGCAATACATGAGCGTGAGCCATGGATATAGCACTATATGTGGAATAGGATGGTGGTTGTGGAGAAGACAAAAAGGGAGAAGATAGTCTCACATCAACTAGGCGATAAACGGGCTATGGAGATGCCCATCAATATATATCAATGTGAGTGAGTAGGGATTGCCATGCAACGGATGCACTAGAGCTATAAGTATATGAAAGCTCAACAAAAGAAACTAAGTGGGTGTATCCAACTCGCTTGCTCACGAAGACCTAGGGCATTTGAGGAAGCCCATCATTGGAATATACAAGCCAAGTTCTATAATGAAAAATTCCCACTAGTATATGAAAGTGACAAAATGAGAGACTCTCTATCATGAAGATCTTGGTGCTACTTTGAAGCACAGGTGTGGTAAAAGGATAGTAGCATTTTCCCTTCTCTCTTTTTCTCTCATTTTTTTATTTGGGCCTTTTTTTTATGGCCTCTTTTTTTCTTCTTTTTTATTTTTCGTTAGGAGTCTCATCCCGACTTGTGGGGAAATCATGGTCTCCATCATCCTTTCCTCACTTGGGACAATGCTCTAAAGATGATGATCATCACACTTTTATTTTTCTTACAACTCAACAATTACAACTCGATTCTTAGAACAAAGTATGACTCTATATGAATGTGAAAGCACAAGTGCTCCCTAGGTGGTTTTGGTAATTAATGTCAACATATCTCTTGTTGGACTAACACTTTTATCTAGTATGTTTCAGATAAGTTCAACAATGGAGTGGCATGGACTAAAGGATGTGGGAACTCCTTCAAGATGCTAAGGACAAAGGATTGGCTCAAGCTTCAAGCTCAAGACTCTTCATTTTACATTTTAGTGATCCAAGATCACATTGAGTCTATAGGAAAAGCCAATACTATCAAGGAGGGATGAGGTGTTGCTTAATGAGCCTCTTGCTTCATGTGCTTAGTGATATGCTCCAATTACCCTCAAATACTTTCCCACTTCCACACAAATGTCCTAAACCTAAAGTCAAACTCGGCCCCACCGATTTTTTCTATCCGGCGCCACCGAGTTCAGATGTCTTAGCCACTGCCACAAACCCTAGGCAAATCGGTTTCACCGATAGGGATCTCGGTCTCACCGAGATGGGATTGTAATCTCTCTGTATATGTCCATTACCAAATTCGGTCTCACCGAGTTTAAGTAATCGGTACTACCGAGATTACAATGCAAACTCTCTGGTTAACTTATTACCAAAATCGGTCCCACTGAGTTTGAGTAATCGGTCCAACCGAGTTTGCCTGACCAACTCTCTGGTTAGCTAATTACCAAAATCGGTCCCATCGAGTTTGTGTAATCGGTCTCACCGAGATTACGTTATGCCCTAACACTAACCATATCAGTCCTACCGAGATGCAAGTCAGTCCCAACGAAAATCCTAATGGTCACTAGGTTTAGTAAAATCGGTCTGACCGAGTTTGTTGATTCGGTCCCACCGAGATTGGTAAATTGTGTGTAACGGTTAGATTTTGTGTGGAGGCTATATATACCCCTCCACCTCCTCTTCATTCGTGGTGAGAGCCATCAGACTGAACCTACACTTCCAACTTACCATTTCTGAGAGAGAACTACCTACTCATGTGTTGAGGCCAAGATATTCCATTCCTACCATATGAATCTTGATCTCTAGCCTTCCCCAAGTTGCTTTCCACTCAAATCTTCTTTCCACCAGATCCACATCCTATGAGAGAGAGTTTAGTGTTGGGGAGACTATCATTTGAAGCACAAGAGCAAGGAGTTCATCATCAACGCACCATTTGTTACTTCTTGGAGAGTGGTGTCTCCTAGATTGGCTAGGTGTCACTTGGGAGCCTCCGACAAGATTGTGGAGTTGAATCAAGGAGTTTGTAAGGGCAAGGAGATCGCCTACTTCGTGAAGATCTACCGCTAGTGAGGCAAGTCCTTCGTGGGCGGCGGCCATGGTGGGATAGACAAGGTTGCTACTTCGTGGACCCTTCGTGGGTGGAGCCCTCTCCGTGGACTCACAAGAACTGCTACTCCCACGTGGGTTGAAGTCTCCACCAACGTGGAAGTACGATAGCACCACCTACCGGAACCACGACAAAAACATCCGTGTCTCCAATTGTGTTTGAATCCTCCAAACCCTTCCCTTTACTTTCTTGCAAGTTGCATGCTTTACTTTCCGCTTCTCATATACTCATTGCATGCTTGCTTGTTATGTATTGAGAATGTTAAACTTGTGCCTAAACTCCATTTAAACTTTAATAAGGTTAAAAACTGCAACTTTGGTACTTAGTGTCTAATCCCCCCCTCTAGACACCTCTTCTCAAGATCCTACAAGTGGTATCAGAGCACTGGTCTCCATTGCATTGGTTTAATCACCATTGGAGGAAGATGGATGAGTCTACTTCGGGGAGTCTTAGTCATAGAGTGCCTATTCTTGATGGAGAGTATTTTCATGAGTGGAAAAATGAGATGCTTGTAATTTTCAATCAATATCATTTGAACAAGTACATTGCTAGCCCTTGTGCTCCTCATGTTGATCCTATGCATCCTACCCTTGATGAATCTATTGACATGACTAGGAATCTTAGAACTGTTAATCTTATCACTAGAGGCTTGCCTAGAAACTTGATTAGAATCCTGCCTACTTTTGAGTGTGCCTACACTATAAGGAAATTTCTTGAGGAACGCTTTCCAAATTATTCCTTGAAAAATCTAGATGAAATTCTCCATAAGTCTATTGCTTTGAGTAAATTGAATACTAGTGATCCTATGTTTGGTGATCGTCTATTTGAGCTTACAAACCTTATGCGTGCCAAAGGAAATGTTGGAATTATTGGTGATATTATTTCCGAAGCTATAAGAATTCATAGACAAGATCATTGTCAAACTCACTCTAATGAATTATCCTCTCTACGATTTGATCCACCACATGACGATGTTGAACATGGATACTATGATGAGGATGATGATAGTGACTTCGATCTTGATGATGCAATGAGACACTTTGGTCTTATGGCAAATCTTCGGGGATATGTGTCAGGAGGAAAGGAATGGGTTCTTGACAGTGAATGTACCGATCACATGACTGGAGATAAAGACATGTTTCGTGAGCTTGCTGAAAATGATAGTCCTCGAAAGTTTGTCACTTTTGGTGACAACTCAAAGGGTAAGGTGGTTGGCCTCGGTAAGGTGGCCATCTCACATGATAGCTCCATTCAGAATGTCATGCTCGTTGAATCTCTTGGCTACAACTTACTTTCAGTATCTAGACTTGCTGATTTCGGTTTCAATGTCTTATTTACTGAAGTAGATTGGCAAGTTTTTCATCGAGACAATCATAAAATGGTCTTTACCGGTGTGCGTAGAGGTGATCTATACATTGTTGATTTCACTAAAAAGGCTCAACCTAAAACTTGCTTCATCGCTAAATCCTCAAAAGGTTGGTTATGGCATAGACGATTAGGTCACGTTGGCATGAGAAACCTTGACAAGCTTATTAAAGGGAATCATATCCTTGGAGTTAACGATGTCATATTTGATAAGGATAGACTTTGCGTGCTTGTCAAGGTGTAAACAGGTTGGAGGAAGGCATCCCGTGAAGAACATCATGACCACAAAGAGGCCACTCGAGCTACTTCACATGGATCTCTTTGGTCCCAACTCCTACAAGAGTCTCGGCGGAAATTCTTTTGGTCTAGTTATAGTTGATGATTTTTCAAGATTTACGTGGGTGTTCTTTCTCGATGATAATCGCAGGTCCAAAAGATCTTCAAAAACTTCGCTAGAAAGGCCCAAAATCAATTTGAAGTGAAGATCAAGAAGGTTCGCAGCGACAACGGAACGGAGTTCAAGAACGCAAATGTGGACACCTTTCTTGATGAAGAAGGGATTTCACACGAGTTCTCGGCTACGTACACACCTCAACAAAATGGAGTTGTTGAGAGGAAGAACCGGACACTCATCGAAATGGCGAGAACGATGCTTGATGAGTACAAGACACCAAAGCACTTTTGGGCAGAAGCGGTTGAGACAGCTTGTCATGCAACAAATCGCTTGTATCTTCACAAGCTACTCGGCAAGACGGCATACGAGCTCCTCACCGGTAACAAACCCCAATTTGGATACTTTCGAGTACTCGGCTCAAAGTGCTACATTCTTGATAAGCATCATCGTTCTAAATTTGCTCCTAAGTCTCATGAAGGTTTCCTACTAGGTTATGGCTCAAACTCTCACACTTACCGTGTCTACAACAATTTCACCCAAAAGGTTGAAGAGACGGTAGATGTGAAGTTTGATGAATCTAACGGCTCGCATAAATAGAGCAATTGCCAATTGATGTAGGAGACAAAGACCCTTCGGAAGCAATCCAAGACTTGTCTATTGGCAAGGTCCGTCCAACGGAGGTGAAGGAGAGTACCTCGTCTATTCAAGTGGAAGCTTCTACTTCATGATAAGGTGAACCAAGAGTTGATACGGAAGCATCCACGAGTGGGACACACCAAGATGAAGAAAACGAGGAAGAACATCACGAACGTCAACAACCTCCTTCTCCACCACGACAAGAGAACGACAACGCCAACAATGAAGAAGGCCAAGAAGAAGAACAAGATGAAGAAGATGTTCAACAAAGACCCAAGCAAAAAGCTTTCACGAAGTTCGAGCAAGAATTGCTAAAGACCATCCCATCGAGCAAATCTACAATGACATTCAAACCGGGAGAATCACTCGCTCTAAAACTCGTTTAGCTAACTTTTGTGAGAACTATTCTTTCATCTCTAGAATTGAACCTATGAAGGTTGAAGAAGCATTGGAATATCCGGATTGGATAAATGCTACGCATGAAGAGCTACACAACTTTGAGAGGAATCAAGTTTGGACATTGGTTGAGAAGCCCGACAACAACCACAATATCATCGGTACCAAATGGGTGTTTCGCAACAAGCAAGATGAAGATGGACAAGTAGTTCGCAACAAAGCACGTCTCGTCGCCCAAGGCTACACACAAGTCGAAGGTATGGACTATGGTGAGACTTATGCTCCCGTTGCTAGACTTGAGTCCATTCGCATCTTACTTGCCTATGCTAATCATCATGATATCACCTTGTACCAAATGGACATTAAAAGTGCTTTTCTAAATGGTGAAATAGAGGAGGAAGTTTATGTTAAGTAACCTCCTGGCTTTGTCAATCCTAAGAAACCCAATCATGTTTACAAACTTCACAAAGCTCTTTATGGTCTTAAACAAGCTCCTAGAGCATGGTATAAATGCTTGACCAAGTTCCTTATTGAAAAAGGCTTTGAAATTGGGAAAATTGATTCTACTCTTTTTACTAAAAGGGTTAATGGAGAACTCTTTGTGTGCCAAATCTATGTTGATGATATTATATTTGGTTCAACTAACCCTCATTTTAGTGAAAAGTTTGGGAAGCTAATGTCGGAGAAGTTTGAGATGTCTATGATGATGAACTCAAATTCTTTCTTGGGTTGCAAATCAAGCAAACTAAGGAAGGTACTTTTGTTTCTCAAACGAAGTACACCAAGGACTTATTCAAGAAGTTCAATATGCAAGAATGCCAAGGTATGACTACACCCATGCCTACTAGTGGACATCTTGACTTAACCAAAGATGATGAACCGGTTGATCAAAAGGTTTATCGCTCTATGATTGGTTCATTGTTATATCTATGTGCTTCACGTCCCGATATTATGCTAAGTGTGTGCATGTGTGCACGATATCAAGCTGCTCCTAAAGAATGTCATCTTAAGGCCGTGAAAAGGATAGTGAGATACTTAATCCATACACCAAATTTTGGCATTTGGTATCCTAAGAGGGCCTCTTTCGATCTTGTTGGCTACTCCAACTCGGACTATGCCGGAGACAAGGTTGATAGAAAGTCCACTTCGGGTACTTGTCAATTTCTTGGTAGATCTCTTGTGTCTTGGTCCTCCAAGAAACAAAACTCGGTATCCTTATCCACCGCCGAAGCGGAATACATTGCCGCTGGTTCATGTTGTGCTCAATTACTTTGGATGACCCAAACTCTTAAAGACTATGGGATATATGTGAAACATGTTCCATTGCTTTGTGACAATGAAAGTGCTATCAAAATTGGTCATAATCCTGCAACATTCTCGAACTAAGCATATTGAAGTTCGTCATCATTTCATTCGAGATCATGTTGCTAAGGGTGACATTGATCTTAAGCATGTTCGCACCGAAAAGCAATTAGCGGATATATTCACTAAACCTCTTAATGAGAAAGTGTTTTGCAGGTTAAGAGGAGAATTGAACATCATTGATGCTTCAAACTTGGAGTAGAAACTCCATTGGATACATGCAAGACATGAGCTTATGCCTAATCCTTGATATCTCTCCTATGATGGAAATCTTAAGTCTTGGATATATTTGTATCTTGAATGTTATATGTAGGTACTTGGTTGAATCAAATTCCATGAGATTGTAACCTGCTCATATCTTGAGCAATCTCTACATCACCAAGTCTCTACACAAGGTGGTTGAAGCCAAGGAAGCACAAAACCATTTAAACATATCCTTTGACAAATTCTATGTTGAGCTTCATGATTGTCATTGTTGGATACACAAGTGCTCTTCCTTGCATGAACTAACCCATGTAGGTAGATGGACTCAAATTCCGTGGTGCTCCCAACTCTTGATGAGCTACATCAACCTTGAGCAACTCACACAAGTTCAACTACATGGACAACACCACCAACCAAGGTATGTTATTCCATCTTAGATAAGCTTTACTCCAAGTCATGAGTTAAAGCAACTCAACAAGATGTGAATACATCAAGATGCTTAAACGAAAAATGGCAACCCCATTTTATGCTTAAACGATGAGTATGACCTATGATCAAGTGATCACACTTGACTCCTAAGTCAATATACTCTAACATAGGTGACTTTGTCGCCGACCATCTCTAGATGAAGTTCTCTTGTGTTATTTTCTGTGTTTTTGCATTCGTCTTATGCATATGTGTTTCCCCTTTTAAAAAAAAACTTCATCTAGATTTCTTTCTGTTTGCTCTGCATTTTTTGCATTCCAATTCATTGCATATCATTCAGCAAATTCCTTGCAAAATCTTTGTGAGATCTTATTAGTCAAGTGAGCTGAGGTGACAAGTGTTTTCTCTGCGATGAACTCGGTTACACCGATTTGTTATTTTCGGTCCAACCGAAAACTTTCGGTACCACCGAAGCATACCACTCGGTGCCACCTATTTCACAACAGGAAAAACAGTTTGCCACTTATTCTGTGTTTCTTTTGATCCAGCTCCACTCAATGAATCTTATCCACTACAAGCATCACATTTTAATCATTGCTTTAGGATGAGACTCAAGGATCAAACCCAGTCACGACAAATTCCAGCCGGGGAGAGAGAGCTCACATTTATTTATCAAGCCCATCTTGGAAAATGATGTCAAAGGGGAGAGAGATCACATCAAAGCTTATCACTTAAAGAGATCACATCAGAGAAGGAGAGAGAGATCCTTCAGGGGGAGAGAGAGATCTCCAGGGGGAGAATACTAGTAGAAAAGTATTTCTCAAGGATCCCAGATGCTTGGTGTTCAAGAGGAGAGATGCCACATGTCTTCTTGAGGGGAAAGACATGTTCATATGTGCTTATTTGCATTAGCTTGCATTAGCTCTGTTCATTTATATCTTTCAGCTCTGATTTTCTGTTCCCTATCTTCTCCCAAAGTATCCCATGCTAGATTCAGGGGAGCAAGACATCTAAGGGAAAGAAATCATCTAAATTCATTGCATATCTTTACTCTTGGGGACATGTCCAATCCAATGTAGTACTTCAGTACTCACTCTCTACATGTCATCCCAGTCTTGGTATTCTTGTGGTTTACATTGTTTGCTTCGGCTAGTAGGTGCATCTGTGTTATCTAACCTTGTTTACGAGGGTTCATTCCATCCTAAGCCAACTCAAGACTACAAGGTAAGTATATGCATCACAATCATGTGTATGAGGAATTCTTGCTGATGTACATACTATTTGCAAGAAGGACTCATGAGCATGAAGGTATTTTCTTTAATATTCTTTGCTCTGATGCATATGGCCAAGATACATGTAACACATTGCCTGCTCTATCATGGTTATGCTATCACATGCTTCTATATTCCATATTCACATGATTGCATACATGTAGGGGGAGCCTATGCTTGTTACACGTCTTTCCGAAGCTTTACTTGCTATTCTTTATATCTTTATCTAAAGCTTTGATGTATGTTGTCATCAATTACCAAAAAGGGGGAGATTGAAAGCACAAGTGCTCCCTAGGTGGTTTTGGTAATTAATGCCAACATATCTCTTGTTGGACTAACACTTTTATCTAGTATGTTTCAGATAAGTTCAACAATGGAGTGGCATGGACTAAAGGATGTGGGAACTCCTTCAAGATGCTAAGGACAAAGGATTGGCTCAAGCTTCAAGCTCAAGACTCTTCATTTTACATTTTAGTGATCCAAGATCACATTGAGTCTATAGGAAAAGCCAATACTATCAAGGAGGGATGAGGTGTTGCTTAATGAGCCTCTTGCTTCATGTGCTTAGTGATATGCTCCAATTACCCTCAACTACTTTCCCACTTCCACACAAATGTCCTAAACCTAAAGTCAAACTCGGCCCCTGAGGGAGTCCCGGACTAGGGGGTGTCCGGATAGCCGGACTGTCGTCACGGCCGGACTCCAAGACTATGAATATACAAGATTAAAGACTTCGTCCCGTGTCCGGATGGGACTTTACTTGGCGTGGAAGGCAAGCTTGGCGATACGGATATGTAGATCTCCTACCATTGTAACCAACTCTGTGTAAGTCTAACCTATCCGGTGTCTATATAAACCGGAGGGTTTTAGTCCGTAGGACGAACAACAATCATACCATAGGCTAGCTTCTAGGGTTTAGCCTCCTTGATCTCGTGGTAGATCTACTCTTGTACTACCCATATCATCAATATTAATCAAGCAGGAGTAGGGTACCACCTCCATCGAGAGGGCCCGAACCTGGGTAAAAACATCGTGTCCCTTGTCTCCTGTTACCATCCGCCTAGACGCAGTTCGGGACCCCTACCCGAGATCCGCGGTTTTGACACCGACATCGGTGCTTTCATTGGGAGTTCCTGCGTGTCGTCACCGATAGGCCCGATGGCTCCTTCGATCATCAACAACGACGCGGTCCAGGGTGAGACTTTTCTCCCGGACAGATCTTCGTGTTCGGCGGCTTTACTGCTGCGGGCCAATTAAGCAGCCATCCGGAGCAGATCGAAGCTACGCCCGCCATCAGTCAGATTTGGAAGTTTAAACTATACGGCCGATATCCGCGGAGACTTGATCTTCGATCAAACGAGCCGCAGCCAAGCACGCCCGCCTTTGTCTCGATGGGCATGATCTAGCTCTGCAGCCAAAGCGGTGCCTCGGAGGCGCATCAAGATCCGCTCCGACCCTTAATCCGGAGCGGATTCCCGATCGAGGACGACTGGTTGGACACCGCCTCGGGTGCTACAATCTCTATGGCGATCGAGCGAACTCCATCCCTGTCGCTGCGAAGACCTCGACTGTGGTGCGGACTCCTCTCCGGACTCCGAACCCTCCGCGCCCTTGCCAATCGAATCCGATTGGGCGCCCGTTATGGAGTTCACGGCGCGGACATCTTTCAGCACTCGCCCTTTGGCGACATCCTGAATTCACTAAAGTCTCTCTCTTTATCCGGAGAGCCTGGCGGACTACGGACAGGAAGGTTGGGATGCAGCACGACGAAGAAATTCAACGCCCACCCACTACCCACTTGGTAGCCACCGCCGATGATTTAACCGACATGCTAGACTACGACTCAAGACATCGACGGTATGGACGATGATGCCGAGAGGCGACCAAGACCAGCGCCTACGAGGCACCGGAAGGCCACCTTGTCATATGACATATATATGGTGGACATCCCAAAAGATGGGAACGGCGATGGAACAATGGAGGATGACCCTCCAAGAAACAACCAAGCGCCCGGCGTCGGGCGCCGCTCTAAATCCCGCCACAATAAAACGGTGATTCCGCACGGGAGATAATAACACCCGGACAAAGGTCTTTGAAGAGAACCCCCTCCAGCAGGACTCAGCGCAGGAGGAGGGAGAAGCAAGCCTGCACGACAGTGTGGCAAAAAAAGAGGTTGAGGACGATAATTATGCGCCTCCCTCCGAAGATGAAGCAAGCCTTGACGACGACGAGTTTGTCGTGCCTGAGGACCCCGCCGAACAGGAGCGTTTCAAACGCAGGCTTATAGCCACGGCAAGCAGCCTCAAGAAAAAGCAGCAACAGCTTAGAGCTGATCAAGACCTACTAGCTGACAGATGGACTGAAGTCCTTGCAGCCGAAGAGTATGAACTCAACGCCTCCAAAAGCTACCCCAAACGCAGGCCGTTGCCTCGACTAGAGGAGGAAGCGCCCAAGTCACCAGCGCACGACATGGCAGACCGGCCACCCCGTGGCCGCGATAGAGAGGCCTCTAGACCCTCCGCTCAAGCCACACCCGACGCCGCTCAAAAAGTACCAAGGCACGGGAAAATGCACCGGACTTGCGAGATATATTGGAGGATAAGGCAAAACATACAAGGTCAATCTACGGATTGCGTGGGCGCCCAACAATGCGGGATGATTACCGTCGCGCCAAACACAGCAAAACCGGCCGGGCCGAACACAGTAGACCAAGCTCATACGAGCTACGTCGTGATATAGCCCAATACAGAGGCACCGCACACCCACTATGCTTCACAGATGAAGTAATGGATCATCAAATCCCCGAGGGCTTCAAGCCCGTAAACATCGAATCATACGATGGTACCACAGATCCCACGGTCTGGATCGAGGATTATCTCCTCCATATCCACATGGCCCGCGCTGATGATCTACATGCCATCAAATACCTCCCACTCAAGCTTAAAGGACCAGCTCGACATTGGCTCAATAGCTTGCCGCCAGAATCAATTGGTTGTTGGGAGGACACGGAAGCCGCATTCCTTGATAACTTCCGGGGCACATATGTGCGACCACCAGACGCCGATGACCTTAGCCACATAATTCAGCAGCCGGAAGAATCAGCGGACAATTACGGACTCGGTTCCTAACAAAGAAAAATCAAATCGTTGATCGTGGGATGCAGAGGCCCTTGCGGCCTTCAAACATAACATCCATGACGAGTGGCTTGCCCGGCACCTAGGACAGGAAAAGCCGAAATCTACGGCAGCCCTCACAACCCTCATGACTCGCTTTTGAGCGGGAGAGGACAGCTGGCTAGCTCGAAGCAACAACTTGGCCAAACATCCTGATAGTCCGGATACCAAGGACAACAATGGCAGGTCGCGTCCCAACAAGAACAAGCGCCGCATTAACGGCGATAATATTGAAGATACGGCCGTCAATGCCGGATTCAGAGGCTCTAAACCCGGTCAGCGGAAGAAGCCATTCAAAAGACATACCTGGGGCCCGTCTAACTTGGACCGCATACTCGATCGCTTGTGCCAAATACATGGCACCCCGAAAAACCAGCCAATCACACCAACAGGGATTGTTGGGTGTTCAAACAAGCGAGCAAGTTAAGTGCCGAACTCAATGACAAGGGGCTGCATAGCGATGATGAGGAAGAGCCCAGCCGCCGAACAATAGAGGATGAAGGTTTTCCCACACAAGTGCGGACAGTGAACATGATATACGCAACCCACATACCCAAAAGGGAGCGGAAGCGTGCACTACGAGACGTATATGCGATGGAGCCAGTCGCCCCAAAGTTCAACCCATGGTCTTCCTGCCCGATCACCTTCGATCGAAGGGACCACCCCACTAGCATCCGTCACGGCGGCTTGCCGCATTGGTTCTTGACCCAATTATTGACGGATTTCACCTCACCAGAGTCACGATGGACGGCGGTAGCAACTGAACCTGCTTTATCAGGATACGGTCATAAAATGGGCATAGACCCCTCAAGGATTAAACCTACAAAGATGACCTTTAAAGGCGTCATACCGGGTGTAGAGGCCAATTGTACAGGCTCAGTCACACTCGAAGTGGTCTTCGGATCTCTGGATAACTTCCGTAGCAAAGAGTTAATCTTCGACATCGTCCCATTCCGCAACGGCTATCATGCACTGCTTGGACGAACCGCATTTGCAAAGTTCAATGCGGTGCCGCACTACGCATACCTCAAGCTCAAGATGCCAAGCCCTCGAGGAGTAATCACGGTCAATGGAAACACCGAACGCTCTCTCCGAACGGAGGAGCATACGGCGGCCCTTGCGGCAGAGGTGCAAAGCAGCCTCTCACGGCAATTCATGAGTCCGGCCACTAAGTGTCCGGACACCGCCAAGCGCGCCCAGAGTAACCTGCAACAAGACCACCTGGCAAAATTCAAGCACGAGTAGCAATCCGGCCCCAACCCCAGCCCTCGCGAAATTGCGATGCTAGTAGTACGCGTACATAATTACGCTCTGGAGATACCATGGGCATATGGGGAGGGGCAAGACAACGGCACGCCAAGAATGCGGCTCGACCACACCAGGGGCTCCCGTTTGTGTCACTTCTTTTTTCTTTTTCTTCCTTGTTTTTACTTTTAGGACCCCGTCTTTGAGAAGTCTTGTCCGGCACTCGAATCGCCGAACTCACGATGCAACAGCCAGGGAAGTGGAAAGCCACGTCGAGTGTTCAGGTGGTCTCTATTACGAGCATTATACCTGTTTTACATATCATCCAAAGACTTACCCACGGAGGGGACATGTTAGATAGTCCCATCCCTTGCTTATCGCACTATTTGTATCGTTCTGCTTCCATTGCAGTACCTTTTTGAATAAACAATACATAGCTTTTGCTTATTATTTCTCTACTATATATACACATATGTTCATTACACGACATGTTGCAACCGTACACTTTGGTACGGCCAATACACCAGGGGCTCAAGTATACCAAAATTATGGTGTGATAAGTCTGAACACTTTCACAAGTGCGGCACCCCGAACTTATATCATTATATGAATCGGCTCCGAATCATGTCTTGGGTCAATAGTTGGGTTTGCCCGACTCCCGTGTTTTGGTACCTTACGTTCCGCTATATCGGCTAAGGTAGCACCGGAGAACCATCGCGATTGTGCCCCAGTTATGCTGGGTCGAGCACCTCGGTGGAGAAAGCTAAACTGACCCGTCATGATAGGGCGAGAGCCGATCGCTGTTCGAGAGGTTTTTGGGTCCCTAAAGACTTATGCCGCTTAGAGCGAGGAACCGGAATTGTCCGGCCAAAGGCGTGGATAGCGCCCGAACTCGGTCTTCGAATACTAGGGGCTTCGCGAAATTTAAAATTATAGAATTCTATGGCTAAGTGAGAGTGTTCAAGCATTATAAGTCCGGTTGCCTTGTTCGTTGTGTTGAGCGCCTCCTAGATGGACCCAAAAATGGGAACAAGAGTGCTCAAGTTTGTCCCAAACACCCCAAAGACTTTCGTGGCATGGGGGCTGAAGCCAACAACTTGCCATCTCTCAAATTTGATAAACGGCCGCACAGAAGGTAATATTTTAAATTAATAAGCGTTGCTTAGCGCATATGAACAAGTTTTCAGCGTACATGATAACAAATGCGAGTTTATTCAAAAATTACATCTCTGGAGCACTCATCCGCTATTCGGCGGGCACCCTTCAGGAGGCCCTCATAGTACATTTCGGGCGTGCGATGCTCATGGCCCTTCGGTGGCCCGTCCGTCACAAGCCTCTCCGCATCCAAATTTTGCCCCAAAGCACTTTAGCACGGGCAAGGGCCCGACGGACACCTTCAATGCAGACGGAGTGCTTGACGACTTCAAGCCGCAGACAGGCATCCACCACCAGCGCACCAAGCCAAGTAGCTCCGGGCATGGCCTCCAATGGCCACGGCGCTTATAAGGCCCTTCATGGCCTGTTCGGCGACCTTATGGAGCTCGACCAGCTGCTTCAGCTGGTCGCTCAGGGGCACCGGATGGTCGGCCTCAGCATACTGAGACTAGAACACCTTCTCCGTGGAGCTCCCCTCCTAGGCGCGGTAGAATGCGGCAGCGTCAGACGCTCTACGGGGCAAATCTGCGAATGCTCCTGGAGAGCTCCGAATCCGGGTAAGTAATAGGTAATTCACTCTCACATGCTTGCTTTGCATAAAGAAAGCCTTACCCGCTGCTAACTTCTTTAAAGACTCAATTTCTTGGAGGGCTTTTTGGGCCTCGGCCTTAGCAGCTTTGGCATTCTCAAGAGCCGAGGCGAGCTCGGACTCTCGAGTCTTCAAGTCACGCTCCAAACTCTCGTGTTTTTCCATGAGATCTTGGAGCTCTTGCCGTACCTTGGCCAGCTACGCCTCCCCCTTCCCTCGCTCGGTGCGTTCCGCAGCCGCTTTGTTTTCGGCCATGGACACCGCTTCCTTCAGGGTCGCCACCTCGTTCGTGGCCCCTGCAGTACCCAAGTTATTCCTGTTATTTTTGCAACCAAAGCCTTTTCTATAAGGTATTTCTTTAATAAGGTATTACTTACCTTCCTTGTCCTCGAACTCCTTCTTGGCTTGTCCGAGCTCGTTCTCGGACCGCCGAGGTTACGCTTCAATGCATTGACCTCCGCAGTCAAGGTCGGCAGAGGTCAAGAAATACAGCTGCATTCCCATATTGACATACTTATGTTAGATCCTGCGTATATCTTTTTAGATCCTTAGTCCGGCTTTTCTTTCCGAACACCGAACCAAGCATCAGGGGCTACTGCCTATGCGGTTATATTTTTACATATTATAAAACTCACCTCAAAGCCTGTTAGAAGGCTGATGCGAGCTAGTCGATCCGCTCTTGGCGGACTGAACTGTCCGGATCACCGCACTCATAACAGTGCGGTGCTCCTCCTTGATGGAAGCGCCATTAAGCGCCTCCTTTAAGCTATCTAGTGCCTCCGGTTGGACGGAGGACACCGGCGTCTTACCCTTCTTGCGAAGGATCCGCTGTCCGGACTCCGGAACCGCTGATGGTTCTGGCATGGAGTCCGGACGAGGGTCGGGCTTAGAGCCCCTTGGGGTCTAGCCCCCCGCGCGCCTGGAGTCCTGGAGGATGCCTTTTGGCACCTCCTGCGCTACCTCCTCATGACCAAGCCCCCTAGGGGCCCCTGGCCACAAGGCCACCCGCAGCATGAGGCGAGGAGGCGGTCGGAAGCGAGGTACTCTCCATTTCCGACGAGCCTGTGGACCCGCCGATGAGTCGGCGAACTTCGCCCTTAGGCGGGCTGCACGGTTTTTCAACATTAGAGAACGCCTGCAATAATAAAAACCATGGGTATCCGGACACTTACGATCTCGCCGAGGCTTGGCCCTTGTAGGCCCGATCCTCCTCGTCGTCGTCGGCGTTGGTGGAGAAGTCCGGAGGAAGGGTTCTTCCCTTCTTGGACCCTCCGGCCTCCCGGTTGGGCGGCCTTCCTTTTCTTCTCCTCCCCGGGGAGGAGCTTCTTCTTCCTCCTCGTCTTGGAGAAGATTCCGCTTGAATCGACAAAGACAGGCGTCGGGAGCTCCTTCAGGTTCCCGTGGCCTCCTTCTTGGCCTTCTTCTCCGGCACCATGTACGGCGCCGGAGCCAGCAGTCCTGTCAATCGGGCGTTCTCCGGATCTTCCGGCAAAGGAGCCGGACAGTTAATCTGTCCGGACGTCTTCAGCCAGTCCTGTCAAAGATTAGGGAGTTTTAGATCCCATGTAGAGTCAATCTATGAAAAAAGAGTCCCGTAAAGGGTAAAATAACTTACCTCGCCAGCTGGACGCTGCGAGCTGTATCCGTGATCTTTGGTAGCGGATGCTGGGGCTTCGGCGCCCTTGAACAACACCTTCCAAGCATCTTCGTACGTAGTGTCGAAGAGCCGGTTCAAGGTTTGGTGCTGTGCCGGATCGAACTCCCACAAGTTAAAGGCCCTTTGTTGGCATGGGACAATCCGGCGGATGAGCATCACCTGGATTACGTCGACAAGCCTAAGATTCTTGGCCACCAGGTATTGGACGCATGTTTGAAGTCCGGATGTCTTGTCCGAATGCCCCCACGTCAGGCCCGTCTCTTTCCATGACGAGAGCCGTGTGGGGAAGCCAGATCTGAATTCGGGTGCCGCCGCCCATTTGGTGTTGCGGGGCTCGGTGATGTAGAACCACCCCGATTGCCACCCCTTTATTGTCTCCACGAAGGCGCCTTTGAGCCATGGGAATTTGGCCATCTTGCCAACCATGGCGCCTCTGCACTCCGCTTGGCGGCCGCCCACTACCTTCGGCCGGACGTTGAAGATCTTCAGCCATAAGCCGAAGTGGGGCGGGATGTAGAGGAAAGCCTCACACACGACGATAAACGCCGAGATGTTGAGGATGAAATTCGGGGCCAGGTCGTGGAAGTCCAGGCCGTAGTAGAACATGAGCCCCCGGACAAATGGGTGAAGAGGAAAACCTAGTCCGCGGAGGAAGTGGGGGAGAAACACCACCCTCTCACGGGGCCCGGGGGTCGGAATGAGCTGCCCCTCGTCGGGAAGCTCAGGCGATGTGGCCGGACAAGTATCCGGCCTCCCGCAGCCTTGCGATGTGCCCCTCCATGACGGAGGAGGCCATCCACCTGCCTCCCGCTCCTGACATGATTGGAGAAAGGTTGAGGTGGGATGTGCGGACTTGGGCGCTGGAGCTCAAGTCTTGTGAAATGGATAAGCAAAGGAGGAAGAAGGCGTAGGTGAAAAGGTGGATCCTTATCCCCTTATATAGACGGACGAAGCTATGCGTCCCCCACCAGCCTGGTAAAACTCGCTTATTTCCCAAGCGCCGTAATCAATGGCGTGGATGGCTTACCCACGTCCGTATTGATGAGAATCCCGGAATAAGGGGCATGATCTATGCTTTGATAAGACGTGCCAAGGAAACCGCCTCGCTAAACACGCTGAGGTGGGAACAGTAAAAAACGATTCATATAAAGGCCTTGCCGTGGTGTGATGTCACGCCGCGGAATATGCCAGCAGATCTATGCAAAAATTATTCTCTCTACGGCGTTATGTGGAACTTGTTTTGCAGAGCCGGACACTATCCTTGTGTTCAAAACCTTCTATGAAGTATTCGTAGGAGGAACCCGCTGCAATGTCGAAGACAATCAATGCGCGGACTCATCCTCATTGAAGCCTGGTTCAGGGGCTACCGAGGAGTCCCGGACTAGGGGTGTCCGGATAGCGGACTGTCGTCCACGGCCGGACTCCAAGACTATGAAGATACAAGATTGAAGACTTCATCCCGTGTCCGGATGGGACTTTCCTTGGCGTGGAAGGCAAGCTTGGCGATACAGATATGTAGATCTCCTACCATTGTAACCGACTATGTGTAACCCTAACCTATCCGGTGTCTATATAAACCGGAGGGTTTTAGTCCGCAGGACGAACAACAATCATACCATAGGCTAGCTTCTAGGGTTTAGCCTCCTTGATCTCGTGGTAGATCTACTCTTGTACTACCCATATCATCAATATTAATCAAGCAGGAGTAGGGTATTACCTCCATAGAGAGGGCCCGAACCTGGGTAAAAACATCGTGTCCCTTGTCTCCTGTTACCATCCGCCTATTCGCACAGTTCGGGACCCCCTACCCGAGGTCCGCCGGTTTTGACACCGACAGCCCCACCGATTTTTTCTATCCGGCGCCACCGAGTTCAGATCTCTTAGCCACTGCCACAAACCCTAGGAAAATCGGTTTCACCGATAGGGATCTCAGTCTCACCTGGATGGGATTGTAATCTCTCTGTGTATGTCCATTACCAAATTCGGTCTCACCGAATTTAAGTAATCGGTACTACCGAGATTACAATGCAAACTCTCTGGTTAACTTATTACCAAAATCGCTCCCACCGAGTTTGGTAATCGGTCCAACCGAGTTTGCTTGACCAACTCTCTGGTTAGCTAATTACCAAAATCGGTCTCACCGAGTTTGTGTAATCGGTCTCACCGAGATTACGTTATGCCCTAACCCTAACCATATTGGTCCTACCAAGATGCAAGTCAGTCCCACCGAAAATCCTAACGGTCACTAGGTTTACTAAATCGGTCAGACCAAGTTTGTTGATTCGGTCCCACCGAGATTGGTAAATTGTGTGTAACGGCTAGATTTTGTGTGGAGGCTATATATACCCCTCCACCTCCTCTTCATTCGTGGAGAGAGCCATCAGACTGAACCTACACTTCCAACTTACCATTTCTCGAGAGAGAACTACCTACTCATGTGTTGAGGCCAAGATATTCCATTCCTACCATATGAATCTTGATCTCTAGCCTTCCCCAAGTTGCTTTCCACTCAAATCTTCTTTCCACCAGATCCACATCCTATGAGAGAGAGTTGAGTGTTGGGGAGACTATCATTTGAAGCACAAGAGCAAGGAGTTCATCATCAACGCACCATTTGTTACTTCTTGGAGAGTGGTGTCTTCTAGATTGGCTAGGTGTCACTTGGGAGCCTCCGACAAGATTGTGGAGTTGAACCAAGGAGTTTGTAAGGGCAAGGAGATCGCCTACTTCGTGAAGATCTACCGCTAGTGAGGCAATTCCTTTGTGGGCGACGGCCATGGTGGGATAGACAAGGTTGCTACGCCGTGGACCCTTCGTGGGTGGAGCCCTCCGTGGACTCGCAAGAACTGCTACCCTCACGTGGGTTGAAGTCTCCACCAACGTGGAATGCGATAGCACCACCTATCGGAACCACGACAAAAACATCCGTGTCTCCAATTGCATTTGAATCCTCCAAACCCTTCCCTTTACTTTCTTGCAAGTTGCATGCTTTACTTTCCGCTGCTCATATACTCATTGCATGCTTGCTTGTTATGTATTGAGAATGCTAAACTTGTGCCTAAACTCCATTTAAACTTTAATAAGGTTAAAAACTGCAACTTTGGTACTTAGTGTCTAATCACCCCCCTCTAGACACCTCTTCTCAAGATCCTACAGAATGCCTCCGGCGGTGTACCGGGATATGCAATGAAACAAGAGTGACATGTATGAAAGAATTATGAAAGGTGGCTTTGCCACAAATACGATGTCAACTACATGATCATGCTAGCAATATGACAATGATGGATCGTGTCATAATAAACGGAACGGTGGAAAGTTGCATGGCAATATATCTCAGAATGGCTATGGAAATGCCATGATAGGTAGGTATGGTGGCTGTTTTGAGGAAGATATATGGTGGGTGCATGATACCGGCGAAAAGTGCGGTATTAGAGAGGCTAGCAATGGTGGAAGGATGGGAAAAAGTGCGTATAATCCATGGACTCAACATTAGTCATAAAGAACTCATATACTTATTGCAAAAATCTAGAAGTTATAAAAGCAAAGTATTACGCGCATGCTACTAGGGGGATAGATTGGTAGGAAAATGCCATCGCTCGTCCCCGACCACCACTCATAAGGAAGACAATCAATAAAGAAATCATGCTCCGAGTTCATCACATAACGGTTCACCATACATGCATGCTACGGGAATCACAAACTTCAACACAAGTATTCTTTAAATTCACAACTACTCAACTAGCATGACTCTAATATCACCATCTTCATATCTCAAAACAATTATCAAGCATTAAACTTTTCTTAGTATTCAACACACTCAAAAGAAAGTTTCACATATCTTGAATACCAAGTATATTAACATTAAGCAAATTACCATGCTATTAACGACTCTCAAAATAATCTAAGTGAAGCATGAGAGATCAATAGTTTCTTTAAAACAAATCCACCACCTTTCTCTAAAAGATCTAAGTGAAGCACTAGAGCAAAAATTATCACACTCAAAAGATATAAGTGAAGCTAATCGTGAGCAAAATTATCAATCTCATAAGATATAAGTGAAGCACATAGAGTATTCTATCAAATTCCAATTCATGTATGGCTCTCTCAAAAGGTGTGTACAGCAAGGATGATTGTGGTAAACTAACAAGCAAATATGCAAATAATACAAGACGCTCCAAGCAAAACACATATCATGTGGTGAATAAAAATATAGCTCCAAGTAAATTACCGATGGAAGTAGACGAAAGAGGGGATGACTTCCGGGGCATCCCCAAGCTTTGACTTTTGGTGTCCTTGGATTATCTTGGGGTGCCATGGGCATACCCAAGCTTAGGCTCTTTCCACTCCTTGTTCCATAATCCATCAAAAGAATTTACCCAAAACTTGAAAACTTCACAACACAAAACTCAATAGAAATCTCGTGAGCTCCGTTAGAGAAAGAAAACAAAAGACTACTTTAAGGTACTGTAATTAACTCATTATTTATTTATATTGGTGTTAAACCTACTGTATTCCAACTTCTCTATGGATTATAAACTATTTTACTAGCCATAGATTCATCAAAATAAGCAAACAACACACGGAAAACAGAATCTGTCAAAAACAGAATAGTCTGTAGTAATCTGTAACTAACGCAAACTTCTGGAACTCAAAAAAATCTACCAAAATTAGAAGACCTATACAATTTGTTTATTGATCAGCAGCAATTGGAATCAGTATTTTATCTCGTTCTGGTGATTTTCAATAATTCGGGCACTGAGCGCAAAGTTTCTGGAAATTGCAGCAATATCAAATAACTATCATCCAAGAAGATCCAATAGGTCTAGCTTGGCACAAACACTAATTAAAACATAAAACCACATCTAAGCAGAGGCTAGATGGATTATTTATTCCTAAACAGAAGCAAAAACAAAAAAACTAAAAATAAAATTGGGTTGCCTCCCAACAAGCGCTATCATTTAACGCCCCTAGCTAGGCATAAAAGCAAGGATAGATCTAGGTATTGCCATCTTTGGTAGGCAATCCATAGGTGGCTCTCATGATAGATTCATATAGTAATTTTATTTTCTTTCTAGCAAAGTGTTCCATGCCTTTCTTTAAGGGAAATTGGAATCTAATATTCCCTTCCTTCATATCAATAATTGCACCAATAGTTCTAAGGAAAGGTCTACCAAGAATAATAGGACATGAAGGATTGCAATCTATATCAAGAACGATAAAATCTACAGGCACATAATTCCTATTTGAAACAATAAGAACATCATTAATTCTTCCCATAGGCTTTTTAATAGTGGAATCCGCAAGATGCAAGTTTAGAGAGCAATCATCCAAGTCATGGAAATCTAGCAAATCACACAAAGTTTTGGGAATAGTGGAGACACTAGCACCCAAATCACACAAGGCATGAAACTCATAATTTTTAATTTTAATTTGAATAGTAGGTTCCCACTCATCATAGAGCTTTCTAGGGATAGAAACTTTCAACTCAAGTTTTTCTTCATAAGATTGCATCAAGGCATCAACAATGTGTTCGGTAAAGGCCTTATTTTGACTATAAGCATGAGGAGAATTTAGCACGGATTGAAACAAAGAAATACAATCAATTAAAGAGCAATTTTCATAATTAATTTCCTTGAGATCCAATATAGTGGGTTTAGCAACATCTAGGTTTTTATTTCTTTCAATCCCATATTTTTCAATTTCATCATCAAGATCTATAAATTCCGAATTCTTAGAACGCCTTCTAGGTAAAGGAAGATCATATTCAGTTTCATCAAGATTCATATTACAAAACAAAGATTTAATGGGGGACACATCAATAACTTTTAGATCTTCATCTTGATTTTCATAGGAATTGGAAGACCACGCTTTAATAAAGGCATCTTTGGAAGCACGCATCCTAGCGGTTCTTTCTTTGCACTCATCAATGGAAATTCTCATAGCTTTGAGAGACTCATTGATATCATGCTTAGGAGGAATAGATCTAAACTTTAAAGAATCAATTTCAAGAGAAATTCTATCAACGTTCCTAGCTAAATCATCAATTTTAAGCAATTTCTCTTCAAGCAAAGCATTAAAATTCTTTTGTGAATTCATAAACTCTTTAACACTACTCTCAAATTCAGAGGGCATCTTATTAAAATTTCCATAAGAGTTGTTGTAGGAATTTCCATAATTATTAGAGGAATTACTAGGATAAGGCCTAGGATTAAAATTCCTCTATATGCATTGTTACCAAAATTATTCCTACCAACAAAATTCACATCCATAGATTCATTATTATTCTCAATCAAAGTAGACAAAGGCATATCATTAGGATCGGAAGAAACACTCTTAGTAGCAAATAATTTCATAAGTTCATCCATCTTTCCATTCAAAACATTAATTTCTTCTATCGCATGCACTTTTTTATTAGTAGATCTTTCGGTATGCCATTGAGAATAATTAACCATAATATTATCTAGAAGTTTAGTAGCATCTCCTAAAGTGATTTCCATAAAAGTTCCTCCCGCGGCCGAATCTAAAAGATTTCTAGAAGCAAAATTCAATCCGGCATAAAAGTTTTGTATAATCATCCACAAGTTCAAATCATGAGTAGGACAATTACGTATCATTAATTTCATTCTCTCCCAAGCTTGTGCAACATGTTCATGATCAAGTTGCTTAAAATTCATAATATCGTTCCTAAGAGAGATAATCTTAGCGGGAGGAAAATACTTAGAGATAAAAGCATCTTTGCACTTGTTCCAAGAATCAATACTATTTTTAGGCAAAGATGAAAACCATGCTTTAGCACGATCTCTAAGAGAAAAAGGAAATAGCTTCAATTTAACGACATCATTATCGACATCTTTTTCTTTTGCATATCACATAAATCAACGAAGCTATTCAGATGAGTAGCGGCATCTTCACTAGGAAGGCCGGCGAATTGATCTTTCATAACAAGATTCAACAAAGCAGTATTGATTTCACAAGATTCAGTATTGGCAAGAGGAGCAATCGGAGTGCTAAGGAAATCATTATTACTGAAGTCACACAATTTGGTAGTATCTTGAGCCATCGCGACAAACAAGCAATCCAACACACGAGCAAACAAAAGGCAAGCAAGACGGCAAACGGGAAAAAGAGGAGGAGATTGGGAAAGAGAGGGCGAATAAAACGGCAAGGATGAACTGGGGGAGAGGAAAACGAGAGGAAAATGGCAAATAATGTAATGTGAGAGATAGGGATTGTGATGGGTACTTGGTATAGTTGACTTGCTCTTGCGTGAGCCTCCCCGGCAACGGCGCCAGAAATTCTTCTTGCTACCTCTTGAGCACTGCGTTGGATTTCCCCGAAGAGGAGAGGATGATGCAAAGAAAGTAGGTATTTCCCTCAGTTTTTGAGAACCAAGGTATCAATCCAAAGAGGAGGCCACACACAAGTCCCTCGTACCTGCACAAAACAATAGCTCCTCGCAACCAACGCGATTAGGGGTTGTCAATCCCTTCACGGTCACTTACGAGAGTGAGACCTGATAGAGATGATAAATAATATTTTTGGTATTTTTGCAAAGTAAAAAGTTAAAGGCAAAGTAAAAACAAAGCAAGTATTAAAGTGATGGAGATTGATATGATGAGAATAGAACCTGGGGCCATAGGTTTGACTAGTGGCTTCTCTCACGAGCATAGTATTCTACGGTGGGTGAACAAATTACTGTTGAGCAATTGACAGAATTGAGCATAGTTATGAGTATATCTAGGTATGATCATGTATATAGGAATCACGTCCGAGACAAGTAGACCAAACGATTACGCATCTACTACTATTACTCCACTCATCGACCGCTATCCAGCATGCATCTAGAGTATTAAGTTAAAACAGAGTAACGCCTTAAGCAAGATGACATGATGTAGAGGAATAAATTCATGCAATATGATAAATACCCCATCTTGTTATCCTCGATGGCAACAATACAATACGTGCCTTGCAACCCTTTACATCCTTTGGGTAAGGACACAAAGAAGATTGAACCCAAAGCTAAACACTTCTCCCATTGCAAGGACTACCAATCTAGTTGGCCAAACCAAACGGATAATTCAAGAGACTTGCAAAGATAACCAATCATACATAAAAGAATTCAGAGAAGATTCAAATATTATTCATAGATAAGCTGGATCATAAACCCACAATTCATCGGTCTCAACAAACACACCACAAAAAGAAGATTACATCGAATAGATCTCCACGAGAGAGGGGAGAACATTGTATTGAGATCCAAAAGAGAGAAGAAGCCATCTAGCTACTAGCTATGGACCGGAAGGTCTGAAGTAAACTACTCACACTTCATCGAGGGGCTATGGTGATGATGTAGAAGCCCTCTGTGGTGGATGCCCCTCCGTGAGCTCGGAACAGGCCCCAAGATGGGATCTCGTGGATACAGGAAGTTGCAGCGGTGGAATTAGGTTTTTGGCTCCTGTTCTGATCGTTTGGGGTATGTAGGTATATATACGAGGAAGGAGTACGTCGGTGGAGCAACAGGGGCCCACGAGGCAGGGGGCGTGCCCTAGGGGGGCGCCCCCCACCCTCGTGACCGCCTCTTTTGTTCCTTGGCGTAGGGTCCAAGTCTCCTGGATCACGTTCGGTGAGAAAATCACGTTTTGGAAGGTTTCATTCCGTTTGGACTCCGTTTGATATTCCGTTTCTTCGAAACACTGAAATAGGCAAAAAACAACAATTCTGGGCTGGGCCTCCGGTTAATAGGTTAGTCACAAAAATAATATAAAAGTGGAAAATAAAGCCCAATATAGTCCAAAACAGTAGATAAAGTAGCATGGAGCAATAAAAAATTATAGATACGTTGGAGACGTATCAGACGTCCGCGCCAGCT
The DNA here is from genome assembly GCA_021605145.1 of Aegilops bicornis. Taxonomy (NCBI): domain Eukaryota; kingdom Viridiplantae; phylum Streptophyta; class Magnoliopsida; order Poales; family Poaceae; genus Aegilops; species Aegilops bicornis. Next base: position 821,888,567 of record CM038670.1, read on the forward strand.
CGGTGCCCGGCTCCGCCTCCTGCCCGTGCGCCGGGCCGGGTCGCCGTTCAACGCTCCGCCCGCTCCGCCGTCCCCGCCTGGCTTTTGGTCGCCTCCCCAAGCTAGCCGCGTCCGGCTCCCCGACGCCGCCCCGAGTTTGGCCGGGTCCGGCTCGCCCCGCTTCCTGGCCTCCCGCCCGCTGCTCCAGGCCAGCCCCTCCGCCCGCTCGTTCTGCTGCGTGCAGGAAGCAGACGGCTAAAAAGAAAGAAAAAAAAGAGAGAGAAAAAAGGTTGGCTGGGGGAGAAAGAAAAGTCAAGAGATGCTGCCGGCTGAAAAAGAAAAAGTGTGTATGGATTCACCTGGTACATGCATGCATGCTTGGCCGGGTGCGCATGCATGTCCGGCTGTGCCTGGCCGGGTACATATGCATGCACATCCGCCTGTGTGGCCGACTGGCATGCCTATCAGCGTCCCCGCTGCAGCCGGCTGGCCGGCTCCCGACCGCTGCCTACGCCGGCTGCTGCGCCCGTGCATTCTGCTGCCAGTTGGTAAAAGAAAAAGACAAAGAAAGAAAGAAAAAGAAGCCAGCTGGACAAATATTGCCGGCTGCCTACCTGGCTGGACGGAAAGAAGAAGTATCTGTTCGGCTGTGTGGGCGGACAAAGAAGACGCGATTCTTGGGGAGATCCGCCCGATCGCCAATGCCGCCCGAATCTCGGGGCTACAACCAGCGGTCTTGTTGACGCGCCAAGAAGAAGAAGACAAGGTAGTCGCCGAGAGATCCGGCCCGACTGATCAGCGGTTGGCCCGAATCTCGGGGCTACACCAATGAGTCGCTGCCGCTTCGCCAAGATTGCGAACAAGAGAAGAGTTACACCGGCTGCCAAAGAGCTGCAGAAGAGGAAAAGAAGAAAAAGGGCATTGCAAGGCGCCTACGCCGCTTTGGCGGTCGAGCTGACCGGCGGGACCTCTTCGAGCACCGGGGCTCGAAGGCTACACGATGGAGTGCGGCGCCTCCGCGGCCTTGAGTCAGCGCCCGGCTGTCTTCGGCAAACTCCGCCTTGGCTACACGAAAATCAATGTGAGCTCCTCACCCGCATATTTTTGCATCACACAAGCACGGATAACCCCGAGCGATGCTCGGGGGCTACCTCCGCATTTTATTACAGTTGCACCACTGTTCGCCCTGGTGCCAGCCAGAGTTGGCCCGGGCGCTGGCCGCTTGGCCTGAGACGTTAGTTCCCGCAGTACCAAAGGCCCACTCTTAGTCACAGACCGCAGAGCGGCTGTCCGGCTAGCAAGATTGAATGCTGGAGGCCACCCACGTGAAAAACGTCCAGGAAGAAAAACGGTTCGGGCGACCCGACCGTTTCCTTTACAAGTATCTACTCGGTTAAATTCGCTCCCAGAGTCTGAGTATTGTACACTCCATTCCGCGGTCCACTCTCAGTCACAGACATGAGGCGGCTGTCCGGCAAGTGAGAGCACAAGCCAAAGAGTGGAGGGAACATGAAAAAGATTGAAGGGGGCTCGGACGAAACCTAGTCGGCACCCTCTGCATAAAACTTGCAATGCTAAAAGCAAACATTTGATATACCTGCATGGACTAACTTTGTCTTTTTTCATGATAATTTCCATGAACACTCGCCAAAAAACCTCCGCCCAACTTTCCAAATTGCCCGGAGGCTTGGGGGCTACTGTTGGGGAACGTAGCAGAAATTCAAAATTTTCCTACGTGTCACCAAGATCTATCTATGGAGAAACCAGCAACGAGGGGAAGGAGAGTGCATCTACATACCCTTGTAGATCGCTAAGCGGAAGCGTTCATGAGAACGGGGTTGAAGGAGTCGTACTCGTCAGGATCCAAATCACCGGAGATCCGAGTGCCGAACGGACGGCACCTCCGCGTTCAACACACGTACAGCCCGGTGGCGTCTCCCATGCCTTGATCCAGCAAGGAGAGAGGGAGGTTGAGGAAGACTCCATCCAACAGCAGCACAACGTGGCGTGGTGATGGTGGAGGAGCGTGGCAATCTGCAGGCTTCGCCAAGCACCTCACGGGAGAGGAGGAGGTGTCACGGGAGGGAGGGAGGCGCCAGGGGCTCAGGTGTGGATGCCCTCCTCCCCTCCACTATATATAGGGGCAAGGGAGAGGGGGGAGGCGCAGCCTTGCCCCTTCCTCCAAGGAAGGGGTGCGGCCAAGAAGGGGGGAGGAGTCCATCCTCCCAAGGCACCTCGGAGGTGCCTTCCCTTTGAGGACTCTTCCTCCCCAAGTTTCCTTGGCGCATGGGCCTCTTGGGGCTGGTGCCCTTGGCCCATATAGGCCAAGGCGCACCCCTACAGCCCATGTGGCCCCGGGCAGGTGGACCCCGGTGGACCCCGGACCCCTTCGGCACTCCTGCACAATACCGATAAAGTGTGAAACTTTTCGGCGACCAAAACAGGACTTCCCATATATAAATCTTTACCTCCGGACCATTCCGGAACTCCTCGTGACGTCCGGGATCTCATCCGGGACTCCGAACAACATTCGGTAACCACATACAAACTTCCTTTACAACCCTAGCGTCATCGAACCTTAAGTGTAGACCCTCACGGGTTCGGGAACCATCTTGAGACATGGCCGAGGCGTTCTCCGGTCAATAACCAACAGCGGGATCTGGATACCCATGTTGGCTCCCACATGTTCCACGATGATCTCATCGGATGAACCACGATGTCAAGGACTCAATTGATTCCGTATACAATTCCCTTTGTCTAGCGGTATTGTACTTGCCCGAGATTCGATCGTCGGTATCCCGATACCTTGTTCAATCTCGTTACCGGCAAGTCTCTGTACTGCTCTGTAACACATCATCCCGTGATCAACCCCTTGGTCACATTGTGCACATTATGATGATGTCCTACCGAGTGGGCCCAGAGATACCTCTCCGTTTACGGAGTGACAAATCGATCTCGATTCGTGCCAACCCGGACACTTTCGGAGATACCTGTAATGCACCTTTATAGTCACCCGATTACGTTGTGGACGTTTGGTACACCCAAAGCATTCCTACGGTATCCGGAGTTGCACAATCTCATGGTCTAAGGAAATGATACTTGACATTAGAAAAGCTTTAGCATACGAACTACGATCTTTGTGCTAGGCTTAGGATTGGGTCTTGTCCATCACATCATTCTACTAATGATGTGATCCCGTTATCAATGACATCCAATGTCCATGGTTAGGAAACCGTAACCATCTATTGATTAACGAGCTAGCCAATAGAGGCTTGCTAGGGACATGGTGTTGTCTATGTATCCACACATGTATCTGAGTTTCCTATCAATACAATTATAGCATGGATAATAAACGATTATCGTGAACAAGGAAATATAATAATAACTAATTTATTATTGCCTCTAGGGCATATTTCCAACAGTCTCCCACTTGCACTAGAGTCAATAATCTAGTTCACATCGTCATGTGATTAACATCGATAGGTCACATCGCCATGTGACCAACACCCAAAGAGTTTACTAGTTTACGTAAACTAGTTCACATCATCATGTGATTTAGACTCAATGAGTTCTGAGGTTTGATCATGTTTTGCTTGTGAGAGAGGTTTTAGTCAACGGGTTTTAGTCAACGGGTCTGAACCTTTCAGATCTGTGTGTGCTTTGCAATTCTCTATGTCATATTGTAAATGCTGCTTCCACGCTCCACTTGGATCTATTCCAAACGGTTGTTCCACTATACGTATCCGGTTTGCTACTCAGAGTCACTCGGATAGGTGTTATAGCTTGCATCGACGTAACCCTTTACGCCGAACTCTTTATCACCTCCATAATCGAGAAACATTTCCTTATTCTTCTAAGGATAATTTTGACCGCTGTCCAATGATCCATTCTGGATCATTCTTGTACTATAGTGACTCATGGTAAGGCACACTTAGGTGCGGTACACATCATAGCATACTATAGAGCCTATGTCTAAGGCATAGGGACGATCTTCGCCCTTTCTCTCTCGATACTGCCGTGGTCGAGCTTTAAGTCTTAACTTCATACCTTACAATTCAGCTAAGAACTCCTTCTTTGATCTGATCCATCTTGAACACCTTCAAGATCATGTCAAAGTACATGCTCATTTGAAAGTATTATTAAACATTTTGATCTATCTTATAGATCTTGATGCTTATTGTTCAAGTAGCCTAATCCAGGTTTTCTATTGAAAACATCTTTCAAATAACCCTATATGCTTTCCGAAATTCTACATCATTTCTGATCATCAATATGTCAACAACATATACTCATCGAAATTCTATAGTGCTCCTACTCACTTCTTTGGAAATACAAGTTTCTCATAAACTTTGTATAAACCCAAAATCTTTGATCATCTCATCAAAGCGCATTCCAACTCCGAGATGCTTACTCCGGTCCTTAGAAAGGATCGCTGGAGCTAGCATACCTTTTAGCATCCTTAGGATCGACAAAACTTTTCCGATTGTATCACATACAACCTTTCCTTACGTAAGCTGGTAAGGAAACTCGTCTTGACATCCATCCGCCAGATTTCATAAATGCAGCTAATGCTAACATGATTCCGACGGACTTAAGCATCGCTACGGATGAGAAAAATCTCATCGTAGTCAACTCCTTGAACTTGTGAAAAACTCTTCGCCACAAGTCGAGCTTCATAGGCGGTGATGTTACCGTCCACGTCCGTCTTCTTCTTAAAGATCCATTTATCTCAATGGCTTGCCGATCATCGGGCAAGTCCACCAAAGTCCATGCTTTGTTACGATATATGGATACTATCTCGGATTTCATGGCTTCTAACCATTTGTCGGAATTTGGGCCCACCATCGCTTCTCCATAGCTCGTAGGTTCATTGTTGTCTAGCAACATGACCTTCAAGACATGATTGCGTACCATTCTGAAGTAGTACGCATCCTTGTCACCCTACGAGGTACGTTAGTGACTTGATCCGAAACTTCATGATCACTATCATAAGCTTCGACTTCAATTGGTGTAGGTGCCATAGGAACAACTTCATGTGCCCTTGCTACACACTTGTTGAAGTGACGGTTCAATAACCTCATCAAGTCTCCACCATCCTCCCACTCAACTTTTCGAGACGAACTTTTCCTCGAGAAAGGACCCGATTCAAGAAACAATCCCTATTGCTTTCGGATCTGAATTAGGAGGTATACCCAACTGTTTGGGGTGTCCTATGAAGATGCATTTTATCCGCTTTGGCTTCGAGCTTATCAACCTGAAACTTTTTCACATAAGCGTCATAGCTCCAAACTTTTAAGAAACGACAACTTAGGTTTCTCCAAACGGTGTCGTCTCAACGGAATTACGTGGTGCCCCATTAAAGTGAGTGCGGTTGTCTCTAATGCCTAACCCATGAACGATAGTGGAAATTCGATAAGAGACATCATGGTACGCACCATATCCAATAAGGTGCAACTATGATGTTCGGACACACCATCACACTATGGTGTTCCAGTGCGGTATTAATTGTGAAACAATTTGCACAATGTCTTAATTGTGTGCCAAAACTCGTAACTCAGATATTCATCTCTATGATCATATCATAGACATTCTATCCTCTTGTCACGAAGATCTTAAACTTCACTCTGAAATTACTTGAACCATTCAATAATTCAGACTTGTGTTTCATCAAGTAAATATACTCAACATCTACCCGAATCATCTGTGAAGTAAGAACATAACGATATTCACTTTGCATGCCTCGGCACTTATTGGAATGCACACATCAAAATGTGTTACTTCCAACAAGTTGCTATCTAGTTCCATCTTCTTTGAAACCGAGGCTTTTCAGTCATCTTGTCCATGTGGTATGATTTGCATATCTCAAGTGATTCAAAATCAAGTGAGTCTAAACGATCCATCTGCATGGAGTTTCTTCATGCGTATTACACCAATATGACTTATATGGCAGTGCCACAAGTAAGTGGTACTATCATTACTATCTTATACTTTTGGCATGGAAATGTGTATTACTACGATCGAGATTCAATAAACCATTTATTTAGGTGCAAGACCATTGAAGGTATTATTCAAATAAACAGAGTAACCATTATTCTCCTTAGATGAATAACCATATTGCGATAGACATAACCCAATCATGTCTATGCTCAACGCATAAACACCAAATAACAATTTTAGGCTTAACTCCAATCTCGATGGTAGAGGGAGCGTGCGATGCTTGATCACATCAACCTTGGAAATACTTCCAACACATATCGTCGGCTCACCTTTAGCTAGTCTCCGTTTATTCCGTAGCTTTTATTTCGAGTTACTAACATTTAGCAACCGAACCGGTATCTAATACTGGTGCTACTAGGAGTACTAGTAAAGTACACATTAACATAATGTATATCAAATATACTTCTATCGACCTTGCCAGCCTTCTCATCTACCAAGTATCTAGGGTAATTCTGCTCGGTGGCTGTTCCCTTATTACGAAGCACTTAGTCTCGGGTTTGGGTTCAACCTTGGGTTTCTTCACTAGAGCAAAGAACTGATTTGCCGTTTCATGAAGTGTCCCTTCTTGCCCTTGCCCTTCTTGAAACTAGTGGTTTCATCAACCATCAACAATTGATGCTCCTTCTTGATTTCTACTTTTGCGGTGTCAAACATCGCGAATACTTCAAGGATCATCATATCTATCCCTGATATGTTATAGTTCATCACGAAGCTCTAGCAGCTTGGTGGCAATGACGTTGGAAAAAGATCACTATCTCATCTGGAAGATCAACTCCCACTCGATTCAAGTGATTGTTGTACTCAGACAATCTGAGCACAAGCTCAACGATTGAGCCTTTCTCCCTTAGTTTGCAGGCTAAGAAAACTCGTCGGAGGTCTCATACCTCTTGGCGTGAGCACGAGCCTGAAATCCCAATTTCAGCCCTCGAAACATCTCATATGTTCCGCGATGTTTCAAAACGCGTCTTTGGTGCCTCTACTCTAAACCGTTCAACCGAACTATCACGTAGTTATCAAAAGCGTGTATGTCCGATGTTTGCAACATCCACGCACGACGTTTGGGGTTGACACCGAGCGGTGCATTAAGGACATAAGCTATTTCTGTCCGCACAATCGCCATCATCAACTTTCAACTATATTTTCTCTAGGAACATATCTAAACAGTGGAACTAAAGCGCGAGCTTACGACATAATTTGCAAAAGGTCTTTTGACTATGTTCAAGATAATTAAGTTCATCTTATGAACTCCCACTCGAGATAGACATCCCTCTGGTCATCTAAGTGATTACATGATCCGAGTCAACTAGGCCGTGTCCGATCATCACGTGAGACGGACTAGTCGACTCGGTGAACATCTTCATGTTGATCGTATCTACTATACGACTCATGCTCGACCTTTCGGTCTCTGTGTTCCCGAGGCCATGTACATACATGCTAGGCTCGTCAAGTTAACCCCAAGTGTTTTTGCTGTGTAAATCTGTCTTACACCCGTTGTATGTGAACGTAAGAATCCATCACACCCGATCATCACGTGGTGCTTAGAAGCTGACGAACTGTAAGTAACGGTGCACGATGGGGAGAACACTTCTTGAAATTTGTGTAAGGGATCATCTTATTTACTACCGTCGTTCTAAGTAAACAAGATGCATAAACATAATAAACATCACATGCAATTATATAGTAGTGACATGATATGGCCAATATCATATTGCTCCTTTTGATCTCCATCTTCGGGGCTCCATGATCATCATCATCACCGGCATGACACCATGATCTCCATCATCATGATCTCCATCATCGTGTCTCCATGAAGTTGTCTCGCCAACTATTACTTCTACTACTATGGCTACTGTTAGCAATAAAGTAAAGTAATTACATGGCGTTGTTTAATGACTCGCAGGTCATACAATAAATAAAGACAACTCCTATGGCTCTCGCGGTTGTCATACTCATCGACATGCAAGTCGTGAATCCTATTACAAGAACATGATCAATCTCATACATCACATATCATTCATCACATTCTTCTTGGCCATATCACATCACATAGCATACCCTGCAAAAACAAGTTAGACGTCCTCTAATTGTTGTTTGCATGTTTTACGTGGCTGCTTTGGGTTTCTAGCAAGAACGCTTTCTTACCTACGCAAAACCACAACATGATATGCCAATTGCTATTTACCCTTCATAAGGACCCTTTTCATCGAATCCGTTCCGACTAAAGTGGGAGGCGGCACCCGCTAGCCACCTTATGCACCAAGTGCATGTCGATCGGTGGAACCTGTCTCACGTAAGAGTACGTAAGGTCGGTCCGGGCCGCTTCATCCCACAATACCGTCGAAACAAGATTGGACTAGTAACGGCAAGCATATTGAACAAAATCAACGCCCACAACTACTTTGTGTTCTACTTGTGCAAAGAATCTACGCAATAGACCTAGCTCATGATACCCTTTGTTGGGGAACGTAGCAGAAATTCAAAATTTTCCCACGTGTCACCAAGATCTATCTATGGAGAAACCAGCAACGAGGGGAAGGAGAGTGCATCTACATACCCTTGTAGATCGCTAAGCGGAAGCGTTCATGAGAACGGGGTTGAAGGAGTCGTACTCGTCGTGATCCAAATCACCGGAGATCCGAGTGCCGAACGGACGGCACCTCCGCGTTCAACACACGTACAGCCTGGTGACGTCTCCCATGCCTTGATCCAGCAAGGAGAGAGGGAGAGGTTGAGGAAGACTCCATCCAACAGCAGCACAACGGCAGGCGTGGTGATGGTGGAGGAGCGTGGCAATCTGCAAGGCTTCGCCAAGCACCTACGGGAGAGGAGGAGGTGTCACGGGAGGGAGGGAGGCGCCAGGGGCTCAGGTGTGGATGCCCTCCCTCCCCTCCACTATATATAGGGGCAAGGGAGAGGGGGGAGGCGCAGCCTTGCCCCTTCCTCCAAGGAAGGGGTGCGGCCAAGATGGGGGGAGGAGTCCATCCTCCCAAAGGCACCCTGAGGTGCCTTCCCTTTGAGGACTCTTCCTCCCCAAGTTTCCTTGGCGCATGGGCCTCTTGGGGCTGGTGCCCTTGGCCCATATAGGCCAAGGCGCACCCCTACAGCCCATGTGGCCCCCGGGCAGGTGGACCCCCGGTGGACCCCGGACCCCTTTCGGCACTCCGGTACAATACCGATAAAGTGCGAAACTTTTCCGGCGACCAAAACAGGACTTCCCATATATAAATCTTTACCTCCGGACCATTCCGAACTCCTCGTGACGTCCGGGATCTCATCCGGGACTCGAACAACATTCGGTAACCACATACAAACTTCCTTTACAACCCTAAGCGCCATCGAACCTTAAGTGTGTAGACCCTACGGGTTCGGGAACCATGCAGACATGACCGAGACGTTCTCCGGTCAATAACCAACAGCGGGATCTGGATACCCATGTTGGCTCCCACATGTTCCACGATGATCTCATCGGATGAACCACGATGTCAAGGACTCAATTGATCCCGTATACAATTCCCTTTGTCTAGCGGTATTGTACTTGCCCGAGATTCGATCGTCGGTATCCCGATACCTTGTTCAATCTCGCTACCGGCAAGTCTCTTTACTCGCTTCGTAACACATCATCCCGTGATCAACCCCTTGGTCACATTGTGCACATTATGATGATGTCCTACCGAGTGGGCCCAGAGATACCTCTCCGTTTACGGAGTGACAAATCCCAGTCTCGATTCGTGCCAACCCAATGCAGACACTTTCGGAGATACCTGTAATGCACCTTTATAGTCACCCGATTCGTTGTGACGCTTTGGTACACCCAAAGCATTCCTACGGTATCCGGGAGTTGCACAATCTCATGGTCTAAGGAAATGATACTTGACATTAGAAAAGCTTTAGCATACGAATCCACGATCTTTGTGCTAGGCTTAGGATTGGGTCTTGTCCATCACATCATTCTACTAATGATGTGATCCCGTTATCAATGACATCCAATGTCCATGGTTAGGAAACCGTAACCATCTATTGATTAACGAGCTAGCCAATAGAGGCTTGCTAGGGACATGGTGTTGTCTATGTATCCACACATGTATCTGAGTTTCCTATCAATACAATTATAGCATGGATAATAAACGATTATCGTGAACAAGGAAATATAATAATAACTAATTTATTATTGCCTCTAGGGCATATTTCCAACAGCTACTATCGGAGTAATTGGACACGGTTACCCCGAAGACGGCAAGACAATTATTCAAGACATCGGGGCTACAAAGCCCCTCAGTCCGACTGCCCAGCCGCTCCTGCCGGCTCCCCGTCCGACTGCGCCAAGCAGTCGGCTGCCGAATGCAGCCCGACCCGACATCGATGAGACAACGATGAGACGGATGTACCCGAGCACTATTCACGTGTCATCTCAGCCATCATGTATAGTGTCACTTGTCCCCTGGAACTATTTATGAAGTGACCCAGGGGACAAGGATGACACCCACCATGCCTAGCCCATGCCACTACCTAGCTTACACCCTAAGCTACCTCACACTATAAAAGGAGGCACACATCCATCCATCCATGGGATGGACTCTCACACATGCTCCCACGCATGCATACATGCCCACGGGCACACACCCATTTAGGCAGCCACATGCCATTCGGCCACTAGAGCTTGCATGCTCATCCGGCCACCCGCATATATACGAGATCAGATGCACTTGGCACTGATCTCAGATACAGCTCCAGGAGCACTCTGTACTAGATATACCAGATACACTCAGACATGCAGCAGTAGGAGTATTATCTCTCTAGAGAGCTCCGAAGCTGGGTAAACCACCGCGTGTTACTCGCATACCCGCTCCCGGTCCTATCAGCAGCAGTCTTACCCTCACACTAAGCCCTTGTGGCATCTGTCGACTCGCAAGCCCCCCGTGAGAATACCACGACACAAAGAGAGAGACTTTAACGAGTTCAGCATGTCGCCAAAGGGCAAGTGCTGGAAGATATCCGCGGCGGTGAACTCCATTACAGGGGCCCAACCAGGTTCGGCGGGCTCAGGAGAGCCCGGAGTGGAACCTACAGCCGGATACGAGTCCGGGGGTCCGGTGTCACATGCTTCTTTGGGGGCGAGGCCTGTGTTCGGCTCTACCGCCGATGAGTTTGCGGCCTGCGGGGTGGGGTCCATCCCTCCGTCCTTAGGCAACGCGGTCTGCTCCGGAATTAGGTCCGGATCTGCCGTAGGGATGACATCCCAAGCATTGTCCGACAGCAGGTCTAAGCCGTGCTCATCGTGACCGTCCGACGCTCCTGGCACAGGCCCGAATCCGTTGAAGATCAAGTCTCCGTGGACATCAACCGTGTAGTTCAGGTTTCCGAACCTGATCTGGTGGCCAGGGGCGTAGCTGTCGATCTGCTCCAGATGGCCAAGCGAATTGGCCCTTGATCTTGAAGCTCTTGAACACGAAGATCTGTCCGGAAGAAAAATCTCACCGGGCCGTGTTGTTGGCGATGATTGGAGGAGCCATCGAGCCTTGCAATGACGACACGGAGGAACTCTCAATGAAAGCACCAATGTCGGTGTCAAAACCGGCGGATCTCGGGTAGGGGGCCCGATCATGCGTCTTAAGTCGATGGTAGTAAAGCAAGGGACACAATGTTTACCCAGGTTCGGGCCCTCTCGATGGAGGTAAAACCCTACCTCCTGCTTGATTAATATTGATGATATGAGTAGTACAAGAGTAGATCTACCACGAGATCATAGAGGCTAAACCCTAGAAGCTAGCCTATGATGATTATGATTGTGATTGTGATCGGCCTTCTAAGGATTTACATGGAGTCGGTTACAAGGAAGGAAATACATTATCCGGATCGCCAAGCTTGTCTTCCACGCAAAGGAGAGTCCAATCCGGACACGGGACGGAGTCTTGAGTCTTGTATCTTCACGCTCCAATAGTCCGGACAAAGTATATAGTCCGGCTGTCCGGATACCCCCTAATCCAGGACTCCCTCAATGACGAAAACGATTTCCGAGCTCTTCGCGATGCTGAAATTGGCGGAGGTAGAAATCAAGAAGGAGCATCAAGTGTTGATGGTTAACAAGACCACTACTTTCAAGAAAAGGGTCAAGGGAAAGAAAGGGAACTTCAAGAAGAAAGGCAAGCAAGTTTACGCTCCCGTGAAGAAGCCCAAAGATGGACCCAAGCCTGAAACTGAGTGCTTCTAATGCAAAGGAAATGGTCACTTGAAGCGGAACTGCCCCAAATACTTGGTAGATAAGAAGGATGGCAAAGTGAACAAAGGTATATTCGATATACATGTTATTGATGCACCCTTAGTGAATGGTCTATTCTTGTTGAATATCGATCGTAGTGATACACATATTCATAATATTGATGCCAACAGATGAAAAATTGATAACCATAGTGCAACATACTTGTGGCACTGCCGTTTAGGTCTTATTGGTGTAAAGCGCATGAAGAAACTCTATGCGGATGGACTTTTGGAATCACTTGATCATGAATCATTTGATACTTGCGAACCATGCCTCATGGGTAAGATAACTAAAACTCCGTTCTCCGGAACAATGGAGTGAGCTAATGACTTATTGGAAATAATACATACCGATGTATGCGGTCCGATGAGTGTTGTAGCTCGCGGCGGGTATTTTTATTTTCTAACCTTCACAGATGATTTGAGTGGGTATGGGTATATCTACTTAATGAAACACAAGTCTGAAAAATTTGAAAAGTTCAAAGAATTTCAGAGTGAAGTGGAGAATCATCGTAATAAGAAAATAATGTTTCTACGATCTGATCATGGAGGTGAATATTTGAGTTACGAGTTTGGCCTTCATTTAAAACAATGTGGAATTGTTTCACAACTCACGCCACCTGGAACACCACATCGTAATGGTGTGTCCGAACGTCGTAACCGTGCTTTATTAGATATGGTGTGTTCTATGACGTCTCTTACCGATTTGCCTTTATAATTTTGGGGTTATGCATTAGAGACAGCTGCATTCACGTTAAATAGGGCACCGTCTAAATCCGTTGAGACGACACCGTATGAACTATGGTTTGGCAAGAAACCTAAGCTATCATTTCTTAAAGTTTGGGGATGAGACGCTTATGTCAAAAGGCTTCAGCCTGATAAGCTCGAACCCAAAGCGGAGAAGTGCGTCTTCATGGGATACCCTAAAGAAACTATTGGGTATACCTTCTACCACAGATCCGAAGGCAAAATCTTTGTTACTAAGAATGGGTCCTTTCTAGAGAAGGAGTTTCTCTCGAAAGAAGTGAGTGGGAGGAAAGTAGAACTTGATGAGGTAGTCATACCTTCTCTCGAATTGGACAGTAGCACATCAGAGAAAACCGTCTCGTGATGTCTACACCAACCAGAGAGGGAGCAAATGATAATGATCATGAAACTTCAGATCGAGTTACTACAGAACCTCGTAGGTCGGCCAGAACATGTTCCGCACCAGAGTGGTACGGTAATCCTGTCCTGATAGTCACGTTGTTAGACAACGGCGAACCTACGAACTATGAAGAAGCTATGATGAGCCCAGATTCTGGCAAATGGCTTGAGGCCGTGAAATCTGAGATATGATCCATGTATGAGAACAAAGAGTGGACTTTGGTTGACTTGCCCGATGATCGGCAAGCCATTGAGAATAAATGGATCTTCAAGAGAAAGACGGACGCTGATGGTAATATCACTATCTACAAAACTCGACTTGTCGCAAAAGGTTTTTGACAAGTTCAAGGGGTTGACTACGATGAAACTTTATCACCCATAGCGACACTTAACTCTGTCAGAATCATGTTAGCAATCGCCGCATTTTATGATTATGAAATCTGGCAAATGGACGTCAAAACTGCATTCCTTCTTAAAGAAGAGTTGTATATGATGCAACCAGAAGGTTTTATCGATCCTAAGGGTGCTAACAAAGCGTGCAAGCTCCAGCGATCGATCTATGGACTGGTGCAAGCATCTCTGAGTTGGAATATATGCTTTGATGAGGTGATCGAAGCATTTGGTTTTGGGTCTTTTACATCTGTATCCCTAACTCGAACCCACTACTCACATTTGCCCCTAATTCGTAAGCCTGCTCAAAAATGCCCCTCCGCCGTCATGTTCCCTTATAGAATTGCCCTTCCGTACCATTTCTGTCTAGTCAAGGTTGTTTGACCAGTAAGTGACCGTTTATTTGACATTTTTGCCCCTCCGTCCTTACACCTGGGCCCGGGTCACCGGTTCACTCTTTCTCCCTCTCATTCTCTTGCCCGAGCCACACGCTCTCTCTTTCTCCCCAAACTTGCCTCCCGCCGTAACCCTAACTCTAGCTCGCTCGATCCCAACTCGCAAGGCTCGATCTACTGATGGCGGCCGTGATGGAGCTTCGGATTTGACTCCGTGCCGCACTGTGCTATGGCATGAAGGAGACACCAACGACGGGATGGATGGGGACAGCAGTTGCGGCGACAGCGATGGCGAACGAGGGAGCACACCGCAGCCAAAGAAGTATGCTTCGGCAGGGTAAGTTTCTCTTCTAATCTGGTGCAGTCTCATGCCGTTTGTAGTTCGATTTGTTCTTGTAGTTTAATTTTTTAACCTAGTCCATAGTGCTCATGGCGTTGGGACCTGTCTCTGTTTTCCATGGTCATCGTAGGATGGACCCCGATAGAGCAGTTGGGATGGAATGTAGAATGGAAACCGTACTTCTAGCTAGTGCTGGCACAAAAGCATCCAATAGAGGATTCTCCTTTCCTTTTGTTGCTGACAACCAATGTAATTTTAATTAGTTTAGATCTGCCATATGTGCTCAATATCCATGGGGTCTATATGATGCAGTGGAATTCAGGTACTGGGACATTGACAAATCAGCTTGGGTCCCTGTCCAGTGTGATGATGAGCTTGGTATCATGTTTGCAATACATGATTCTTTCCCTGCTAAACTAGAAATCGGTGTCATACAAAGGCATAGAGGAGAGCCAGAGAGCAGAGGAACAAGATCTCAATCTAGGTCTAAAGGTAAAGGTAGGATCAGCCAATCAAGGGGCAGAAAAACAACAACTCATAGTAGAGACAACAGTTCCATGCATGCACCAGGAACACCTACTGTAGAAGTTCCTAGGCATGCAGGTCCCTCTCATAGTAGAGATTCAGGTGACCCCTATTGAAGATGGCTACCAGATGATTGGCTAAGTGATGATGATGATGAAAGGTTGTTTACACTGTTTGTAACAAGGAAGAAGGGCAAGGAGAAAGATGATGAGGGGGAAGATTATGTTCCACCCCCTGAAGGCATGTTTTGCTGAGGCAGGTGAAGATGAGAAGGAGGAGGACACAGACATGGGATATTCTCAGACATCTGATGAGGAAAGACCAGATGTGCAATACAATAAGATGATCCTTCTTTGAAAGAGGGAACAATATTTTCCGGTGCTTTAGACTGTAGAAATGCTCTTGCAACCTTCTCAACAAAGACTCAAAGTGAATTTGTGATAGACACGAGTAACAGTACAAGGTTGACAGTACATTGTGCTTATAATGAAGGAAATATGCCCTAGAGGCAATAATAAAGTTGATATTGAATATTTCCTTATATCATGATAAATGTTTATTATTCATGCTAGAATTGTATTAATCGGAGACTTGATAAATGTGTGAATACATAGACAAAACACCGTGTCCCTAGTAAGCCTCTACTAGACTAGCTCGTTAATCAAAGATGGTTAAGTTTCCTAACCATAGACATGCGTTGTCATTTGATGAGCGAGATCACATCATTAGGAGAATGATGTGATGGACAAGAACCATTTGTTAGCTTAGCATATTGATCGCTCAGTTTTATTGCTATTGCTTTCTTCATGTCAAATACATATTCCTTCGACTATGATATTATGCAACTCTCGGATACCGGAGGAATGCCTTGCGTGCTATCAAACGTCTCAACGTAACTGGGTGATTATAAAGATTCTCTACAGGTATCTCCGAAGGTGTTTGTTGGGTTGGCATAGATTGAGTTTAGGATTTGTCACTCCGAGTATGAGAGAGGTATCTCTGGGCCCTCTCGGCAATGCACATCATAGGAAGCCTTGCAAGCATTGTGACTAATGAGTTAGTTGCGGGATGATGCATTACGGAACGAGTAAAGAGACTTGCCAGTAATGAGATTGAACTAGGTATGAAGATACCGACGATCGAATCTCGGGCAAGTAACATACTGATGACAACGGAATAACGTATGTTGTCATTACGGTACGACCGATAAAGATCTTTGTAGAATATGTGGGAACCAATATGAGCATCCTGGTTCTGCTGTTGGTTATTGACCGGAGAGGTGTCTCGGTCATGTCTACATAGTTCTCAAACCCGTAGCTTCCGCACGCTTAACGTTCGATGACGATTTTATACTATATGAGTTACGTGATTTGGTGACCGAATGGTGTTCGGAGTCCGGGATGATATCATGGACATGACGAGGAGTCTCGAAATGGTCGAGAGGTAAAGATTCATATATAGACGATAGTATTCGGACACCGGAAGTGTTCCGGGGGTACCGGGTACGTATCGGGTCACCGGAAGAGGTTGCGGGCATTCCCCGGCAAACTATATGGGCCTAATGGGCCAAGAGGGGAAACACAAAGAGCTGCCAGGGCTGCGCCCCCATATGGAGTCGCACTTTTGAGGGAAAGGAAAGGGAAGAAGAGAGAAGGAAGGAGGGATTGGCCTCCCCTTCCTTCCCTCCTCCCTCCTCTTTCCTTCCCCCTCCGGTGGATATGGTAAGGGGAGAGGCCGAATTGGGAGGCGCCCAAGTAGGATTCCTCCTACTTCGGGCGCCCCCTTGGCTGCCTCTCCTCCCCTCCAACATATATATATATATATATATATATATATATATATATATATATGTGGGGGGGGGGCACCGTTAGAACACACACCAACAATTGTTAGCCGTGTGCGGCGCCCCCACTACAAAAAAAATACACTTCCGTGATGATACGTGCTTGTCACAGTAGGTCATGCTTTCTGTCATGCATGTACATCCATGATGATTTTATGACTGAATCAAGATAGTCATACCTGTGCTGTCGTAGAGTGTTCCATGACATTACCAAAATTATCATCACGGAAGTGTCCACTTCCATGACCATAAATCACGCGTCATAGAAGTGCTTTCGTCAAGGGTGATCGACACGTGGCATCCACCGTAATGGAATGCCGTTAAGATATCGGGTCCAGTTTTGGATCCGATAACCCGTTAACAGACCGGACCAATGATGATTTTCCATGTGTAAAATTCTCATTGGCCGGAGGAAACATGTGTCTGCTCCTCGGTGGGCCAGATGTCGCCCGTCCATTGGAGGAGACATGCCTATGATACGTCGACACGTGGCAGGGCCCAACAGAGGCCCATATAGGTTAAAAAGGCCAGCCCAGTCAAAGGCCCGTAGTACTTACTCAGGTACTAGTGGGCCAGCACAATAAGGGCTTGTTTAATAAAGGCCCATTTATGACCCGAAGCCAGATCTGGCCCGTTAATTGTTCACCGAATATTTGGGCCCAATTACAACCCAGTGAATTTCGGCATGTTAGAGGCCCGATGTAGACATGGGACCGTTTCAGCCCGATGTGTCTTTCAGCCTGGGAATGGCCCGTGCTGCTCATGGGCCATATATGGTCTGACGCGACATCCGGCCCACTAACGACCCATGATAAAGGTGGCAACAGTTCAGCCCAACGTGACTTTGGACCTGTTAAAGGCCTGTCATATAATTCGGCCCGTTGATGCATGTACTAAGCTTTCGGCCTCTTAATGGCCCATGATATCAGTGGGCCAACTAAGGCCCAAGATATGTTTCGGCCTGGTAACGACCTGTCATATAACTGGGCCAAAAAAGGCCCGGTATACATTTCAGCCTGTTGAAGGCCCATCGACGACTAGTGAAAATTAAGGCCCAACATGCATTTTGGCCTGCTAAAGGCCCATGGTTTCTTCTGGGCCATAACAGGCCAGTAGAATATTCAGCCTGTTAATGGCCCAACGCTACCTGGGCCAATCTAAGCGTTGGGTCCACAAAAGGCCCAACTAAAATTTGGGCTGAATATAGACCGGAGTAAGTTGTGGGCCCGGCGCAAAGTGTGAAGGCCCCAATGGCCATTCGGGCCCAAGAAAGATGCAGGCCGGCCCAATTGTGGCCCGCTAAAAACCAGGCCCATTAGAGGCGAATGTTTCGGCCCGGTCGACTACATCAGATTTTTTTCAGATAGCGAATGATGGCAGTAACTAGTAGGAATTAAGAACAAACCTACTCTATACAATAAAGAAATTATGACATATTAACTTAGAATAGACCTACACTATGCAATAAAGGATTTATGGTATATTACATCCACTGGGCATCGAAGTTCGCCACCAGTGATCATAAAGCGCAACGAAGAAGCAGATTACAAAAACTGGGCACCATTGCAGCGTATCAAAATAATACGGAACCGAGACCACTTCCAAGACAGTTCAAGAAAGGTTAGCCTTGCGCGGGAACTGCTGTGCAAGTTGCTAAGCAAGGCTGTGAGACCGGCCTGGCATGTCGGTCATAGCTTCCAGGTGTAGCTATTTAGCAATGAGGTTCTCATTGGTGTTCTCCGCAATCTTTCTTAGAGATAGGACTTCAAGTCGAAGTTGAGTTGCGTAATGCCTTTCTGCTAGAACTTGGGACTGAAGATGTCGAACTGATCCGCAATGAATTCCGTGAGCTTGTCCGATCGCTAGTCTCAAGTAACTTGAACACTGCATCAAGACAAGACTTTGGGGTTGTCTCGCTATCTTCAAGATGTTTTGCCTTATTTGCTACAATATATGTTGGGTTTGTCTCACAGCCTTCAGCAGACTTGTGCATGCCATCAGGCATATCACCCTGAAACAAGCAGAGAGATGATAGGTTTTCCACGTGTATAAACAAAGATGATAACTGTGCTGTCAATTCCATCCAATTTCAAATTAGAAAATAAAGAGTAAGTTCAAAATATCAATAGCATAATCTGGCATTGTTCATAATGCGGGGAGCTTCACCACACTACTAGATTACCATGTCAACATAACAAGCAAAGATGAAGGGCAAAGACAATCATTGTATGTATTTTGGTTAATGTGCATGGCATGTTGTTCATATCATCAGCCACATTAGTAAGATAAAACAGGAGATGACAAGGTGCAAACGTGGGCTGCTTCACCACAATAATCGGATTATAGATCCACAAAACAAGCATACATATAGGGAGTATTGAGTAATGTGCATGGTATGAATAAGGAATTTGGTTTTACAAGTAAAACTTGGAACTTACGGTTCTTGCGAACATGCATTTTGATAGAAACAACAAACTAAACAGTAGTAAACGAAAGGGAGTATGAGCAAATTAAGCAGCAGTTGAGGATAAAGGCATTAGAAGGACTGACTTACATTATCAGTTAACACTGGCTTTATAATGCCCTTCTCCATGTCAAGGGAAGGATAACTCAAGAATTTCAGCACAAAATCTTCTTCATAAGCATTGCCTGTACTCTACATTTTGTAGAGAGTAATTATAGATATGATAATACCGGAAGGGGTAGAGGATAATGAAGATAAGATGCAGATTCATGCTACATAATCAACTACCAATCCCTGGAAGTATAAGCGTTACAGGAAAAAATGTACTGACAAGACCAATGGGCTACACTTCAGACCGGCATTGTCTGCTTATTCAACTTTTGGTAAGATTAAATATAGATCTGATATATTTTAGTAAATGGTGGGCGAGGAGATAAGATGCGAATGCTACACAATGAACCAATCCTCTTCCCATAATACAAGAGTGTTTTGAACACTTTGGTGTCTTTGTCTGAAACGTTCTTATATTATGGGACGGAGGGAGTAGCTGTTAATGTAAGTACATTGATAGACGACGTTCAGTCCTTACAAGAGGACTGCAGAGCTAAACCTCTTCAAAAGCATTGGGTTGATTCTAAATTTATGTAAGAGTCCATACGGATCTTACAATGTCCACCAAATGGACGATAACGAGGCTAACATGTGTAGTGATGCTACATAATCAAACAGCTATGAAAGTAAGTATGGTCATACAGGGCAAAAGGTACTCACAAGAGCAATGCGATTAATGCTGATAGTTGCGAGATTCTGTGGTCCCTTGAGAATGACTGTTCTTCTGCTAACAGTTTTCGTACAAGTGAGATGTTAAGGCAAATGCAGAAATGTAGTTCACATTGTGATGTGATATCATAGACAGTACCTTTGAAAGGATCGAGAAGAGGTCTCTAGAGGGGGGGGGGGGGTGATTAGACACTAAGTACTAAAAGTTGCAGTTTTTAACTTCTTTAAGTTGGAGTGGAGTTTAGGCACAAGTTTAACACTCACAATACATATCAAGCAAGCATGCAAAGAGTATATGAGTAGCGGAAAGTAAAGCATGCAACTTGCGAGAATGTAAAGAGAAGGGTTTGGAGGATTCAAACGCAATTGGAGATACGGATGTTTTTGTCGTGGTTCCGATAGGTGGTGCTATCGTACATCCACGTTGATGGAGACTTCAACCCACGAAGGGTAGCAGTTCTTGCGAGTCCACGGAGGGCTCCACCCACGAAGGGTCCACGAAGAAGCAACCTTGTCTATCCCACCATGGCCGTCGCCCATGAAAGACTTGCCTCACTAGCGGTAGCTCTTCATGAAGTAGGCGATCTCCTTGCCCTTACAAACTCCTTGGTTCAACTCCACAATCTTGTCGGAGGCTCCCAAGTGACACCTAGCCAATCTAGGAGGCACCACTCTCCAAGAAGTAAAAAATGGTGTGTTGATGATGAACTCCTTGCTCTTGTGCTTCAAATGATAGTCTCCCCAACACTCAACTCTCTCTCACAAGATTTGGATTTGGTGGAAAGAAGATTTGAGTGGAAAGCAACTTGGGAAAGGCTAGAGATCAAGATTCATATGGTAGGAATGGAATATCTTGGTCTCAACACAAGGGGAGGTGGTTCTCTCTCAGGAAATGTGTATTGGAAGTGTAGGTTCGTTCTGATGGCTCTCTCCACGAATGAAGAGTGGGTGGAGGGGTATATATAGCCTCCACACAAAATCTAACCGTTACACACAACTTGCCAATCTCGGTGGGACCGAATTGAGAAACTCGGTCGGACCGATTTAGCAAATCTAGTGACCGTTAGGTTTTCCGGTGGGATCGACATGCAACTCGGTAGGACCAATATGGTTAGGGTTAGGGCATAACGTAATCTCGGTGAGACCGATTACACAAACTCGGTAGGACTAATTTTGGTAATAAGCTAACCAGAGAGTTGGTCAGGCAAACTCGGTGAGACCGATTACACAAACTCGGTGGGACCGATTTTGTTAATAAGCTAACCAGAGAGTTTGCATTGTAATCTCGGTAGTACCGATTGCTCAAACTCGGTGAGACCGATTTTGATAATGGACATACACAGAGAGATTACAATCCAATCTCGGTAAGACCGAGATCCCTATAGGTGAGACCGATTTGCCTAGGGTTTGTGGCAGTGGCTACGGCATCTGAACTCGGCGGCGCCGGATAGAAAGAATCGGTGGGGCCGAGTTGGACTTTTGGTTTAGGTCATATGTGGATGTGAGAAGGTAGTTGAGGGTTTTGGAGCATATCACTAAGCACTTTGAGCAAGCAAGCCATTAAGCAACACCTCATCCCTCTTGATAGTATTGGCTTTTCCTATAGACTCAATGTGATCTTGGATCACTAAAATATAAAATGTAGAGTCTTGTGCTTGAAGCCTGAGCCAATCCTTTGTCCTTAGCATCTTGAAGGGGTTCCACATCCTTTAGTCCATGCCACTTCATTGTTGAACTTATCTGAAACATACTAGGTAAAAGTGTTAGTCCAACAAGAGATATGTTGACATTAATTACCAAAATCACCTGGGAGCACTTGTGCTTTCAATCTCCCCTTTTGGTAATTGATGGCAACATACATCAAAGCTTTAGATAAAGATATAGAGAATAGCAAGTAAAGCTTTGGAAAGACATGTAACATGCATAGGCTCCCCCTACATGTATGCAATCATGTGAATATGGAATATAGAAGCATGTGAGAGCATAACCATGATAGAGTAGGCAATGTGTTACATGTATCTTGGCTATATGCATCAGAGCAAAAGATGTGAATGTGGGAAATGTACCTTCACGCTCATGAGTCCTTCTTGCAAACAAAATGTACATCAGCAAGAATTCCTCATAGACATGATTGAGATGCATATACTTACCTTGTGGTCTTGAGTTGGTTTAGGATGTGTCAGATTTCGGGTTTCGGCAGACCCTCTAGGTTCGAACTCTGGGGTGCATGCGGAGATCGCACCTCCAACCTACCTACGTCTCATCGCCTCGCAAGGATCTAAACTACACGAAGAGCAACACAGAGGACACGAGGTTTATACTGGTTCAGGCCACCATTGTGGTGTAATACCCTACTCCAGTGTGTGGTGTGGTGTGTTGCCTCTGGGCTGATGATGAACAGTACAAGGGAAGAACAACCTCGCGAGGGTCTGTTCTTGGCTGGTGCGATGAACTGCTGGGGGAGTTCAGTTGCCTCTCTTTCTCTATCTCTAGATGCCGATCCTCTCTCTCTGATCGATCCTCTAGATACCCCCTGCCTTGGTGGTGGCTAGCTCTATTTATAGTGGGAGGCCCTGGGCCTCTTCCCAAATATTGAGCGGGAAGGGCGCCAACAATTGTCCATTTTGAAGGGGAACATCCAGTACACTTGTCCTGACTAAAGTCGGTCCTCGCCTGCCAAAGACTCTAACGGTGAAGCCGACTTTGGCTCCACGATGACCTCCTTCCTGCTGTTCTGCTGGTCTTGGTCTTGTTGCACTGAAATGGTTGCCTTTGCCTGATGCCTTGGCCTGCGCTTGCCTCCTTTGCACCAAAGGGGAAATGAGGACACTACGCGGGCTGGCGCCCGCCTGGCGCCCTCGGTCGTCAAAGCTTGCGTCATGGGCACCTTGTGAGGTATCCCGCCTTGATCTCTCCGCCTCCTCGCGAGCCAGCTTGAGGAGGCCGTGCCTGAGGAAGCTTTCTGTCGTCCGCCCCGCGAGGCTTGGCCCCTCGCGAGGGTCTTGAGCTTGTGTTGATGAAGATGGGCCGTACTGGGCCACTCCTTGAGCCACGCCCGAGCCGCATGGCGAGCAAGTCTGGGTACCCCCGTTCCCAGAACGCCGACAGTAGCACCCGGGCCCAAGGCGCGCTTGGACTTGGCTTAGCAGAGAAGCGAAGGGGGCAAGTGCGAAGCGCCGCGGGCCCTAACAGCCTGCGGCCTGGGGCGCCGCGTGGCGGTTGATTGGACGTGGGCGTCCCTGCTTTCCCATGCCTCCTTATTTTGCACCTAGCTAGGCGGACCCGCAGTTGCACACAATCATCCCTCTTCTCGCCGCTCGCGCGTCTCCCGCTCTTCATCCTCTCGAGCTCCAGCTTCTGCTTCCAATCCAATGAATCCTCCCCCTTCCTGTCGCCATGGCGCCGACGAAGAAGGGGAAAGGGCGGAAGCCTGTGCCTTCGCCCCGCTCGCCCCGCCGACGGCTCCTGCTGTCGATCGTTCGATCATACTCAACCTGGAAGGCTTGGGCAAGGTCAGTTCGGCCCTTGCCACCATCTTCAATGAGTGTGGGAGGACGACGGTCTGGCCCGCGTCTCACTTCTCCATTGACAGAATAGTCACCGAGGTCCCAGATTGCCGACGCCTGGGCGGACTGGTTCCCTCCTTTTCTGATTTCTTCAACGATGTACTTTCCCATTACCAGATCCACATGATGCATTTGGGTCCCGAATCCATTACTCTCCTTGCTGTTTTTGCCTTTGTTTGCGAGGCGATGGTCGGCATTCCTCCTTCAGTTGCCTTGCTGTGCCACTTCTTATCTTTGCGCCTCAAATGACCCACCCAATGCTTGGGGTGCGTGAGTTTCTTTGCCGCGCCAGAAACGGCGGCCTCGGGGATTGATTTCAGCCTTCCCCTGCCTGTGACTGGGTTCCGAGAGCGGTGGCTGTATGTGGACGCTGGAGTGCCCAGCCCCTGCTCTCGGAGCCTACCTCGCCCGCTATCCCCAATTCGGGCTGGGGCGAGAGACGCCACGAGCCCCGGCTCGTCTTAAATCTCGCGTCATTTTGCGAACTTGAGGGCGCTCGGTGTGACGGCACCCAAGGTGGTGAAGGAGTTCCTCCTGTGCCGCATTGCCCCTCTCCAGCGCCATTCTCGCCGGATGTGGGCCTTCGTGGGGCGCGAAGACCGCATGAGGCTTCAGGAGGAAGATCTGACGCCTGAAGTGCTGAGGAAGGTTCTCATGATCCTGACTGGGGACCCTTCCCCCGGCAGCCTCCGGCGAGAGGGTGCCCTGCTGTACCTTTGCTCGAGCAGGGCCGATTTCGTGAAGCAGATGCCCAGCTTTGACGAATGGGGGCTGCGCCCCGCGGGCCTCATGGGACCTCGTGAGAACCCAGTTGTGGTGGTTGCCCTTCCGGTTGCCCGCGGCGGTCCTTCCTCGAGTGTTGGAGCTGTGAGGCAAGGGCCGCCGGGGGCTGAGGAAGCCGTCGTCGGGACGATGACGCCATGCGGAACTCCTGAGGCGGCAGCCCCTGAGGCCCGCCCTGCGGCGGCTGGAGGTGTTGAGCCGCGGCCCGCGGCTCACGTGGCAGAGGCTCGCGAGGCCCCGGCCACCCTTCACGGGGCTGCGTCTGGCGGCGTGGGCTGTGGCGATGCCCCGACGCCGGTCACATTGGCGCTTCTTCCTCGTCGCAGGCCGACCCCTGCGCCGAAGCTCCTAGGCCGCTTCCGCTTGGACTTCGAGGCTCTCCGAAAGAGAAAGGAGGCCTTGGGTGATGATTACCCTTGCCGCCTATTGAAGCGCAGGAAGTACTTCGCCATTGATGAGTAAGCCTTTCCCTTTCTTAGTTCCTTACTTTCCCGTTGCTGTTTAATCGATCATGGCCCTGCAGGCCCTTCCTGCCGAGCTCACGGAGACGGCCGAGGAGCCATCCCAGGCCTCGCCCTCTCCACCGTCCCCAAGCGCCCCGAGCTCAAGCACTGCCCTCGTGGTGAGGCCGGTTGGAGAGGTGAGCCATCCTGTGATGCATCATGATTCTGCGCACCTCGCGACCCTCCTTTGCGAGCCCTCCTGGGGTATAGCCAGCCTGCCTTGGGCTCTTCGATTGGTCATGGACGGCGACTGGCTGAGGTCAGCCTTGCGTTCTTCCTTTGAGGACGAGCCGGCTCTGGGCCGGGCTTCTAGCGAGGCGCATCCGGCCATCGCGAGGGCGCTAGCCCCCAGCCCCCTGCCCAGAGGGGGAGTGCTGGTTGGTGGCCCCCCGCGCACGCCTGGGGCAGAGGACGACGCGGAAGACGTGCTGGAGCGTGCCCGGGAGCGCCGCGCCCTTCACCAAGGGTTTCTCCGGAGGGCGGCTGACGCAGTGAGCCAGCACGGTGTAGAGCTTGCTGACGAGGACGCGTGCCTTGAGGCCGAGGGCCTGCGCCTAGCTGAAGAGAGGTGCAAGCTGAAGGTGGCCGTTGCCGTTGCGCGCCACCAGCGTGACCTCGACAATGAGAAAGCCGAGGCGTCGCTGGCGGCTTCTCGGGAGTCCCGTCGGGGAGGCTAGGGAGGCTGACCGGTGGCGCGAGGCTGCGGAGGAGCGGGCGCGAGAGCTTCAAGCCTGGATTAACTCCCTAGAGCAACATGTGGAGCTGCGTGAGGCGGCCCTTGCGTTGATGAAGGGGGCTTCGGTCGACCAGGCGGAGCTCCAGAGACGTGAGGAGGCACTGACGCTGGAAGCCGCCGAGCGCGCCCGTGACCTTGAGCGGCTGGAGACGAGAGAGCGCCTGGTGGCGCAGGCGGAGGACGATGTCGCTGCGCGGGAGGCCCGAGTCCTGGAAGAGGTTGATCGCCGTGTGGCGGTGGCCCGCTTGTACCTCGAGCGCGAGTTCGAGGAGAGGCTGGAGTTGATTAAGGTCGAAGCAGAAGGCAGGACCGCCGCCCTGAGGGCCAAGCTGGATGAAGTGACGCGGCGGGCGGACACTGCCCGGGCCGCCCTTGGCGCGACACAGGGGGAGCTGACTTCCTCCCGCGCCGAGGTGCTTCTTCTCCGTCAAAGGGTGGACACGGCTGAGGCCGTCGCGCGGCGGAGCGAGGACGAGATACGCCAGCGGCAGATCCTGGAGCACGAGCATGGCCCTATGCTCCGCACGCTCTTGGAAAGAGCTAACACGGCCTTGGGCAACATCTGTGAGGCGGCCGTTGGGGAGCCTCATGTGGTTAACTATGCTGGTAACCTCCAGTTCTTCACTGATGTGGTGACGCAGCTGGAGGCGCGGTCGGGTAGAGCCAACAGGTTGGTGGAGCTGCTCGGGCGTGCTTTTTCTCGCGTCTTGATCATCTTGAACATGGATCCCCACTTTGACTTGATGCGCCGCTTATCGCCCGCACTTCGGCCATCCGGGCGACTGGCGCACTGGGTGGAAGTAACGTAGATGCCCTCGTCAGGGCCTTCACTACTGATAACGACGGCGTGGTATGGTTGCTGATGAAGGCGGAGTGGTGAACGGCCCGGACGCTGCCGATGGCAACGCGGAGGGTGATGGCGAGGCCAGCGACGCCAGTGATGACTTAGGAGGTGCCCTTGAGGATGAATTGGGGGATTTATCCGATTGACCGCGTGCTGTTCCTGCTTTCTATCTTGCACAGAGAGAGTTCGGGCTTGGCCCTGAAGGTTGTAAGAGCATTTTGGGAGGGGGAGCCCCTCGTGTAAAAACATGCAGTTAGCGCATTAGTAGACACAATATCACCCGTACGCCTACGCCAAGTGGCTGGTCTTGCGACGAGCTGACTGGCTTATTTACATTCGACCCGCGTGGGCCCCGAGATAGCCTGCGGAGGGTAGTGGTGTCCTGAGTGCCCCATGAACGAGCCCATTGAACCTGTAATGAGAACCTCCTAAGAGGGTGTGGTGACGGCAGTCCGGGCTGCACGCATGCTAGGCCTGACCCGGCTCGCGAGGGGCTCACGAGGGGAGGCAGCTGAGGCGGGATGGATGCAAAGCGGTAATCAGAACGCGAGAGATTGCTCGAACGAGACTAAACACCCCTTCCCCGAACACACACAAGTCTCAAGCTCAAATCCAACTTAAATCCAAACGGGGGAAAAAGACAACCAAAGGAAAGGCAAAAAGAAGCAGAAAGGCCGCGTCCGGCACCTAGTCTAGTCTTCGACGTCTTCTCACCAGCGCGGAGCTAAGTGCTGCCACTGGGCGTGGGCGGGAGCCCCCGAGGCCCGAGGGCGGCTCTCCGGAGACTCCGGGGCGTGTACAGCCCCACTCATTATTACTGAGAGTGTCACGGGGCGGCGAGCTTCACAGGCACTGGGCCTTCTCACTACAACAGGAACCCCCCTGTAGCAACACAACGATGCGTTGTCGTTTGTCCATATAAGCGTTGCTAAGGTCTACACCAACAGATTAATATGTGTTGTCGTAGGTGGCGTTGGAAGGATCTACAGCAACATATATAGATCCGGTGGTAATCTGAAGAATTATGTGTTGCAAGGCTACAACAGATCCATGCAACGCTTCTATGTGTTGTTGCTTGCACAATAGAATAACCTCCTTATATAATCAATTATAACAGCAGGTAGTTTGAATGGCAGTACAAGGCACAACTTCAGGAAATTTGAGAGAGTAGAAATGAACTAATATATTGATTCAATTGCACGATCTGTTACATTGCAATGCAAGTATCATCAGTTAGGAGTACATCACTTTCATAGAAAATACATTTTACATAATATAAAATTTCTAAAAATTGAATGAATTGTTCTTGACTCTCCTCCAAGTACCAAGCATCAACATATAGGGGGCTTCTGGCTTGCGCCCATGCTAGCCCTACCAAAGCTACGCTCTCCAAATATTTGGCGGACAAATTCGCCGCCATCAGCTCACCAAGACTTGGAGCAGCAAACTGAAGCAGGACCAAAGTTGGCGTCCATCCAAATGCTGGCCAACACACTTTGCCAATAAGTTGGCACAGTGGCTCTCGGCTCTGAACCAAACAGACCCATGTTCTCCAAGTATACAAGTAACCATGTACCGTATTATTGAACTTCTCAACCTACAATGAAAAAACATAATACTATTCTGGCATATATTTGAAATTTGAAGTTTAAAAGTGTACATGCTATGCGTTGTACCTAAAGGATCCATATAAAAGTAACCAGTGTGCAAGAAAAGATAGTTGGGAGAAACATACAAGCTTATGTATGTCTGACAAATAACTTGGTACATAACAAAACACCAAGCATCGGTGAGCAATCTGATGTACATGTACACTGTGCAACCATCAACATACATGTACTACTAACAATTATCCAAAGATCATATTGTATAAACAATGAGATAAATTCAGCAACCAACTATTAGATAAATAGGTTATCAGTAATATCAACTACACAGGGTTCAATAATTCTATTTTGCAAAGGTCTATGCATTAATTAGTTTTTCATCACCAATACTTCCGTACTAATCATGCTTAGTATGGTGCATTAGGATTTAGGAGAAACAAACTCAATGCCAACAGCTCAAAAATCATTAAATAATCCACCTCATGCAAAACTTTGTACTTACTAGATAACTACAAGGTTACACTTTAGGATTTCCCGATCCATGAATCAAGATTCTCAGAACCTGTAGAAGCAAACGCATCATCAGATTGGGACTTCTCTAGGAAAAAGTAGGAGAGTCCTGTTCTAGAGAAGGTTGGATCCTAGATGTTTACAGAAAAATAAAAAGAAATTAATATGCCCCTCTTTTATTCTTCAAGACAAACCTAGATGATTACATATTTTAGAAATGCATCAGAGGCGACCAATGTAATGGCTGAACAATCTGAATAAAAGCATAACTAAGTAATGGCTAAACAATGTTTTGTCAGTGCGTACCCAGTCCAATGTGGCATATCCTATAATCAAGAAATTTGATCCTTGTCGCCACTTAGCCCTCTAATCATGTATCATTTGTCCTGTCATTGAATAACTGATCATCAATACCTATATGAATGTACAAAATATGGGACTGGGCAAAATTCAAGACTTTATAAATAGATATATATATTCGCACACTTAACTAGCAAAGATTCGCTGGACCAGTTAGTGTAAAAATTAAGGATATAGAATAAATAATAATGCTACGCCATGAGAAGAAGAAAATGAAACTGAAACCAGGGGAGAGTGTATCAAGAAATGAATGGTTTCCCCACTTTCTCTGACATTGTAGTAAGGTGTACATATCCATCTGCCCCTGAAGATGCACACTGTTAAAGCAAGTACTCCCTTACATAATCAGGCAAGGCAAGCTAGATATTTCACCACAATCTTATCTATTTGCGTATCTAGTTTGAAACCTGAGGTGTGACATTTCGCAGGCATAGAAAATGCAAGGGGAAAATTCACATGATGATATACAGGTGGAAAATATATTTAGATACAGTCGACACAAATCTTATTGGTGGCCTGGTAAGTTTTCCTACTAAGCTCCCTGTCATGGAGTAGTACAACTCCAGCACGTAAGTGACTTGCAGAGCTCGGAGATTTCATGGTATTACAACCTGAAGCCAATGTCGAGGCAGCCTGGAGCTCCTCCATATCCTCCAGAACAAAGATGATGATGTCAATAGAGTTCAACATAGGTTCAATGCATGTTTTATCTCGATAACGGAAGGGGAAAAGCATTAGCAGCTGAATCATACTTGCATTACAGACTTATAAGGTAATTTGTTTCAGATCCAACCTACAGTCCAGATTAACCATCGACACAATATAGCAGGGCCAGGGTGGCGCAACACTGTCATGCCCGAGCGGGCAGCAGCACACGCGCACACGTGATTTAGTGGGCTTACAGACCATAGGCGAGGGAACCGCGCCGGCCACCGTTGCGACTGGGGTTAAGAATAAATCATTTGTATATATAACATGAAGGTATGGTTAGAAGCCTTGGTGTGCAGCACGATTCATCTATGCATGCAAATCAACCAATAGGGTACCTGTACATTGTCGTTTTTGCTGATTTGCATTGAAGGCGAACATGTGTTACAGACAAAACCTGTGATCCTAGTAGTTTGAAGTTGCAAATAATTTTTTCCACAACGGAATCTTAAACAATAAACAGTTAAAGGTGCATGACAGTATTAGCTATGTTGGAACATCTATCATAGATTACGGCAGAATACAAGGATTCAGAGGAATCGAGCAAGTCCCTCAAGATGTGTGTTCTTACTGACGGTGCGATGTTGCTGGCTCCACCTCCTCCTCCCTCTCTCCGTCACCGGCGGCTATGGGATCCGTTTCTCCCAGAATCAAGTGGTGCGCTCGCGACTTGGGGGAGCTTGTGGCGACCGGTGGTAATCCATGCGGCGGGGTTCACGGCAGCATCTGGCGTCAAGGTGTCTCCTCCGGGGCGCCGGCGGTGGTGCCGGCTTGCATCAGAGAGGAGGCAGTGGCCGGTGGTGTCGGGATCTGTTGCTCTCGTGTGGGCTTGGGCCCAGATCTGACTGCGGGAGTTCGGCGGCGGTGGCGGCGGCTGCTCGGCGCAGACATGCCGGCCTGCTACAGGCCTGCAGCCATCGTGGAGCCTGGGGGTTGCGGTGGGGCTGGCTGGTGGTGGCGCTAGCAGGTGGTCGTCAAAAATAATTTGGTGGCGGCGGCGGCAGAGTCGTGGTGATGGAAGTTTGGGCGAGAGAGAAATCAGGCGAGAGGGAGATGGTGGATAGAAAAGTTTCGCTCCATCTTTTCACTTGGCGCGTGTATTTTGATGGACAAGGTACAGGGGGAGGTGCGTACCGGGAGGTTACTCAAGTGCGGGATGGGTGGGAGGATGAACAAACAACACATGTTATCATATCGTTGGTACATATGTGTTGGTATAGAGGGGTGTTTGTTGTAGTGTCTTCACAGGTACCGGCCTTGCTTCATATCGCCAGACGAGGGCCCCGCCTTGCGCCACACTCTAGTGCCATCGACGATGACCGGAAACCGAGGACGCCGCCGATGGGGTAGAGCGGTCGCCAGCGGTTCCCCCGACGACCACGGGTCCTCTGCCGGGGGTAGGCCCTGAGGCACCTCCCCGGCAGAGGGCCTACCTCCCGAGGACGCCAGGTTCAACGCCATGGTGGTGATGCCGGATCTCGGCCCCTCTCCTGCAGCCCCCGGCGCCCTCCTCCTGAGGGGTAGGAAGCTGCTGGATTGGGCCAGCCATCCGCCGCGACGACCTGTACCTCCTGTGATCCATGGTTAGTGTATGCCTGCTCCTGAGGAATTAGCGATACCCGATAATCGCTGCCTCCAGCGCGGTCGATGGGGCTTTCCCGGGGCTCCTGAAAGAGCCCAGCTTTGGCCGAGGAGCGAGCCATGGTCTTCCTCCTGCGCGTGCCCTTGATCCATCATGTGGGGCACATACTCTTTCGGGGCCGCCACCCCGAATGCTTCGCTGTAGTGCCCCGTGTGCCACGCAGCCCTGCTTGAGGCGCCAACCTGGGGGTGGTAGCCCGGTGACCCACTAGGACCGTGGGCTGTGGCGAGTCCTCCTTCGCTGGCCGGGGGCGGAGGCGGCGCCGTTGTTAGCCCGGTGCTGACGGCCTGGTTGGCGTTGGAGTGGCCTTGGAATCCGCTCGGAGCTGCGCGGGCGCGCGCGGGGCCTCCGTGCGGTCCGCCTTGGACCTGAGGCGGCGGCTGGGTGCAGAAGGGGTGAGCCCCCGATGCGGCAAAGCCCAGAAGCTCTGCCACCCGCTCCAGCAGCACGTCGTGGCCGCCCTCCAGCAGCCTGCATTGCAGTAGCTCTCGAGCCATCGTGAGCGCGGCCCTTGAGTTCGCCTGCTCCCGTCGGGTGTACGGCGCCGTGGCCGCGGCGTGGCTCGAGGCCCTCGCAGCCGACCGCACCTGCCGCGGCGTGAGAGCTGACGTCGCCTGACCGCGTCGCCCGCGGCCCGCAGCGCCCTACGGACCATGGGCTGCCTGTGGCAGGGTTGAGGTCGCCCTGGGCGAGTGGCTCTGCGTGGGCGGGCGAGGCTGCCCAGGGATCGGGATTGCCCGTTGGGTCGCCGGACATGATGATGATGATGCGACGGGGCGCGGAGCGGAAGAAGGCGGATTCCGGTGCACCCCTACCTGGCGCGCCAAATGTCGGATTTCGGGTTCCGACAGACCCTCTAGGTTCGAACTTTGGGGTGCACGCGGAGATCGCACCTCCAACCTACCTACGTCTCGTCGCCTCGCAAGGATCTAAACTACACGAAGAGTAACACAAAGGACACGAGGTTTATACTGGTTCAGGCCACCATTGTGGTGTAATACCCTACTCCAGTGTGTGGTGTGGTGGATTGCCTCTGGGGCTGATGATGAACAATACAAGGGAAGAATAGCCTCGCGAGGGTCTGTTCTTGGCTGGTGCAATGAACTGCTGGGGGAGTTCAGTCGCCTCTCTTTCTCTATCTCTAGATACCGACCTCTCTCTATGATCGATCCTCTAGATACCCCCCTGCCTTGGTGGTGGCTAGCTCTATTTATAGTGGGAGGCCCTGGGCCTCTTCCCAAATATTGAGCGGGAAGGGCGCCAACAATTGGCCATTTTGAAGGGGAACATCCAGTACACTTATCTCGACTAAAGTCGGTCCTCGCCGCCAAAGACTCTGACGGTGACGCTGCTTGGGCTCCACGATGACCTCCTTCCTGCCGCTCTTCTGGTCTTGGTCTTGTTGCACCGAAATGGTTGCCTTTGCCTGATGCCTTGGCCTGCGATTGCCTCCTTTGCACCAAAGGGGAAATGAGGACATTGCGCGGGCTGGCGCCCGCCTGGCGCCCTCGTTCGTCATGGCTTGCGTCATGGGCACCTCGTGAGGTACCCCGCCTTGATCTCTCCGCCTCATGAGCCAGCCCGAGGAGGCCGTGCCTGAGGAAGCTTTCTGCCGTCACCATGAGGCTTGGCCCCTCGCGAGGGTCTTGAGCTTGTATTGATGAAGATGGGCCGTACTGGGCCACTCCTTGAGCCACGCCGCAGGCCGCAGGCAGGCAAGTCTGGGTACCCCCATTCCCAGAACGCTGACAGGATGGAATGAACCTGCATAAACAAGGTTAGATAACACAGATACACCTACTAGCCAGAGCAAACAAAAGAAACCACAAGAGTACCAAGACTGGGATGACATGTAGAGAGTGAGTACTGAGTACCACAATAGATATTGACATGTACCCAAAGGTAAAGATATGCAATGAATTTAAGAAATTTCTTTCCCTTAGATGTCTTGCTCCCCCTAAATCTAGCATGGGATACTGGGAGAAGATAGGGAACAGAAAATCAGAGCTCAAAGAAACAAATGAACAGAGCTAATGCAAATAAGCACATATGAGCATGTCTTTCCCCTCAAGAAGACATGTGGCATCTCTCCTCTTGAACACCAAGCATTTGGGATCCTTGAAGATTACTCTTTCCTTGAGTATTCCCTCCCATCTCTCCCCCTAGAGATATGATTAAGCTTTGATGTGATCTCTCTCTCCCCCTTTGACATCAATTTCCAAGAAGGGTCTTCTGGAATTTGTCGTGAATGGGTTTGGTCCTTGAGTCACAGCACAAAGCACTAAGGTAAATGTGATGCTTGTAGAGGACAAGATTCATTGAGTGGAGCTGGATCAAGAGTAAAGCAGGAATAAATGGCAAAATGTTTTTTCCTGTAGTGAAATCGGTGGCACCGAGTTGGATGCTTCGGTTGCACCGAACAACTTCGGTTAGACCGAAGACAAGAAACCGGTGGAACCGAGTTCATCACAGAGAAAAACACTTGTCACCTTAGCTCACTAGACAAGTAAGATCTCACAAGGATTTGCAAGGAATTAACTGAAAGATTTGCAATGAATTGGATGCAGGGAATGCAGAACACAAAAAAGAAAAGAAAAGGAAAAAGAAGGAAATCTAGATGAAGTTTTTTTTTGAAAGGGGAAACAAATATGCATGAGACAAATGCAAGGGCACAGAAAAGAAAACACAAGAAAACTTCATCTCGAGATGGTCGACGACAAAGTCACCTATGTTAGAGTATATTGACTTAGGAGTCAAGTGAGATCACTTGATCATAGGCCATACTCATCATTTAAGCGCAAAATGGGGTTGCCATTTTTCGTTTAAGCATCTTGATGTATTCTCATCTTGTCGAGTGCTTTGACTCATGACTTGGAGTAAAGCTTCTCTAAGATGGAATAACATACCTTGGGTGGTGGTGTTGATCGTGATCATGTAGTTGAACTTGTGTGGGTTGCTCAAGGTTGATGTAGCTCATCATGAGTTGGGAGCACCACTTGGAATTTGATTTCATCTACCTACATGGGTTAGTTTTACAAGGAAGAGCACTTGTGTATCCAAAATGACAATCATGAAACTCAACATAGAATTTGTCAAAGGATATGTTTGAATGGTTTCGTGCTTCCTTATCTTCAACCACCATTGTGTAGAGACTTGGTGATGTAGAGATTGCTCAAGATGAGAGTGAGTTGCAATTCTCATAGATTTAGATTCATCCAAGTACCTACAAGGGTTAGATAACATTCAAGATGCAAATATATCCAGGACATAAGATAATCATCATAAGAGAAATATCAAGGATTAGTCATAAGCTTAAGTCTTGCATGTATCCAATGGAGTTCCTACTCCAAGTTGGAAGCATCAATGATGTTCAATTCTCCTCTTAACCTGCAAAACACTTTCTCATAAAGTGGTTTAGTGAATATATCTGCTAATTGCTTGTCAGTGCGAACATGCTTAAGATTAATGTTACCCTTAGCAACATGATCTCGAATGAAATGATGACGAACTTCGATATGCTTAGTTCGAGAGTGTTGCACGGGATTGTGAGCAATCTTGATAGCACTTTCATTGTCACAAAGTAACGAAACATGTTTCACATATATCCCATTATATTTAAGAGTTTGGGTCATCCAAAGTAATTGAGCACAACATGAACCAGCGGCAATGTACTCCGCTTCGGCGGTGGATAAGGATACCGAGTTTTGTTTCTTGGAAGACCAAGACACAAGAGATCTACCAAGAAATTGACAAGTACCCGAAGTGGACTTTCTATCAACCTTGTCACCGGCATAGTCCGAGTCGTAGTAGCCAACAAGATCGAAAGAAGACCTCTTAGGATACCAAATGCCAAATTTTGGTGTATGGATTAAGTATCTCACTATCCTTTTCACGGCCTTAAGATGACATTCCTTAGGAGCAGCTTGATATCATGCACACATGCACACACTTAGCATGATATCGGGACGTGATGCACATAGATATAAAATGAACCAATCATAGAGCAATAAACCTTTTGATCAACCGGTTCACCATCTTTGGTCAAATCAAGATGTCCACTAGTAGGCATGGGTGTAGTCATACCTTTGCATTCTTGCATATTGAACTTCTTGAATAAGTCCTTGGTGTACTTCGTTTGAGAGACAAAGGTACCTTCCTTAGTTTGCTTGATTTGCAAACCAAGAAAGAATTTGAGTTCACTCATCATAGATATCTCAAACTTCTCTGACATTAGCTTCCCAAACTTTTCACTAAAATGAGGGTTAGTAGAACCAAATATAATATCATCAACATAAATTTGGCATACAAATAGTTCCCCATTAACCCTTTTTGTAAAAAGAGTAGAATCAATTTTACCAATTTCAAAGCCTTTTCAATAAGGAACTTGGTCAAGCATTTATACCATGCTCTAGGAGCTTGTTTAAGACCATAAAGGGCTTTGTGAAGTTTGTAGACATGATTAGGTTTCTTAGGATTGATAAAGCCGGGAGGTTGCTTAACATAAACTTACTCCTCAATTTCACCATTTAGAAAAGCACTTTTAATGTCCATTTGGTACAAGGTGATATCATGGTGATTAGCATAAGCAAGTGAGATGCGAATGGACTCAAGTCTAGCAACGGGAGCATAAGTCTCACCATAGTCCATACCTTCGACTTGTGTGTAGCCTTGGGCGACGAGACATGCTTTGTTGCGAACCACTTGTCCATCTTCATCTTGCTTGTTGTGAAACACACATTTGGTACCGATGATGTTGTGGTTGTTGTCGGGCTTCTCAACCAATGTCCACACTTGATTTCTCTCAAAGTTGTGTAGCTCTTCATGCATAGCGTTTATCCAGTTCGGATCTTCCAATGCTTCTTCAACCTTCATAGGTTCAATGATAGAGATGAATGAATAGTGTTCACAAAAGTTAGCTAAACGAGTTTTAGAGCGAGTGATTCTCCCGGTTTGGATATCTTTGTAGATTTGCTCAACGGGATGGTCTTTAGCAATTCTTGCTCGAACTCGCGAAAGCTTTTGCTTGGGTCTTGGTTGAACATCTTCTTCATCTTGTTCTTCTTCTTGGCCTTCTTCATTGTTTTTTTTGACAGAAAGACTGTAAGGGAACCCCTTACAGTATAATTGGTGCAACAAACCCAAATTGCAAGTACCATGCCTTGAACCTGGGTGGGTGTGAAGGCATCATCCCCTTCCCACCACTAGGCTATGCCTTAGTTTGTCGTTCTCTTGTCGTGGTGGAGAAGGAGGTTGTTGGCGTTCGTCTTGGTGCACTTCCTCGTTTTCTTCATCTTGGTGTGTCCCATTTTTGGATGCCTCCGTATCAACTCTTGGTTCACCTTGTCGTGAGGTAGAAGCTTCCACTTGGACAGACGAGGTACTCTCCTTCACCTCCGTTGGACGAATCTTGCCAATAGACAAGTCTTGGATTGCTTCCGAGGGATCTTTGTCTCCTACATCAATTGGCAATTGCTCTACTTGCGAGCCGTTAGATTCATCAAACTTCACATCTACCGTTTTTCAACCTTTCGGGTGAAATTGTTGTAGACACGGTATGTGTGAGAGTTTGAGCCATAACCAAGTTGGAAACCTTCATGAGACTTAGGAGCAAATTTGGAACGACGATGCTTATCAAGAATGTAGCACTTTGAGCCGAATACTTGAAAGTATCCAACTTGGGGTTTGTTACCGGTGAGGAGCTCGTATGCCGTCTTGCCGAGTAGCTTGTGAAGATACAAGCAATTTGTTACATGACAAGCTGTCTCAACCGCTTCCGCCCAAAAGTGCTTTGGCGTCTTGTACTCATCAAGCATCGTTCTTGCCATTTCAATGAGCGTCCGGTTCTTCCTCTCAACAACTCCATTTTATTGAGGTGTGTATGTAGCCGAGAACTTGTGTGAAACCCCTTCTTCGTCAAGAAAGGTATCCACATTTGCGTTCTTGCACTCCGTTCCGTTGTCGCTTCGAACCTTCTTGATCTTCACGCCAAATTGATTTTGGGCCTTCCTAGCGAAGTTCTTGAAGATCTTTTGGACCTGCGATTTATCATCGAGAAAGAATACCCACATAAATCTTGAAAAATCATCAACTATAACTAGACCAAAAGAATTTCCACCGAGACTTTTGTAAGCGTTGGGACCAAAACGATCCATGTGAAGTAGCTCGAGTGGCCTCCTTGTGGTCATGATGTTCTTCACGGGATGCCTACCTCCAACCTGTTTACCTGCTTGACAAGCGCTGCAAAGTCTATCCTTGTCAAATATGACATCGTTAAGGCCAAGGATATTATTTCCTTTAATAAGCTTGTCAAGGTTTCGCATACCAACATGACCTAGTCTTCTATGCCACAACCAGCCTTTAGAAGATTTAGCAATAAAGCAAGTTCTAGGTTGAGCCTTTTTAGTGAAATCAACAATGTAGAGGTCACCTCTACGTACACCGGTAAAGACCATTTTATGATTATCTCTACGAAACACTTGGCAATCTACTTCAGTAAATAGGACATTGAAACCGAAATCAGCAAGTCTAGATACTGCAAGTAAGTTGTAGCCAAGAGATTCAACGAGCATGACATTTTGTATGGAGCTATCATGTGAGATGGCCACCTTACCAAGGCCAACCACCTTACCCTTTGAATTGTCATCAAAAGTGACATATTTTCAAGGGCCGTCGTTTTCAGCAAGCTCACGGAACATGTCTTTATCTCCGGTCATATGATCAGTACATCCACTATGAAGGACCCATTCCTTTCCTCCAGCCATGTAGCCACGAAGATTTGCCATAAGACCAAAGTGTCTCATTGCATCGTCAAGATCATATTCACTATCATCATCCTCATCATAGTATCCATGTTCAACATCGTCTTGTGATTGATCAATTCCTAGAGAGGGTAATTCATTAGATAAATGATCATCACAATGGTCATCTTTATGAATTCTAATAGCTTCGGATATGATATTGCTAATGATCCCAAAATTTCCTATAGCACGCATGGGATTGGTAAGCTCAAATAGACAATCACCAAAGCTAGGATCACTAGAATTCATCTTACTCAAGGCTATAGACTTATGGAGAATTTCATCTAAATTTTTCAAGGAATAATCTGGAAATCGTTCCTCAAGAAATTTCCATATGGTATAGGCACAATCAAGAGTAGGCAAACTAGCAATCAAGTTTTTGGGCAATGCTCTTATGATAAGATTGATGGTTCTAAGATTGCGAATCATGTCAAGATCCTCTTCGGGTGTGGGATGGAAGGGATCAATATGAGGTGCACAAGGGCTAGCAATGTACTTGTTCAAATGATATTCATTGAAAATCTCAAGCATTTCATTTTTCCACTCATGAAAATATTCTCCATCAAGAATAGGCACTCTATGTCTAAGACTCCCTAAAGTAGACACATCCATCTTCCTCCAAAGGTGTTTAAACCAAGGCAATGGAGACCATAGCTCTAATACCAATTGAAAGGATCGAGAAGAGGTGTCTAGAGGGCGGGGGGGGGGGGGTGATTAGACACTAAGTACTAAAAGTTGCAGTTTTTAACTTCTTTAAGTTGGAGTGGAGTTTAGGCACAAGTTTAACACTCACAATACATATCAAGCAAGCATGCAAAGAGTATATGAGCAGCGGAAAGTAAAGCATGCAACTTGCGAGAATGTAAAGAGAAGGGTTTGGAGGATTCAAACGCAATTGGAGACACGGATGTTTTTGTCGTGGTTCCGATAGGTGGTGCTATCGTACATCCACGTTGATGGAGACTTCAACCCACGAAGGGTAATGGTTGCGCGAGTCCACGGAGGGCTCCACCCACGAAGGGTCCACGAAGAAGCAACCTTGTCTATCCCACCATGGCCGTCGCCCATGAAGGACTTGCCTCACTAGCGGTAGATCTTCACGAAGTAGGCGATCTCCTTGCCCTTACAAACTCCTTGGTTCAACTCCACAATCTTGCTCGGAGGCTCCCAAGTGACACCTAGCCAATCTAGGAGACACCACTCTCCAAGAAGTAACAAATGGTGTGTTGATGATGAACTCCTTGCTCTTGTGCTTCAAATGATAGTCTCCCCAACACTCAACTCTCTCTCACAGGATTTGGATTTGGTGGAAAAAAGATTTGAGTGGAAAGCAACTTGGGAAAGGCTAGAGATCAAGATTCATATGGTAGGAATGGAATATCTTGGTCTCAACACAAGGGTAGGTGGTTCTCTCTCAGAAAATGTGTATTGGAAGTGTAGGTTTGTTCTGATGGCTCTCTCCATGAATGAAGAGTGGGTGGAGGGGTATATATAGCCTCCACAAAAAATCTAACCGTTACACACAACTTGCCAATCTCGGTGGGACCGAATTGAGAAACTCGGTCGGACCGATTTAGCAAATCTAGTGACCGTTAGGATTTTCGGTGGGACCGACATGCAACTCGGTAGGATCGATATGGTTAGGGTTAGGGCATAATGTAATCTCGGTGAGATCGATTACACAAACTCGGTAGGACCGATTTTGGTAATAAGCTAACCAGAGAGTTGGTCAGGCAAACTCGGTGAGACCGATTACACAAACTCGGTGGGACCAATTTTGGTAATAAGCTAATCAGAGAGTTTGCATTGTAATCTCGGTAGTACCGATTGCTCAAACTCGGTGAGACCGATTTTGATAATGGACATACACAGAGAGATTACAATCCCATCTCGGTAAGACCGAGATCCCTATCGCTGAGACCGATTTGCCTAGGGTTTGTGGTAGTGGCTATGGCATCTGAACTCGATGGCGCCGGATAGAAAAATCGGTGGGGCCGAGTTGGACTTTTGGTTTATGTCATATGTGGATGTGAGAAGGTAGTTGAGGGTTTTGGAGCATATCACTAAGCACTTTGAGCAAGCAAGCCATTAAGCAACACCTCATCCCCTCTTGATAGTATTGGCTTTTCCTATAGACTCAATGTGATCTTGGATCACTAAAATATAGAATGTAGAGTACTGTGCTTGAAGCTTGAGCCAATCCTTTGTCCTTAGCATCTTGAAGGGGTTCCACATCCTTTAGTCCATGCCACTTCATTGTTGAACTTATCTGAAACATACTAGGTAAAAGTGTTAGTCCAACAAGAGATATGTTGACATTAATTACCAAAATCACCCAGGGAGCACTTGTGCTTTCAACCTTACACTGTAGATGAGACCAATGTGTAACAAGATTATTCCAGTCACTGTCGGATAAATGTAGCACCGGAGACTTTACGAAAATTTCGTTTAGAGGCTTGCCATCGAAGTGAGCTTGCCTCAGGTAGGAACATACTTCATCAACGAGTGCTTGAAAAGCGCAACCAACCCTTGCTCGTCTTGACAATCCAGTTTGGTTCTCGCCTATTTAAAAGAATGAAATGTTGTGTCTTCTGTCAGCAGAAACATATGCAGTAATTACCATGAATAACATTAGTACATTACTTACGTGTAAGTTGCGGAGGAAGACTGGAAATTGTTCTGTGTCTGCGGTATAATCTTTCCATGAAGGAAAGATGCGCACAAAGTTCCTGACAATAATATAAGCTTCATCTTTTAAACTGGGAAGAAATGGAACATGGATCCTATTTGCTGCAATTGGGGCTCTCTCTGGTTCGTAAAGGGATTTGGCAACTGGATTTGGTGTACTCTGTGCTGGAATGGGGGATTTGCATCGTAGAGCTGGTGCTATGTCAACTAGCATCATCATACTGTTCAAGGAAATATGCCCTAGAGTCAATAATAAAGTTATTATTTATTTCCTTATATCATGATAAATGTTTATTATTCATGCTAGAATTTTATTTACCGGAAACATGATACATGTGTGAATATATAGACAAATAGAGTGTCACTAGTATGCCTCTACTAGACTAGCTCGTTAATCAAAGATGGTTATGTTTCCTAGCCATAGACATGAGTTGTCATTTGATTAACGGGGTCACATCATTAGGAGAATGATGTGATTGACTTGACCCATTCCGTTAGCTTAACACTTGATCGTTTAGTATGTTTCTATTGCTTTCTTCATGATTTATACATGTTCCTATGACTATGAGATTGTGCAACTCCTGTTTACCGGAGGTACACTTTGTGTGCTACCAAACGTCACAACGTAACTGGGTGATTATAAAGGTGCTCTACAGGTGTCTCCAAAGGCACTTGTTGGGTTGGCGTATTTCGAGATTAGGGTTTGTCACTCCGATTGTCGGAGAGGTATCTCTGGGCCCTCTCGGTAATGCACATCACTATAAGCCTTGCAAGAATTGTAACTAATGAGTTAGTTGCGAGATGACGTATTACGGAACGAGTAAAGAGACTTGCTGGTAACGAGATTGAACTAGGTATTGAGATACCGACGATCGAATCCCGGGCAAGTAAAATACCGATGACAAAGGGAACAACATATGTTGTTATGCGGTTTGACCGATAAAGATCTTCGTAGAATATGTAGGAGCCAATATGAGCATCCAGGTTCCGCTATTGGTTATTGACCGGAGATGTGTCTCGGTTATGTCTACATAGTTCTCGAACCCGTAGGGTCCGCACGCTTAAAGTTCGACGACGGTTATATTATGAGTTTATGTGTTTTGATGTACCGAAGGTAGTTAGGAGTCCCTGATGTGATCATGGACATGACGAGGAGTCTCGAAATGGTTGAGACGTAAAGATCGATATATTGGACGACTATATTTGGACATCGGAATGGTTCCGGGTGAGATCGGGATAATACTGGAGCACCGGGAGGTTATTGGAACCCCCGGGAGGTATATGGGCCTTGATGGGCTTTAGTGGAAAGGAGGGGAAAGGAGCAAGGGAGGGGGCGCCCGAATTGGGAGGGGGGCCGGCCCCCCCTTTCCTTCTTCCCTCCTTCCTTTTCCTTTCCTCTCCCTCTCCAAATAGGAAAAGGAGGAGTCCTACTCCCGGTGGGAGTAGGACTCCCCCTTGGGCGCGCCTCCTCATCCTGTCCGGCCCCCTCCTCCCCTCCTCTATATACGGAGGAGGGGGGCACCCCATAGACACAACAATTGATCCCTTGGATCTCTTAGCCGTGTGCGGTGCACCCCTCCACCATAATCCACCTCGATAATATCATAGCGGTGCTTAGGCGAAGCCCTGCG
This sequence comes from Aegilops bicornis, assembly GCA_021605145.1. Classification (NCBI taxonomy): domain Eukaryota; kingdom Viridiplantae; phylum Streptophyta; class Magnoliopsida; order Poales; family Poaceae; genus Aegilops; species Aegilops bicornis. The sequence goes on from CM038670.1 coordinate 821,931,056, forward strand.
TCGCTAGAACATCATCATCTTCACCACACCGTCGTGCTGACGGAACTCTCCCTCAAAGCTTGGCTGGATCGGAGTTCGAGGGACGTCATCGAGTTGAACGTGTGCTGAACTCAGAGGTGCCGTACGTTCGGTACTTGATCGATCGGATCGTGAAGACGTACGACTACATCAACCGCGTTGTGCTAACGCTTCCGCTTTCAGTCTACGAGGGTACGTGGATACACTCTCCCCTCTCGTTGCTATGCATCACCATGATCCTGTGTGTGCGTAGGAATTTTTTTGAAATTACTACGTTCCCCAACAGTGGCATCCGAGCCAGGTTTTATGCATAGATGTGATATGCACGAGTAGAACACAAGTGAGTTGTGGGTGATACAAGTCATACTGCTTACCAACATGTCACACTTTGGTTCGGCGGTATTGTTGGATGAAGCGGCCCGGACCGACATTACGCGTATGCTTACACGAGACTGGTTCTACCGACGTGCTTTGCACACAGGTGGCTGGCGGGTGTCAGTTTCTCCAACTTTAGTTGTACCGAGTGTGGCTACGCCCGGTCCTTGAGAAGGTTAAAACAACACTAACTTGACGAACTAAGAACGGTTCTTGCTCAGCCCTTAGCAGCCACGTAAAACTTGCAACAACAAAGTAGAGGACGTCTAACTTGTTTTTGCAGGGCATGTTGTGATGTGATATGGTCAAGGCATGATGCTAAATTTTATTGTATGAGATGATCGTGTTTTGTAACCGAGTTATAGGCAACTGGCAGGACCCTTATGGTTGTCACTTTATTGTATGCAATGCAATCCCCCTGTAATGCATTACTTTATCACTAAGCGGTAGCGATAGTCGTAGAAGCAAAAGTTGGCGAGACGACAACGATGCTACGATGGAGATCAAGGTGTCACGCCGGTGACAATGGTGATCATGACAGTGCTTCGGAGATGGAGATCACAAGCACAAGATGGTGATGGCCATATCATATCACTTATATTGATTGCATGTGATGTTTATCTTTTATGCATCTTATCTTGCTTTGATTGATGGTAGCATTATAAGATGAACTCTCACTAAATTTCAAGATAAAAGTGTTCTCCCTGAGTATGCACCGTTGTGAAAGTTCTTCGTGCTGAGACACCGCGTGATGATCGGGTGTGATAGGCTCTACGTTCAAATACAACGGGGGCAAAACAGTTGCACACACGGAATACTCAGGTTAAACTTGACGAGCCTAGCATATGCAGATATGGCCTCAGAACACTGAGACTGAAAGGTCGAGTGTGAATCATATAGTAGATATGATCAACATAGTGATGTTCACTGATACGTCTCTGTCGTATCTACTTTTCCAAACACTTTTGCCCTTGTTTTGGACTCTAACTTGTATGATTTGAATGGAACTAACCCGGACTGATGCTGTTTTCAGCAGAATTGCCATGATGTTGTTTTATGTGCAGAAAACAAAAGTTCTCGGAATGACCTGAAACTCCACGAGATGTCTTATAAAAAATAAAAAAAAATCCTCTCCAAAGATAAAGACCAGGGGGCCCACACCCTGTCCACGAGGGTGGGGGGCGTGCCCCCCTCTAGGGCGCGCCCCCCTACCTTGTGGGCCCCCTGGACACCTTCTGACGCCAACTCCAACTCTATATATTGGCTTTCGGGGAGAAAAAAATCAGAGAGAAGAAATCATCGCGTTTTACGATATGGAGCCGCCGCCAAGCCCTAAAACCTCTCGGGAGGGCTGATCTGGAGTCCATTCCGGGCTTCGGAGAGGGGGATTCGTCGCCGTCGTCATCATCAACCATCCTCCATCACCAATTTCATTATGCTCACCGCCGTGCGTGAGTAATTCCATCATTGGCTTGCTAGACGGAGATGGGTTGGATGAGATTTATCATGTAATCGAGTTAGTTTTGTTAGGGTTTGATCCCTAGTATCCACTATGTTCTGAGATTGATGTTGCTATGACTTTGCTATGCTTAATGCTTGTCACTAGGGCCCGAGTGCCATGATTTCAGATCTGAACCTATTATGTTTTCATGAATATATGTGAGTTCTTGATCCTATCTTGCAAGTCTATAGTCACCTATTATGTGTTATGATCCGACAACCCCGAAGTGACAATAATCGGGATACTTCTCGGTGATGACCATAGTTTGAGGAGTTCATGTATTCACTATGTGCTAATGCTTTGTTCTGGTTCTCTACTAAAAGGAGGCCATAATATCGCTTAGTTTCCAATAGGACCCCGCCGCCACGGGAGGGTAGGACAAAAGATGTCATGCAAGTTCTTTTCCATAAGCACGTATGACTATATTCGGAATACATGCCTACATTACATTGATGAATTGGAGCTAGTTCTGTGTCACCCTATGTTATGACTGTTACATGACGAACCGCATTCGGCATAATTATCCATCACTGATCCGGTGCCTACGAGCTTTCCATATACTGGTCTTCGCTTATTTACTTTTCCGTTGCTACTGTTACAATCACTACAAAATACTAAAAACATTACTTTTGTTACCGTTAGCACCACTATCATATTACTTTGCTACTAAACACTTTGCTACAGATACTAAGTTTCCAGGTGTGGTTGAATTGACAACTCAACTGCTAATACTTGAGAATATTCTTTGGCTCCCCTTGTGTCGAATCAATAAATTTGGGTTGAATACTCTACCCTCGAAAGCTGTTGCGATCCCCTATACTTGTGGGTTATCATTCACCATTGAAACTACTCCATCTCGGTGATGATCGGACATGGTTTAGTTGATTTGGATCACGTGATCACTTAGATGATTAGAGGGATGTCTATCTAAGTGGGAGTTCTTAAGTAATATGATTAATTGAACTTAAATTTATCATGAACTTGGTATCTGATAGTATTTTGCATGTCTATGTTTGTTGTAGATAGATGGCTCGTGCTGTTGTTCCGTTCAATTTTAATGCGTTCCTAGAGAAAATAATATGAAAGATGTTAGTAGCAAAGATGCGGACTAGCTCCGTGGTCTGAGGATTATCCTCATTGCTGCATAGAAGTACTATGTCCTTGATGCACCGCTAGGTGACAGAACTATTGCAGGAGCAGATGCAGACGTTATGAACGTTTTGACAAAATCTCGGTATGATGACTACTTGATAGTTTAGTGCACCATGCTTTACGGCTTAGAATCGGGACTTCAAAGACAATTTGAACGTCATGGACCATATGAGATGTTCCAGGAGTTGAAGTTAATATTTCAAGCAAATACCTGAGTTGAGAGATATGAAGTCTCCAACAAGTTCTATAGCTAAAAGATGGAGGAGAATAGCTCAAGCAGTGAGCATGTGCTCAGATTGTCTGGGTACTACAATCGCTTGAGTCAAGTTGTCGAAGTAATGGGCCACGGGTAGGCTAACCCGAGTCCCTGAACCTTTCAAGACATCGGGGCAGGCTGCGCCCCTCAAGGCATCAAGACAAAGTGCCGCCTTCTGGGTGCCGGCTGGAGGAATAGCCGGCTGCCCGGAGACGGCCGAATTCCAGAAGCCGACATCAAGACAAGACGACTCCTAGTGAGCGGCTTCTAGAGAAGCCAACCCCTAGCAGTCGGCCCGTGGCGCCCTCAAAGTCCGCGGCCCCATCAAGAAAGACAAGATAGGGGGTGGCTACAGCATAGCCCATCCCCTCAAATCCAGGTCCGGGCGTGGCAACAGTGCCCCATACAGGCGGAGATCTCCGCACGACGCAACACTGTTGCCACTCCTCCCTTGACGTCATTCCTGACAGGCGGAGCCCTGTTCCCACGATGGCCTGTCGGTACGGCCCGCAGGCGGCGGGCCCTGCCAGTGATGAGAGCCACAAGGCGGTGGAAGCAAGACCAGTCGGACCTAAGGGAGGCCGGCCTCCAGCAGGCGGCATGTCCCTCCCTCGTGGCCCGTGCACCATTAACCAGACCAGACGCGGATTGGCTACAGTGATCGCCCGCCAGGCGGCGGGACTGTAGCCACGCTCCCCCGACCAAGCCTGCGTCACTGCTACATTGATCAGCAGCCGGCAAGACCCGCGAGCGGCGGGAGCGGTCTGTCGGCTCCGTACCAGACCAGTCGGCGGGCCCCAGCAGCTAGCAGAGCAGCCGGAGATCAGAGACACCGACAGTCGGATCCTACACCCGGCAAGATTACCAATGTACCCCTTGGGGGTAGGCCTATATAAGCCCCCCAGGGCACCCATGCAAAGGGTTCCCAACCTATTAGAACTAGACTCATACATAGAGAGAGGAGAGAGCTAGCCTTGCTTTCTTCCATCTCTGGCAAACAGTTCAAGGAGCACCATTGTATCACTAGTGCCTTAGTGATCATGCGGAGACCCCGCAGAGCAGGACTAGGGGTGTTATCTCCACGGAGAGCCCCAAACCTGGGTAAAGTTCACCGGCGTACGTGTCTACGCCTCATCCCGCTTCCAGGCACCGGCGACGTTCTACTCGCTCCCACCATGATAAGCCATCCCTTGGCATATGTCGCACCCAATCCCCGAAATTTGGCGCCCACCATGGGGCGAGGTGCACCGTCGTCTGGAGACCTATTCTGGACGGGAACCCTTTTCCTCCCGGGCGAGCGCAGCCAGCCTGGCACGCCAGACGGAGTCTGTGCCGACGCGATGCATGGCGCGGAGCTTGCCGACACTGCAAGCTGCCTCGCTGATCTCATTGGCGAGGTTCACCTCTCTGACGAGCCCGCATCCGACGCGGGCACAGACGACCCCAAGAGCCGTCTCATCAGCCTCCTCGATCAGCTCCACGTCACCGGCGAGCCTACTGCTGACTTGGAGTCGGTTGGCTCCACCGATCCGATGCTTGTCGACTCCGACACAGCATCGCACGACGCATTCCCCACCAACGTGGTGGTCTACGACGAGCCGTTTCCTCGCACGAACAATGTCGGAAGCACCGTCATGGAGGTGCTTGTCATTGGCCATGGCGAGCACTCTGACAGAGGAGCGCGAGACCCGCTCGATGCGGCGCTCCAAGACCTGACGGCGCCCATTCCAGAAGACACCGACGCCGAGACACTGGAGGCGCACCACGTCCAGCTCGTCGAGAGCGCCCAGAGGCTGGCCGGCATGAGACGCCTATCAGAAGCTTACCAGCGAGAGATGGACCGCGCCGTAGGCGGCACGCCGACTCCTGGCGGGCCTAGACGCATTGGCGCTGTCCAGCAGCGCGGCGTGGCCATTGCTGGTTTGTTCGGGGTGGATCGCCCCATCTACGCCACGCCTACTGAGAACATACGAGCTGCCCAGGCGGCAGCAGACGAGCTGGAAAAATTCGAGGGTGAAGAGCGTCGCCAGATGGCGGAGCGCGTCCAGCAACTTCTTGACGCGGCTGCAGAGCAGCACGAGGCCGGCTGCCGCACTGAAGCGCCCAACCGGCGCAACGACGATCCGCCTCCTTGCCGAGACCAAGGAGCGACATCCCGGACACCGACTGGTGGAGTCCGCGGAGGAAGAGACAAGGAGCCGGCTGTCAGCCGCAGCCGGACTCGCATCACCATCGAGCGTGACCAAGATGGCCGCCCAAGAGCAGTGGAACGACAGGGTGATTGTCCGCCTCTTCCCCTCCACAAGGAGAGGCGCGTCTCCCCGCCGCTTGTTGAACACCCGACACTCGGCGACCGCCTTGGCCGCCGAGAAGGAGTTGGAGAAAACGATGCCCGCCACCGGATCGACCGCCTCAACCGATCCTTGGCGCTAGAAGAAGAAGATGAGCTGGGTCCGCCTTGTTTTGGCCCCCACATTCGAGATGAGCCCTTCCCCAAAGGGTTCACGATCCCCAGAGATACACCCAAATACACCGGCTCCGTCAAGCCGGAAGACTGGCTAGTCGACTACTCCACAGCTGTCAACATTGCAAACGGCAACAAGCGTGCTGCCGTGAAGTACGTTCCGCTCAGGCTCCAGGGCACGGCTCGGACGTGGCTGAACAGCCTGAAGCCCTGCAGCATCAATAGCTGCGTCGATTTCACTGAAGCCTTTATCCGCAACTTCACCAGCACGTACAAGCGGCTGCCCAAGCCCCGCCAGCTCTACTTGTGCGTCCAAGGCCCCAACGAGTCGACGCGCGACTACCTCACGCACTGGGCCGAGCTGCGCAACTCCTGCGAAGGCTTGCACGAGGTGCAGGCCTCGAGTACTTCATCGTCGAGTGCCGAGAAGGCACCCTCCTCAAGCACCGGCTTCTCTACGATGAGCCGACAACCCTCGACGAGTTGCTGATCATAGCGGACAAATACGCCACGGCCGACTCCTCCATGAAGGCAGAGATCCAAGTTGATGCATCCGGCAAAGTGGCTCCTCCGGCTCCTCGGACCCCAGCTAGTGATACCAGGGCGTCTGCAGCCCAACAATAAAAAGCACAAGGCCACGCAGCCGGCTTCCACAAGCCGGCAGGTGGCAACAGTCGAAGACCAGCAGCCAGAAGGGCAACCTCAACCCAAGTGCCAGAAGGGCGGCAAGCCCAACTGGCTACCTGCTTTCTCATACGAGCATACTCTTGATGCACCCTGCAAGTTTCACAGTGGCGCGAAGCCGTCCAACCACACCACTCAGAAGTGCCATTGGCTCACCAGGATCGCCAAGGGTGACGGCCTTCTGCCTCCTCCGCCTGCTGGGCAGCCGCCTCCTCCTCCTCCCTAGCAGCCGGCGGTTAGGCCAGTCAGCGCCATACAAGACGAGTATCCAGAAGAGCATGGGGCTTACGTCGTGTTCACCAGTGTGGCCGACGACAAGCACAACAGACGGCAACGGCATCAAGAAGTAAATGCAGTAGCATCAGAGACCCCCGAGTTTATGCATTGGTCGGAAAAGCCCATCAGCTGGAGCAGAGCTGACCACCCGGAGGTGATGCCAAATCCCGGCTCATATTCCCTGGTTCTGGATGCCACCTTCGCTACAGATAGGCGAGCTGCGCGTTTTTCCCGAGTCCTGATAGATGGCGGTAGCAGCATCAACATCCTGTACAAAGATACTATGGAGAAGTTAGGAATCAAGCATAGGCAGCTTCAGCCCAGCCAGACTGTATTCCATGGCATTGTTCCTGGCCTTTTCTGCTCACCAATCGGCAAGACGCAGATAGACGTCCTCTTTGGGGACAAAGATCACTTCCGCCGAGAGCCAGTCTTGTTTGAGTGGTGGACCTTGAAAGCCCGTACCATGCACTGCTTGGCCGACCTTCTCTGGCCAAGTTCATGGCGGTCCCCCACTATGCTTACCTCATGATGAAGATGCCGAGCTACAAGGGAATCCTGACTATAGCAGGGGACTACAAAAAGTCGTCCGCCTGCATAGCAGACAGCAGCCGGCTGGCCGAGTCCCTCGTGATCGCGGGTGAGAAGCGGCTCCTTGACCGGGTTGTGGCGATGGCAGGCAAGCAGCCGGAAATGTCACCAAACCCCAAGGAGTCGGAAGCCGAGGGCTCGTTCAAACCGGCCAGAGAAACAAAAAAGATACCCTTGGACCCGGAGCACCCAGAGAGGTATGCTGCCATAGGCACAAACCTCGACAGCAAATAGGAAGGCGAGCTCGTCGATTTCCTCCGTGATAATCGGGACATCTTCGCATGGTCCCCCAAGGACATGTCGGGTGTTCCGACGGATTTCGCCGAGCACAAGCTACATGTCCGACCTGATGCTAAGCTAGTTAGGCAGCCCTTGCACCGCCAGTCAGAAGAGAAGAGAAGATTTGTGGGAGAAGAGATAGCCCGGCCGCTGGCAGCCGGCTTCATCATGGAAGTGTTCTTTCCAGAGTTGTTGGCCAACCCAGTCCTCGTGCTGAAAAAAACAAGCAGTGGCGCATGTGTATTGCTTATACCAGCCTCAACAAAGCCTGCCCCAAAGACCCATTTGCTTTGCCAAGAATTGACCAAGTGATAGACTCCACAGCCGGAGGCGAGCTGTTGAGTTTCTTGGACGCATACTCAGGGTATCATCAGATCAAGCTGAACCCGGCCGACAGGCTGAAGACCGCCTTCATCACACCATTCGGAGCCTTCTGCTACTTGACCATGACGTTCGGCTTGAGGAATGCCGGCGCCACGTTTCAACATTGCATGTAGAAATGTCTCCTCAAGAAACTCGGCAGGAACGCCCATGTTTATGTGGACGATGTTGTGGTGAAGACGGAGAAGCATGGAACGCTGCTAGAAGACCTCAAGGAAACCTTCGAGAACTTGCGCCGATTCCAGATCAAGCTCAATCCGGAGGAATGCGTCTTTGGAGTACCAGACGACCAGCTTCTTGGCTTCCTGGTCTCAGAGCGCGGCATAGAGTGCATCCCCGTGAAGATCAAGGCCATCGAGAGGATGGAGGTGCCCACCCGACTGCTGGATGTGCAAAAATTCACCGGCTGCTTGGCATCCATCAGCCGTTTCATCAGTTGGCTGGGCGAGAAGGCTCTTCCCCTATACCAGCTCATGAAGAAGACCAATTTTTTCGAGTGGAACGACAAGGCGGATGATGCCTTTCTCCAGCTGAAGAAGATGTTGACCACTCTTCCTGTCCTGGCGGCTCCGACCCCTAAGGAACCCATGCTCCTATACATCGCCGCCACCAGCTGGGTGGTCAGCACTGTCATAGTTGTGGAGCGCAAGGAAGAAGGCAAGGCACTACAAGTCCAGAGGTCGGTGTATTACCTGAGCGAAGTGTTGTCCGCTTCCAAGCAGAACTACCCTCACTATCAGAAGATGTGCTATGGCGTGCACTTTGCCGCCAAGAAGCTGAAGCTGTATTTTCAAGAGCACCCGATCCGTTGTTTGCCTTTGCTCCACTTGCTGAGATCATCGGAAGCCGAGATGCTTCAGGCCGAGTGGCCAAATGGGCCATAGAGTTGGCCCCCTACACCATCTTTTATCAGCCTCGCACCACCATCAGGTCCCAAGCACTGGCCGACTTCCTCGTCGACTGGGCCGAGACCCAGTACCTGCCGCCAGCGCCAGACTCCACCCATTGGCGAATGCATTTTGATGGTTCCAAGATGCGCACCGGTTTGGGAGCCAGTATCGTCCTCACCTCTCCCAAAGGCGACAAGCTCAAATATGTGCTTCAAATTCATTTCGCCGCCTCCAACAATGTAGCTGAATACGAAGCGCTCGTTGATAACCCACAAGTATAGGGGATCGCAACAGCTTTCGAGGGTAGAGTATTCAACCCAAATTTATTGATTCGACACAAGGGGAGCCAAAGAATATTCTTGAGTATTAGCAGTTGAGTTGTCAATTCAACCACACCTAGATAACTTAGTATCTACAGCAAAGTGTTTAGTAGCAAAAGTGGTATGATAATAAAGGTAACGGTAGCAAAAGTAAAGATAAATATTTTTGGGTTTTTGTAGTAGTTGTAACAGTAGCAACGGAAAAGTAAATAAGCAAAAAACAGTATGTGAAAAGCTCGTAGGCAATGGATCAGTGATGGAAAATTATGCCGGATGCGATTCCTCATGCAATAGTTATAACATAGGGTGATATAGAACTAGCTCCAATTCATCAATGTAATGTAGGCATGTATTCCGTAAATAGTCATACATGCTTATGGAAAAGAACTTGCATGACATCTTTTGTCCTACCCTCCCGTGGCAGCGGGGTCCTAGCGGAAACTAAGGGATATTAAGGCCTCCTTTTAATAGAGAATCGGACCAAAGCATTAACACATAGTGAATACATGAACTCCTCAAACTACGGTCATCACCGAGAAGTATCCCGATTATTGCCACTTCGGGGTTGTCGGATCATAGCACATAATAGGTGACTATAGACTTGCAAGATAGGATCAAGAACACACATATATTCATGAAAACATAATAGGTTCAGATCTGAAATCATGGCACTCGGGACCTAGTGACAAGCATTAAGCATAGCAAAGTCATAGCAACATCAATCTCAGAACATAGTGGATACTAGGGATCAAACCCCAACAAAACTAACTTGATTCATGGTAAATCTCATCCAACCCATCACCGTCCAGGAAGCCTACGATGGAATTACTCACGCACGGCGGTGAGCATCATGAAATTGGTGATGGAGGATGGTTGATGATGACGACGGCGACGAATCCCCCTCTCCGGAGCCTCGAACAGACTCCAGATCAGCCCTCCCGAGAGAGATTAGGGCTTGGCGGTGGCTCCGTGTCGTGAAACGCGATGAAACTTTCTTTCTGATTTTTTTCCCCGAGAAGGAATATATGGAGTTGGAGTTTAGGTCGGAGGAGGTCCAGGGGGGCCATGAGATAGGGGGGCACGCCCTAGGGTGGGGGGCGCCCCCTATCTCGTGGACAGGCCCTGGGCCCCCTGGTGTATTTCTTTCGCCCAATAATTCTTATTAATTCCAAAAAGTACCTCCGTGGATTTCCAGGACATACCGAGAACTTTTCTTTTCTACACATAAAACAACATCATGGTAGTTCTGCTGAAAACAGCATCAGTCCGGGTTAGTTTCATTCAAATCATGCAAGTTAGAGTCCAAAACAAGGGCAAAAGTGTTTGGAAAAGTAGATACGTTGGAGATGTATCAACTCCCCCAAGCTTAAACCTTTGCTTGTCCTCAAGCAATTCGGTTGATAAACTGAAAGTGATAAAGAAAAACTTTTACAAACTCTGTTTGCTCTTGTTGTTGTAAACATGAAAAGCCAGCATTCAAGTTTCAGCAAATATTATGAACTAACCATACTCACAATAACACATAGGTCTCACAATTACTCATATCAATAACATAATCAGCTAGCGAGCCATAATAATAAAACTCGAATGACAAAACTTTCTCAAAATAATCATAACATGATATAACAAAATGGTATCTCGCTAGCCCTTTCTGAGACCGCAAAACATAAATGCGGAGCACCTTTAAAGATCAAGGACCGACTAAACATTGTAATTCATGGTAAAAGAGATCCAGTCAAGTCATACCAAATATAAACCAATAATAATGAATGAAAATGACAGTGTGCTCTCCAGCGGGTGCTTTTTAATAAGAAGGGATGATGACTCAACATAAAAGTAAATAGATAGGCCCTTCGCAGAGGGAAACAGGGATTTGTAGAGGTGCAAGAGCTTGATTTTAAAATAGAGATTGAATAACAATTTGAGCGGCATACTTTCGCTGTCAACGCAACAACTATGAGATGGCTGTATCTTCCATACTACATGCATTATAGGCAGTTCCCAAACAGAATGGTAAAGGTTTATACTCCCCCAACCACCAACAAGTATCAATCCATGGCAAAACAACGAGTGCATCCAACATACAACAACCCCTGGGGAGTTTTGTTTAATTATTTTGATTTGCTTTGATCTTTTTGGATCATGGGACTGGGCATCCCGATTCTGGCCCTTTCTCATGAATGAGGAGCGGAGTCCACTCCTCTTGAGAATAACCCACCTAGCATGGAAGATATAGGCAGCCCTAGTTGAAACATGAGCTGCTCGAGCATACAAAACAGAATTTCATTTGAAGGTTTGGAGTTTGGCACATACAAATTTACTTGGAACGGCGGTAGATACTGCATATAGGAAGGTATAGTGGACTCATATGGAACAACTTTGGGGTTTAAGGAGTTTGGATGCACAAGCAGTATTCCCGCTTAGTACAAGTGAAGGCTAGCAAAAGACTGGGAAGCGATTAATCGAGAGAGCGACAACAACAGAAACATGCATTAAAATTAATTCGCACCGAGAACAAGCATGAGTAGGATATAATCTATCATGAAGGCTATGTTGATTTGATTCAACTACATGTGTGAACATGTGCCAAGTCGAGTCACTCAATTCATTCAAAGGAGGATACCATCCCATCATACCGCATCATAATCATTCTAATAGCATGTTGGCACGCAAGGTAAACCATTATAACTCATAGCTAATCAAGCATGGCACAAGTAACTATAATCTCTAAATGTCATTGCAAATATGTACTTCATAATAAGCTGACTTAGGAACGATGAACTCATCATATTTACAAAAACAAAAGAGGTCGAGTTCATACCAGCTTTTCTCATCCCAATAAGTCCATCATATATCGTCATTATTGCCTTTCACTCGCACGACCGAACGATGTGTATAATAATAGGAGTGCACGTGCATTGGACTAAGCTGGAATCTTCAAGCATTCAACTCAAGAGAGAAGACAAGTAATATGGGCTCTAAATTAAATAAACAATCATGCATATGAGAGCCACTAAGCATTTTTAATATGGTCTTCTCGACCCCCAAAAGAAAGAAAAGAAAATAAAACTATTTACACGGGAAAGCTCCCAACAAGTAAAAAGAAGAACTAGAAATCTTTTTGGATTTTCATTTTAATTTCTACTACAAGCATGGAAATTAAACTGACTAATTTTTTTGTTTTTTCTTAAGGTTTATCAAACTCACAAGAAGAAAACTAGAAAAATAAATTTAAACTAGCATGGATAATACAATTAAAGAGTATGAGCACCGACGACTAGTGTGTGAACATGAATGTAAAGTCGGTGAGAAATACGTACTCCCCCAAGCTTAGGCTTTTGGCCTAGTTGGTCTAGTACCAAGGACCGCCGCTACTCTCCCCGGTGTAATGGGAGGTGTAATCAGGATACCACTGGCTGGTCATCTCCGAATCCCACTGGACAGATGATTCATGATAAGGGTCCAATTCAGGTTCCAGCTCAGGTTCAGGCTCTCGAGTAAAAGCTTGAGCTCGATGGTTGTTCACCGCTTCCGTGTAACAAGAAAATTATCTGCAGTCAAATCAAACAACAGAGGCGCAGGCAAAATAATAGTCTCATTGTGTTTCTTATTAAATCTAAGGTTATACAAGAGCATCTTCTCTTCGTTGTCAACAATAAATTTGTGTGCTACCATGCTCTTGTAATCTAAAATGTGAGGAGGTAATTTTGTCTCCTCCTCATGGTGCCTAATGGGTATCTGAAAATGTTCAGCAAGATGTGAAGCATAGATACCTCCAAATATGGGGCCTTTTGTACGATTCAGTATTAGCTGCTTAGCAACGACGGCACCCATACTAAAAGTATTGTCTCCTAGCAAAGCATGTTGAAGAATGATAATATCTGGAACGCTCAAATTTCCACTATTTCCACGACCCATCAAGCATCTACTAGCAAATATAGCAAAATAGCGTAAAACAGGAAAGTGTATGCTAGAGACCTTCGCCTTGGAGCCCTTCTTTGGTTTCTCTACAGCGATAGTATTAACAAAGCCACCCACATCTTCACGATGGGGTTCATCTAATTCTCCCTCATAAGGTATCCTACATACCACACGAAAATGACGTAAAGACATTTCTTTGAATTCATCATATAAATGAAATGATACTGCAGGCGGTGATTTCTTAGGATAATAATAAAAGTTTTGCACGAAAGTATTGGTGAGTAAGAGATACTGATCAATTCGGTCGTTCATGAAACCGGTGAGGCCTGCAGTCTCGATTAAAGCATAAAAATCTTCATGAATTTCGGCTTCTTTCAAGAAATCCTCGCATGGCCATTCACACGACCGTACTTCCGCTAAGCGAGGAAGGTTATACTTGGGGTTTTCCTTCTCTTTGTCTTGTTTTTCCTTAGAGCTTTGGCTAGAGGAGCCTTTAAAGAGCCTCCTTAAGATTTTCTGAAAATTTCTGAAATTTTAGTAACTTCAAAATAAAAATGAATGAAACTAAACAAGATTGATAGCAACTACTCCTACAAGTGCCTAGAGCCTATATCATGCATTGGAATTGCTTGGGACCTCAAAAATTTATCGTGCAAGCTCAAGAACATGGTCACCTATGCAGCAAAAAATTGTAATGAATAAAGCACTAGAACAAAAAATAATTGGACCAATGGAGGAGTCACATACCAAGCAACAACTCCCAAAGCAGTTTTGTTAGTGGAGCTTTGAGCAAGGAGATCGAAAATCGCAGCAAAATGAGCTAGATCTCGTGCTTGAGCTGGATGGGGATTTTTTTGGATAGAAGATGGAGTGTGTGAGTGCTGGCATAAGTGGAGGGGAGCCACCAGGGGCCCACGAGACAGGGGGGCGCGCCCTCCTCTCTCGTGGCCTGCTGCTTGGCCCTCCTGCAGTGTTTTCAGTGCCTAAAATCCTCAAATATTCCAGGAAAAATCATACTAGATTTGCAGGGCATTTGGAGCACTTTTATTTTTGGACTATTTTTTAATGCACGGATAATTCAGAAAACAGACAGATGATACTATTTTTGCTTTATTTATTCTAAATAACAGAAAGTAAAAAGAGGGTACAGAAGGTTGTGCCTTCTAGTTTCATCCATCCCGTGATCATCAAAATGAATCCACTAACAAGGTTGATCAAGTCTTGTTAACAAACTCATTCCGAATAACACGGAACCGGAGAAATTTCGAATAACACTAAGTTACCTCAACGGGATATGAAAATCCCCAACAATAAGAATATCATACTTTTCTTGATGAGGGAGAGGAAATTCAAAACCTCCAAAAATGATAGCTGGAACTTTTTCAATAGAATTGATGCTATGAACTTGAGATTGTTTCCTTGGAAAGTGTACCGTATGCTCATTACCATTAACATGAAAAGTGACGTTGCCTTTGTTGCAATCAATAACAGCCCCTGCAGTATTAAGAAAAGGTCTACCAAGGATAATAGACATACTATCGCCCTCGGGAATATCAAGAATAACAAAGTCCATTAAGATAGTGACATTTGCAACCACAACAGGCACATCCTCACAAATACCGGCAATGTATAGCGATGAGATTTATTAGACATTTGCAAAGATATTTCAGTAGGTGTCAACTTATACAATTCAAGTCTACGATATAAAGAGAGAGGCATAACACTAACACCGGCTCCAAGATCACATAAAGCAGTTCTAACATAATTTCTTTTAATAGAGCATGGTATAGTTGGTACACCCGGATCTCCAAGTTTCTTTGGTATTCCACCCTTAAAAGTGTAATTAGCAAGCATGGTGGAAATCTCAGCTTCCGGTATCTTTCTTTTATTTGTGCTGATATCCTTCATATACTTAGCATAAGGATTTAGTTTAAGCATATCAGTTAAGCGCATACGTAAGAAAATAGGTCTAATCATTTCAGCAAAGCACTCAAAATCCTCATCATCCTTTGACTTGGATGGTTTAGGAGGAAAGGGCATGGGTTTCTGAACCCATGGTTCTCTTTCTTTACCGTGCTTCCTAGCGAAAAAATCTCTCTTATCATAACATTGATTCTTTGATTATGGGTTATCAAGATCAACAGCAGGTTCAATCTCTACATCATTGTCTTTGCTAGGTTGAGCATCAACATGAACATTATCATTAACATTATCACTAGGTTCATGTTCATCACCTGATTGAGTTTCAAAGATCGTAAATAGAAATATCATTGGGATACTCAGGTGTGTCTACAGTAGGTTCACTAGAAGCATGCAAAGTTCTATGGTTTTTCTTCTTCTTCTTTTTAGAAGAACTAGGTGCCTCTAAATTATTTCTCTGAGAATCTTGCTCGATTCTCTTAGGGTGGCCTTCAGGATACAAAGGTTCCTGAGTCATTCTACCAGTTCTGGTAGCCACTCTAACAGCAAAGTCATTTTTATTATTTAATTCATCAAGCAATTCATTTTTAGCTTTAAGTACTTGATCAGCTTGAGTAGCAACCATAGAAGCATATTTGCTAACGCGGTGAAGTTCTCTTTAACTCTAGCCAGATTATCACCTACGCGTCTTATCTCGAAGGCATTATTCTTTAACTCTCTACCAACATAAGCATTAAAACTTTCTTGCCTAGGCATGAAGTCATCAAATTCATCTAAGCAATGGCTATGAAATTTAGTAGAGGGTATTTCAACTTTATCATATCTACAGAGAGAATTTACCTTTACTACCTGTGTCGGGTTATCAAGACAATGTAGTTCTTTAGGCGATATATTAAGACCATGTATTTCTTCAGTAGGAGGTAAATTCTTAACATCTTCAGCTTTAATACCTTGTTCTTTCATTGATTTCTTTGCCTCTTGCATATCTTCAGTACTGAGAAATAAAACACCTCTCTTCTTCGGAGTTGGTTTAGGAATTGGCTCAGGAGTTGGCTCAATTGGTTCAGGAATTACTTCAGGAACTGGCTCGGGAAGAGTCCAATTATTTTCATTAGTCAACATATTATTCAATAGTATTTCAGCTTCGTCGACTATTCTTTCCCTGAAAACACAACCAGCACAACTATCCAAGTAGTCCTTGGAAGCATCGATTAGTCCATTGTAAAATATATAAATTATTTCGTTTTTCTTAAGAGGATGATCAGGCAAAGCATTAAGTAACCGAAGAAGCCTCCCCCAAGCTTGTGGGAGACTCTCTTCTTTGATTTGCACAAAATTATATATTTCCCGCAAGGCAGCTTGTTTCTTATGAGCAGGGAAATATTTAGCAGAGAAGTAATAAATCATATCACAGGGACTACGCACACAACCAGGAGCAAGAGAGTTATACCAAGTCTTAGCATCACCTTTTAATGAGAACGGAAATATCTTAAGGATATATAAATAGCGAGACTTCTCATCATTAGTAAACAAGGTGGCTATATCATTCAACTTGGTAAGATGTGCCACAATAGTTTCAGATTCAAGGCCATAAAAATGATCAGATTCAACTAAAGTAATAATATCAGGATCAACAGAGAATTCATAATCCTTGTCAGTTACACAGATAGGTGAAATAGCAAAAGTAGGATCGGGTTTCATTCTAGCATTAAGAGACTGCCGCTTCCATTTAGCTAATAATTTCTTAAGATCATTTCCATCATTGCAAGCAAGGATTTCCATAGCAGCTTTTTCATGCATAACATAACCCTTAGGAACAACAGGTAATACATAATCAATGGGGGAACCTTCATCATCACTATCATCAATAATAGGTTCTTCAATATTTTCATCCCCCCTAACTCTAGCAAGTTGTTCATCAAGAAATTCACCTAATGGCAAAGTAGTATCACGCACAGTAGTAGTTTCATCATGCATAGCAGAAGTGGCATCATCAATAACATGCGACATATCAGAATTCATAGCAGTAGCCGGTTTAGGTGTCGCAAGCTTACTAATAACGGAAGGAGAATCTAGTGCAGAGCTAGATGGCAGTTCCTTACCTCCCCTCGTAGTTGAGGGCAAAATCTTGGTCTTAGCGTCTTTCAAGTTCTTCATAGTGATCAACGGATATAAATCCCAAGTGATTCAGAGAATAGAGCTATGCTCCCCGGCAACGGCGCCTGAAATTGGTCTTGATAACCCACAAGTATAGGGGATCGCAACAGCTTTCGAGGGTAGAGTATTCAACCCAAATTTATTGATTCGACACAAGGGGAGCCAAAGAATATTCTTGAGTATTAGCAGTTGAGTTGTCAATTCAACCACACCTGGATAACTTAGTATCTGCAGCAAAGTGTTTAGTAGAAAAAGTGGTATGATAATAAAGGTAACGATAGCAAAAGTAAAGATAAATATTTTTGGGTTTTGGGTTTTTGCGCTTCCTTGTCGGTCCAGGCAGAGCGTTCCATCTCAAACTCGGCAAGGAGGTTGGACTCCTTGTCTTCCGCCTCCTTCAGAGCCTTCTTGAGAAGCTCTGCTTGCTCCGCCAGTTGCGCGACCAGCCGATCACGCTCTTCGGCCAGCCTGCTGCACTCCGCCTCCTTAGCATGAAGCGCAGTGTTGGCTTCACCCAGCTGCTGCTGCAGGGCGGCGTTGGCCTCTGCAAAAGAAGAGAAAGGAAATGATGTCAGCATCAACAAAAGAGATATAGTTGCCGGGAAGATCCGGCCCGACTGCTCAACAGTTGGCCCGAATCTCGGGGACTACAGCCCACGGGTGCGCCGGCGCGCCCCCGCAAAGAGAGAAGACAAAGACTTACTATGGCTTTCCGACAAGTCGGCGGTCCGCTGATCCAGCTCCTGGACGCTGGAGTTGAAGGCGGCTACGCGAAGGTTGTGATAATCCTGTGACGAAGATCTCAGGTAAATGTTAGTACTTGGAACTCCCCGATTAGAGTTCCGAGCCGCCTGCTCAGCAGTTGGCCCGAAACTCGGGGACTACACCCGGTGGGTCGCTGGCGCGCCCCCACAAAGAAGCACAAGAAACGGAAACAAAGAAGGAAACATACCTGGATGGCCTCTCGCGAGTCCAGAAACGCCGTGTTGCAGCACTTGAGAGCTTCGGCCTCGGCCCGGAGTTTGGCTTGGACATGTAGGAGCGCCCGATTCAACGGGCCCGTTCCGCCTCCCCGCACCCAATCAGCAGGCGCGGCGTTGGATGCCTCGGTGTCCGGGATCGAGGAGCTCATAGTACCGGTGTCCAGCGGGCGTGGCGCCAAAACCGCCTTTGCAAGACGGCGTCGCATTGGTGTGTGAACCTCAGGAGTCGGGCCCGTCACTACCTCGTTTCCGGCTGGTGGCACCGGTGGGTCCGCCGGCTGCTTGCCTCGCGCGTCCCCAGACGGCGGCAGTGGAGGTATGATCACGTCTGACATGGCGGCATCGCCGCCATCCTTCTCCATGACCGGGTGCTTGTCGCCGACACCCCCAGTCGGCGCCACGAACTCTGGCGGTGGCGGCGCAGAGTTCAAAGGAGTGAAGAGTATCGAGTCCTGACGGCGCGCGACTTCTTCAAGCCACTCCTTCGTTGCGGTGACAGCCTCGACCTCCTCCAGCTTCTTCAGCGCGGCGGCCTCTGCCCTGTCCGCCTCCGCCTTCTCCAGACGGGCGGCTTCTCGCTCCTCACGCGCCTCCTGCGCATTTTGTTCCGTCGCCTCCCGGAGGTCAGCAGCCGGATCGATTCGCCGGGTGGTAGTGGAGGTCTCCGCCGATCAAATGGCAGAGGCGGCGGTCGACTTCTCCAGAGAGAGCAGGGCCCTAGATCAAGGAAAGCAAAGCAAAGAAATCCAGGCAAGATCAGCAAGGAAGGGGGAAGTACGAGAGGAAGTCGGTACTTACGCGGAAACCAGCTGCGGCTCCTTCACCACCTTGCGGAAGCGGAGGGCCTTTGCGGCCACTTCAACCCGTTTGGTCGCCGTGGCCGAACCCTTGGGCTTCTTCAGCCGGCTGCCGAACAAGCTCGGCGCGGCCCTGCGTTTCTTCCCACCACCTTGGGCATCCAGCGCGGCAGACGAGCTCGCGCCCTGCTGGTCGGACCCTGGCTGGTGGCGCGGGGCGACTTCCCCCGCATCGTCGTCGGACCAGTCCTCGAGGCCGACTGTCGGATTTTGGGTTCCCACAGACCCTTGAGGTTCGAACTCTGGGGTGCACGCGGATATCTTTCCCCTACCAGCTCACGTATCGAAGTCTCGCAAAGGATCTAGGCAAGAAAGAAGAACACACAAGGGACATGATATTTATACTGGTTCGGGCCACCATTGTGGTGTAATACCCTACTCCAGTGTGTGGTGTGGTGGATTGCCTCAGGGGCTGATGATGAATAGTACAAGGGAGAACAGCCTCGCGAGGGCTGTTCTTGAGCTGGTGCGACAAACTGCTTGGGTGAGTTCAGTCGCTTCTCTCTCTCTATGCGTGGTCTGGATCCTCTATGATTCGTTCTCTCGATTTGTCTTCTGCATTTGTTTTTTCGATCTGTTTTCTCGATGCCCTACTCTGTGGTGGCTAGTCCTATTTATAGAGGGAGGCCCTGGGCCTCTTCCCAAATAATGAGCGGGAAGGGCACCAACAATTGGCCATTTTGAAGGGGAACATCTGGTACACTTATCTTGACTAAAGTTGGTCTTCGGCTGCCAAAGGCTCTGACGATGACGCCGTCCTGGGCTCCACGATGACCTTCATCCTGCCGTTCTGCTGGTCTTGGTCTTGTTGCACCGAAACGGTAACCTTTGCACGATGCCTTGGCCTGTGCTTGCCCCCTTTGCACCGAAGGGGAAACAAGGACACTGCACAGGCCGGCGCCCGCCTGGTCTCAATCGTCATGGCTTCTGTCACGGGCTCCTCGCGAGGTGCCCTGCCTTGATCTCTCCGCCTCCTCGCAAGCCTGCCTGATGAGGCTGCTCCTGAGGAAGCTTCATGTTGTCCGCCCCGCGAGGATTGGCCCCTTGCGAGGGTCTTGAGCTTGAGCTGATGAAGCTGGGCTGCACTGGCCCCCCACTTGATCCACGCCGCAGGCTGCAGGTAGGCAAGTCTGGGGACCCCCGTTCCCAGAACGCCGACAGTAGCCCCCGGGCCCAAGGCGCACCTGGACTTGGCTTAGCAGAGAAGCGAGCCCCAATAGCCTGCGGCCTTGGGCGCCGCGTGGCGGTTGATTGGACGTGGGCGTCTCCGCTTCCCCACGATGCCTTGGCAACCGCACGACTTGACAAGTCCCTGCATGCGAAAATGGGTCATGATTACCTGCGATCGTGGAGGCCGACGGTTGGCCTCCTCCGGCTATAAGTACGGTACGGCGCGAGCCATCCCAGTTCATCTCTCCCTGCTACTCCTTCTTCTTCTCCCTCGCCCTTGCTCCACATTACGCCAATGCCACCAATCCGCCAGTTTTCTACAGAAGAGAAGGGAAAGGCCCCCCGGGAAGGTCCCGACCCGCTTCCGCCGAAGAAACGGCCTGTCCCCCGCCACTGCGGCGTGGTCACATGGCAGGAGACGTCGCGGCCCTGGTACGAGCGGCCGCCGCCTGGGTTTCCGCTACCCTTGTATGCCCGCATCGAGGGCCCTGGAGAAGAAGGCGCCGAGCGACACTGGCGGTGCCACCATCGACGTCGACGGGTTACGGCGGTGCATGTCGTTCCTCCTGGAGTCCATGCCGAGGGCTCCTCTCGCGAGCTTGTGCTCCACGCCGCCATGTCTCCTCAATCTTGGATTCGCCGTCCTCCCTCCTTCGCCTTCGAGATGCCGCCTAGTGGGTCTCTGGAGCTCTGGCTGCAGCATGCTGACTGCAGCACCCTTGCGACCGGAGCAGAGGTCGCGGTCGTCGCTCCGGGCAAGGTCTACATGACCTGTGGCTGGGGCGAGATCGCCCGGGTCTTCCGGACAGGGGGCACCCTCGTAATCCATCTTGAATACGATGGCGGAACTCCCGATCTATCTTCTCCGTGGATGTTTTTAGGGTACGTGGGACTATATAGGCGAAAGAAGTCGGTCGGGGGGTGCTCGAGGGGTCTACGAGACAGGGGCCGCATACCAGGGGGGGCTATCTCCTGGGCTCCTCGAGGATCTTCTGACTTGACTCCAAGTCTCCAGGATCATATTCTTCCAAAAAATCACGCTGCCGAAGGTTTCATTCCGTTTGGACTCCGTTTGATATTCCTTTTCCTCGAAATACTGAAACGGGCAATAAAACAACAATATGGGCTGGGCCTCCGGTTAATAGGTTAGTCCCAAAAATGATATAAATGAGTAAAATAAAGCCCATAAACATCCAAAAGGGGTAATATCATAGCATGGAACAATAAAAAATTATAGATACGTTGGAGACGTATCAAGCATCCCCAAGCTTAATTCCTGCTCGTCCTCGAGTAGGTAAATGATAAAAACAGAATTTTTGATGTGGAATGCTACCTAGCATGATTCTCAAAGTAATTTTCTTTATTGTGGCATGAATGTTCAGATCCAAATGATTCAAAATAAAAGTTCATATTGATAAAAGAAATAGTAACACTTCAAGCATACTAAACAAAGTAATCATGTCTTCTCAAAATAGCATGGCAAAAGAAAGTTCATCCCTACATAATCATATAGTTAGCCTATGCTTCATTTTCGTCACACAAAGATGTTCCCAACTTCTATACCCCCGATGACAAGCCAAGCAATTGTTTCATACTTAAATAATCTCAAACTTTTTCAACCTTCACGCAATACATGAGCGTGAGCCATGGATATAGCACTATGGGTGGAATAGAATATGATGATGGGGATTGTGTGGAGAAGACAAAAAAGGACAAAGTCTCACATTGACGAGGATAATTAACAGGCTATGGAGATGCCCATCAATTGATGTCAACATGAGGAGTAGGGATTGCCATGCAACAGATGCACTAGAGCTATAAATGAATGCTCAACAAAAGAAAACTAGTGGGTGTGCATCCAACTTGCTTGCTCACGAAGACCTAGGGCATTTGAGGAAGCCCATTGTAGGAATATACAAGCCAAGTTCTATAATGAAAAATTCCCACTGGTATATGAAAGTGACAACATATGAGACTCACTGTATGAAAGACATGGTGCTACTTTGAAGCACAAGTGTGGAAAAAGGGATAGTAGCATTGCCCCTTTTATTTATTTTCCTTTTTTTCTTTTTCTTTTCTTTTTTTTTCATTGGGCCTTCTTTTTCTTTTGGCCTTTCTTTTTTTTTTTCTTCTTTTTGGGCAATGCTCTAATAATGATGATCATCACACTTTCATTGATTACAACATATGAATTACAACTCAAAACTAGAACAAAATATGACTCTATATGAATGCCTCGGGCGGTGTACCGGGATGGTGCAATGACTCAAGAGTGACATGTATGAAAAATAATGCATGGTGGCTTTGCCACAAATACGATGTCAACTACATGATCATGCAATGGCAATATTACAAAAGTAATGTATGTCATAATGATGATAAACGGAACAGTGGAAAGTTGCATGGCAATATATCTCGGAATGGCTATGGAAATGCCATAAATAGGTAGGTATGGTGGCTGTTTTGAGGAAGATATAATGAGGCTTATGTGTGATAGAGCGTATCATATCACGGGGTTTGGATGCACCGGCGAAGTTTGCACCAACTCTCAAGGTGAGAAAGGGCAATGCACGGTACCGACGAGGCTAGCAATGGCGGAAAGGTAAAAGTGCGTATAATCCATGGACTCAACATTAGTCAAAAGAACTCATATACTTATTGCAAAAATTTAGAAGTCATAAAAAATCAAGCACTACACGCATGCTCTTTGGGGGATAGATTGGTAGGAAAAGACCATCGCTCGTCCCCGACCGCCACTCATAAGGATGCACAAGCCAGGTACACTTCATATTTCAAATTTGTTACACAACTTTAACCATACGTGCATGCTACGGGACTTGCTAACTTTAACACAAGCATTCTTTAAATTCATAATCACCCAACTAGCATGACTTTAATATCACTACCTCCATATCTCAAAACAATTATCAAGTATCAAATTGATCATAGCATCCAGTTCACCTCCTATGAAAGTTTTCGCTCAAATTACCATGTTTTTAAGACTCTCAAAATAATATAAGTGAAGTATGAGAGTTCATTAATTTCTACAAAATAAAACCACCGCCGTGCTCTAGAAGATATAAGTGAAGCACTAGAGCAAACGACAAACTACTCCAACAAGATATAAGTGAAGATCAATGAGTAGTTAAATAATTATGAAACTATGTGAAGAATCTCTAACATTAAGCAATTTCAGATCTTGAAATTGTATTCAAACAGCAAGCAAAAAAAAATGAAATAGCATTGCAAGGATAGCGCAACTCATGTAAAGAAGCAAAAACTTAGGCTCATCCGATACTAACCGATAGTGGTTGAAGAAGAAAGGTGGGATGCCTACCGGGGCATCCCCAAGCTTAGATGCTTGAGACTTATTGAAATATTATCTTGGGGTGCCTTGGGCATCCCCAAGCTTGAACTTTTGTGTATCCCTAATTCCTCTCATATCATGGTTTCTCTTTTTATCAAAAGCTTCATACACACCAAACTCAACAAGAACTCGTGAGATAGGTTAGTATAAGCCAATGCAAAACCTTATCATTTTCTACTGTGAAAAATCACTAAAATTATTATTCAACATTTAATACTAAATGTCTCTGCATATTTAATACTCCTATCCTCAAATAGAATCATTAAACAAGCAAACATATGCAAACAATGCAAACATAACAGCAATCTGTCAAAACAGTACAGTCTGTAAAGAATGCAAGATTCATCATACTTCCTTAACTCCAAAAATTATGAAATAAAATTCCCACTGTAATAAATGTATCAGAGCTCAATATGCAAAAGGTCTCAACATTATACCATTCTCTGACTTTTCTAGGTAATTTTTGCAACAGCGGTAAACTTTCTGTTTTCAAACAGCAACATGTATACTAGCAAAATAAGCATGGTAAAGGCTATCCTTGACATTTTTATTGAAACTAAATATGAAAAAAATTATTCTAAATAAAAGCAAGCAAATACTAACAAGAGAAAATGACGCTCCAAGCAAAACACATATCATGTGGTGAATAAAAATATAGCTCCAAGTAAAGTTACCGATGAACGAAGACGAAAGAGGGGATGCCATCCGGGGCATCCCCAAGCTTAGGCTCTTGGTTGTCCTTGAATATTACCTTGGGGTGCCTTGGGAATACCCAATATTAGGCTCTTGCCACTCCTTATTCCATAGCCCATCGAATCTTTACCCAAAACTTGAAAACTTCACAACACAAAACTCAACAGAAACTCGTAAGTCTGCTAGCTTAAAGAAAACAAAACACCACTTCATGGTACTGTAATGAACTCATTCTTTATTTATATTGGTGTTAAAACTAATGTATTCCAACTTCTCTATGGTTTATAAACTATTTTATTAGCCATAGATTCATCAAAATAAGCAAAACACACACAAAAAACAGAATCTGTCAAAAACAGAACAGTCTGTAGTAATCTGTAAATAACGCAAATTTCTGGAACTCCATAAATTCTAAAATAAATTGGTGGACCTGAGGAATTTGTCTAGTAATCATCCGCAAAAATAATCAACTAAATATCACTCTCCAGTAAAAAGTTGAAGCTAATCTCGTGAGCGCTAAAGTTTCTGTTTTTTACAGCATGATCATAAAGGCTTCACCCAAGTCTTCCCAAAGGTTCTACTTGGCACAAACACTAATTAAAACATGAAAACACATCTAACCAGAAGCTAGATGGATTATTTATTCCTAAACATAACCAAAAAGCAAGAAACTAAAATAAAATTGGGTTGCCTCCCAACAAGCGCTATCGTTTAACGCCCCTAGCTAGGCATGATGATTTCAAGGATGCTCACAAAAAGATAAGAATTGAAAAATAAAGAGAGCATCATGAAGAATATGACTAGCACATTTAAGTCTAACCCACTTCCTATGCATAGGGATTTTGTGAGCAAACAACTTATGGGAACAATAATCAACTTGCATAGGAATGTAAAACAAGCATAGCTTCAAGATTTTAAGCACATAGAGAGGAAACTTGACATTATTGCAATTCCTACAAGCATATATTACTCCCTCATAATAATTTTCAGTAGCATCATGAATGAATTCAACAATATAACCAGCACCTAAAGCATTCTTTTCATGATCTGCAAGCATAGAAAATTGACTACTCTACATATAAGCAAAATTCTTCTCATGAATAGTAGTGGGGGCAAACTCAACAAAATAATTATCATGTGAGGCATAATCCATTTGAAAACTAAAAATCACGATGACAAGTTTCATGGTTATCATTATTCCTAATAGCATACAAGTCATCACAATAATCATCATATATAGCAACTTTGTTCTCATAATCAATTGGAACCTCTTCCGAAATAGTGGAATCATCACTAAATAAAGTTGACACTCTTCCAAATCCACTTTCATGTTCATCACAATAAGATTCAACATCCTCCAAAATAGTGGGATCACTACTTCCTAAAGTTGACACTCTTCCAAACCCACTTTCATCAATATAATCATCATAAATAGGAGGCATGCTATCATCAAAATAAATTTGCTCATCAAAGCTTGGGGGACAAAATATATCATATTCATCAAACATAGCTTCCCCAAGCTTGTGGCTTTGCATATCATTAGCATCATGGGTATTCAAAGAATTCATACTAACAACATTGCAATCATGCTCATCATTCAAATATTTAGTGCCAAACATTTTAATGCATTCTTCTTTTAGCACCTTGGCACAAATTTCCTTTCCATCATACTCATGAAAGATATTAAAAAGATGAAGCGTATGAGGCAAACTCAATTCCATTTTTTGTAGTTTTCTTTTATAAACTAAACTAGTGCTAAAACAAGAAACAAAAAGATTCGATTGCAAGATCTAAAGATATACCTTCAAGCACTCACCTCCCCGGCAACGGCGCCAGAAAAGAGCTTAGTTGACGGGGTGTGGGTGCCGCTTACCTAGCCTCCCCGGCAACGGCGCCAGAAAAGAGCTTGATGTCTACTACACAACCTTCCTCTTGTAGACGTTGTTGGGCCTGCAAGTGCACAGGTTTGTAGGACAGTAGCAAATTTCCCTCAAGTGGATGACCTAAGGTTTATCAATCCGTGGGAGGCATAGGATGAAGATGGTCTCTCTCAAACAACCCTGCAACCAAATAACAAGGAGTCTCTTGTGTCCCCAACTCACCCAATACAATGGTAAATTGTATAGGTGCACTAGTTCGGCGAAGAGACGGTGATACAAGTGCAATATGGATGGTAGATATAGGTTTTTGTAATCTGAAAAAAAAACAGCAAGGTAACTAATGATAAAAGTGAGCGCAAACGGTATTGCAATGATAGGAAACAAGGCCTAGGGTTCATACTTTGACTAGTGCAAGTTCTCTCAACAATAATAACATAGATTGATCATGTAACAATCCCTCAACATGCAACAAAGAGTCACTCCAAAGCCACTAATAGTGGAGAACAAATGTAGAGATTATGGTAGGGTACGAAACCACCTCAAAGTTATTCTTTCGGATCGATCTATTCAAGAGTCCGTACTAGAATAACACCTTAAGACACAAATCAACCAAAACCCTATTGTCACCTAGATACTCCATTGTCACCTCAAGTATCTGTGGGTATGATTATACAATATGCATCACATAATCTCAGATTCATCCAACCAACACAAAGTACTTCAAAGAGTGCCCCAAAGTTTCTACCGGAGAGTCAAGAAAACGTGTGCCAACCCCTATGCACAGGTTCATGGACGGAACCCGCAAGTTGGTCACCAAAACATACATCAAGTGGCACGTGATATCCCATTGTCACCACAGATAAACACGGCAATACATACATCAAGTGTTCAAAGTAAAGACTCAATCCGATAAGATAACTTCAAAGGGGAAACTAAATTCATCACAAGAGAGTAGAGGGGGAGAAACATCATAAGATCCAACTATAATAGCAAAGCTCGCGATACATCAAGATCGTGCCATAGAGGGAACACGAGAGAGAGAGAGATCAAACACATAGCTACTGGTACATACCCTCAGCCCCGAGGGTGAACTACTCCCTCCTCGTCATGGAGAGCGCCGGGATGATGAAGATGGCCACCGGTGATGGATTCCCCCTCCGGCAGGGTGCCTAATGGGCTCCCGAGAGGTTTTGGTGGCTACAGAGGCTTGGCGGCGGAACTCCCGATCTATCTTCTCCGTGGATGTTTTTAGGGTACGTGGGACTATATAGGCGAAAGAAGTCGGTCGGGGGTGCTCGAGGGTCCACGAGACAGGGGCCGTGCCACAGGGGGGGGGCTATCTCCTGGCTCCTCGGGATCTTCCCGACTTGAACTCCAAGTCTCAGTGATCATATTCTTCCAAAAATCACGCTGCCGAAGGTTTCATTCCGTTTGGACTCCGTTTGATATTCCTTTTCCTCAAAATATCAAACAGTAATAAAACAGCAATATGGGCTGGGCCTCCGGTTAATAGGTTAGTCCCAAAAATGATATAAATGAGTAAAATAAAGCCCATAAACATCCAAAATGGGTAATATAATAGCATGGAACAATCAAAAATTATAGATACATTGGAGACGTATCAGGCGCCTCCTTGATGTTCTTCAAGGTCTTCGAGCGGAAGGACGCCGGCTGGAATGCTGCCCCGAGAAAGGCGGTCGGGGCATCATCGTGGTGAGGGCCAGGCCCGCCAACCGCTTCCCCCCAGCTCCTCAGGCAGCAGCGGAGGTGCCGGAGGGTCCAGCAACTCCGCCGAGCTTCACGCGACTCCGGAGACGAGCGACGACAGCTACGAGCCCCCGAGCTCGCGTCGCGCTCGGAGCAGGGCGGGTGCTTCAGGCCGCCGGCGCTGCTGATCTGGATGGGGTTGGCGCCGGCGCCTGATGGCCCACTGTTGATGATGGCGTCTCCTGCGGAGGCGCGCGTAGTTAGGGTTCCTTAGGATTAGCACCTTTTGTTCCCTGCGAGGAATCGAAGTACCACCCCGCGGGGGTATGTAAGGCGCCGTCCATGTATTTTGTGAATATTTTATCCTTATTATGAATTGATGCGAGATGCTTGTCCTGTCTCGGCTCGACTCCCACTTTCTTTCCACACGAGGGCTTGGTGCTCTACGCTGACAGGTCCCAGTCCCCAGGCAGGCTTCAGCCGTCGCTAGTATGCCAGGTCGCAATTTCGTGGTCAAGTCCAGGAGGTGAGCGGCCCAAGGTGTCGGATTTCGGGTTCCGGTAGACCCTCTAGGTTCGAACTCTGGGGTGCACGCGGAGATCGCACCTCCAACCTACCTACGCCTCGTCGCCTCGCAAGGATCTAAACTACCCAAAGAACAACACAAGGGACACGAGGTTTATACTGGTTCAGGCCACCATGGTGGTGTAATACCCTACTCCATTTTGTGGTGTGGTGGATTGCCTGAGGGGCTGATGATGAACAATACAAAGGGAGAACAGCCTCGCGAGGGGCTATTCTTGAGCTGATGCGACGAACTGCTTGGGTGAGTTTGATCGCCTCTCTTTCTCTCTCTCTAGATGCCGATCCTCTACCCTGTGGGTGGCTGGTCCTATTTATAGGCGGAGGCCCTGGGCCTCTCCCCAAATATTGAGCGGGAAGGGTGCCAACAATTGGCCATTTTGAAGGGGAACATCTAGTACACTTATCCTGACTAAAGTTTGTCCTCGCCTGCCAAAGACTCTGACGGTGACGCCGGCTTGGGCTCCACGATGACCTCCTTCCTGCCGTTCTGCTGGTCTTGGTTTTGTTGCACCGAAATGGTTGCCTTTGCCTGATGCTTTGGCCTGCGCTTGCCTTCTTTGCACCAAAGGGGAAATGAGGACACTGCGCGGGCTGGCGTTGGCGCCCTCGGTCGTCATGGCTTGCGGCACGGGCACCTCGTGAGGTACCCCGCCTTGATCTCTCCGCCTCCTCGCGAGCCAGCCTGACGAGGCCGTGCCTGAGGAAGCTTCCTGTCGTCCGCCCCGTGAGGCTTGGCCCCTCGCGAGGGTCTTGAGCTTGTGTTGATGAAGATGGGCCGTACTGGGCCACTCCTTGAGCCACGCCGCAGGCCGCAGGCAGGCAAGTCTGGGTACCCCCATTCCCAGAACGCCGACAGTAGCCCCCGAGCCCGAGGCGCACTTGGACTTGGCTTAGCAGAGAAGCGAAAGGGCAAGTGTGAAGTGCCGCGGGCCCCAACAACCTGCGGCCTTGAGCTTCGCGTGGCGATTGGTTGGTCGTTGGCGTCTCCACTTCCCCACGATGCCTCGGCAACCGCATGACTTTACAAGTCCCTGCATGCAGAAACGGGTCATGATTACCTGCAATCGTGGAGGCCGACGATTGGCCTCCTCCGGCTATAAGTACGGAACGACGGGAGCTCTTCCAGCCCATCTCTTCTTGCTTCTCCCTCTTCTCCATAGCTCCGTCGAAGAGGTTCTCGGCCGCGGAGAAGGGAAAAGCCCGCCAGGTGGAGCCCGACTCTCCCCCGGCCAAGCGCGGTCGAGGCCGTCCTTGCAAGCACCATGTGGCTTGCGCAACGGCTTCCCGTGGCCGTGGAGGCGATCCCCTGCGCGGCGATGGGCGCCAGGCCGTTGATGGGGGGCGCGCTACGACCGCGCGACCTCCTAGGCCGCGCTTCCACTCGGCAGAGGTGCTGCCGGAGTTTGTCGTGTGGTCGGTGGAGCCGACCAGCACCTGGCTCCAGCTTCCCCGCTTCCTTTTAGGTGAACTTCCAGCCGACGCCCCGGGCGGCCTCTGGCTCCAGGCGGACGGTTGCTGCAGCCGGGCCTCTTGGGCTTCGCTGGAGGTCTCCGCCGCCGGGAGCGTGGCCCTGACCCGCGGCTGGCAAACGTTTGCCCGCGCGCGAGGTCTAAGCCGGCGGTGCACCCTGCACTTCAAGTTCGACGGCGATGCCACCCGTCGGGTGCTGCCCCGAGGATGACGATCGCGGCCGTGGGCCCAGCCCTGGCGACGATCAGGATGAAGATGGCAGCGCGCGCGTGGTCGGCGGAGCTCGGGGCTCGTCGAGCTTCGGCGGCTCTCCTTCGGACAGCATCTCCTCCAGTGGTGGTCGCGACCAGCCTCCGTGCCGCCGCGCCCGCCTGGAGGGAGGTAGCGGGTCTGCCCGCCGTCGCTCCCCGGTGAAGCGCGAGAGGGAGTCCGCCGCGAGTTGGTGCCAAGCGAGTCGCGCCTATTTTGTCCTTCCCCCCTTCCTGCGCAAAGAGACAGTAGTGTAGGGCCCCGCGGGGGCGTGCTTGGACTGTTGCTGTTAATTGTCGTACTGTTTCCGCTATTTCTATATTATGCCTTTGTGCCACACGCCTGCGCGTATAAATTACTTAGCTCGTGGGGATCTGTCGTGGTATTTGCTTCCCGAGGCCGAGGCCTCATCGAACGCTTCATGACCTGCAAAGGTTAGTCAGGAGAGGTAGCTTCCGGCCTCAGTTGCGGAGGCGACCGACCCAGGCCCTGTGTTCGCGTCTCGGTGCCTGTGGGGCACGGACTGGGAGGGGTGCTCCCGTAGCGGACCCGGCTTGGGAAGCCTCAAACGACAAGGGTAGAAAACGCTCGCAAGGGTGCCTGCGCCGCTCCCTCGCGAGACTCGCGTAAGAGAAATCGAGGCAGGGGAGGGAAAAAGGCAAAGAGTCAGAAGCCAAAGACGGCAACAACTTCAATAATACTCCAAACGGGAATGAACAAGCCAACTGCAGAAAGCAAATAAAGAAGCCGCGTCCGACACCTAATCTAGTCTTCGACGTCTTCTCACCAGCGCGGAGCTAAGTGCTGCCACTGGGCATGGGCGGGAGCCCCCGAGGCCCGAGGGCGGCACTCCGGAGACTCCGGGGCATGTACAGCCCCACTCATTATTACGTGAGAGTGTCACGGGCGGCGAGCTTCACAGGCATTTGCCTTCTTCACAGGCACCGGGCCTTTTCCCAATCGCAGCAGCTTCACAGGCATTCGCCTTCTTCACAGGCACCGGGCCTTTTCCGAAACGCGACAACTTCACAGGCATTCGCCTTCTTCACAGGCACCGGGCCTTTTCCAACACGCAACAACTTCACAGGCATTCGCCTTCTTCACAGGCACCGGGCCTTTTCTAGAACGGAACAACTTCACAGGCATTCGCCTTCTTCACAGGCGCCGGGCCTTTTCCAGAACGCAAAAACTTCACAGGCATTCGCCTTCTTCACAGGCACCGGGCCTTTTCCAGAACGCAACAACTTTACAGGCATTCACCTTCTTCACAGGCACCGGGCCTTTTTAGGGGTAAAACCTTCGGAGATGTTGGATGTTCTACGCATTCTGGACGGGCACCCCTCCTGGGTATCCAAGCGCGCGGAGCCGGGCCTGGAAACATGAACAACCTTGAACGGGCCCTCCCACATGGGAGAGAGCTTATGTAGTCCCTCCCTGGAGAGAACCCGTCTGAGCACGAGGTCCCCTACCTCAAGAGTCCTGGGGCGAATCTTGCGGCAGTGGTATCGCCGCAGTGCTTGTTGGTACCTTGCTGCTCGTAGCGCGGCTTCTCGACGATGCTCCTCTCCCAGCACGAGGTCCGTCGCCCGCATGGCGTCCTGCTGCGCCTCGTCGAATGCCAGGACCCGTGTGGAACGACGTCTGACCTCGTGAGGGAGGACTGCTTCAGCTCCATAAACCAGGAAAAACGGGGTCTCGCCAGTCGGCTTGGTCGCGGTCGTGCGGATGGACCACAACACAGACTGAAGCTCATCGTACCAGCCCCTGCCGCAGGCTTCCAGCTTCTTCTTGAAGGTCCTAGTTTTGAGGCCCCTCAGGACCTCTGCGTTGGCCCGCTCGGCCTGACCGTTGCTCCGCGGGTGTGCTACCGAAGTGTAGCATACCTGCGTCCCAAGGTTAGCACAAGATGTTTTGAAGAGGTTACTGGTGAACTGCGAACCGTTGTCGGTGATGATGCGGTTCAGCACCCCGAACCGGCTCACGATGCCCTTGATGAACTTGACCGCGGAACCCGCGGGGATGGTGCGGACGGCTTCCACTTCAGCCCACTTGGTGAATCTTGTCCACGACGACGTAGAGGTAGCGATAGCCTCCCGACGCCCGAGGGAACGGGCCCAGGATATCCAGCCCCCAGACTGCGAATGTCCAGAGAGGGGTATAGTTTGCAGACCTCCCACCGGCTGATGGATCTGCTTGGCATGGAATTGGCAGGCCTCGTAAGCTTTCACCAGTTCCATGGCATCATTGAGCGCCGTGGGCCAATAGATGTTGGGGAACGTAGCAGAAATTCAAAATTTTCTACACATCACCAAGATCAATCTATGGAGATTCTAGCAACAAGAGAGGAAGGAGAGTGCATCTACATACCCTTGTAGATTGCTAAGCGGAAGCGTTCAAGTGAACGGGGTTGAAGGAGTCGTACTCGTCGTGATCCAAATCACCGGAGATCCTAGTGCCGAACGGACGGCACCTCCGCGTTCAACACACGTACAGCCGGTGGCGTCTCCCATGCCTTGATCCAGCAAGGAGAGAGGGAGAGGTTGAGGAAGACTCCATCCAGCAGCAAGACAACGGCGTGGTGGTGATGGAGGAGCGTGGCAATCCTGCAGGCTTCGCCAAGCACCGGAGAGGAGGAGTACTTGGGAGAGGGCGGCCCCCTAGATCTCATCTAGGGTTGGGGCGGCGGCCAAGGGGGAGGAGTGCCTCCCAAGTCAAGTGGAGGCCCTCCCCTTAGGGTTTCCCCTCTCCCATGCGCATGTGCCTTGGGGGGGCTGGTGCCCCTGGCCCATTAAGGCTAGGGCGCCCCCTTACAGCCCATGCTGCTGTATTGGACATGGTGGAACATCTTCCGGACCTCCGGACCCCTCCGGAATCCTTCGGAACCTTCCAGAAGCTTCCCGGCACAATACCGAAAAAACCCGAACTTTTCCCGGAACCCGAACAACAACTTTCCATATATAAATCTTTACCTCCGGACCATTCCGGAACTCCTCGTGACGTCCGGGATCTCATCCGGACTCAACAACATTTGGTAACCGTGATACAAACTTCCTTTATAACCCTAGCGCCATCGAACCTTAAGTGTGTAGACCCTACGGGTTCGGGAACCATGCAGAACATGACCGAGACGTTCTCCGTCAATAACCAACAGCGGGATCTGGATACCCATGTTGGCTCCCACATGTTCCATGATGATCTCATCGGGTGAACCACGATGTCGAGGATTCAATCAATCCCGTATACAATTCCCTTTGTCTAGCGGTATTGTACTTGCCCGAGATTCGATCGTCGGTATGCCGATACCTTGTTCAATCTCGTCACCGGCAAGTCTCTTTACTCGTTCCGTAACACATCATCCCGTGATCAATGTCGTGGTTCTAAGTCTGACAGTAGAATGGGGGTAGGTATGGAGAGGCAAGATCCTAGCTATGGAGTAGTTGTATACGCAAGAGATTTACGAGTTCAGGCCCTTCTCGGAGGAAGTAACAGCCCCACGTCTCGGAGCCCCGAGGCGGTCCATTGGAATATCTGCGTATGTGTTACAGGGTGCGAACCCTTCTACCGTGGAGGGGGTGGCTTATATAGAGTGCGCCAGACTGACCAGCCGGCGTAGTAGAGGGTTTAAGGTACATTAAAGCTAGGCGTTCTTGGTAACGCCTTACATAAAGTGTCATTAAGGTCATAAAGACTATTTAACTACAGACTGCTTTGTACACCGAGTGGCTCTTGGACTCTTGGTGGTCGAGTGGGTCTTCATAGTCGAAAGTGCCTTTGAATCTGTCGAGTGGAAGCCTACCAGGTCGACTGGAAGGCTGCTTCTCTTGTGAATGTCCTTGTGGAGGGTACCCTTGGGCAGGTCCATGACCCTACCCTAGGTACATGACTTCATCATTAGCCCCCGAATGGATCGAGTTTTGAGTGAGGAAGGAGTTGAGAATCTTTCCGACCTGTTCTTCGTGTTGTGAGTGCGTCTTACTCTGGATCAACGACCTTTTGGTGATGACGTCAACCTTTCTTTCAGTCGCCTTGATCCATTCTTCATGTTTGTCGAGTGAACTTTGTGAACACGAGGATTTCGGCGGCGGATCCGAGGAAATCTGTTATCGACGAGTTGCTTTCTGCGGTTAGCGGATTTCGTGGGATCCGAATTTTGGGAAGCGCGCGAAGTGGAGAAAAACTGCGGCAGTCGGATGGGATAAGACGATGACGCCTCGATCCTCGCGCCGCCTTTTTTGCCACGTATCGTGCGCGCGCCAGTTGCGGGATCGTGTGGGATTGCCTAGGCCTACCGGTCAGCCACTCGGAAGCGACCCCATATAAGGCGTTGGACCGGGCATTTTGAACAGTGCACCCTCAGATTTCTCTTCTCTCCGCCTCCAAAACTTTCTCGCCACGCTCTCCGTTGGTCCAACACCGAAGCTCGGTACCTTTCTCGCCGGCGACCATGGTGAAGGACAAGACTGCCGCCTTGGAACGGGTGAAGAAGACGGCGGCGAAGGCCAAGGGGAGAGCGCCCAGTCGGGGCGGTTCCTCTTCGCGGTCCAAGCTGCCGCAGGGCTGGGTCCAAGGAGACTGGATCCGGTCGACCATCACCGACAAAGATCTCACCGATCTGGCCAACGAAGGACTGATCCCCCATGGGTCGGCGAGGCTTCCGGGCACGGAGTGGCAACCGCAGCCTGAAGAGGGTGAGTGCGTCCTCCTGGCCACCCACGTAGATAGGGGGTTTTCTCTGCAGCCAAATCCTTTTTTTCGGGGGTTTCTGAACTTTTTTGGAGCGCAACTCCACCATTTCACTCCAAACTCCATTGTGTATCTTGCTGCTTTCGTTTCGCTCTGCGAGAATTTCTTGGGTTGTCGATCGCATTGGGGTCTTTTCAAGCACATATTCACCTGTCGCTCTCAGACGGTGAAGAAAACGAGCCGAATGACGAGAGGACCCAAGTAATCCAAATGTGTGGGGACTCGGAGTCCAGATGAGGGGAAGAGCGCTTTTCCAGCTATGACTCTCCCGACTCGGTTAGAGGGTGGCAATCGACCTGGTTTTATTGCCAAGACCAGCCGACGCCGGGCAAATGACCGGGCTCCCTCCTTTCTCCATGAGTCGAGTCTGAAGCCATCTTCCACGAAGGTGTTGCCGGAGGAGAAGGCCCAAGTAAAGCTTCCGATGGAGCGTGTAGTCCAGCTTATTCGCGAAGGGGTGACCAGCATGGATCTCACGGAGGTTTTTCTCCGATCACAGATTCAACCACTCCAATACCGAGGTCATCCGATGTGGATGTACTCGTGCGGATGATACCACTCGGGTCCATCCTGAGGAGGTTGATGACGCCATACTGGAGAAGTGGATGACTGCCATCACAGGAAATAAAGATAACCCTCGCGGAGCTAGGAGGATTCCACCACTCGACCAGAGTTACGAACCAGACAAGGTATCAGTACCTATCTCCGACTGTGATTCTGCTGCATACCTCCTGTTTTGATGTCAATTTCGTCGACTGACCTTAACCTTGTTTTGTTGTCTTCTAGGTCACCACTGAGATGTACTCGATGCCCAAGGGGGCGCAGGAAGCAGCCGAAGAAGAAGAAGGAAGTGGAGGTGAGAGTCCGGAGGAATGGAAGTCCAACGGCGAAGAGGATGAGGAGGATGATGGCTCTGATGATGAGGAGGAGGAGGAAGAAGAGGAGGAAGACGTCGACCCTCCTTGTTTGGAAGGAAGGTCCAAGTCGGCCTTACGACCAGCGGCCGGACGCGGTAAAGCTGTTGTGCCCACCGGTCAGTCGACGAAGCGACCTAGGACGACTTCTCCCGCACCGACTGAGAAGCCGCCGAAGCAACCTTGAGCGACATCGTCGAAGCCGGCGAAGGCCCTGCCCAAGATGCGGATGGTCATGCCCACCATCTCCGAGTAACCAACAGAACTTTGTATTTCCTTTTTCAACAGGAGTGAACTTTTAGTCGACTTGATGACTGATTAGCCGACTCTTGAAATCCACAGCGCCGCTACCTCCGAGACTTCAGCCAAGCACGATGATCAGGAAATGGAGGATGCGGCTACTTCCAATCTTGGTAAGATCTCTGAGATTTCACTTTTAGCCGACTAGGGCTTTTTAGTCGATTGGGCTTCCATGTTTACTTCTGGATCTCTCTTGTAGTTCCGCCTCACGTCATTGATCTTCCCGATGATGACGAGGAAGCGCCGTTGAGGAAAAGGAGGAACAAGAAAGTGCCTGCTGGCAAGGCTGCTCAAGTCGCGGCGACTCCTGAGACGTTGATTTCCGAGGGAGGCAACCCCACTCGGACTTCTGTATCTTTCGCTATGCCGCTGACAAGTGCCCGACCCACTTCGTCGACTGCTGATCCACCATCTCTCTTCGCTACACACCACGTCCCAGAAGACCAAGTAAGTGCTGCTAAGGAGGCCATACGCCAGGCAGGGATCGTGATGGAGCAGGTGAAAGTGGCTCGAGAGGCAAGTCAGGCGGCCTATGATGCTAGTTCAGCTCTCCAGAGCAATGTCCAAGTAAATCAGTCGTCGCTTGCTTTGTTAGGATATACTATCTGAAACTGCTTTCTTCTGGAAATTTCCATATCTGTACACCCACTGGGTGCGTGTGTCGTTTGAACTTTTGTGGGGGCACGCTGAGTGCACCCACTGGGTGTAGTCCCCGAGAGTATGGTCATTGCGTGCGATCGCTATGGTCTTTATCTTGTGATCTTCTTCACTCAAGCTGGGACGGGCCAAGTCGAATGGGCCCGAAAAAAGCGGTGGGGGCACGCTAAGTGCACCCACTAGGTGTAGTCCCCGAGACTATGGTCATTGCGTGCGATTGACTATAGTCTAAAGAACTGTTTTTTCTGCGGCCGATCACGACAATTAGCCATGTTTTTAGAATCATAGCCTCTTTGCCTCTTTTGGTCGTTCGATCGAACCAAATTGGTAAACCAGTGGGGCACGCTGAGTGCACCCGGTGGAGTGTAGTCCCGAGACTCTTGTCGAATGTTTTTATTCGACCGTAGTCTTAGAAATGCTACTATTTTTCCTTAGTCACTTTCGGAAGTGATCTGTCATTGATGTCTTTTGTTGGTTGACTCTTTGTAGAAATCTTGCGAGCTTGTGGCTCGCTATCTTGAAGTTAGAGAAAAGCAGATTCAGCTCAACCTCGATTTGAAGCTTGCTCGGGAGAATTTGCGAAGGCACAGGATGAAGCAAAAGGTATGGCTGGTGAAAATTTTTGACGATCGCCTCTATTTTTACGCTCATTCTCAACTCTGTTCTCATTGTTGCTTTGAGATAAAGCTGGAAGAGACTTTGAAGAAGAAGGACCTTGACCTTGCAGAGGTACAGAAGGCGGCTTTGGAGAAAACAAAGCTCGCTGAAGAGAAGCTTGCCTCAGTCGACAAACTTGAAGATGAAAATGCCAAGCCGAAAGCCTCTCTTGACGCGGCTAACAAGGAAGTCAGTCGACTGAAGAACGACAAGAATGTTCTGTCTGACAAGGTTGGCCAGCTGGCGGGGAAGCGAAACGACCTGGAGATTTATCTTGGAGGGTTCGCCAAGAAGATGTTTCTCATGCTTGAAGGTAATCTCTTTTATCCAACTGCCTTGCTCTCACCGGCTCATCATATGATCTTCATTTTGAATCTGAGTTGTGTTTTCAGAATTCTGCCAAAACTTTGAAGAAGAAACCAGTCAGTGGAAACCAGTTTGGACCCCATCAACTCTCTGTGAAGGACGAAGCTGCTATGAATGTGCTCCGACCGAGTCTCATGTTGCTAGCGTAGTGGATTATCTTGCTCGTTCGAAAGTTGCGATTGTCGGCGGATCGACTCGACTCTCCGCCGCAACAGACTCTCGAATGATCTTGAATCTTTGATGACTCATTGAATGAGATTCCAAGTCGAGTGCAAGAATGGAAGAAGTCATCTGCGGTGTGGTCTTGATGTTGCTCTATCTCTGGTTCGTGTCCACTGCAAAGGAGCGCAAGAGGACAAGCTGGTGTCTCTCAAGGTTGCTAATACCAGGAAGCACGACTTCAGATCTTTCATGGAGACTTTCATCGCTGCTGCTACCCGTATTGCCGATGGAATCGACCTCGACCAGTTTGTTGCGCCTTCCAGTCCTCCGCCGGAGGAGTAAAAAACTTCTAAGTCCCACTTTAAATTTGCCTCGGAATGCCGAGTGGTTTCTGTAACCGATAAACTTTAACCGGCTTAACGCCTGAGCACCTTTGGATCCGTAGGACGTTTATGCAAACTTGATTTTTCCTTTAACATGCTTTGCTTGCCTTCGGGAGAACTTTATTCTTCATTTCGGAAGATATTCCGTTGAAGCTCCGAAGGAGGAGGTAGCAGTCGACCTGCACCTCGTCGTCCTTGCGGATTGGGATGGGCCGCACGTTGTACTTGTGGCGAAGCTCCGAAGGAGAAGGTAGCAGTCGAACTGCACCTCATCGTCCTTGCGGATCCGGATGAATTCCTTACTTAGGCGAGCATCTTGTGCTGCAGCTGAGCCCCAGATTGGGAGTTTTGCTCTACTCTCGGTATGATTTTATTACTGAGGCGACCCCTGGGCTGCAGCTAAGCCCCCGAGTGAGAGTTTTGCTCTACTCTCGGTAGGATTTTTTATTACTTAGGCGAGCACTGGGCTGCAGCTAAGCCTCCCGAGTGGGAGGTTTGCTCTCCACTCGGTAGGATTTTTATTACTTAGGCGAGCAGCGGGCTGCGGCTAAGCCTCCGAGTGGGAGGTTTGCTCTCCACTCGGTGGGATTTCTATTACTTAGGCAAGCACTGGCTGCAGCTAAGCCTCTGAGTGGGAGGTTTGCTCTCCACTCGGTAGGATTTCTATTACTTAGGCGAGCACCCGGCTGCAGCTAAGCCCCCGAGTGAGAGGTTTGCTCTACTCTCGGTAGGATTTCTATTACTTAGGCGAGCACTGGGCTGCAGCTCAGCCTCCGAGTGGGAGGTTTGCTCTCCACTCGGTAGGATTTTTATTACTTAGGCGAGCACTGGGCTGCAGCTAAGCCTCCGAGTGGGAGGTTTGCTCTCCACTCGGTAGGATTTCTATTACTTAGGCCAGCACTGGGCTGCAGCTAAGCCTCCGAGTGGGAGGTTTGCTCTGCACTCGGTAGGATTTTTATTACTTTGGATCTTTGAGGTGAATCCTTGGGCTGTTATAAGCCCCCGAGCGGGAGGCTGGCTCACCACTCGGTAGGGTTTGAATACTTAGGCGAGTACTTGGACTGCAGCTAAACCTCCGAGTGGGAGGCTGGCTCGCCACTCGGTAGGATTTTGGATACTTAGGCGAGTACTTAGACTGCAGCTAAGCCTCCGAGTGGGAGGCTGGCTCGCCACTCGGTAGGATTTTGGATACTTAGGCGAGTACTTAGACTGCAGCTAAGCCTCCGAGTGGGAGGCTGGCTCGCCACTCGGTAGGATTTTGGATACTTAGGCGAAGCGGATTCAAGCTAAGCCCCCAGTGAGAGACTGGCCTGCACTCGGGAAAGGATTTTTTACAAACTTAGGCGAATCGGATTCGCAGCTAAGCCACCCTGCTGGGGAAATTCCAACAAAAAGCAATATTAATCACTGGGAGAATTATAACATTCTTGTCTTAGATAAACAAACTAAAAAAGTACTTTTATTACATCTCAACCGAGTGAGTTTTAAGTGTAAAAGGGGCGGAGCAGCTCCGCGTTCCAAGCTCGAGGTTCCTCGATCTGGCGATCAACGTTGTAGAGATGATACGCTCCGTTGTGGAGGACCCTCGTGACGATGAAGGGACCTTCCCAAGTGGGAGCAAGCTTGTGTAGTTTCTGTTGATCCACTCGGAGGACCAAATCTCCCTCTTGAAAGGCTCGACTCTTCACATTTCTGGCATGGAATCGACGCAAGTCTTGCTGATAGTGTCACAGCCCTAGAATTTGCTTGTCATTAGTTGCATTAAGGCATTCATGTCATCATGTTTAAACTTATTTGAAAATTGAGATGGGGATTGTTGAAACCCTAGCACCAAATGAAATTCAACTAGGTTCAATAAAAATATTTTCAATGACCCAGAATGCCTTTTGGAAATGTTCATGATTTCTGTTAAAGGTGAAAACCTCTTCCAAAAGTGATGAACATATTTATAGGCCTTCTGGATTTTTGAATTAAATCATTACTTATTTGCATTTGGGCATTTAAATACTATAAAATAATTTAAATGCTCAAATAATCCCGAACTGAAATGTTTACTGTAGGATATATTTCCAACAGTGGTCATGAGCAGTTGCATGATTTTTGGGATTGATTTAGTATTTTTAATAAAGCCACAAATCTGCAGAAAAATAGAAAACGGGGGAAAAAAGAGAGGAGAGAAACCCTACCTGGCGCTCACCTCTCAGCCCACCTGGCCAATTCCACCAGCCCAGCCCACCTACCCGCCGCTCATCGTCTTCCTCTGCCAGTAGGTAGAGGCGAGGCGTGGCGCGCGCCCGAGAGCCCCGGCCACCTCCTGCTTCGTGGTGGCAGCCTCCCCGACACCCTCGCGACGCCACGGAGGCACCGAGAGCCTCCCCTCGTTCTCCCCACTCCCTCTGGACCGCTCCCCCTCCTCTGGCTCCCTCTTCCCCTCTCTTCCTGTGAGCCTCGAGAGCACGCTGCCCGTAGCCGTGGCTATAGGCCACCACCCGCCCAACCAGCAGGCGAGGAGCTCCACCCCGACGCCGTGGAGCTACACACCGACGCGTGCAGGATCATGGAGCCCTGCAACGTCATCCCGGCCTCATCTTCAACCTCCGCCGCCCGGTGACCTGTGATCGATTCGCGGGCTCCAGCACTTCCCCGACCTCGCCGTCACCTCTGCCAGTCCCTCCGTGAGCCACTCTCCATTTTCCCCCTGGAATCCCCGTCGTTCCCCTCCCCTAGCTAGCGTCCCCACCTTGGCCGAGCGTCGCCGTCCGCCAATGCCGCCCTGCCACACTGCAGTCCTCCCCGGACCAAACCAAGCATGTGCGCGAGCTCCTGGAGCTTCCCCAATGCTCTGGTGCTACTCCTCTCGCTTGCTAGCAAGCCACAGCCTCGCGCACGACCAAACCCGAGCTCCGGCCGCCGCCGCGAGCTCGCTTCCGGCGAACGCCGGCCACCCCAGCACCTCTCGTTGGTCTCCCCAGATGCGCACGCAGACGCAGGCTTCCTCCTGGTGCCCTCCGCGCGCCCAGCCGCCGCCCCTAGCGCCACCCCGGCGAGCCGCCGCCGCACTGTGAGGTCGCCGGAGCTTAATCCGGCGACGTTGACGTGGCAGGATTAGTTAGGTGCTAACTACCCATTTAGTTAACCCCCTAGACACTGACAATGGGCCCCAGCGCCCACTAATTTTGTAATTAGACTAATCCACTGGGCCCACACGTCAGGTTGACTTTGCTGACGTGGTCATTGACCGGACCCACCTGTCATTGACCCTGGGCAGCACCGTGTCACTGACCAGTGGTCCCCACTGGTCAGGTTTGACCTGGACGACGCCTGTTGACCTACTAAGGTCAGCATGATGCAATGCTGACGCAGTAATTGATTTTCTGGATTTAGTCTTTTTAGGAAAATTTCAGAAAATACCCCAAACTTCTAAAATTCATAGAAATTCAACCGTAGCTCAGAATGAAATAATTTATATATGAAAAATGATCAGAAAAATATGAAGAATCTGTTCATGCCATGATCATGCATGTTTGAACAAGTTAACCTCACTGAATAGGATGAATCATGATTAGGGTAAATTATGAACTAGCATTTGGAGTTGGAGTTTAACCTTGTTTGAATTCCACTTCAATTAACTTGGCTAGATTTTGCATTAGGCGAATTCAGTGCCTTAACATGACATGTCATTCGTGTGAATGTGCATTGCATTGATTGTGCTCTTTCTCAGTTGCCGGTGTTTGCCCCTCTCAGTAGACGACGTTCCGACGATTGTTCGATGACACCGATGAAGAACTATATTATCTTCAGAAGTGCCAGGCAAGCAAAACCCCTTTGTCCATTCCGATATAATCCTACTCTCTCGCTCCTGCTCTCTTTTACTGCATTAGGACAACAACGATTTATCTGTTACTTGCTGCGGTAGCTGAACCCCTTTATCCTCTACATGACCTGCCATTCCACAGTAAATAGATGAAACCCACTAGCATGAGTAGGAGTTGTTTGAGCCTGTTGTGCCTACTCATTCATGCTTGTTTGTCATGCCTGCCATCGCTTAGAGTTGAGTCAGGTCTGATTCATCGGGGATGAATCGGAGGTGTGTGAACATGTCCTCACTGTGTGTGAGCTAAGTGTGTGAACACGATTTGGTAAAGGTAGCGGTGAGAGGCCATGTAGGAGTACATGGTGGGTTGTCTCATTGCAGCCGTCCTCAGGAACTGAGTTCTGTGTTTGTGATCCATGAAACAGTTACTACCACGCATTGGGATCCTTAATTGACCCTCTCGGCTTCTTAACCACCCTTGTTCTCAGTCCGGGAGTTGCAAGTAGTTTCTGGTGTTTGTAGTATGCTGGGGCCGCACGCAACGCTGACCTTAGGGGTGGGTTGTGTTGCGGTAGGCACGTGGTCTTGTACCGAAAGTGCCCGTTTGGTATCTCGGGAACCCTGCACACATCGTTCGGGGCTGTATGGGAAACCTCGGCGGACTCCTGCGGATGGAACCCGAATAGGCGATAAACACGGACTCGGGACTCGTGTGTTTAGGTAGGCCGTGGCCGACACCCATGTTGGGCTTCCGCTTGAAGGTTGCCGAGTACATGTCGTAAACGGCGGTAAGTGGTGAGAGCGTGTGTGAAGAAGTACACCCTGCAGGGTTAATATGATCTATTCGAATAGCCGTGACCACGGAGAAGGACTTCAGGGTAGCCTATAACATAAAAAAGACAAGAGAAAGACTATACACTAAAATGCGCAAGATAAGCGTGAGTGCTAAGGATGGAGTTCTCGTAGGGAGACGGGAGCGGGTCCATAGTGGTGTATTGATATGGTGAATATGTGGACTCGCAGC
The DNA here is from genome assembly GCA_021605145.1 of Aegilops bicornis. NCBI lineage: Eukaryota > Viridiplantae > Streptophyta > Magnoliopsida > Poales > Poaceae > Aegilops > Aegilops bicornis. The sequence goes on from CM038670.1 coordinate 821,974,222, forward strand.
GCCACCTCAAAAGAGTTACTTGCAATGTAGTTCGGGATAGCCACCGAGTCAAAGCTGGCTTACTGCGGTTAAACTCCACCACCCCTTTTGATAAGGATGCATATGGAGTGAGTGTGGAGGTACGTCTTGCTGAGTACGTTTGTACTCACGTTTGCTTATTTTATGTTTTGCAGAGAGACGTCAGTCTCGATAGTAGTTCCGCTTGGACTTCGACGTTTAGCTTGTTACCTCAGCTACGATCTTGTGCCCTCGGCAGGATCTGGTAGATAGTCAGGCTTCTCAGCCTTATTTCATTTATAGTTGTCTGTACTCAGACATGTTTAGCTTCCGCTTGTGCTTTGACTTGTATGCTCTGAGTGTTGGGTCATGAGACCCATGTTTGTAATATCTCGCTCCTCGGAGCCTAATGAATAAATATTTGAGTCGTAGAGTTATGTTGTGATGCCATGTTGTATCTACACATATTGAGCATATTGTGTGTATGTTTGAAATGCTTGGTATGTGTGGGATCCGACAAACTAGTTGTTTATCCTTGGTAGCCTCTCATATGGGGAAATGTAGTCTCGTGCTTCTGAGTGATAGTAGTCCGCTACAGCCGGTTCACTGAGTCCTGCTAGCCCAAAGCACTACTGCTTGGACACTTGACTGGCGGCATGTGTTTCACCGTTCCTATATGTCTGTCCTCGGGAAATGTCACGCAGTGATATTCAGAGTCCTGCCTAGCCTGCTACAGCCCGGGACACCGGAGTCCTGTTAGCCCAAAGGTTACTGCACTGAATTCATACGTTGATGACCGACATGCTCGATGTGATTCATGTATGCCTGTCCCCATGGGTTAGTGCCGCTTTGGGTTCACGACTAGCCATGTCGGCCCGGTTCTCTGTCATATGGATGCTAGCGACACTATCATATACGTGAGCCAAAAGGCGCAAAGCGGTCCCGGGCCATGGTAAGGCGACACCCGTGGGAATACCGTGCGTGAGGCCGCAAAGTGATATGAGGTGTTACCGGCTAGATCGATGTGACTTGGAATCGGGGTCCTGACAGATAGATAGTCGAGCGGATCAAGGCCATCTCTCTCTCCTCTTCCAAGAGGTCGACTGCATCTTGCCGGTCTTGTTCTGCTTCCTCTTCAGAGTATAGCTCGACTCGATGCGCGTTGTGAAGCAGGTCACTCGGCAGAACTGCTTCAGCTCCATAGACCAGGAAGAATGGAGTTCTCCCAGTCGACCGATTAGGAGTGGTCCTCAATCCCCAGAGAACGGATGGAAGTTCATCGACCCAAGCTCCTGTTGCGTGTTTGAGATCACGCATCAGCCGAGGTTTCAGCCCTTTGAGAATGAGGCCGTTTGCACGTTCTGCTTGTCCATTCGACTGAGGATGAGCCATTGAAGCATAGTCGACCCGCGTGCCTTGACAAAGCATGAAGGCTTTGAACTTGTCATTATCGAAGTTTGACCCATTGTCGGTGATGATGCTATGCGGAACTCCATATCTGAATATCAACTCTCTGATGAAACTGATAGCAGTGCATGCATCGAGGTTCTTGATGGGCTTGGCTTCGATCCACTTGGTGGACTTGTCGACTGCTACTAGCAAATGAGTGAAGCCGCTTCTGCCAGTTCTCAAAGGTCCAATCATGTCCAATCCCCAAACAGCGAAGGGCCAAACGAGGGGAATGGTCTTCAAGGCTGAGGCTGGCTTGTGCGACATGTTGGAATATAACTGACATCCTTCACACTTGTCGACTATTTCTTTTGCCATTTCATTTGCCTTCGGCCAGTAAAATCCCGCTCGGTATGCTTTAGCCACAATGGTCCGAGAGGACGCATGATGGCCACAGGTCCCCGAGTGGATATCCTCAAGAATTATCTCGACCTTCTTACGGAGTGATACACTTACGGCCGACTCGATCGCGCTTTCTGCATACAATTGTCCTTGATTATTGTAAAGGCCTTGGATCGACGGGACGATCTGTCGAGCCTCTTCTTCATTTTCTCGGGAGCTCTTTCCTAAGGATATATGCGATGTACGACACTTTGTCGATCGGGAGTGATGACCACAACTTCCATAATTAGGTCGACCATGGCTGGGACCTCAACTTCTGATCGGATCATTGGCACTCTTTGCTGCGGGGCTTCTTACGTGAAAGGACCCTCCTGCACCGATGGAGCATGAATGTGTTCTAAAATACATCACTGGGAATGGCTTCCCTCTTGGACCCTATCTTCGCCAAATCATCCGCAGCTTGATTTTTCAATCGAGGTATATGATGAAGCTCTAACCCTCAAATTTCTTCTCCAAATTTTCTCACTGCATTACAATAACCTGTCATAGCTGGGCTTCTGACATCCCACTCCTTCATCACTTGATTAACAACCAGATCTGAGTCGCCATAAACCATAAGGTGACGGACGCCGAGTGAAATGGCCATGCGCAACCCATACAGGAGTGCTTCATATTCTGCTTCGTTGTTGGAAGAATCAAAGTGAATCTGGAGAACATACTTGAGCCTATCTCCTCGGGGAAACCAATACAACCCCTGCACTAGAGCCGTTCAAAGCATCTTGGAACCGTCGAAAAACATAGTCCAAAGGTTCGAAAGTGAACTTGGGTGGAAGCTGCTGTTCGATCCACTCGGCGAGAAATCTGCTATCGCTTGGGACTTGATGGCTTTCTTTGCCTCGAATTCGATATCAAGGGAAGGAGTTCAATCGCCCATTTTGCCACTCGACGATTGCATCTCTGTTATGAAGAATTTCCGACAAAGGCGTCGGCGACGACTGTAATGGAATGATCGAGAAATAATGAGCAACCTTCTTCGTGGTCATATAGATCCCATAAACAAGCTTCGATAGTGAGGGTATCTTTGCTTTGACGGGTCAAGATTTCAGAAAGATAATAAACTGGGCGTTGAACTTTGAAGGCTTTTCCTTCTTCCCGCTCGACCGTAAGTACGGTACTGACGACTTGTCCAGTGGCTGCAATGTAAAGCAGCAAAGGCTCCTTGCTGATTGGAGCAGCAAGCACCAGCTGGGTGGAGAGCAGAGCTTTGAGCTCTGCGAATGCTACATCAGCTTCTAGAGTCCACTCGAACTTGTCTGACTTCTTCATCAATCGGTACAGAGGCAATGCCTTTTCACCGAGGCGAGAGATGAATCGACTTAAAGCGGCCAAGCATCCAGTAAGTTTCTGGACATCGTGCACACGCACAGGGCGCTTCATTCGGAGTATGGTGCCAACCTTTTCGGGGTTAGCATCGATTCCTCGCTCAGAAACGAGAAAACCGAGTAACTTTCCACTAGGGACTCGAATGTACACTTTGATGGGTTAAGCTTGATATCATACCTCCACGAGATTGGCAAATGTTTCAGCAAGGTCGGTCAACAGGTCGGAACCCTTTCGTGACTTGACCACTATATCATCCATGTACGCTTCCACATTCCGACTGATTTGAGTGAGCAAACACTTTTGAATCATCCTCATGAATGTGGCTCCGGCATTCTTGAGACCGAATGGCATGGTGATATAACAGAAGCACCCGAATGGAGTGATGAACGTTGTTTTAATCTCATCGGGTCCATACAGACGGATCTGATGGTACCCGGAATAGGCGTCTAAAAAAGACAACCTCTCGCATCCCGCAGTTGAGTCGACTATTTGGTCGATGCGAGGAAGAGGGAAATGATCTTCGGGCAGGCCCGATTGATATGCTTGAAATCGATGCACATGCGCAACGACTTGTCTTTCTTGGGGACCATGACAACGTTGGCGAACCACTCGGAGTGGTAGATCTCTCGGATGAACTCTGCTGCTAAGAGCCGAGCCACTTCCTCGCCAATGGCCTTTCTCTTCTGAACGGCGGACTGCCGAAGATACTCTTTAACTGGTTTGAATTTTGGGTCGACTCGTAGGCGATGCTCAGCCAGCCCCCTGGGAACACCCGGCATGTCGGCAGGCTTCCATGCAAAGATGTCCCAGTTCTCACGGAGGAACTGGATGAGCGCTTCTTCCTATTTTGAGTCGAGTGTTGTTGAGATGTTGGTCGGAGCAGCATCGGGATCGGTCGGGTGAATGTGAACCTGTTTCGTCTCACCGGTCAGCTGGAATCTTGACTCCGTGCCGGGCTTCTTAGCTCGCAACAAATCACTTCGGATCTGCAGTTTTCGATACTCTTGTAGCTCTACCATCGCCAATCGAGCATCGGCGATCTTAGAGCCTTTCTGGAAGCACTCTTCAGCCTTCTTCCGATTGCCCGTGACAGTGATCACACCCTTGGGACCAGGCATCTTTAGTTTAAGATACACGTAACATGGTCGGGCCATGAAACGTGCATAAGCTGGTCTCCCTAGAATAGCGTGATAAGCGCTCTGGAAGTCCACGACCTCGAAGGTCAACTTTTCTTTCCGGAAATGCTTTGAATCACCTAAACTACATCCAGAGCAATTTGGCCGAGTGACTCAGCCTTCTTTCCAGGAATGACTCCGTGGAAGCTCATGTTACTGGTACTGAGTCTGGACATCGGAATGCCCATCCCTTCCAACGTCTCCGCATATAATATATTCAAACCACTACCACCATCCATCAGGACTTTGGTCAATCGAGTGCCTTCGACAACTGGGTCGACCACCAATGCTTGTCTCCCAGGGGTGGCAATGTGCGTCGGGTGATCAGACTGGTCGAATGTGATGGCGGTGCAGGATCATTTCAGATAATTGGGAGTCGCCGAGCAACCAAGTTTACTTCCGATTGATAACCTTCAATCGACTTTTGCTTTCGACGTCAGCAAAAATCATCAGGGTGGAATTGACCTGGGGATATCCACCATCAATGTCATCTCTATCCTCAACTTTGTCTGTCTCCTTATCCTTGTCCTTGGGTTGTTTCCCTTGGGCTATTTGAATCAAGAGCCGACATCGTCGAGTGGTATGTTTCGGGTAAATGAGTTTACCCTCTTCATCTTTCTTTGTATGAATATGACATGGTAAATCCAACACGTCGTTCCCATCCAGATCTTTCACCTTCTTAGGGTTCCATGGACCCTTGGGTTTCCCCTTGAACTTTCCTGGGGTCACTGCCAAGGCCTCTCCAGGAGCCGCTGGCTCGGCTTTGCGCTTCTGCTTCCGACTGGAATTTCCTCCGCCGGTCTCAATGGCGGCAGATTGATATTTACCACTCCAAAGCCGGTCCTCTTCTTCACCATTTGCATATTTGGTGGCAATATCTCCGGTTCGACCAAATTTCAAACTCAATTCTCTGTTCTTGACACCTTCCTTGACGGCACAGACTGCCTGGTGATCAGACACATTCTCCACTGTGTGGTGCAAAGTGATCCACCTCTGGATATAATCTCTCAAGGTTTCACTCGACTTTTGCACACACGATCGCAACTCTATCAAACCTACCGGTCGCTTGCAAGTTCCTTCAAATGTCTCGACAAACACTTGGGAAAGATCTTCCCAAGTGTAAATACTTCTGGTGCTAACTTATTCAACCACGCCCGGCTGAACCCTCCAACATAAGAGGTAAATGCTTCATGGCTACCTCATCGTTGCCACCGCCGATTTGAACCGCCACTCGGTAATCTTCAAGCCAGTGTGTCGCTTGGATTCTCCAAAGTGAACTTGCCGACTCCGCCGCCAACCCGAAGTTGGGGGAATCATCGCAGCCTCGATGGCTCTGCTGAAACACTCTGGTCCCGAGACATGGACTCTACTACTGGAAGGAACATCTCTATCATGGCCGTCTCGGTGAGCTCTGTTCCTGTCGACCAAACCTTGAACGATAATGGATCTCGCATCAAAGCCCGGTTCCCTGGTGTTGACTGGAACTCTTCGCCCAACACTTTTTTGGCGTCTATCATCCTGCTGCCGACGAGCGTATGATCCACCCCTTGGGGGAGGGCTGGGCACTCGACGTCGATCGTTGCGATCGAATCGGTGCTCATCTTGCTTCATGACCCTTGTATTGATCACCACGCCCGGCCTCCACGTTCCTTACGCCTCGGGGCGATCTTGGACTATGGGCCGATGGAATGAATTCGCAATGACGGATCGGCTGTGAACCCTGTTCACGATCGATACCACTGAGTTTTGATCTCCTGCCGCCGGAGCAAATCCTCGATTTGCTGCAAACCTCTACCTGCCTCCGATCGAAGGCTGAATTGATTACGCTATACTGGCGGTTGCTAAATTCTGAATCGGAGTTCGATATACCTGGGTTGGCGGTTGAAAGAGCTGGCGTCGACTGGATTCTGGAACCCTCGGTCGCGTACGCTCATCCAATACTCGCTGAAGATTCTCCAGTCGAGTGCGCTCAGCCAGGTTGGCCAAGCGTGCATCCTCCAAGGCACGGGCCTCGGGGGTTTCTCCAATGATAGGAGTGTGAAGTGCATCCATGTTCCGACGACGAAGCTCCTCCCTCTGGAGTGAAGTGAGGGGCTCGGGCAAGTACTCTTCATGGGCTTGCGCCGGATCGCCTCCACCGCCATCTTCGTTGGTGCGGGTGAATCCAGGGGGACTGCGTGGTCCATCGACCATCAGAACCTCTGCCGCCGGGTCACTGCTATCGCATTCGGATGCGGTCTCTACGGAGCCAGTCGATAGGTCGAACATGCCGTAGAGAGATTCGTCGGGCTCGATCGTCGCGACTTGGGGGATGGCCGACTGGCGGGCCACCGCATGCCTCACCCACCGCTGAAGCCTCGACCGACCGAACGCTTGCGCGGTGGGAGATCGGGAGTGAAGACGGCGCAGGAGCCGACCCATACCGGGTCGACGGTTGTCAGGAGGACGCCGCGACACACGCACGAAAGTGCGTCGCCCGCGGATGGGGAGCGCGTCCACGCCGAGTGGAGCCTCCTGAAGCGGAGTCGTCGGCGCATTTAACGTGAGCGCACCGAGACGGATCTCGTGGCGTCCAGAACTCCACCTGAAACCATGATGCCGGAGATCGAGAGAATCCCAACTTCTCCAACAATTCGCTAGAACACCTGCCCCACGATGGGCATGCCATCGTGGTTCTAAGTCTGACAGTAGAATGGGGGGTAGGTATGGAGAGGCAAGATCCTAGCTATGGAGTAGTTGTATAAGCAAGAGATTTACGAGTTCAGGCCCTTCTCGGAGGAAGTAACAGCCCTACGTCTCGGAGGAAGGCCCTTCTCGGAGGAAGTAACAACCCTACGTCTCGGAGCCTCAGGGCTGTTACTTCCTCCGAGACGTAGGGATGTTACTTCCTCCGAGAAGGGCCTGAACTCGTAAATCTCTTGCGTATACAACTACTCCATAGCTAGGATCTTGCCTCTCCATACCTACCCCCCATTCTACTGTCAGACTTAGAACCACGACAATCAACCCCTTGGTCACATTGTGCACATTATGATGATGTCCTACCGAGTGGGCCCAGAGATACCTCTCCGTCACACGGAGTGACAAATCCCAGTCTTGATTCGTGCCAACCCAACAGACACTTTCGGAGATACCTGTAGTGCACCTTTATAGCTACCCAGTTACGTTGTGACGTTTGGTACAACCAAAGCATTCCTACGGTATCCGGGAGTTGCACAATCTCATGGTCTAAAGAAAAGATACTTGACATTAGAAAAGTTTTAGCATACAAACTACACGATCTTTGTGCTAGGCTTAGGATTGGGTCTTGTCCATCACATCATTATGCTAATGATGTGATCCCGTTATCAACGACATCCAATGTCCATGGTCAGGAAACTGTAACCATCTATTGATCAACGAGCTAGTCAACTAGAGGCTTACTAGCGACATGGTGTTGTCTATGTACCCACACATGTATCTGAGTTTCCTATCAATACATATATAGCATGGATAATAAACGATTATCATGAACAAGGAAATATAATAATAACTAATTTATTATTGCCTCTAGGGCATATTTCCAATAGTCGCCCACTTGCACTAGAGTTAATAATCTAGTTCACATCGCCATGTGATTATCACTCACAGGTCACATCGCCATGTGACCAACATCCAAAGAGTTTACTAGAATCAATAATCTAGTTCACATCACTATGTGATTAACACTCAATGAGTTCGGGTTTGATCATGTTTATGCTTGTGAGAGAGGTTGTAGTCAACGGGTCTGCAATATTCAGATCCCTATGTATTTCGCAAAACTTTATGTCTTATCATAGATGCTGCTACCACGTTCCACTTGGAGCTATTCCAAATTGTTGCTCCATTATACGTATCCGGTATATCTACTCAGTGCTATCCGGATAGGTGTTAAAGCTTGCATTGACGCAACTCTTTACGTTGAACTCTTTATCACCTCCATAACCGAGAAACATATCCTTATTCCTCTAAGGATAATTTTGACCGCTATCTGGTGATCCACTCCTTGATCACCTTTGTACCCTCTTGCCAGATATGTAGCAAGTCACACATCAGGTGCGGTACACAACATAGCATACTATAGAGCCTACGTCTAAGGCATAGGGGACGACCTTCGTCCTTTCTCTCTTTTCTGCCGTGGTCGAGCTTTAACTCTTAACTTCATACCTTAGAACTCAGGCAAGAACTCCTTCTTTGACTGATCCATCTTGAACACCTTCAAGATTATGTCAAGGTATGTGCTCAGTTGAAAGTATTATTAAACATTTTGATCTATCTTATAGATCTTGATGCTTATTGTTCAAGTAGCCTAATCCAGGTTTTCCATTGAAAACACTTTTCAAACAACCCTATATGCTTTCCAGAAATTCTACATCATTTCGATCAACAATATGTCAACAACATATACTCATCAGAAATTCTATAGTGCTCCCACTCATTTCTTTGGAAATACAAGTTTCTCATAAACTTTGTATAAACCCAAAATCTTTGATCATCTCATCAAAGCGCACATTCCAACTCCGAGATGCTTACTCCAGTCCTTAGAAGGATCGCTGGAGCCAGCATACATTTTAGCATCCTTAGGATCGAAAAATTTTTCTGATTGTATCACATACAACCTTTCCTTACGAATGTTGGGGAACGTTGCAGAAAATTAAAATTTTTCCTACGGTTTCACCAAGATCCATCTATGAGTTCATCTAAGCAACGAGTCATGGGAGAGTGATTGCATCTACATACCACTTGTAGATCGTGTGCGGAAGCGTTCAATGGAACGGGGATGATGGAGTCGTACTCGCCGTGATTCAGATCACCGATGACCTAGTGCCGAACGGACAGCACCTCCGCGTTCAACACACGTACGGAGCGGATGGCGTCTCCTCCTTCTTGATCCAGCAAGGGGGAAGGAGAGGTTGATGATGATCCAGCAGCACGACGGCGTGGTGGTGGATGCAGCAGAACTCCGGCAGGGCTTCGCTAAGCAACTACGGGAGGAGGAGGTGTAGCAGAGAGGGGAGGCGCCAAGGGCTTCAGGGTGCGGCTGCCCCCTCCCTCCCCTCCCTTTATATAGGTGCAAGAGAGGGGGGAGGGTGCAGCCTTGCCCCTTCCTCCAAGGAAGGGGTGCGGCCAAGAGGGGGGAGGAGTCCATCCTCCCCAAGGCACCTCGGAGGTGCCTTCCCCCTTTAGGACTCTCCCCGCCCCAAGTCTCCTTGGCGCAAGGGCCTCTTTGGGCTGGTGCCCGTTGCCCATAAAGGCCAAGGCGCACCCTACAGCCCATGTGGCCCCGGGCAGGTGGACCCCAGGTGGACCCCGGACCCCTTTCGGCACTCCCGGTACAATACCGATAAAGTGCGAAACTTTTCCCGCGACCAAAATAAGACTTCCCATATATAAATCTTTACCTCCGGACCATTCCGGAACTCCCCGTGACGTCCGGGATCTCATCCGGGACTCCGAACAACATTCGGTTTGCTGCATACTCATATTCATACAACCCTAGCGTCACCGAACCTTAAGTGTGTAGACCCTACGGGTTCGGGAGACATGCAGACATGACCGAGACGTTCTTCGGTCAATAACCAACAGCGGGATATGGATACCCATGTTGGCTCCCACATGTTCCACGATGATCTCATCGGATGAACCACGATGTCAAGGACTCAATCGATCCCGTATACAATTCCCTTTGTCTAGCGGCATTGTACTTGCCCGAGATTCGATCGTAGGTATCCCGATACCTTGTTCAATCTCGTTACCGGCAAGTCTCTTTACTCGTTCCATAACACATCATCCCATGATCAACCTCTTGGTCACATTGTGCACATTATGATGATGTACTAATGAGTGGGCACAGAGATACCTCTCCGTCATACGGAGTGACAAATCCCAGTCTCGATTCGTGCCAACCCAACAGACACTTTCGGAGATACCTGTAGTGCACCTTTATAGCCACCCAGTTACGTTGTGACATTTGGTACACCCAAAGCATTCCTACGGTATCCGGGAGTTGCACAATCTCATGGTCTAAGGAAATGATACTTGACATTAGAAAAGCATTAGCATACGAACTACGATCTTTGTGCTAGGCTTAGGATTGGGTCTTGTCCATCACATCATTCTGCTAATGATGTGATCCCGTTATCAACGACATCCAATGTCCATGGTCAGGAAACTGTAACCATCTATTGATCAACGAGCTAGTCAACTAGAGGCTTACTAGGGACATGGTGTTGTCTATGTATCCACACATGTATTTGAGTTTCCTATCAATACAATTATAGCATGGATAACAAACGATTATCATGAACAAGGAAATATAATAATGATAACCAATTTATTATTGCCTCTAGGGCATATTTCCAACAGTCTCCCACTTGCACTAGAGTCAATAATCTAGTTCACATCACCATGTGATTAACACTCACAGGTCACATCGCCATGTGACCAACACCTAAGAGTTTACTAGTGTCACTAAACTAGTTCACATCATCATGTGATTAAGACTCAATGAGTTCTGGGGTTTGATCATGTTTTGCTTGTGAGAGAGGTTTTAGTCAACGGTCGCAACATTCAGATCCGTATGTACTTCGCAAATCTCTATGTCATATTGTAAATGTTGCTTCCACGCTCCACTTGGAGCTATTCCAAATGGTTGCTCCACTATACGTATCTGGTTTGCTACTCAGAGTCATTCGGATAGGTGTTAAAGCTTGCATCGATGTAACCCTTTACGCCGAACTCTTTATCACCTCCATAATCGAGAAACATGTCCTTATTTACTCCAAGGACAATTTTGACCGCTGTCCAATGATCCATTCCAGGATCATTCTTGTACCCCTTGACTGACTCATGGCAGACACACTTCCGGTGCGGTACACAACATAGCATACTATAGAGCCTACGTCTGAAGCATAGGGGACGACCTTCGTCCTTTCTCTCTCTTTTGCCGTGGTCGAGCTTTAACTCTTAACTTCATACCTTACAACTCAGGCAAGAACTCCTTCTTTGACTGATCCATCTTGAACACCTTCAAGATTATGTCAAGGTATGTGCTCATTTGAAAGTACCATTTAGCGTTTTTTATCTATCCTCATAGATCTTGATGCTCAATGTTCAAGCAGCTTAATTCAGGTTTTCTATTGAAAAACACTTTTCAAATAACCCTATATGCTTTCCAGAAATTCTACATCATTTCTGATCAACAATATGTCAACAACATATACTTATCAGAAATTCTATAGTGCTCCCACTCACTTCTTTGGAAATACAAGTTTCTCATAAACTTTGTATAAACCCAAAATCTTTGATCATCTCATCAAAGCATACATTCCAACTCCGAGATGCTTACTCCAGTCCTTAGAAGGATTTCGGAGCTTTGCATACTTGTTAGCGTCTTTCAGATTTGTCAAAACCTTCTAGTTGTATTACATACAACCTTTCCTCAAGAAAATCGTCGAGGAGACAATGTTTTGACATCCTATCCGCAAGATTTCATAAATAATGCGAATCGCTAATTCAATTCCAACAGACTCTTAGCATCGCTATTTAATGAGAAAGTCTCATCGCATGATCAACTCCTTGAACTTGTCGGAAAACATCTTAACGACAAGTCGAGCTTTCTTAATGGTGACACTTTACCATCATTGTCCGTCCTTCTTCCAAAATCCATCTGTACCCAACAGCCTCTACGACCATCAAGTAGTTCTTCCAAAGTCTACACTTTGTTTTCATACATGGATCCTCTCTCGGATTTTATGGCCTCAAGCCATTTGTCGGAATCCGGGCCCACCATCGCTTCTCCATAGCTCGTAGGTTCATTGTTGTCTAGCAACATGACCTTCAAGACAGGATCACCGTACTACTCTGAAGCAGTACCTGTCCTTGTCGTCCTACGTGGTTTTGTAGTGACTTGATCCGAAGCATTATGATCACTATCATCAGCTTCCACTTCAATTGGTGTAGGTGCCACAGGAACAACTTCATGTGCCTCGCTACACACTAGTTGAAGTGATGGTTCAACAACCTCATCAAGTCTCCACCATCCTCCCACTCAATTCTTTCGAGAGAAACTTTTCCTCGAGAAGGACCCGTTCTAGAAACGATTACTTTTGCTTCGGTTACGAGATAGGAGGTATACCCAACTGTTTTTGGGTGTCCTATGAAGATGCATTTTATCCGCTTTGGGTTCGAGCTTATCATCCTGAAACTTTTCACATAAGCGTCGCAGCCCCAAACTTTTAAGAAACGACAACTTAGGTTTCTCCAAACCATAGTTCAAACGGTGTCGTCTCAACGGAATTACGTGGTGCCCTATTATAGTGAGTGCGGTTGTCTCTAATGCCTAACCCCTGAGCGATAGTGGTAATTCGATAAGAGACATCATGGCACGCACCATATTTAATAGGGTGCAACTATGATGTTCGGACACACCATCACACTATGGTGTTCTGCGGTATTAATTGTCAAACAATTTCCACAGTGTCTTAATTGCGTGCAAAGCTCGTAACTCAGATACTCATCTCTATGATCATATCATAGACATTTTTATCCTCTTGTCACAATGATCTTTAACTTCCCTCTGAAATTACTTGAACCATTCAATAATTCAGACTTTGTGTTTCATCAAGTAAATATACTCAACATCTACTCGAATCATCCGTGAAGTCGAACATAACAATATTCACTTTGCATGCCTCAAAGCACTCATTGGACTGCACATATCAAAATGTGTTACTTCCAACAGGTTGCTACCTTGTTCCATCTTCTTGAAACCAAGGCTTTTCGGTCATCTTGCCCATGTGGTATGATTTGCATATCTCAAGTGATTCAAAATCAAGTGAGTCCAAACGATCCATCTGCATGGAGTTTCTTCATGCGTATACACCAACAGACATGGTTCGCATGTCTCAAACTTTTCAAAAACGAGTGAGTCCAAAGATCCATCAACATGGAGCTTCTTCATGCGTTTTATACCAATATGACTTACATGGCAGTGCCACAAGTACGTGGTACTATCATTACTATCTTATATCTTTTGGCATGAAAATGTGTATCACTACGATCGAGATTCAATAAACCATTCCTTTTAGGTGCTAGACCATTGAAGGTATTATTCAAATTAACAGAGTAACCATTATTCTCCTTAAATGAATAAATCAGACATGCATGCACATAATCCAATCATGTCTATGCTCAATGCAAACACCAAATAGCAATTATTTAGGTTTAACACCAATCTCGATGGTAGAGGGAGCGTGCGATGCTTGATCATATCAACCTTGGAAACACTTCCAACACGTATCGTCACTCACCTTTAGCTAGTCTCCGTTTATTCTGTAGCTTTTGTTTCGAGTTACTAACACTTAGCAACCGACCGGTATCTAATACCCTGGTGCTACTAGGAGTACTAGTAAAGTACACATTAACATAATGTATATCCAATATACTTCTATCGACCTTGCCAGCCTTCTTTTCTACCAAGTCTCTAGGGTAATTCTGCTCCAAAGGTTGTTCCCTTATTACAGAAGCACTTAGTCTCGGGTTTGGGTTCAACTTTGGGTTTCTTCACTGGAGCAGCAACTGATTTGCCGTTTCATGAAGTGTCCCTTCTTGCCCTTGCCCTTCTTGAAACTAGTGGTTTCACCAACCATCAACAATTGATGATTTCTACTTTCGCGGTGTCAAACATCATGAATACCTCAAGGATCATCATATCTATCCCTGACATGTTATAGTTCATCACGAAGCTCTAACAGCTTGGTGGCAATGACTTTGGAGAAACATCACTATCTCATTGGAAGATCAACTCCCACTCGATTCAAGTGATTGTTGCACTCAGACAATCTGAGCACAAGCTCAACAATTGAGCTTTTCTCCCTTAGTTTGCAGGCTAAGAAAATCGTCGGAGGTCTTATACCTCTTGACGTGGGCATGAGACTGAAATCCCAATTTCAGCCCTCGAAACATCTCATATGTTCCACGACGTTTCGAAAAACGTCTTTGGTGCCTCAACTCTAAACCGTTCAACTGAACTATCACGTAGTTATAAAAAAGTGTATGTCCGATGTTCGTAACGTCCACAAACGATGTTTGGGGTTCAGCACACTGAGCGGTGCATTAAGGACATAAGCTTTCTACTGTCCGCATAATCGCTGCTGTCAACTTTCAACTATATTTTTTCTAGGAACATATCTAAACAGTGGAACTAAAGCGCGAGCTTACGACATAATTTGCAAAGATCTTTTGACTATGTTCAGGATAATTAAGTTCATCTCATGAACTCCCACTTAGATAGACATTCCTCTAGTCATCTAAGTGATTACATGATCCGAGTCAATTAGGCCGTGTCCGATCATCACGTGAGACGGACTAGTCATCATCGGTGAACATCTTCATGTTGATCATTATCTACTATACGACTCATGCTCGACCTTTCGGTCTCTTGTGTTCCGAGGCCATGTCTGTACATGCTAGGCTCGTCAAGTTAACCTAAGTGTTCTGCGTGTGTAAATCTGGCTTACACCCGTTGTATGTGAACGTAAGAATCTATCACACTCGATCATCACGTGGTGCTTGAAGCAGCGAACTTTAGCAACGGTACGCGATTAGGGAGAACAATTTCTTGAAATTGTTATGAGGGATCATCTTATTTACTACCGTCGTTCTAAGTAAACAAGATGCATAAACATAATAAACATCACATGCAATTATATTGTAGTGACATGATATGGCCAATATCATATAGCTCCTTTGATCTCCATCTTTGGGGCTCCATGATCATCTTGTCACCGGCATGACACCATGATCTCCATCATCATGATCTCCATCATCGTGTCTTCATGAAGTTGTCATGCCAACGACTACTTCTACTTCTATGGCTAACGCGTTTAGCAATAAAGTAAAGTAATTTACATGGCGTTCTTCAATGACACGCAGGTCATACAAAAATAAAGACAACTCCTATGGCTCGCCGGTTGTCATACTCATCGACATGCAAGCCGTGATTCCTATTACAAGAGCATGATCTCATACATCACATATATCATTCATCATTCATCACAACTTTGGCCATATCATATCACAAAACACTTGCTGCAAAAACAAGTTAGACGTCCTCTAATTGTTGTTGCAAGTTTTACGATGGCTGCAATAGGGTTCTAGCAAGAACGTTTTCTTACCTACGTGAAAGCCTGGCGTGATTTGTCAACTTCTATTTACCCTTCATAAGGACCCTTTTCATCGAATCCGCTCCAACTAAAGTGGGAGAGACAGAGACACCGCTAGCCACCTTATGCAACTAGTGCATGCCGGACGGTGCAACCGGTCTCACGTAAGCGTGCGTGTAAGGTCGGTCCGTGCCGCTTCATCCATCAATACCGCTGAATCAAGATAAGACGAGTAGCGGCAAGATAGTTGACAACATCTTCGCCCACAACAAATTGTGTTATACTCGTGCAATAGAGAACTACGCATAGACCTAGCTCATGATGCCACTGTTGGGGAACGTTGCAGAAAATTAAAATTTTTCCTACGGTTTCACCAAGATCCATCTATGAGTTCATCTAAGCAACGAGTCTTGGGAGAGTTATTGCATCTACATACCACTTGTAGATCACGTGCGGAAGCGTTCAATGGAATGGGGATGATGGAGTCGTACTCGCCGTGATTCAGATCACCGATGACCTAGTGCCGAACGGACAGCACCTCCGCGTTCAACACACGTCTTGGCGGATGACGTCTCCTCCTTCTTGATCCAGAAAGGGGAAGGAGAGGTTGATGATGATCCAGCAGCACGACGGCGTGGTGGTGGATGCGAGAACTCGGCGGGGGCTTCGCTAAGCAACTACGGGAGGAGGAGGTGTAGCAGAGAGGAGGCGCCAAGGGCTTGAGGTGCGGCTGCCCCTGCCTCCCTCCCTTTATATAGGTGCAAGAGAGGGGGAGGGCGCAGCCTTGCCCCTTCCTCCAAGGAAGGGGTGCGGCCAAGAGGGGGGGAGGAGTCCATCCTCCCCAAGGCACCTCGGAGGTGCCTTCCCCCTTTAGGACGCTCCCCTCCCCAAGTCTCCTTGGCGCATGGGCCTCTTGGGGCTGGTGCCCTTGGCCCATATAGGCCCAGGCGCACCTACAGCCCATGTGGCCCCAGGCAGGTGGACCCCTGGTGGACACCGGACCCCTTCGGCACTCCGGTACAATACCGATAAAGTGCGAAACTTTGCGGCGACAAAATAAGACTTCCCATATATAAATCTTTACCTCCGGACCATTCCGGAACTCCTCGTGACGTCCGGGATCTCATCAGGACTCCAAACAACATTCGGTTTGCTGCATACTCATATTCATACAACCCTAGCGTCACCGAACCTTAAGTGTGTAGACCCTACGGGTTCGGAGACATGCGAACATGACCGAGGCGTTCTCCGGTCAATAACCAACAGCGGATCTGGATACCCATGTTGGCTCCCACATGTTCCACGATGATCTCATCGGATGAACCATGATGTCAAGGACTCAATCGATCCCGTATACAATTCCCTTTGTCTAGCGTCATTGTACTTGCCCGAGATTCGATCGTCGGTATCCCGGTACCTTGTTCAATCTCGTTACCGGCAAGTCTCTTTACTCTTTCCATAACACATCATCCCATGATCAACCTCTTGGTCACATTGTGCACATTATGATGATGTCCTACCGAGTGGGCCCAGAGATACCTCTCCGTTTACGGAGTGACAAATCCGATCTCGATTCGTGCCAACCCAATGAGACACTTTCGGAGATACATAGTGCACCTTTATAGCCACCCGATTACGTTGTGGACGTTTGGTGCACCCAAAGCATTCCTACGGTATCCGGAGTTGCACAATCTCATGGTCTAAGGAAATGATACTTGACATTAGAAAAGCATTAGCATGCGAACTACGCATCTTTGTGCTAGGCTTAGGATTGGGTCTTGTCCATCACATCATTACGCTAATGATGTGATCCCGTTATCAATGACATCCAATGTCCATGGTCGTGAAAGCTGTAACCATCTATTGATCAACGAGCTAGTCAACTAGAGGCTTACTAGGGACATGGTGTTGTCTATGTATCCACACATGTATCTGAGTTTCCTATCAATACAATTATAGCATGGATAATAAACGATTATCATGAACAAGGAAATATAATAATAACAACCAATTTATTATTGCCTCTAGGGCATATTTCCAACAACGAAGACTGGTAAGGAAACTCTTTTTGACATCCATCTGCCAGATTTCATAAATGCAGCTAATGCTAACATGATTCCGACGGACTTAAGCATCGCTACGGATGAGAAAATCTCATCGTAGTCAACTCCTTGAACTTGTGAAAAACTCTTCGCCACAAGTCGAGCTTCATAGACGGTGACATTACCGTCCACATCTGTCTTCTTCTTAAAGATCCATTTATCTCAATGGCTTGTTGATCATTGGGCAAGTCCACCAAAGTCCATGCTTTGTTCTGATACATGGATCCTATCTCGGATTTCATGGCTTCTAACCATTTGTCGGAATATGAGCCCACCATCGCTTCCCCATAGCTCATAGGTTCATTGTTGTCTAGCAACATGACCTTCAAGACATGATTCTTGTACCACTCAAGTAGTACGCATCCTTGTCCCCCACGACGCACGGTAGTGACTTGATCCAAAACTTCATGATCACTATCATAAGCTTCTACTTCAATTGCTGTAGGCACCACAGAACAACTTCACGTGCCCCTGCTACACACTTGTTGAAGTGACGGTTCAATAACCTCATCAAGTCTCTACCATCCTCCCACTCAATTCTTTCGAGAGAAACTTTTCCTCGAGAAAGGACCCGTTTCTAGAAACAATCACTTTTGCTTCCGGCTCTGAATTAGGAGGTATACCCAACCATTTTGGGTATCCTATGAAGATGCATTTATCCGTTTTGGGTTCGAGCTTATCACGATGAACTTTTTCACATAAGCGTCGCAGCCCCAAACTTTCAAGAAACGACAGCTTAGGTTTCTCTAAACCATAGTTCTCACGGTGTCATCTCAACGGAATTACGTGGTGCCCTATTAAAGTGAGTGCGGTTGTCTCTAATGCCTAACCCATGAACGATAGTGGTAATTCGATAAGAGACATCATGGTACGCACCATATCCAATAGGGTGCAACTATGATGTTCGGACACACCATCACACTATGGTGTTCGAGCGGTATTAATTGTGAAACAATTTCCACAATGTCTTAATTGTGTGCCAAAGCTCAGAATCTCAGATACTCATCTCTATGATCATATCATAGACATTTTATCCTCTTGTCACAATGATCTTCAACTTCACTCTGAAATTACTTGAACCATTCAATAATTCAGACTTGTGTTTCATCAAGTAAATATACTCAACATCTACTCGAATCATCTGTGAAGTAAGGACATAACGATATTCCTTTGCATGCCTCAAAGACTCATTGGACTGCACACATCAAAATGTGTTATTTCCAACAAGTTGCTATCTTGTTCCATCTTCTTGAAAACGAGGCTTTTCAGGTCATCTTGCCCATGTGGTATGATTTGCATATCTCAAGTGATTCAAAATCAAGTGAGTCCAAACGATCCATCTGCATGGAGTTTCTTCATGCGTATACACCAATAGACATGGTTCGCATGTCTCAAACTTTTCAAAAACGAATTGAGTCCAAAGATCCATCAACATGGAGCTTCTTCATGCGTTTTACACCAATATGACTTACATGGCAGTGTCACAAGTAAGTGGTACCATCATTACTATCTTATATCTTTTGGCATGAAAATGTGTATTACTATGATCGAGATTCAATAAACCATTCCTTTAGGTGCAAGACCATTGAAGGTATCATTCAAATAAACAGAGTAACCATTATTCTCCTTAAATGAATAACCGTATTGCGATATAGACATAATCCAATCATGTCTATGCTCAATATAAACACCAAATAACAATTATTTAGGTTTAACACAAATCTCGATGGTAGAGGGAGCGTGCGATGCTTGATTACATCAACCTTGGAAACACTTCCAACACATATCGTCAGCTCAGCTTTAGCTAGTGTCCGTTTATTCCGTAGCTTTTATTTCGAGTTACTAACACTTAGCAACCGAACCGGTATCTAATACCCTGGTGCTTCTAGGAGTACTAGTAAAGTTCACATTAACATAATGTATATCCAATATACTTCTATCGACCTTGCCATCCTTCTCATCTACCAAGTATCTAGGGTAGTTCTGCTTGATGTCCGTTCCTCATTCATGAAGCACTTAGTCTCGGGTTTGGGTTTAACCTTGGGTTTCTTCACTAGAGCAGCAACTGATTTGCCGTTTCATGAAGTATCCCTTCTTGCCCTTGCCCTTCTTGAAACAATTGGTTTCATTAACCATCAACAATTGATGCTCCTTCTTGACTTCTACTTTCATGGTGTCAAACATCGCGAATATTTCAAGGATCATCTATCACGATATGTTATAGTTCATCACGAAGCTCTAGCAGCTTGGTGGCAATGACTTTGGAGAAACATCACTATCTCATCTGGAAGATTAACTCCCACTCGATTCAAGTGATTGTTGTACCCAGACAATCTGAGTACAAGCTCAACGATTGAGATCTTCTCCCTTAGTTTGTAGGCTAGAAAACTCATCGGAGGTCTTATACCTCTTGACGTGGACACGGGCCTGAAATCCCAATTTCAGCCCTCGAAACATCTCAAATGTTCCGCGACATTTCAAAAATGTCTTTGGTGCCTCAACTCTAAACTGTTTAATTGAACTATCACGTAGTTATCAAAACGTGTATGTCAGATGTTCGTAACATCCCTAGACAACGTTCAAGGTCCAGCACACCGAGCGGTGCATTAAGGACATAAGCCTTCTACTGTCCGCATAATTGCTACTGTCAACTTTCAACTATATTTTCTCTAGGAACATATCTAAAACAGTGGAACTAAAGTGCGAGCTTACGACATAATTTGCAAAGATCTTTTGACTATGTTCAGGATAATTAAGTTCATCTCATGAACTCCCACTCAGATAGACATCCCTCTAGTCATCTAAGTGATTACATGATCCGAGTCAACTAGGCCGTGTCCGATCATCACATGAGACGGACTAGTCATCCTCGGTGAACATCTTCAAGTTGACCGTATCCTCCATACGACTCATGCTCGACCTTTCGGTCTCTTGTGTTCCGAGGCCATGTCTGTACATGCTAGGCTCGTCAAGTTAACCTAAGTGTTTCGCGTGTGTAAATCTGGCTTACACCCATTGTATGTGAACGTAAGAATCTATCACACCCGATCATCACGTGGTGCTTGAAACGACGAACTTTACATAGCGGTTGCACAGTTAGGGGAACACTTTCTTGAAATTTAAATGAGGGATCATCTTATTTACTACCGTCGTTCTAAGCAAATAAGATGTATAAACATGACAAACATCACATGCAATAAAATAGTGACATGATATGGCCAATATCATTTTGCTCCTTTTGATCTCCATCTTCGGGGCTCCATGATCATCATCGTCACCGGCATGACACCATGATCTCCATCATCATGATCTCCATCATCGTGTCTCCATCACCGGTTGTCATACTCAACGACATTCAAGTCGTGATTCCTATTACAAGAACATGATCAATCTCATACATCACATATCATTCATCACATTCTTCTTGGCCATATCACATCACATAGCATACCCTGCAAAAACAAGTTAGACGTCCTCTAATTGTTGTTTGCATGTTTTACGTGGCTGCTATGGGTTTCTTGCAAGAATGTTTCTTACCTACGCAAAACCACAATGTGATATGTCAATTGCTATTTACCCTTCATAAGGACCCTTTTCATCGAATCCGATCCGACCAAAGTGGGAGGCGGCACCCGCTAGCCACCTTATGCAACAAGTGCATGTCAGTCGGTGGAACCTGTCTCACGTAAGTGTACGCGTAAGGTCGGTCCGGGCCGCTTCATCCCACAATACCGTCGAAACAAGATTGGACTAGTAACAGTAAGCATATTGAACAAAATCAACGCCCACAACAACTTGTGTTCTACTCGTGCATAGAATCTACGCAATAGACCTAGCTCTGATACCACTGTTGGGGAACTTAGTAGAAATTCAAAATTTTCTACGCATCACCAAGATCAATCTATGGAGATTCTAGCAACAAGAGAGGAAGGAGAGTGCATCTACATACCCTTGTAGATTGCTAAGCGGAAGCGTTCAAGTGAACGGGGTTGAAGGAGTCGTACTCATCGTGATCCAAATCACCGGAGATCCTAGTGCCGAACGGACGACGCCTCCGCGTTCAACACACGTACAGCCCGGTGACGTCTCACATGCATTGATCCAGCAAGGAGAGAGAGAGAGAAGTTGAGGAAGACTCCATCCAGCAGTAGCACAACGGCGTGGTGGTGATGGAGGAGCGTGGCAATCCCGCAGGGCTTCGCCAAGCACCGAGGGAGAGGAGGAGTACTTGGGAGAGGGGGAGGGCTGCGCCAGAACTTCGGGTGCGGCTGCCCTCCCACCCCTCCACTATTTATAGGTGGGGGAGAGGGGGACGGCCCCCCTAGATCTCATCTAGGGTTGGGGGCGGCGGCCAAGGGGGGAGGAGTGCCTCCCAAGTCAAGTGGAGGCCCTCCCCCTTAGGGTTTCCCCTCTCCCATGCGCATGGGCCTTGGGGGGCTGGTGCCCCTGGCCCATTAAGGCTAGGGCGCCCCCTTACA
Organism: Aegilops bicornis; assembly: GCA_021605145.1. Lineage (NCBI taxonomy): Eukaryota > Viridiplantae > Streptophyta > Magnoliopsida > Poales > Poaceae > Aegilops > Aegilops bicornis. The sequence goes on from CM038670.1 coordinate 821,996,331, forward strand.
GCCCATGCTGTGGACGTGGTGGAACATCTTCCAGACCTCCGGACCCATCTGGAATCCTCCGGAACCTTCCGGAAGCTTCCCGGTACAATACCCGAAAAACCCGAACTTTTCCCGGAACCCGAACAACAACTTTCCATATATAAATCTTTACCTCCGGACCATTCCGGAACTCCTCGTGATGTCCGGGATCTCATCCGGGACTCCGAACAACATTCGGTAACCACATACAAACTTCCTTTATAACCCTAGCGCCATCGAACCTTAAGTGTGTAGACGCTACGGGTTCGGGAACCATTCATACATGACCGAGACGTTCTTCGGTCAATATCCAACAGCGGGATCTGGATACCCATGTTGGCTCCCACATGTTCCACGATGATCTCATCGGATGAACCACGATGTCGAGGATTCGATCAATCCCGTATTCAATTCCCTTTGTCTAGCGGTATTGTACTTGCCCGAGATTCGATCGTCGGTATGCCGATACCTTGTTCAATCTCGTCACCGGCAAGTCTCTTTACTCGTTCCGTAACACATCATCCCGTGATCAACCCCTTGGTCACATTGTGCACATTATGATGATGTCCTACCGAGTGGGCCCAGAGATAGTCTCCGTCACAATGAGTGACAAATCCCAGTCTCGATTCGTGCCAACCCAACAGACACTTTCGGAGATACCTGTAGTGCACCTTTATAGCCACCCAGTTATGTTGTGACGTTTGGTACACCCAAAGCATTCCTATGGTATCCGGGAGTTGCACAATCTCATGGTCTAAGGAAAAGATACTTGACATTAGAAAAGCTTTAGCATACAAACTACACGATCTTTGTGCTAGGCTTAGGATTGGGTCTTTTCCATCACATCATTATGCTAATGATGTGATCCCGTTATCAACGACATCCAATGTCCATGGTCAGGAAACTGTAACCATCTATCGATCAACGAGCTAGTCAACTAGAGGCTTACTAGGGACATGGTGTTGTCTATGTACCCACACATGTATCTGAGTTTCCTATCAATACAATTATAGCATGGATAATAAACGACTATTATGAACAAGGAAATATAATAATAACTAATTTATTATTGCCTCTAGGGCATATTTCCAACAATAGAACCCGCTGCGGAACGCCTTGCCAACGAGGGTCCGTGATGACGAATGATGCCCACATTCTCCACCGTGTATGTCTACCAGCAGCTCCCTCCCTTGCTCCCTGGAAATGCAACATAGGGACACATCATTCGGTCATTCCGGTAGAGCTCTCCATCCCTGATGCAGTACGCCGTGGCTTGCCGCGCCACACGCTCCGCTTCCTCCTTATTTTCCGGCAAGGTCCCTGCGTCAGGTAACTCCTGAGCTATGTGATCCAGCACCCCTCCTGAGGCTCCAGCTCCAGGAGCAGACGCGCTCCATGAAGCTGGGCCGCAGACCGGGGCTCCCGAGGCAGGTGGCTGGGGGAGCTCTTCCCGAGGCTGCACCGTGCTTGACAGTGATGGCGTCGCTGAGGGCTTGAAGAGCCGCTCCTCGAAGACGCCAGGCTCCTGAGGTAGTCGCCTGGATGCCCGTTTGGTGATGTCATCGGCCTCTTGATTGGTGCCACGAGGCACATGCTGCAATTCCAGTCCCCATAACTGCTTCTCCATCCTGCGGACCTCCGCGAGGTAGGCTTCCATGTGCTCATCCCTCGGCTCGTATACTTTGTTGGAGAAGTTGACGAGGAGTTGTGAATCACCCATGATGGTAAGGCGCTTCACCCCCAGGGCGACTGCGGCTTTCAGGCCTGCTATCAGGCCTTCGTATTCTGCTATGTTGTTGGAGACCTTTTCTCCGTGCTGGAAACAGAGTTGCACGACGTAGTAGAGCTTGCCTTGAGTGGGGGATATGAGCACCGCGCCAGCCCCCGCGCCGTGTCCTGAGAACGCCCCGTCGAAGTACATGACCCAACCGTCCGGCGCCTCGCTTCCCGGGGAGAGGGATTGACCCTCATCAGCCTTGAGGCCCGGCGCCTCCGCCCATTCCACCATGAAGTCCGCTAGCGCGGCCCCCTTGATGACTCTGGTTGTGCAGAATTCTAGCTGAAACACTTGCAGCTCGATGTTCCACTCAGTGGCTCTCCCAGCCGAGTTGGGGCTCCTGAGCACCCTTTCCAAGGGCTACGCTGAGACGACCTTGATGGGATGGCCCTGAAAATAGTGTCGCAGCTTGCGCGAGGCTACCAATACCGCGAGGAGGAGTTTTTGGGGCATGGGGTACCGCGCCCTCTCGTCCCGCAACACTATGCTGACGAAGTACGCAAGGTGTTCGACAAGGTTGGGAGTGCTGGTGCTGCTAGCGTCCTCCAGAGGCCATGGCGCCTCCTGAGACAGTGGAGCCCCCAGCGGCTGGTCGCCGTGGGGAGGGGCCTCTTCTGTTCCGAGCCCTGCGACGGCTGATCCTTCTCGGCTGTGGTAGTGGTCTCTGTGAGGCCCCTTTGATCCTGCTTTGCCTCGACCCGGGCAGCTTCCGTGACTTTGGTCCAACGCTCCTCTCTAACCGCCACCAGGTCTGCGCTGGCAGAGTAGGGGGTGGCTGTAAGGTAGAGCACCAGGGGCTCTTGAGGGCGCGGAGCCACCATTACCGGAGGGCTGGTTAAGTACCTTTTGAGATCCTGGAACGCCTTGTCGGCCTCTTGATCCATTCAAAGGGGCCCTTTTTCTTCATCGGCTTGAAGAAGGGGAGCGCTTCGTTCCCCCAACTTGGAGATGAAGGCCCTAGTGCGGTCCACGCGCCAAAGGAGCTTCTCGTGATCTCTCGAGGGTCTTGGCGGGCTCATGTCCTCGGATGCTTTGACCTTTTCTGGGTTGGCCTCGATGCCCCGGTGGGACACGAGGAAGCCCAGGCGCTTGCCCGAGGGGACTCCAAACACACACTTCTCTGGGTTGAACCGCAGGTCCACTGTGTTGAGGCTTCCTCCAAGTCTTGCATCAGGGTTCTTGCCTCCCGAGACTTCACCACAATGTCGTCAACATAAGCCTCAGCATTCCTCCTGAGCTGCCGACCCAAGGCGGTGTGCATCAGCCGCTGAAAGGTCGCTCCTGCGTTGCGCAGCCCGAACGGCATGCATGTGTAGCAGTACACTCCACACGGGGTCAGGAAAGCCGTTTTCTCCACCTCTTCTATCGCCATCTTGATCTGGTGATAGCGGAGAAGGCATCCAGAAAACATAAAAGGTCGCACTTCGGCGGTGGAGTCGGCGATCCGATCGATACGAGGGAGCGGGAATGGATCCTGCGGGCAGGCTTTGTTGAGGTTGGTGAAGTCGACACACATGCGTTCCTTCCCCCCTTTATTTGGCACGACAACCGGGTTAGCCAACCAATCTGGGTATCGGAACTCGTGAATGACCCACGTAGCCTCTAGCTTGCGGGTCTCTTGGATGATGAAAGCTTGCTTCTCAGTGGACTGCCGTCTCGCTTTCTGCTTCACGGGGTGCATGTTGGGGCACACGTTGAGGTGGTGCTCAATTACGCCCCTTGGAACCCCTGCCAGCTGATCAGGTTCCCATGCGAACACCTTCTTGTTGGCCAGGAACTTGATCGGGGCCTCCTCCTACTCGGCCTCGAGGTTGGGCGCCTATGGTGAAGGTGGCATTAGTGGACCCGTCCTCGTGAGACCCGATGTCTGCTTGGTTTCGCCTTGTCTTGGGTGAATAGCTGCTTCTTCTTGGCGGTGCAGCCCCCTTGGGCTTAGGGGCGTCTGAGTCGGCGTCTTTGCGCGCCGCCGCTGATCTTGAAGACGAGCTTGAGCACTTGCAATGCATCCCGGTGTCTCCGGATACGGTGAGGACGCCGCTGCTCCGGGCATCTTCATGAGGTTGTCTTATTTGGGTGAGTCGCGGCCATGAATCGGGCTAGTGCTGGGTAGCCGAGGATGGCGTTGTATGGGAGGCCGATGGGGGCTATGTCGAAGTCGATTAGCTCCGTGCGGAAGTTGTCATAGGTGCCGAAGGTCACCGGAAGATGGATCTGCCCCAGGGAGCCGGCGGAACCGCCTCCGACGCCCAAGAAGGGCCTCCTAGGCTGAAGCCGCTCCGGCGGTACATGGAGGAGGCTGAAGGCTTCAACCAAGAGCATGCTGAGGCCTGCGCCGCCGTTGATGAGAGTCCTGGTGACGGCCACCTGGCAGATGGTGGGGGTGCACAGCATTGGGAGCGCGCCCGAGAAGGCTGAATTGGAGGGGTGATCATCCGAGCTGAAGGCCAGATTGGCCTTGGGCGCCGACCGACCCGGAGGAGCCCCATGCTGCACGCAAGCAGGGCCGATCTGGTGGACGAATGGCTTGATGTGGCGGCCTGAAGGTGGCGCCTGCGAGCCGCCCAGGAGAGCTGCGACGATCGGGGGTGCCGGTGCAGCGTGCTGAGCGTGGAAGAGGCCGCGCAGCTCCCCCCAAGAGGCCACGGAAGCCGCTGGTAGGTGGAGCAGCCACATGCGCGGGACGCCGGTGAGGGCCATGGGAAACTAGTTAGCCATGACCTGCTGTCGCCCGGCCGAGGACGGCCCCTCAGACGCCAGCAGGAAGGCCAATGGATCGGGATTGTCAGAAGCGGTGGCATCTCCGGCTTGAACTTGTTCGCCATCGCACTGCCGCAAGGCTGGGGCCAAGGCTCGAGCCCCGCCTCGCTATTTGGCGCTTAGCGGCCGGAAGCGGCGCGTTGCTCATCATAGGCGAATCGCGATGTTGGCGAGAGCGGGTCGGTGGAAGGAAGCTCCGGCGCGCTTTACCGGCGCCGCCAAATGTCGGATTTCGGGTTCTGGCAGACCCTCTAGGTTCGAACTCTGGGGTGCACACGGAGATCGCACCTCCAACCTACCTACGTCTCGTCGCCTCGCAAGGATCTAAACTACCCAAAGAACAACACAAGGGACACGAGGTTTATACTGGTTCAGGCCACCATGGTGGTGTAATACCCTACTCCAGTTTGCGGTGTGGTGGATTGCCTCAGGGGCTGATGATGAACAATACAAATGGAGAACAGCCTCGCGAGGGGCTATTCTTGAGCTGATGCGACGAACTGCTTGGGTGAGTTTGATCGCCTCTCTTTCTATCTCTCTAGATGCCGATCCTCTACCCTGTGGGTGGCTGGTCCTATTTATAGGCGGAGGCCCTGGGCCTCTCCCCAAATATTGAGCGGGAAGGGCGCCAACAATTGGCCATTTTGAAGGGGAACATCTAGTACACTTATCCTGACTAAAGTTGGTCCTCGCTTTGCCAAAGACTCGGCGGTGGCGGCTAGGGCTCCACGATGACCTACGTCCTGCCGTTCTGCTGGTCTTGGTCTTGTTGCACCGAAATGGTTGCCTTTGCCTGATGCTTTGGCCTGCGCTTGCCTTCTTTGCACCAAAGGGGCAATGAGGGACATCAAGGCTGGGCTGGCGCCCCACCGCGCCCTCGGTGCGTCATGGCTTGCGTCACGGGCACCTCGTGAGGTACCCCGCCTTGATCTCTCTGCCTCCTCGCGAGCCAGCCTGGCGAGGCCGTGCCTGAGGAAGCTTCCTGTCGTCCGCCCCGCGAGGCTTGGCCCCTCGCGAGGGTCTTGAGCTTGTGTTGATGAAGATGGGCCGTACTGGGCCACTCCTTGAGCCATGCCGCAGGCCGCAGGCAGGCAAGTCTGGGTACCCCCGTTCCCAGAACGCCGACACAAGGTCCAGTAAGAGCCCCTGAGTCGCGATGCTCAGGAGGTCACCTTTAGTGCTCAAGTAGCCACCGCTGGGCAAGAAAGGTAGGCAACGTTGCCGCGACAGAGCTGCACTAGGCGTGGGTTTAGCACTGAGTCGAATCAGTTTTTGCGTGACTTATCTCGTGGGTTTGGCATAGTTTTCGTCGAGGTGCCGGGCCTGCGCGGCGGCAGCTGAGGTGCTGCTGGGTTAGGTCCCCGTTAGCTTCTTCCCTCTCCCCCGCACTTTCCTTGATGCTCTACGTCCTCAGGTCCCGGCCCTCGAGCGAGCTCAGCCGCCGGCCCGGTATGACAGTCGCGATGCCATGGGTCAAGGCGGGGTGAGGATTGAGAGCCAAGAAGAGCCCATGAGTCGCGATGCTCGGCGCCCCCTTTAACGTGCAAGCGGATCGTGCGAGAGAAGGAGAGAAAGCTCTCGGCGTCCCAGCGTTACTTCGAGGCGGGTCACGCATACCAATCACGAGGGGAAACAAGGTCTGTTGTTACAGTTGCCAGCCAACCATTGGTCGCTCCGAGGGAGTGATTGTGGCACTGAGGACCTGGTGAGGTGGCGCCTTGCAGGGCTGCCACGGCCAGAGCTCGAACACTCAGATTTATCAGCGTTGCAGGGACGGACCCGTGCACAAGTGCCGTGCCAGAGCGAGCGGCTCCAAAGGTAGGTGTCAATCGAGCAGGCGATTAGGTCAAGCATGTTAAGCATGAAGGAGCAAATCCATTTAGATAGATGCAGAAAAAACAAACGCCACTGGGTCAGGCCCAAGCACCTTGGGGATAATGCAGCCCGAGGGGCGCCCCCATCAAGGTAGGTAAAGAGCATAAGCAAAATGGATACATGCAGCAGGGACGGACCCACGCGACCTGGGAATGATGCATCCCTGCGGGCTTTCCCAGCTGAAAACGGAACTTGAAAGATGTCACATGATACCGTTGGAGATGAAAGGATGCTGAAGCAGCGGATGATGCACGGTGGGGAGGCCAACCCTCACGAGCTCCCGGGACCTGGAGCCTCGGGAGGCTCTGGGGGCACGGGTGGATCTTCGAGGGCCATCTCCATCTCCGCCAGGACCACGCGATGCCTGACCTCTTGAGCCTCCAGAATGCTCCTCAACAAGCGATGATGAGCGGCGACCGTGTTCGGCAGGCCGAAAGGCATGCGAACGTAGCTGTGAGGTGGACCCTCACAACTCCCCACGCGTGAAGGCCAGAGGCGCTCCTAAGACGCGGCTTGGTTGAGCCCTGGTACGTTCATGTAGACGCGCAGCCCACCATCCTCGCCTGGATGTGGGGCAACGGCGGTGTAACGCCAAAGATTCATTACGCCAGGTGTCTGCCAGTTATTCATCGTCTTTGCCATGTCATGTGCTTGCGTGTTGCACTTTGCCATGTCATCATCTGCATTTCATATCATGTCACCATGTGCATCTCATTTTGCATACGTGTTCGTCTCATGCATCCGAGCATTTTCCCCGTTGTCCGTTTTGCAATCCGGCACTCCTATGTCTCCCGGCACCCTCTTTTACCTCTTTTTCGTGTGTCGGTGTTAAACGGTCTCGGAATGGACCGAGGTCTGCCAAGCGGACTTGGTATACCACCGGTAGACCGCCTGTCAAGTTTCGTGCCATTTGGAGGTCGTTTGATACTCCAACGGTTAACCGGGTAACCGCAAAGCCCCCTACTCTTTGCAGCCCAACACCCCTTTCAAAGTGGCCAAAAACCCATCTAACCCCCCTCCATGCTCTCGGTCGTTCGATCACGATCGCGTGGCCGAAAACCGCACCTCATTTGGACTCTCCTAGCTCCCTCTACCTATAAATAGGTCCTTCCCCTTCATTTTCGCGGATGAAATCCCCCCTAACCCTAAAAATCGCCCTCCGCCGCCACCGGACACGTCCGGCCGCAGCCAGACATGTCCGCCCATCGCCCCCGTCCAATCCGACCGCGCCACCTGTCCCGCCGCCGTCGTCCGCGCCCGCCCATGCGGGCGAGGCCGCGACGGGCCTGCACCGCCGCCGCCGCGCCTCGCCACGCCTGCCGTCCGCGGACACCGCCGCCGCTTCGCCGGCGATCTCCACTCGCCGCCCAGCGCCCAGCGCCCTCCTCGCGCGCCTCCTGCCAAGCGGCGCCCTCCTCGCCGGGCCCGCGCCCCACCGCCTTATTTTTTCTTTCCTTGTGAACTTCGCATGTGTGTTATATTTTCATCACGCGGAAAAAGCTAAGATAGGTCAAAGCTTGCCAATATTTGTGATATATGAGCACTAACGACCAAAATTTATCAAGGTTCCCTGGCCGCTCGGCCGCCCGTCGCCGGCCGCCGCCGCGTCCCCACCCCGGTGCACCTCCGTCGCCTCCCCGTCGCCTCCTTCGCGGGATCCGGCGGATCCGGCGAGATCCGCCAGAGACCCGCCCGTCTCGGCCAGCCCCTCCTCTCCGTGAGTTTCCGGCGAAGTCCTCGCCATGTGATTGACTTTACCCGAGGTTGAAATTCGTCTAAGTCCCGAGATTTTTGACATTATATGCTCATGTTCATCATGCCATAACTCTGCATCCGTAGCTCCGTTTCGTGCGTATAATATGTCAAATTGTTCCCTCGACGAGTTCATCATTTAATTCTCATCTTGATGCCCGAAATGCTGTTAGAAGAGGGCTATGTGATGTTAGTTTCAGATTCTTATCAGAACATGCACTTTTGTCATTTTTGCCATGATTGATGTGTGCATCCTATGAACTTGAGTCCTAGATGTGTTTTGTAATATGCCATGCCATCTTTACATGGGTGTATGCCATGTATTTTTTGTGATCTCTGTGGTGACTAGCACAAGCATGCAAACTAGGCTTCATGATGTTACTGATTTCAGCCCCTGTTCTGCTGATATTTTTATACCATGTAAACTTGATGCTACAGAGAGATCCATACTTATTTTGAGATACTTCAGTAAGGATGTTTTGAACATATGGTTATTCTATATCCATCCATGCCCTTGTTTGCAATTATGGAGTGCCATAGCTTGAGTCAATCGAGCTCTACTTTTGCTATAAAATGTTTCCTGGCAGATTGTTTACATGTTATTCAATTTTGCCAAGGTTGTTGTAGTTGATCCTTGCATGCTATGTTGTTGTTCTTGCCATGTATAGCTTCTATGCCATGTCTTCTTACTGTTAGTTGCCTTGCCATGCCATGTATTGCTCTGTGGTGAGTGTTTCAAGCTCACCAACATGCCTACTTATTGTTGTTCCTGCCATGTATGAATCTGTAATATAACTTGCCATGTTTAGAGGGGTGCCATCATATTTTCTGTGCCCTTTTGGCTCATGGTCAGTAAAGGACTTTTGTTATATGCTTTGAGTAGATTCATGCCATGCCTATTTTTGCCATGTTAAGTTCCTGTAGCATGTTGTTTCATAGCTCTAAACTTGTTAACCTGATGTTATTTACGCTAAAAGTCCTAAACTGTTATTATTTGCAATCTTGCCATGTGTGTTTGAGCATGTTCTAGTGATTTCTGGAGATAGCTCATTGTTCATGTTTTGTCAAGCTTTACCTGTACGTCACGCCCATGCCTTTTATTATTACGTTTACTGCTGTAGCATAGTGTTTTGATGTTTGCAATAATTCTTGGATGTTTTACAATCATTTTATAGCAACTTTATACCATTTTTGGGACTAACCTATTGACCCAGTGCCCAGTGCCAGTTGTTGTTTTCTACTTGTTTTTTACATCACAGGAAATCAATATCAAACGGACTCCAAACACCGTGAATTTTTTTGGAGAACTTTTATCGACCAGAACACCCAGGATGGGCCAGAGCAGCACCTGGGGGGTGCCCCGAGGGGGCCACAACCCGCCCTGGCGCGCCCAGGTGGGTTGTGCCCACCTCGGTGGCCTCCCGCACCCCCTCTTCGCCCTATAAATTCACAAATATTCCAAAACCCTTCGGGGTAGCCCTAGATGAGAAGTTCCGCCACCGCAAGCCTCTGTAGCCACCGAAAACCAATCTAGACCCCGTTTCGGCACTCCACCGAAGGGGAAGATCATCACCGGTGGCCATCTTCATCATCCCGGCGGCCACTACGATGAGGAGGGAGTAGTCCACCCTCGGGGCTGAGGGGTTGTACTAGTAGCTATGTGTTTAATCTCTCTCTCTCTCTCTCTCTCTCTCTCTCTCTCTCGAGTTCTTGAGATATCACGATCTTGATGTATTGTGGGCTTTGTTAATATAGTCGGATCATATGGTGGTTTCCCCTCTCTATCTTGTTGTGATGAATTGAGTTTTCCCTTTGAGATTTCGTTGTTATTGGATTGAATACTTATATGTATTTGAGAACACTTGATATATGTCTTGCAATTGAATACTCGTGGTGACAATGGGGTATCGTATTGATTCACTTTATATATGTTTTGCACTCAACTCGCAGATTCCCGAGGTGACATTGGGGTAATCTATGCATAGGGGTTGATGCATGTTCTTGTCTTTGTTTCTCCGGTAGAAATCTTGGGGCACTCTTTGAAGTTCCTTGTGTTGGATTGAATATTATTTATATGAATTTGCTTTGGTGTTATTTTAGTACAAACTCTAGGATAGATCGAACGGAAATAATAGCCTTGTGTTATTTTAGTACGAACTCTTGAGTCTATCCAACGGAAAGAATAGATTTGAGGTGGTTTCATACCCTATAAACAATTTATTCTTATGTTCTCTGCTAGATAAGAACTTCGGAGTGATTCTTCGTTGCACGTTAAGGGATAGTTATATGATCCAATTATATTAGCATTGTTGAGAGATTGCACTAGCGAAAGTACGGACCCTAGGCCTTGTTTTTAAGCATTGAAATACCATTTTTGTGCCCGCTTACTATTTGCTACCTTGCTGATTTATTCATATTATAAAAATATATTTCTACCATAAATATTACACTTTTATCACCATCTCTTCGCCGAACTAGTGCACCTATACAATTTGCCATTGTATTGGGTGTGCTGGGGACACAAGAGATTTCTTGTATTTGGTTGCAGGGTTGTTCGAGAGAGACCATCTTCATCCTACACCTCCCACGGATTGATAAACCTTAGGTCATCCACTTGAATGCAAATTGCTACTGTCCTACAAAACTCTACACTTAGAGGCCCAACACGAGTCTACAAGAATAAAGTTGCGTAGTAGACATCAAGCTCTTTTCTGGCGCCGTTGCCGTGGAGGTGAGTGCTTGAAGGTATATCTTTAGATCTTGCAATCGAATCTTTTAGTTTCTTGTCTTATCACTAGTTTGGTTTACAAAAGCAAACTATATAAAAAATGGAATTGAGGTTGCATCATATTATTGATCATCTTTATAATATCTTTCTTGAAAATGATGGTTCGGAAAATTGTGCTCAATTGTTAGAAGAAGAGGTCAGTAAAATGCTTGGCACAAAATATTTGAATGATGAGCATGATTGCAATGTTGTTTGTATGAATTCTTTGAATATCCAAAATGCTAATGATGATTGCACAAGTCATGATAAAAAGGTTTCTTATAAGCATGTCACTTTTTGTGGAGTGAATTGGGAGTGCCTTTGCACACCAAAAAGGGAAGATAGATTTTGTAAGAAGCATAAATAATTAGAAACGGAAAAGTTGCAAGAGAGGCTAGATGATTGTGCTGAAAGATGTAATTTTTTCGCAATCCTTGTGAACTTTGCGATGAACGTGGTCATTTAAATCTCCAATGCAAATTATTTCATGATCAAATCGTGTCCAAAAATTGTGATAACTTGATTACCCTTGAGCATCATAAAGAGCTAAGTCTTATTTTGGGGTATGAAGAAATGAAACGTATAACTAAGGGTTTTCCAAATCCCGAGAGGTTTCTTGATTTTGATCTAGAAGAAATTTATATGTTTTGTGCGGTAAATTGCATTGAGAATCCTTATATTTCTAACTATCTAAAGAAAAGAAAACATATAGAATATGAAGAGAGTACTAATGAAAGGGAAAATATTTCCCAATACCCTCCTGGTGATTATTATGATGAATCAGGTAACGAGGAGGAGCTTCCAATCCAATCAATCTCATCAATTAGAAGCTTGAAAATATTAATTAAACACACACATGATGTGGTGAAGAAGAAGAAAATAAGAAAGAATAGAGGTAAAAAGGTATCTCTACCAAATAATGTTGATCCTATCACCATTCTGCCTCATGAAAGTGAATCAAATATGTTGATGGAAGATGATGATATTGAGTATGATTTTGTGATACCTACTACTTGTTGCAATGATTATGATTCGGAGGACAACGATGTCCCTTATGATCTTGAAAATCTTTTTAGCACTTGCGTGGAAGAATATGATAATAATGTTTGCTATACTATTGGTACCATTCATGCTATTGATAATAATGATTGTGATGATATGCAAAACCACAAGCTTGGGGATGCTATGTTTTATGAGTATGAAATGTTTGAAGATTTATTTGCTGGAAATAATACTTGTCCTAAGCTTGACGATTCTTTGCTCAATGAATATGATCCTTTGATTCCTTCTACTTTCGATAAGAAAATTTATTATGATGATAGCATGCCTCCTATTTATGATGATTACATTGATGAAAGTGGGTCTGGAAGAGTGTCAACTCTAGGTAGTAGTGATCCCACTATTTTGGAGGGTGTTGAATCTTATTAAAATATTCATGAAAGTGGATTTGGAGAGGTCATGACTTTATTTAGTGATACATCCACTATTTTGGAAGAGGTCTCAACTGACTACGACAATAAAGTTGCTATCTATGATGATTATTACGATGACATGTATGCCACAAATAGTAATAAATTTTCTATGCTTGTGCATCATGAAAAGAGTGTTGTATGTGATAGTTATATTGTTGAATCCATTCATGATGCCTCTGAAAATTATTATGAGAGAGGAACTTATGCTCTTACATATCTCAATAATATCAAGTTTCTTCTCTATGTGTTGATTGTTTTGAAGTTGTACTTGTTTTGCCTTCCTATGCTAGTTGGTTCTTGTTTTCATGGGTTGCTTGCTCACAAAATCCCTATCCATAGGAAGTGGGTTAAACTTAAATGTGCTTGAAATATGTTTCATGATGCTCTCTTCATGTTTCAATTCTTATCTTTTATGTGAGCATCATCAAAATCATCAAGCCTAGCTAAAAGGCATTAAAGAAAGCGCTTGTTGGGAGACAACCCAAAACTTTTACCTACTGTTTTTTTGTGATCACATAATTATTCTACTGTATTAATCATGTTTTATTGCTTTTGTTTCAATAAAGTACCAAGTAAAGCCTTTGGGATTGTGTGGATGATAGTTGACTTGAATCTGTGCAAAAACAGAAACTTTTGCGTTCGGTCCAGGAAATTTGAAAATTCACAGGAACGTGATTTTGATCTGAATTTTTCATAGGTGATAGATATACAAATTATATAGGTTGTACTATTTTTTCAGAATTTTTGGAGTAGCAGAAGTATGGTTGGAGTACAGATTACTACAAACTGTTCTGTTTTTGACATATTCTGTTTTCAATGCATAGTTTGCTCGTTTTCTAGTTTCTATGGTTTATACTACTCAATATAAATTGTGTAAATGATATTCTATATTAGGCATTGTGTGGAAACAATTATGAATCTTGTCTTTGACAGTAACAAAGTGAAATGGTTTGCTCTTTATCATACTAATGCATCTCACGAAGTTCCGTTAAGTTTTGTGTGATTGAAGTTTTCAACTTTTGGGTGAGATATCGATATGAGGAGAATAAGGAGTGACAAGACCCTAAGCTTAAGATGCCCAAGGCACCCCCAAGGTAATATTAAAGGAAGATCCAAGCAACTAAGCTTGTGGATGCCCCGGAAGGCATCCCCTCTTTCGTCTCCAACATTATCGGTAACCTCACTTGGGGATATATTTTCATTCGTCACATGATATAAGTATTTCTTGGAACGTCATTTTATTTTGTTAGGATTTTTTTGCTTTTATTTAGAATAATTTTTTGCATCTTTTACTTCAATAAAAATGTCAACGATAGCCTTTACCTAGCTTATTTTGCAAGTATACATGTTGCTGTTTCAAAAAAGAAAGTTTATCGTTTTTGCAAAAATTCCCTAGAAAAGTAAGAATGTGATAAAAATGTTGAAACTTTTTGCATAATAAGATCTGATAAATTTTCTACAGTGTGGTAAATTTTCATAATTTTTGGAGATAGGGAAGTATGATGAATCTTGCATTCTTTACAGACTGTACTGTTTTGGCAGATTGTTGTTATGTTTGCGTATGTTTGCTTGTTTAATGATTCTATTTGAGGATAGGAGTATTAAATATGCAGAGGCATTTAGTATGCAATGTTAAATAATAATTTTAGTGATTTGCTACAGTAGAGAATGATAAGGTTTTTGCATTGGTTTATACTAACTTATCTCACGAGTTCTTGTTGAGTTTTGAGTGGATGAAGTTTTTAAGATTTAGGGAAACTGTGATATAAAAGGAATTAAGGAGACACAAAAAATCAAGCTTGGGGATGCCCAATGCATCCCAAGATAATATTTCAAGAATTCTCAAGCATCTAAGCTTGGGGATGCCCCGGTAGGCATCCCACCTTTCTTCTTCAACAATTATCGGTTAGTATAGGTTGAGCCTAAGTTTTTGCTTCTTCACATGATATGTGCTATCCTTGAAATTCCATTTTATTTTGTTTTCCTTGCTGTTTTAATAAAATACTTAGAACTGAAAGTTTTTAAATAAAATAGAGTCCTCAAATAGTTGCTAGAGAGGCTAGGTAAGCGGCACTCACATCCCGTCAACGAAGCTCTTTTCTATGGAATTGCTCTAGTGCTTCACTTATATCCTATGAGCAAATTGTTGAATGAATTGAATATCATGAAGTTGAAATTTTATGTTCGTATCATGCATAGTGGTAGTTTCACATTGGGTTAAAGTGAAATATTTTGAGGCTTGACAATCACAATATTGGTCATACAAGCAATTCACGAATGATTAGTAGAAGGAAGAGAACTTTCACATGCAAATACACTATCTTGGAAATCTTTTGTGATTGTGAGCCCGCATCAAAATATTATATGCCAAAATTGTTGACGTTGGACAATGAAGACAATGTAATAATTTATGTTTGTTCATATTCACATAGAAATTATATTGTCATAGATCCTTCAACATGTGGTGCTTGCCCCCCATCTTCGCTAGCCAAAAATTCTGCACCAAGTAGAGATACTACTTGTGCATCCAAAAAACCTTAAACCCAAATCTTATTTTCAAGAGTCCAGCATACCTACCTAAGGATTGAGCAAGATCCTTCAAGTATGTTGTCATCGGTGCAATAAGGAAACAAAAATTGCTTGTAAAAGTGTTAGATCATTTAGTGTAAGAGAAAATTGAGCGTTGTACGAACTTGTGATGGCAAAGAATAAAAAGCGACGAACTGCATAATAAAGGTTGCTATCATAAGGGGCAATATAACGTGACATTCTTTTACACTAAGGGGTTGAGCATACAAACAAATAAGCGCATGGCAACCTCTGCTTCCCTCTGCGAAGGGCCTATCTTTTACTTTTATGTATTTACTTTCATGCAAGAGTCAAAGTTTTTCTCTCTATTCCTTTTTATTTTTCTCTTTTGGCAAGCATCATGTGGTGGGGAAAGATCTAGGCACATATATCCAGTTGGATATGGGTAGCATGAGTTATTATTGTTGACATCACCCTTGAGGTGAATACGTTGGGAGGCAGAACAATAAGCCCATATCTTTCTATGTGTCTGGTTGAAATGTTTTGCTCATGTGTATGCGGTGAGTGTTAGCAATCATAGAAGACTATAAGATGGTTGAGTATGTGGAGCTCTTACTTAAACTCTGTTGAATAAGTTGAAATTCAATTGCTTGGTGACTGAGAACATAGGTTGTTGAGTTTCAAAAGAATTCATTGTTTGAACCTTTACATGTGAATTGGTTGCTACTTTAACATGAGAAGTTTTATAAGAAAGAATTGTTGTTATGATGCTAGGAAAAGTGACTGAAATTATCATTGATCAAACTTATGCACTTTGCTAGCATTCACACTTCATAAATTATTTCTTTTGTCATTTACCTACTCGAGGACGGGTAGGAATTAAGCTTGGGATGCTGATACATCTCGAAAGTATCTATAATTTATGAAGTATTCATGCTAACATATTATCATTCCTGGATGTTTTACAATCATTTTATAGCAACTTTATATCATTTTTTGGGACTAACCTATTGACCCAGTACCCATTGCCAGTTGATGTTTTTTGCTTGTTTTTTACATCGCATGAAATCAATATCAAACGGAGTCCAAACACCGCGAAACTTTTTGGAGAATTTTTATGGACCAGAACACCCAGGATGGGTTGGAGCAGCAATTGGGGGGTGCCCCGAGGGGGCACAACCCCCCAGGATGCGCCTGGGCCCCCAGGCGTGCCCAGGTGGGTTGTGCCCACCGCGGTGGCCTCCCGCACCCCCTCTTCGCCCTATAAATTTAAAAATATTCCAAAACCCTTCAGGGTAGCCCTAGATGAGAAGTTCCACCACCGCAAGCCTCTGTAGCGACCGAAAACCAATCTAGACCCCGTTCCGGCACTCCGCCAGAGGGGGAGATCATCACCGGTGGCCATCTTCATCTCCTGGCGGCCGCCACGATGAGGGGGGAGTAGTCCACCCTCAGGACTGAGGGTTTGTACTATTAGCTATGTGGTTAATCTCTCTCTCTCATGTTCTTGAGTGAAAGGATCGAGAAGAGGTGTCTAGAGGGGGGTGATTACACACTAAGCAAGAAAAGTTGCAGTTTTTAATTTCTTTAAGTTGAAGTGGAGTTTTGGCACAAGTTTAACAATTTCAACACATATCAAGCAAGCATGCAACGAGTATATGAGCAGCGGAAAGTAAAGCATGCAACTTGCAAGAATGTTAAGGGATGGGATTGGAGTGTGCAAACGCAATTTGGAGACACGGAGATTTTTGAGCCGTGGTTCTCATAGGTGGTGCTATCGTACATCCACGTTGATGGAGACTTCAACCCACGAAGGGTAACTGCCTTGTGAGTCCACGGAGGCTCCACCCACGAAGGGTCCACAAAGAAGCAACCTTGTCTATCCCACCATGGTCGTTGCCCACGAAGGACTTGCCTCACTAGGGTAGATCTTCACGAAGTAGGCGATCTCCTTGCCCTTACAAACTCCTTGGTTCAACTCCACAATCTTGTCGAAGGCTCCCAAGTGACACCTAGCCAATCTAGGAGACACCACTCTCCAAGAAGTAACAAATGGTGTGTTGATGATGAACTCCTTGCTCTTGTGCTTCAAATGATAGTCTCCCCAACACTCAACTCTCTCTCACAGGATTTGGATTTGGTGGAAAGAAGATTTGAGTGGAAAGCAACTTGGGGAAGGCTAGAGATCAAGATTCATATGGTAGGAATGGAATATCTTGACCTCAACACATGAGTAGGTAGTTCTCTCTCAGAAAATATATGTTGGAAGTGTAGGCACGTTCTGATGGCTCTCTCCCCGAATGAAGAGTGGGTGGAGGGTATAAATAGCCTCCACACAAAATCTAACCGTTACACACAACTTACCAATCTCGGTGGGACCGAATCGTTAAACTCGGTCGGACCGATTTAGCAAATAATGTGACCGTTAGGATTTTCGGTGGGACCGACATGCAACTCGGTAGGACCGATATGGTTAGGGTTAGGTCATAACGTGATCTCGGTGAGACCAATTACACAAACTCGGTGAGACCGATTTTGGTAACAAGCTAACCAGAAAGTTGGTCAGGCAAACTTGGTGGGACCGATTCACTCATCTTGGTAAGACCGAAACGTTACGAAGAGGAAACAAAGTGTTTGCATTGTAGTCTCGGTAGGACCGATTACACAAACTCGGTGGGACCGATTTTGGTAATGGACATACACTGAGAGATTTCAATCTCATCTCGGTGAGACCGAGATCCCTATCGGTGAGACCGATTTGCCTAGGGTTTGTGGCAGTGGCTATGACATCTGAACTCGGTGGCGCCGGATAGAAAGAATCGGTGGGGCCGAGTTTGACTTTTGGTTTGGGTCATATGTGGATGTGAGAAGGTAGTTAAGGGCTTTGGAGCATATCACTAAGCACTTTGAGCAAGCAAGCCATTAAGCAACACCTCATCCCCTCTTGATAGTATTGGCTTTTCCTATAGACGCAATGTGATCTTGGATCACTAAAATAGAAACAGTAGAGTCTTGTGCTTGGAGCTTGAGCCAATCCTTTGTCCTTAGCATCTTGAAGGGGTTCCACATCCTCTAGTCCATGCCACTCCATTGTTGAACTTATCTGAAACATACTAGGTAAAAGTGTTAGTCCAACGAGAAATATGTTGACATTAATTACCAAAACCACCCAGGGAGCACTTGTGCTTTCAATCTCCCCCTTTTTGGTAATTGATGACAACGTACATCAAAGCTTTAGATAAAGATATAGAGAATAACAAGTAAAGCTCTGGAAAGACATGTAACATGCATAGGCTCCCCCTACATGTATGCAATCATGTAAATATAGAATATAGAAGCATGTAAATGCATAAGCATGACAGAGTAAGCAATGTGTTACATGTATCTTGGCTATATGCATCAGAGCAAATGATGTAAATATGGGAAATGTACCTTCATGCTCATGAGTCCTTCTTGCAAACAGTATGTACATCAGCAAGAATTCCTCATACACATGACTGTGATGCATAGACTTACCTTGTGGTCTTGAGTTGGCTTAGGATGGAATGAACCTGTGTAAACAAGGTTAGATAACACAGATACACCTACTAGCCAGAACAAAGAAAAGAAACCACAAGAGAACCAAGACTGGGATGACATGTAGAGTGAGTACTAAGTACCACATTGGATATAGACATGTCCCCAAAGGTAAAGATGTGCAATGAATTCAAGGATTTCCTTCCCTTAGATGTCTTGCTCCCCCTGAATCTAGCATGGGATACTAGGAGAAGATAGGGAACAGAAAATCAGAGCTCAAAGAAAATAAACAGAGCTAATGCAAACAAACAAATATGAACATGTCTTTCCCCTCTTAAAGACATGTGACTTCTCTCCTCTTGAACACCAAGCATCTGGGGTCCTCTCTTCCCTTGAGTATTCTCTCGCCCTATAGATATGATTAAGCTTTGATGTGATCTCTCTCTCCCCCTTTGACATCAATTCCCAAGAAGGGTCTTCTAGATTTTTGTCACAAATGGGTTTGGTCCTTGAGTCACAGAACAAAGCAGCAAGTTTAATGTGATGCTGGTAGAGGACAAGAATCATTGAGTGGAGCTGGATCAAAAAGAATGCAGGAACACATGGCAAGTTGTTTTTCCTCTAGTGAAATCGGTGGCACCGAGTTGTGTGCATCGGTTGCACCGAAAGGAATCGGTTAGACCGAAAACAGCAGACCCGTGTGACCGAGTTCATCACAGAGAAAACACTTGTCACCTCAGCTCACTAGACAAGTAAGATCTCACAAGGATTTGCAAGGAATTAACTGAAAGATTTGCAATGAATTGGATGCAGGGAATGCAGAACAAATAGAAACAGAAAATAAATCTAGATGAAGTGGAAAGGGGAAACAAATATGCATGAGACAAATGCAAGAGAACTTCATCTAGAATTGGCTGACGACAAAAGTCACCTATGTTAGAGTATATTGACTTAGGACTCAAGTGAGATCACTTGATCATAGGTCATACTCATCGTTTAAGATCAAAATGGGGTTACCATTTTTCGTTTAAGCATCTTGAAGTATTCACATCTTGTCGAGTTGCTTTGACTCATGTCTTGGAGTAAAGCTTCTCTAAGATGGAATAACATACCTTGGGTGGTGGTGTTGATCGTGATCATGCAGTCGAACTTATGTGGGTTGCTCAAGGTTGATGTAGCTCATCAAGAGTTGGGAGCACCACTTTGGAATTTGAGTTCGTCTACCTACATGGGTTAGTTTTTGCAAGGAAGAGCACTTGTGTATCCAAAATGACAATCATGAAACTCAACATAGAATTTGTCAAAGGATATCTTTGAATGGTTGCGTGCTTCCTTGTCTTCAACCACCATTGTGTAGAGACTTGGTGATGTAGAGATCGCTCAAGATGTGAGTGAGTTGCAATCTCATAGATTTAGATCCATCCAAGTACCTACACGGGTTAGATAACCTGCAAGGTGCAAATATATCCAAGACATAAGGTTATCATCATAAGAGAAATATCAAGGATTAGTCATAGGCTCACGTCTTGCATGTATCCAAATGGAGTTCCTACTCCAAGTTTGAAGCATCAATGATGTTCAATTCACCTCTCAACTTGCAAAACACTTTCTCATCAAGTGGTTTAGTGAATATATCCGCTAATTGCTTATCGGTGCGAACATGCTTAAGATTAATGTCCCCTTTAGCAACATGATCTCGAATGAAATGATGACGAACTTCAATATGCTTAGTTCGAGAGTGTTGCACGGGATTGTGAGCAATCCTGATAGCACTTTCATTGTCACAAAGCAATGGAACATGTTTCACATATATCCCATAATCTTTAAGAGTTTGGGTCATCCAAAGTAATTGAGCACAACATGAACCAGCGGCAATGTATTCCGCTTCGGCGGTGGATAAGGATACCAAGTTTTGTTTCTTGGAAGACCAAGACACAAGAGATCTACCAAGAAATTGACAAGTACCCGAAGTGGACTTTCTATCAACCTTGTCACCCGCATGGTCCAAGTCGGAGTAGCCAACAAGATTGAAAAAGGCCCTCTTTGGATACCAAATGCCAAAATTTGGTGTATGGATTAAGTATCTCACTATCCTTTTCACGACCTTAAGATGACATTCTTTAGGAGCGGCTTGATATCGTGCACACATGCACACACTTAGCATAATATCGGGACGTGAAGCACATAGATATAACAATGAACCAATCATAGAGCGATAAACCTTTTGATGAACCGGTTCACCATCTTTGGTTAAATTAAGATGTCCACTAGTAGGCATGGGTGTAGTCATACCTTTGCATTCTTGCATATTGAACTTCTTGAATAAGTCCTTGGTGTACTTTGTTTGAGAGACAAAGTTATCTTCCTTAGTTTTCTTTATTTGCAAACCAAGAAAGAATTTGAGTTCATTCATCATCGACATCTCAAACTTCTCCGACATTAGCTTTCCAAACTTTTCACTAAAGTGAGGGTTAGTTGAACCAAATATAATATCATCAACATAGATTTGGCATACAAATAGTTCTCCATTAACCCTTTTTGTAAAAAGAGTAGAATCAATTTTTCCAATTTCAAAGCCTTTTTCAATAAGGAACTTGGTCAAGCATTTATACCATGCTCTAGGAGCTTGTTTAAGACCATAAAGAGCTTTGTGAAGTTTGTAAACATGATTAGGTTTCTTAGGATTTACAAATCCAGGAGGTTGCTTAACATAAACTTCCTCCTCTATTTCACCATTTAGAAAAGCACTTTTAATGTCCATTTGGTACAAGGTGATATCATGGTGATTAGCATAGGCAAGTAAGATGCGAATGGACTCAAGTCTAGCAATGAGGGCATATGTCTCACCATAGTCCATACCTTTGACTTGAGTGTATAGCCTTGGGCGACGAGACGTGCTTTATTGCGAACTAATTGTCCATCTTCATCTTGCTTGTTGCGAAACACCCATTTGGTACAGATGATGTTGTGGTTGTTGTCGGGCTTCTCAACCAATGTCCAAACTTGATTTCCCTCAAAGTTGTGTAGCTCTTCATGCATGGCGTTTATCCAATCCGGATCTTCCAATGCTTCTTCAACCTTCATAGGTTCGATGCTAGAGATGAATGAATAATGTTCACAAAAGTTAGCTAAACGAGTTTTAGAGCGAGTGATTCTCCTGGTTTGGATATCATTGTAGATTTGCTCGATGAGATGGTCTTTACCAATTCTTGCTCGAACTCGTGAAAGCTTTTGCTTGGATCTAGGTGGAACATCTTCTTCATCTTGTTTTTCTTCTTGGCCTTCTTCATTGTTGACGTTGTCGTTCTCTTGTCATGGTGGAGAAGGAGGTTGTTGACGTTCATCTTGGTGCACTTCCTCGTTTTCTTCATCTTGGTGTGTCCCACTTGTGGATGCTGCCGTATCAACTCTTGGATCACCTTGTCGTGAGGTAGAAGCTTCCACTTGGACGGACGAGGTACTCTCCTTCACCTCCGTTGGACGAATCTTGCCAATAGACAAGTCTTGGATTGCTTCCGAAGGGTCTTTGTCTCCTACACCAATTGGCAATTGCTCTACTTGCGAGCCGTTAGATTTATCAAATTCACATCTACCGTCTCTTCAACTTTTCGGGTGAAATTGTTGTAGACACGGTAAGTGTGAGAGTTTGAGCCATAACCAAGTAGGAAACCTTCATGAGACTTAGGAGCAAATTGAGAACGATGATGCTTATCAAGAATGTAGCACTTTGAGCTGAATACTCGAAATTATCCAACTTGGGGTTTGTTACCGGTGAGGAGCACGTATGTCGTCTTGCCGAGTAGCTTGTGAACATACAAGAGATTTGTTGCGTGACAAGCTGTCTCAACCGCTTCCGCCCAAAAGTGCTTCGGCATCTTGTACTCATCAAGCATCGTTCTCGCCATTTCGATGAGCGTCCGGTTCTTCCTCTCAACAACTCCATTTTGTTGAGGTGTGTACGTAGACGAGAACTCATGTGAAATCCCTTCTTCATTAAGAAAGGTGTCCACATTTGCGTTCTTGAACTCCGTTCCATTATCGCTACGAACATTCTTGATCTTCACATCAAATTGATTTTGGGCCTTCCTAGCGAAGTTTTTGAAGATCTTTTGGACCTGCGATTTGTCATCAAGAAAGAACACCCACGTAAATCTTGGAAAATCATCGACTATGACTAGACCAAATGAGTTACCACCGAGACTCTTGTAGGCATTGGGACCAAAGAGATCCATGTGAAGTAGCTCGAGCAGTCTTCTCGTGGTCATGATGTTCTTCACAGGATGACTCCCTCCAACTTGTTTTCCTGCTTGACAAGCACTACAAAGTCTATCCTTGTCAAATATAACATCGTTAACGCCAAGGATATGATTTCCTTTAATGAGCTTGTCAAGGTTTCGCATACCAACATGACCTAACGTCTATGCCATAACCAACCTTTAGAGGATTTAGCAATGAAGCAAGTTCTAGGTTGAGCCTTTTTAGTGAAATCAACAATGTATAGATCACCTCTACGTATACCGGTAAGGACCATTTTATGATTATCTCTACGAATCACTTGGCAATCTACTTCAGTGAATAGGACATTGAAACCGAAATCAGCAAGTCTAGATACTGAAAGTAAATTGTAGCCAAGAGATTCAACGAGCATGACATTTTGTATGGAGCTATCATGTGATATGGCCACATTACCGAGCCCAACCACCTTACCCTTTGAGTTGTCACCGAATGTGACATACTTTGAGGACCGTCGTTTTCAGCAAGCTCACGAAACATATCTTTATCTCCGGTCATGTGATCGGTACATCCACTATCAAGAACCCATTCCTTTCCTCCTGCCATATATCCCCGAAGATTTGCCATAAGACCAAAGTGTCTCATTGCATCATCAAGATCAAGGTCACTATCATCATCCTCATCATAGTATCCATGTTCAACATCGTCTTGTATTTGATCAATTCCTAGAGAGGGTAATTCATTAGATAAATGATCATCAGAATGGTCACCTTTATGAATTCTAATCGCTTCAAATATTATATTGCTAATAATTACAACATCTCCTTTGGCACGCATGAGATTGGTAAGCTCAAATAGACAATCACCAAAACTAGGATCACTAGAATTCATCTTACTCAAGGCAATAGACTTATGGAGAATTTCATCTAAGCTTTGCAAGGAATAGTTTGGAAATCTTTCCTCAAGAAATCTCCATATAGTATAGGCACAATCAAGAGTAGGCAAACATCCAATCAAGTTTCTAGGCAAGCCTCTAGTGATAAGATTAACAGTTCTAAGATTGAGAATCATGTCAATTGACTCATCAAGGGTAGGATGCATAGGATCAACATGAGGTGCACAAGGGCTAGCAATGTACTTGTTCAAATGATATTCATTGAAAATCACAAGCATCTCATTTTTTCACTCATGAAAGTATTCTCCATCAAGAATAGGCACTCTATTTCTAAGACTCCCCAAAGTAGACTCATCCATCTTCCTCCAATGGTGTTTAAACCAAAGCAATGGAGACCAAGGCTCTGATACCAATTGAAAGGATCGAGAAGAGGTGTCTAGAGGGGGTGATTAGACACTAAGCAAGAAAAGTTGCAGTTTTTAATTTCTTTAAGTTGAAGTGGAGTTTTGGCACAAGTTTAACAATTTCAATACATATCAAGCAAGCATGCAACGAGTATATGAGCAGCGGAAAGTAAAGCATGCAACTTGGAAGAATGTAAAGGGATGGGATTGGAATGTGTAAACGCAATTTGGAGACACGGAGATTTTTGAGCCGTGGTTCCGACAGGTGGTGCTATCGTACATCCACGTTGATGGAGACTTCAACCCACGAAGGGTAACGGCTGCGCGAGTCCACGGAGGGCTCCACCCATGAAGGGTCCACGAAGAAGCAACCTTGTCTATCCCACCATGGTCGTCGCCCACGAAGGACTTGCCTCACTAGGGTAGATCTTCACGAAGTAGGCGATCTCCTTGCCCTTACAAACTCCTTGGTTCAAATCCACAATCTTGTCGGAGGCTCCCAAGTGACACCTAGCCAATCTAGGAGACACCACTCTCCAAGAAGTAACAAATGGTGTGTTGATGATGAACTCCTTGCTCTTGTGCTTCAAATGATAGTCTCCCCAACACTCAACTCTCTCTCACAGAATTTGGATTTGGTGGAAAGAAGATTTGAGTGGAAAGCAACTTGGGGAAGGCTAGAGATCAAGATTCATATGGTAGGAATGGAATATCTTGACCTCAACACATGAGTAGGTAGTTCTCTCTCAGAAAATATATGTTGGAAAAAGTGTAGGCACGTTCTGATGGCTCTCTCCATGAATGAAGAGTGGGTGGAGGGGTATAAATAGCCTCCACACAAAATCTAACCGTTACACACAACTTACCAATCTCGGTGGGACCGAATCGTTAAACTCGGTCGGACCGATTTAGCAAATAATGTGACCGTTAGGATTTTCGGTGGGACCGACATGCAACTCGGTAGGACCGATATGGTTAGGGTTAGGGAATAACGTAATCTCGGTGAGACCGATTACACAAACTCGGTGAGACCGATTTTGGTAATAAGCTACCCAGAGAGTTGGTCAGGCAAACTCGGTGGGACCGATTTGCTTATCTCGGTAAGACCGAAACGTTACGAAACGGAAACAGATAGTTTGCATTGTAGTCTCGGTAGGACCGATTACACAAACTCGGTGGGACCGATTTTGGTAATGGACATACACACAGAGATTACAATCCCATCTCGGTGAGACCGAGATCCCTATCGGTGAGACCGATTTGCCTAGGGTTTGTGGCAGTGGCTATGACATCTGAACTCGGTGGCGCCGGATAGAAAGAATCGGTGGGGTCGAGTTTGACTTTTGGTTTGGGTCATATGTGGATGTGAGAAGGTAGTTAAGGGCTTTGGAGCATATCACTAAGCACTTTGAGCAAGCAAGCCATTAAGCAACACCTCATCCACTCTTGATAGTATTGGCTTTTCCTATAGACTCAATGTGATCTTGGATCACTAAAATAGAAACAGTAGAGTCTTGTGCTTGGAGCTTGAGCCAATCCATTGTCCTTAGCATCTTGAAGGGGTTCCACATCCTCTAGTCCATGCGAATCCATTGTTGAACTTATCTGGAACATACTAGGTAAAAGTGTTAGTCCAACGAGAAATATGTTGACATTAATTACCAAAACCACCCAGGGAGCGCTTGTGCTTTCATTGAGATGTCACGATCTTGACGTATCGCGGGCTTTGTTAATATAGTCAGATCATATGGTGTTTTCCCCTCTCTATCTTGTTGTGATGAATTGAGTTTTCCCTTTGAGATTTCGTTGTTATCGGATTGAATACTTTTATGTATTTTAGAACACTTGATATATGTCTTGCAATTGAATACTCGTGGTGACAATGGGGTATCGTATTGATTCACTTGATATATGTTTTGGCACTCAACTCGCTGATTCCCAAGGTGACATTGGGGTAATCTTGATGCACGTTCTTGTCTTTGTTTCTCCAGTAGAAATCTTGGGGGACTCTTGAAGTTCCTTGTTTTGGACTGAATATTATATATATGAATTTGCTTTGGTGTTATTTTAGTACGAACTCTAGGATAGGTCGAACGGAAAGAATAGCTTTGTGTTATTTTAGTACGAACTCTTTAATAGATCGAACGGAAAGAATAGCTTTGAGGTAGTTCCGTACCCTACAATCAATTTATTCTTATGTTCTCCGCTAGATAAGAACTTTGGAGTGATTCTTCGTTGCATGTTGAGGGATAGTTATATGATCCAATTATATTAGCATTGTTGAGAGATTGCACTAGCGAAAGTACGGACCCTAGGCCTTGTTTTTAAGCATTGCAATACCATTTTTGTGCCCGTTTACTATTTGCTACCTTGCTGTTTTTATTTATTCAGATTATAAAAATATATTTCTACCATCAATATTACACTATTATCACCATCTCTTCGCCGAACTAGTGCACCTATACAAGTTGCCGTTGTATTGGGTGTGTTGGGGACACAAGAGATTTATTGTATTTGGTTGCAGGGTTGTTCGAGAGAGACCATCTTCATCCTACACCTCCCATGGATTGATAAACCTTAGGTCATCCACTTGTGGGAAAATTGCTACTGTCCTACAAATCTCTGCGCTTGGAGGCCCAACACGAGTCTACAAGAATAAAGTTGCGTAGTAGACATCAATGATGATCATGAAACTTCGGATCAAGTTACTACTGGACCTCGTAGGTCGAACAGAGCATGTTCCACACTAGAGTGGTACAGTAATGCTGTCCTGGAAGTCATGTTATTAGACCATGGCGAACCTACGAACTATGAAGAAGCTATGATGAGCCCAGATTCTGACAGATGGCTTGAGGCCATGAAATCTGAGATAGGATCCATGTATGAGAACAAAGTGTGGACTTTCGTGGACTTGCTCGATGATCGGCAAGCCATTGAGAATAAATGGATCTTCAAGAGGAAGACAAACGTTGATGGTAGTGTTACTATCTACATAGCTCGACTTGTTGCAAAAGGTTTTCGACAAGTTCAAGGTGTTGACTACGATGATATTTTCTCACTCGTAGCGATGCTTAAGTCTGTCTGAAACATGTTAGCAATTGCCGCATTTTATGAAATCTGGCAAATGGATATCAAAATTGCATTCCTTAATGGATTTATTAAAGAAGAGTTGTATATAATGCAACCAGAAGGTTTTGTCAATCCTAAAAAGGTGCTAACAAAATGTGCAAGCTCCAAATGATCCATCTATGGACTGGTGCAAGCATCTCGAAGTTGGAATATATGCTTTGATGAGTTGATCAGAGCATATAGTTTTATACAGACTTGCGGTGAAGCATGTATTTACAAGAAAGTAAGTGGGAGCACTATAGCCTTTCTGATAAGTATATGTGAATGACATATTGTTGATCAGAAATGATGTAGAATTTTCTGGAAAGCATAAAGGAGTGTTTGAAAGGAGTTTTTCAAAGAAAGATCTCGGTGAAGCTGCTTACATATTGGGCATCAAGATCTATAGAGATAGATCAAGATGCTTGATAAGACTATTGATGAGTACATACCTTGATAAGATTTTGAAGGAGTTCAAAATGGATCAGTCAAAGAAGGAGTTCTTGCCTGAGTTGTAAGGTATGAAGTTGAGTAAGACTCAAAACCCAACCACGACAGAAGATAGAGAGAGAATGAAAGTTATTCCTATGCCTCAGCCATAGGTTCTATAAAGTATGCCATGATGTATACTAGACCTATTGTGTACCTTGCCAAGATTTTGGCAAGGGGGTACAATAGTGATCCAGGAGATCACTGGACAGCGGTCAAAATTATCCTTAGGTACCTAAAGAGGAATAAGGAAATGTTTCTCACTTATGGAGGTGACAAAGAGTTCGTCGTAAAGGGTTGCATCGATGCAAGCTTTGACACTGATCCGGATGACCCGCAGTCTCAATCTGGATACATATTGAAAGTGGGAGCAATTAGCTAGAGTAGCTCCGTGCAGAGCATTGCAGACATAGAAATTTGCAAAATACATACGGATCTGAATGTGGCAGACCCGTTGACTAAACTTCTCACAAGCAAAACATGATCACACCTTAGTACTCTTTGGGTGTTAATCACATGGCGGTGTGCTACGTCTTGAGCTTGTGTTGGTTTCCCCCAAAGAGGAGAGGATGATGCAGCACAGTAGCGTAAGTATTTCCCTCAGTTTTTGAGAACCAAGGTATCAATCCAGTAGGAGGCCACGCGCAAGTCCCTCGTACCTGCACAAAACGATAGCTACTCGCAACCAACGCGATTAGGGGTTGTCAATCCCTTCAGGGTCACTTACAGAGTGAGATCTGATAGAGATAATATTTTTGGTATTTTTGGTATAAAGATGCAAAGTAAAAGTAAAAGCAAAGCAAGTAAATAAAGTGATAGAGATTGATATGATGAGAATAGACCCGGGGGCCATAGGTTTCACTAGTGGCTTCTCTCAAGAGCATAAGTATTCTACGGTGGGTGAACAAATTACTGTTGAGCAATTGACAAAATTGAGCATAGTTATGAGGTTATCTAGGTATGATCATGTATATAGGCATCACGTCCGAGACAAGTAGATCGAAGCGATTCTGCATCTACTACTATTACTCCACTCATCGACCGCTATCCAGCATGCATCTAGAGTATTAAGTTAAAAACAGAGTAACGCCTTAACCAAGATGACATGATGTAGAGGAATAAATTCATGCAATATGATAAATACCCCATCTTGTTATCCTCGATGGCAACAATACAATACGTGCCTTGCAACTCTTTTTGTCACTGGGTATGGACACTGCAAGATTGAACCCAAAGCTAAGCACTTCTCCCATTGCAAGAACTACCAATCTAGTTGGCCAAACCAAACGGATAATTCGAAGAGACTTGCAAAGATAACTTAATCATACATAAAAGAATTCAGAGAAGATTCAAATATTATTCATAGATAAGCTGCATCATAAACCCACAATTCATCGGTCTCAACAAACACACCGCAAAAAGAAGATTACATCGAATAGATCTCCACGAGAGAGGGGAGAACATTGTATTGAGATCCAAAAAGAGAGAAGAAGCCATCTAGCTACTAGCTATGGACCCGAAGGTCTGAAGTAAACTACTCACACTTCATCGGAGGGGCTATGGTGTTGATGTAGAAGCCCTCCGTGGTGGATGCCCCTCCGGCGGAGCTCCGGAACAGGCCCCAAGATGGGATCTCGTGGATACAGGAAGTTCCGGCGGTGGAATTAGGTTTTTGGCTCCCCCCTGATCGTTAGGGGATACGTAGGTATATATAGGAGGAATGAGTACGTCGGTGGAGCGTCAGGGGGCCCACGAGGCAGGGGGCGCGCCCAGGGGGCGCGCCCTCCACCCTCGTGACCGCCTCTGGCACTTCTTGGAGTAGGGTCCAAGTTTCCTGGATCACGTTCGGTGAGAAAATCATGTTCCCGAAGGTTTCATTCCGTTTGATAATCCGTTTCTTCGAAACACTAAAATAGGCAAAAAAACAGCAATTCTGGGCTGGGCCTCCGGTTAATAGGTTAGTACCAAAAGTAATATAAAAGTGGAAAATAAAGCCCATTATAGTCCAAAACAGTAGATAAAGTAGCATGGAGCAATCAAAGATTATAGATACGTTGGATACATATCACGGTGTCCCCAAGCTTAATTCCTGCTCGTCCTCGAGTAGGTAAATGATAAAAACAGAATTTTTGATGCGGAGTGATACTTTGGCATAATTTCAATATAAATCTTCTTACTTGTGATATGAATATTCAGATCCGAAAGATTTAAGACAAAAGTTCATATTGACATAATAATAATACTACTTCAAGCATACTAATCAAAGCAATCATGTCTTTTCAAAATAACATGGCAAAAGAAAGTTCATCCCTACAAAATCATATAGTTAGGCTATGCTTCATTTTCGTCACACAAAGATGTTCCCAACTTCTATACCCCCGATGACAAGCCAAGCGATTGTTTCATACTCAAATAATCTCAAACTTTTTCAACCTTCACGCAATACATGAGTGCGAGCCATGGATATAGCACTATGGGTGGAATAGAATATGATGATGGGGATTGTGTGGACAAGACAAAAAAGGAGAAAGTCTCATATCGACGAGGATAATCAACGGGCTATGGAGATGCCCATCAATTGATGTCAATATGAGGAGTAGGGATTGCCATGCAACGGATGCACTAGAGCTATAAGTATATGAAAGCTCTACAAAAGGAACTAAGTGGGTGTGCATCCAACTTGCTTGTTCACGAAGACCTAGGGCATTTTGAGGAAGCCCATCATTGGAATATACAAGCCAAGTTCTATAATGAAAAATTCCCACTAGTATATGAAAGTGACAAAATGAGAGACTCTCTAAATGAAAAACATGGTGCTACTTTGAAGCACAATATATGAGACTCACTACATGAAGAACAAGGTGCTACTTTGAAGCACAAGTGTGGTAAAAGGATAGTAGCATTGTCCCTTCTCTCTTTTTCTCTCATTTTTTGGGCCTTTTTTTTGGCCTTGCTTTTTTTTCGTCAGGAGTCTCATCCCGACTTATGGGGGAATCATAGTCTCCATCATCCTTTCCTCACTTGGGACAATGCTCTAATAATGATGATCATCACACTTTTATTTCTCTTACAACTCAACAATTACAACTCGAACTTAGAACAAAATATGACTCTATATGAATGCCTCCGTGATGTCTTTGGGATGGTGCAATGAATCAAGAGTGACATGTATGAAAAATAATGCATGGTGCCTTTGCCACAAATACAATGTCAACTACATGATCATGCAATGGCAATATGACAAAAGTAATTTATGTCATAATATTGATGATGGAAGTTGCGTGGCAATATATCTCGGAATGGCTATGGAAATGCCATGATAGGTAGGTATGGTGGCTGTTTTGAGGAAGATATAAGGAGGTTTATGTGTGAAAGAGCGTACCGTATCACGGGGTTTGGATGCACCCGTGAAGTTTGCACCAACTCTCAAGGTGAGAAAGGGCAATGCACGCAATCAAGAGGCTAGCAAATGCGGAAAGGTAAAAGTGCGTCTAATCCATGGACTCAACATTAGTCAAAAGAACTCATATACTTATTGCAAAAATTTAGAAGCCATCAAAAATCAAGTACTACGTGCAATGCTCCTAGGGGGATAGATTGGTAGGAAAAGACCATCGGTCGTCCCCGACCGCCACTCATAAGGATGCACAAGCCAGGTACACTTCATGTTTCAAATTTGTTACACAACCTTAACCATACGTGCATGCTAAGGGACTTGCAAACTTCAACACAAGTATTTCTCAAATTCACAATTATCAACTAGCACGACTTTGATATTATTACCTCCATATCTCAAAACAATTATCAAGCATTAAATTTATCTTAGTATTCAATTCACTCAAAAGAAAGTTTCACATATCTTGAATACCAAGTATATTAACATTAAGCAAATTACCATGCTATTAACGACTCTCAAAATAATATAAGTGAAGCATGAGAGATAAAGTTTCTTCAAAATAAATCCACCACCATGCTCTGAAAGATCTAAGTGAAGCACTAGAGCAAAAATTATCACGCTCAAAAGATATAAGTGAAGCACTATGAGCAAAACTATCAAGCTCAAAAGATATAAGTGAAGCACATAGAGTATTCTAACAAATTCCAAACCATGTATGGCTCTCTCAAAAGGTGTGTACAGCAAGGATGATTGTGGTAAACTAACAAGCAAAGAAGCAAATAATACAAGACGCTCCAAGCAAAACACATAACATGTGGTGAATAAAAATATAGCTCCAAGTAAATTACCGATGGAAGTGGACGAAAGAGGGGATGCCTTCCGGGGCATCCCCAAGCTTTGACTTTTTGTGTCCTTGGATTATCTTTGGGGTTCCATGGACATCCCCAAGCTTAGGCTCTTGCCACTCCTTGTTCCATAATCCATCAAAAGAATTCACCCAAAACTTGAAAACTTCACAACACAAAACTCAATAGAAATCTCGTGAGCTCCGTTAGAGAAGGAAAACAAAAGACTACTTTAAGATACTGTAATGAACTCATTATTTATTTGTATTGGTGTTAAACCTACTGTATTCCAACTTCTCTATGGTTTATAAACTATTTTACTAGCCATAGATTCATCAAAATAAGCAAACAACACACGCAAAACAGAATCTGTCAAAAACAGAACAGTCTGTAGTAATCTGTAACTAACGCAAACTTCTCGAACTCAAAAAATTCTACCAAACTTAGACGATCTGGACAATTTGTTTATTGATCAGCAGTAATTGGAATCAATATTTTATCACGTTCTGGTGATTTTTAAAAATTCGGTCACTAAGCGCAAAGATTCTGGAAATTACAGCAAGATCAAATAACTATCACCCAAGAAGATCTAATAGGTTTAACTTGGCACAAACACTAATTAAAAGGTAAAACCACATCTAAACAGAGGCTAGATGTATTATTTATTCCTAAACAGAAAAAAAACTAAAAACTAAAAATAAATTGGGTTGCCTCCCAACAAGCGCTATCGTTTAACGCCCCTAGCTAGGCATAAAAGCAAGGATAGATCTAGGTGGTGCCATCTTTGGTAGGCAATCCATAAGTGGCTCTCATGATAGATTCATATGGTAATTTTATTTTCTTTCTAGGAAAGTGTTCCATGCCCTTCTTTAAGGGAAATTGGAATCTAATATTTCCTTTCTTCATATCAATAATTGCACCAATCGTTCTAAGGAAAGATCTACCAAGAATAATAGGACATGAAGGATTGCAATCTATATCAAGAACGATAAAATCTACGGGCACATAATTCCTATTTGCAACAATAAGAACATCATTAATTCTTCCCATAGGCTTTTTAATAGTGGAATCCGCAAGATGCAAGTTTAGAGAGCAATCATCAAAATCACGAAAATCTAGCAAATCACACAAAGTTTTGGGAATAGTAGAGACACTAGCACCCAAATCAAACAAAGCATGAAACTCATAATATTTAATTTTAATTTTTATAGTAGGTTCCCACTCATCATGGAGTTTTCTAGGGATAGAAACTTTCAACTCAAGCTTTTCTTCATAAGATTGCATTAAGGCATCAACAATGTGTTCGGTAAAAGCCTTATTTTGACTATAAGCATGAGGAGAATTTAGCAGGGTTTGCAACAAGGAAATACAATCAATTAAAGGGAAATTTTCATAATTAAATTCCTTGAGGTCCAATATAGTGGGCTTAGCAATATCTCGATTTTTATTTCTTTCAATCCCACTTTTATCAATTTCATCTTCAAGATCTAAAAACTCAGAATTCTTAGAACGCCTTCTAGGTAAAGGAAGATCATATTCAGTTTAATCAAGATTCATATTGCAAATCAAAGATTTAATAGGGGACACATCAATAAATTTTAGATCTTCATCTTGATTTTCATAGGAATTGGAAGAACACGCTTTAATAAAGGCATCTTTGGAAGCACGCATCCTAGCGGTTCTTTCTTTGCACTCATCAATGGAAATTATCATAGCTTTGAGAGACTCATTGATATCATGCTTAGGAGGAATAGATCTAAGCTCTAAAGAATCAACCTCAAGAGAAATTCTATCAACGTTCCTAGCCAAATCATCAACTTTAAGCAATTTCTCCTCAAGCAAAGCATTAAAATTCTTTTGTGAATTCACAAACTCTTTAACACTACTCTCAAATTCAGAGGGCATCTTATTAAAATTTCCATAAGAGTTGTTGTAGGAATTTCCATAATTATTAGAAGGATTACTAGGATAAGGCCTAGGATTAAAATTTCCTCTATACGCGTTGTTACCAAAATTATTCCTACCAACAAAATTCACATCCATAGATTTGTTATTATTCTCAATAGACAAAGGCATATCATTAGGATCAGAAGAAACACTCTTAGTAGCAATTAATTTCATAAGTTCATCCATCTTTCCACTCAAAACATTGATTTCTTCTATCGCATGCACTTTTTTATTAGTAGATCTTTCAGTATGCCATTGATAATAATTAACCATAATATTATCTAGAAGTTTAGTAGCATCTCCTAAAGTGATTTCCATAAAAGTGCCTCCCGTGGCCGAATCTAAAAGATTTCTAGAAGCAAAATTCAATCCGGCATAAAAGTTTTGTATAATCATCCACAAGTTCAAACCATGAGTAGGACAATTACGTATCATTAATTTCATTCTCTCCCAAGCTTGTGCAACATGTTCATGATCAAGTTGTTTAAAATTCATAATATCGTTCCTAAGAGTGATAATCTTAGCGGGAGGAAAATACTTAGAGATAAAAGCATCTTTGCACTTGTTCCAAGAATCAATACTATTTTTAGGCAAGGATGAAAACCATGCTTTAGCACGATCTCTAAGAGAAAAAGGAAATAGCTTCAATTTAACGACATCATTATCGACATCTTTTTCTTTTGCATATCACATAAATCAACGAAGGTATTCAGATGAGTAGCGGCATCTTCACTAGGAAGGCGAATTGATCCTTCATAATAAGATTCAACAAAGCAGTATTGATTTCACAAGATTCAGTATTGGCAAGAGGAGCAATCGGAGTGCTAAGGAAATCATTATTATTGGTATTGGTGAAGTCACACAATTTGGTAGCATCTTGAGCCATCGCGACGAACAAGCAATCCAACACACGAGCAAACAAAAGGCAAAGGGAAAATGAGGAGGAGATTGGGAAAGAGATGGAAAATAAACCGGCAAGGGTGAAGTGGGGGAGAGGAAAACGAGAGGCAAATGGCAAATAATGTAATGCGAGAGATAGGGATTGTGATGGGTACTTGGTATGTTGACTTTTGCGTAGACTCCCCGGCAACGGCGCCAGAAATCCTTCTTGCTACGTCTTG
Organism: Aegilops bicornis; assembly: GCA_021605145.1. Classification (NCBI taxonomy): domain Eukaryota; kingdom Viridiplantae; phylum Streptophyta; class Magnoliopsida; order Poales; family Poaceae; genus Aegilops; species Aegilops bicornis. The sequence goes on from CM038670.1 coordinate 822,031,233, forward strand.
AGCTTGCGTTTGTTTTCCCCGAAGAGGAGAGGATGATGCAGCACAGTAGCGTAAGTATTTCCCTCAGTTTTTGAGAACCAAGGTATCAATCCAGTAGGAGGCCACGCGCAAGTCCCTCAGACACTGCACAAAGCGATAGCTACTCGCAACCAACGCGATTAGGGGTTGTCAATCCCTTCGCGGTCACTTACGAGAGTGAGATCTGATAGAGATAATATTTTTGGTATTTTTGGTATAAAGATGCAAAGTAAAAAGTAAAAGCAAAGCAAGTAAATAAAGTGATAGAGATTGATATGATGAGAATAGACCCGGGGGCCATAGGTTTCACTAGTGGCTTCTCTCAAGAGCATAAGTATTCTATGGTGGGTGAACAAATTATTGTTGAGCAATTGACAAAATTGAGCATAGTTATGAGGTTATCTAGGTATGATCATGTATATAGGCATCACGTCCGAGACAAGTAGATCAAAACGATTCTGCATCTACTACTATTACTCCACTCATCGACCGCTCTCCAGCATGCATCTAGAGTATTAAGTTAAAAACAGAGTAACGCCTTAAGCGCAATGACATGATGTAGAGGAATAAATTCATGCAATATGATAAATACCCCATCTTGTTATCCTTGATGGCAACAATACAATACGTGCCTTCCAACCCTTTACATCCTTTGGGTAAGGACACATAAGATTGAACCCAAAGCTTAGCACTTCTCCCATTGCAAGAACTACCAATCTAGTTGGCCAAAACAAACGGATAATTCGAAGAGACTTGCAAAGATAACTCAATCATACAGAAAAGAATTCAGAGAAGATTCAAATATTATTCATAGATAAGCTGGATCATAAGCCCACAATTCATCGGTCTCAACAAACAAACCGCAAAAAGAAGATTACATCGAATAGATCTCCACGAGAGAGGGGGAGAACATTGTATTGAGATCCAAAAACAGAGAAGAAGCCATCTAGCTACTAGCTATGGACCCGGAAGTCTTAAGTAAACTACTCACACTTCATCGAAGGGGCTATGGTGTTGATGTAGAAACCCTCCGTGGTGGATGCCCAGTCCGATGGAGCTCCGGAACAGGCCTCAAGATGGGATCTCGTGGATACAGGAAGTTGCGGCGGTGGAATTAGGTTTTTTGCTCCCCCCTGATCGTTAGGGGATACGTAGGTATATATAGGAGGAAGGAGTACGTCGGTGGAGCGTCAGGGGGCCCACGAGGCAGGGGGCGCGCCCTCCACCCTCGTGACCGCCTTTGGCACTTCTTGGAGTAGGGTCCAAGTCTCCTGGATCACGTTCGGTGGGAAAATCATGTTCCCGAAGGTTTCATTCCGTTTGGACTCCGTTTGATATTCCGTTTCTTCGAAACACTGAAATAGGCAAAAAACAGCAATTCGGGGCTGGGCCTCCGGTTAATAGGTTAGTCCCAAAAGTAATATAAAAGTGGAAAATAAAGCCCATTATAGTCCAAAACAGTAGATAAAGTAGCATGGAGCAATCAAAAATTATAGATACGTTGGAGACGTATCACGGTGTGAACTAGATTATTGACTCTAGTAAACCCTTTGGGTGTTGGTCACATGGCGATGTGAACTATGGGTGTTAATCACATGATGATGTGAACTATTGGTGTTTAATCACATGGCGATGTGAACTAGATTATTGACTCTAGTGCAAGTGGGAGACTGAAGGAAATATGCCCTAGAGGCAATAATAAAGTTGTTATTTTATATTTCCTTATATCATGATAAATGTTTATTATTCATGCTAGAATTGTATTAACCAAAAACTTGATACATGTGTGGATACATAGACAAAACACCGTGCCCCTAGTAAGCCTCTACTAGACTAGCTCGTTAATCAAAGATGGTTAAGTTTCCTAACCATACACATGTGTTGTCATTTGATGAATGGCATCACATCATTTGGAGAATGATGTGATGGACAAGACCCGTTCATTATCTTAGCATATTGATCGTTCAGTTTTATTGGTATTGCTTTCTTCATGTCAAATACATCCTCCGACTATGAGATTATGAAACTCCTGGATACCGGAGGAATGCCTTGTGTGCTATCAAACATCACAACGTAACTGGGTGATTATAAAGATGCTCTACAGGTATCTCCTAAGGTGTTTGTTGGGTTGGCATATATCGAGATTAGGGTTTGTCACTCCGAGTATCGGAGAGGTATCTTTGGGCCCTCTCGGCAATGCACATCATAGGAAGCCTTGCAAGCAATGTAAATAATGAGTTAGTTGCGGGATTATGCATTACGGAACGAGTAAAGAGACTTGCCGGTACGAGATTGAACTAGGTATGAAGATACCAACGATTGAATCTCGGGCAAGTAACATACCGATGACAAAGGGAATAACGTATGTTGTCATTACGGTACGACCGATAAAGATCTTTGTAGAATATGTGGGAACCAACATGAGCGTCCGGGTTCCGCTGTTGGTTATTGACCGGAGAGGTGTCTCGGTCATGTCTACATAGTTCTCGAACCCGTAGGGTCTGCATGTTTAACATTCGATGGCGATTTTATACTATATGAGTTATGTGATTTGGTAATCGAATGTTGTTCGAAGTCCCGGATGAGATCAGGGACATGATGAGGAGTCTCGAAATGGTCGAGAGGTAAAGTTTCATAAATAGGACAATAGTATTCGGACACCAGAAGTGTTCCGAGGGTACTGGGTACGTACCGGGTCACCGGAAGGGGTTCCGGGCAATCCCCGGCAAACTATATGGAAACACATCAGCGAGCAGAGCTGCTGCGCCACCGATATGGGCTGCACCTGAGGGAAAGGAAAGGCGAGAAGAGAGAAGGAAGGGGAGGGATTCGGCCTCCCCCTTCCTTCCCTCCTCCCTCCTCTTTCCTTCCCCCTCCGGTGGATATGGTAAGGGGGGAGGCCGAATTGGGAGGCGCCCAAGTAGGATTCCTCCTACTTGGGGCGCCCCCTTGGCTGCCTCTCCTCCCCTCCAACCTATATATGTGTGGGGGGTGGGGGCACCGCTAGAACACACACCAAAAATTGTTAGCCGTGTGCGGCTCCCCCTCCACAGTTTACGTCTCCGATCATATTCATGTAGTGCTTAGGCGAAGCCCTGCGCCGATTACTTCACCATCACCGTCACCACACCGTCGTGCCGACGAAACTCTCCCTCAACACTTTGTTGGATCAAGAGTTCGAGGGACGTCATCGAGCTAAACGGGTGCAGAACTCGGAGGTGCCGTACGTTCGGTGCTTGATCGGTCGGAACGAGAAGAAGTTCGACTACATCAACCGCGTTGTCAAATACTTCCGCTTTCAGTCTACGAGGGTACGTGGACACACTCTCTCCCTCTCATTGGTATACATCTCCTAGATAGATCTTGTGCGAGCGTAGGAATTTTTTTGAAATTGCATGCTACATTTCCTAACATATAAGAGGTGTCTATGGAGGATGCATGCCTCCTTAATGAGACATAGCACATTATTTCAGGTATTAAATATAGCAACTAACAGTGCATTTGTAGTTAGCAGCATTGATACTATATTTTGTTTGTTTGTTGCAGTACATTGGTTCTGACATGTGTCTGAACTTTCATGAATGCAGGTTAAGGTGAAGAAAATTGCTCATACATGTCCCAGTGTGAACAGGAGAAAAATATTGAGGTCAACTAAGAGTAGATGGGTTACTGACACTGTGAAAACCTGGGTTTTAGAGGATTCAGAAGTGGGATCAACAGAATTGCAAAGAAAAATTGAAGAAGAAGTATGGCCTGGTAGTTCCATATATGAGAGTATACTGTGGGAAGCAAATGGCACTTGACAATATATATGGTAAGTGGGTTGACTCTTTCCAGTTATTGTATACCTTCAAGGCAGACGTGGAGAAAGCATCTCCTGGCAGTGTAGTTAGCATTGATAAACACACTGTATAGTACAAACTAAATGGGAAGAGTAGACAGAAAGAGTGCTTTAGAAGAGTATTTGTTTCTTTCAAAGCATGTTGGCAAGGTTTTTTGAATGGATGTAGGCCTTATCTTGCAGTAGATGCCACTGCATTAAATGGTAGATTTAGAGGGCAACTAGTTAGTGCATGTGTTGTGGATGCTTGCAACTAGATCTTCCCAGTTGCATATGGAGTTCTAGAGGGTGAAAATATAGAGAGTTGGACTTGGTTTTTCCAAAATTTAAGAGAGCTTATAGGACACCCACCAGGTCTTGTTATCCACACTGATGCATGCAAAGGCACGAGGCTGCGATGGAAGCTGTGTTCCTGTGTGGAGCACAGAGAATGCACGAGGCATTTGGCTGCAAATTTCACAAAAAAGTTTAGAGGAAAATTCTTTGATGAAAATTTATGGCCCTGCTCATTGACATACAACATAAAGAAACACAACTACCATCTTAGGCAATTGCACATAAGGCTGGTGTGAAGGAGTACTTAGAGGAGCATCACAACAAGCTATGGGCAAGGTCACTGTTTAATGAAGTGTGTAAAGTAGATTATGTTAATAACAATCTAGCTGAGTCCTTTAATTCAACGATTAAAAACATGGAAGGGTATACACATTGTGGACTTGCTAGACAAAATAAGGTAGTTTATAATGGAAAAGTTTGATCTCAGACAGCAGATTGCAGCTGCAACATTCATTGGCCACATCATAATCCCCAAAGTCATGAAAATGCTTCATGCAAAATCTAAGGACCTTGATATGGATATAGTGAAGAGAAGCACATATGAGGTAGAGATCACAATAGTTGACAATGAAAAGAGAGAGTGGAGATATCCAGTTAATTGGAAAGTAGGACTTGCAGTTGTAGAAAGTGGCAGTTAACTGGACAGCCTTGCATACATGCTTTGTATTTTATTAATTCAATGAGAGGCCCAGTAAGTGAGATTGATCAGTATGTACATGAGTACTTTTCTGTTGCTAGGTTCAATGCTACTTATACTTGAAAATTTGCACGCAATGGAGGGCAAACAACGATGGGATGTGGTGGATCCTGGGTTTAAATTGTCTGCTCCATTGCAAAACAGGGCCCCTAGTAGACCAAGGAAGACAAGAATTAGGGCAAAATCTAAGGGAAAAGGACTTGGAGGAAGGAGAAAGAAATGTGGCAGGTGTGGAAGGCTTGTCCATCGTGGCACTCACTGCAAGGAATCCATTGACCCAGCTTTTGGGGAAGAAGAGCAATGGGGGGCTGAAAATGCAACAAATGATCATTTAGATGCTGAAACTGATGCTAAAAATGCTACAAAGGTTGAAACTGATGCTGAAAATGCTACAGAGGTCGAAACTGATGCTGCAATTGTTATAGATGCGCCAACAATGTCATCTGTTGTAAGGTGCAATTGCTACAGATGTTCTCATTTCAATTTTTGCTTCATTTAATGTTCTCAATTCATTTTTGCTTCATTTAATGTTCTCGTTTCAATTGTAGCCCAAGAAAGAACTACAAAAGGGCAGCTGATAGAGGGATGTCACCAGCCAAGAAGAGGCTCAAGTGTGCACCAGATCCTACAGTAGGATCTGTAACTGAAAGCAACCAGCTAAGCAAAGAAGTGAGCAAAAATGTCACCACAAGGAGGAGTTCAAGGCTCTTAACTAACCCTGCTTGCAACACCAGGAGCAAGAAGATGAAAGATCTATGACTGGAATCATTTAGTGTTGTTTTTGTTGTTTAACAACTATTTGTGAACTTGTTAGCTGCTATCTTAAGTGTGTGATGCTGAAATTATGAACTTATGTAATGGTGAACTTGTGAGCTGCTATCTTGAATGTGCAATGTTGATTGTGCAATGATGAATTTATGCTATTTTTGGGAGCTGCTATCTTGTGAGCTGCTAGTTTCAAATATTATGTGAGATGCTATCTTGTGAGCTGCTATTTTGTCACAACCGATCATTTGGTCAAATATTTCAATCTATGCTATTTCAGTCATTGCTCAAAGCAAGATGCCAAGTAAGATTCTTGAGTCATTTCCAAATAGCAACATCACAACATTCCCAAATCACAACATTGTTCTTGGGATAATACATTCCCAAACTAAGCTCCATCACAGCATACACTACAAACAGAAATCCATTTAGTATGGATTATTAGACCACACAGAAACAAATGTGACCAAAATGCTAATAGCAAAAACTATGATAAATCCACATGCTTGCATAAGCTCATTCCTCTTCTCCATCTTCAGCTTCAGTTTCTTGTTCTTCTCGTTTGATACATCACCCTCCTCTCTAAATCATGAGCTTTTAGCCAGCTCTTCTCCAATCCTGCATGAAGCTCCTCAAATGCACGAGCAACATGTTCGGTCGGTGGTGGGTCAATCCAGGCAACCCAGTCACATTCATCAGGAAGCTACAAAATCAATGATCGAATTAGACAGAGGAGAAAGAGCAGAATCGAATCAAGCTTAAAAGCCAAACACTTACATCAAGAGGGCAGCCGAGAAACCTTCTGCCGGAGCTTGCTCCTCCCCAGGCGACGCAATGAGCAGGAATAAGCCCGTGGCCAGGGAACCGCCACGTCGACCAAACCTCAAGGCCAGAGAATGTCAGATCGGGGATGTAAAACTCCAATTCAAACTGAACTATCCCGACACCATCAACCTAACAACAAAAAAACCCAATTGATGAACCCTAATTCCGCAATATACCCATATCGCCCCCAAATCAACACTGAAACTTACATTGGCGGCCATCGGCGAGCTCGCAGAAGACATGCCCGCCGTGCCCGATGTACACATCACTCACCAAGTTGTGCCCGACCTACCCCTCTCTCTCTCCGACCGCGGAATCTCTCGATCCAGTGCGTGCTCAAAAATGCCCATGTCGTCGCGAGTATGAAGAAAGAGGGGAGAGAGAGTGAACCGGTTAGTTGGGCCCAGGTGTAAGGAAGGAGGGGCAAAAATGTCAAAGAAACAACACGTTAGCAGTCAAACAGCCTGACTGGACGGAAACGGGTCAGAGGGGCATTTCTATAAGGGCACATGACAGCAGAGGGGCATTTTTGAGCAGGCTTTCGAATTAGGGGTATATCTAATTACGTGGTTCGAGTTAGGGACATAAATGCAAATGGCCCTTTAGTTTTATACACACTTACGGTGAAGCCTAGATTTACAAGAAAGTGTGGGAGCTCTGTTGCGTTTCTAATATTATATGTGGATGACATATTGCTGATTGGAAATGATATAGAATTTCTGGATAACATAAAATGATATTTGAATAAGATTTTTTCAATGAAAATCCTCGGTGAAGCTGCTTACATATTGGGCATTTCACAAGCACATACCTTGAGAAAGTCCCGAAGAAGTTCAAAATGGACCAGTCAAAGAAAGGGTTCTTGCATGTGTTGCAAGGTGTGAAATTGAGTAGGACTCAAAGTCCGACCACGGCAGAAGATAGAGAGAGAATGAAAGTCATTCCCTATGCCATAGCCATAGGTTCTATTATGTATGCCATGCTGTGTACTAGACCTGATGTGTGCCTTGCCATTAGTTTGGCAGGGAGGTACCAAAGTAACCCAGGAGTGGATCACTAGACAGCGGTCAAGAATATCCTGAAGTACCTAAAAAGGACCATGGATATGTTTCTCGTTTATGGAGGTGACGAAGAGCTCATCATAAAGGGTTACGTCGATGCTAGCTTCGACATAGATCTGGATGACTCTAAGTCACAAACTGGATACATATTTATATTGAACGGTGGAGCTGCCAGTTGGTGCATTTCTAAGCAGAGCATCGTGGCGGGATCTACATGTGAAGCGGAGTACATAGCTGCTTTGGAAGCAACGCATGAAGGAGTCCGGATGAAGGAGTTCATATCCGATCTGGGTGTAATACCCAGTGCATCGGGTCCAATGACAATCTTTTGTGACAACACTGGAGCAACTGCCATAGCAAAGGAGCCCAGGTTTTACAAGAGAACCAAACACATCAAGCGATGCTTCAACTCCATTCGTGAATCTATCAAGGATGGAGACATAGAAATTTGCAAAGTACATACGGATCTGAATGTGGCAGACCCATTGACTAAACCTCTTCCAAGGCAAAACATGATCATCACAAAGACTTTATCGGTGTTAGATTCTTTACTCTAGATTATTAACTCTAGTGCAAGTGGGAGACTGTTGGAAATATGCCCTAGAGGCAATAATAAAGTGGTTATAATTATATTTCCTTAATCATGATAAAAGTTTATTATTCATGCTAGAATTGTATTTACCAGAAACTTAAATACATGTGTGGATACATAAACAAATACTGTGTCCCTAGTAATCCTCTACTAGGCTAGCTCGTTGATCAAAAGATGGTCAAGGTTTCCTAACCATAGACATGAGTTGTCATTTGATAGCGGGATCACATCATTGGTAGAATGATGTGATGGACAAGACCCATCTGTTAGCATAGCATATGATCGTTCAGTTTTTGCTACTCCTTTCTTAATGTCAAATACATATTCTTTCGACCATGAGATCATGCAACTCCCGGCGCCAGAGGAATTCCTTGTGTGCTATCAAACGTCACTTCATAATTGGGTGATCATAAAGGTGCTCTACAGGTATCTTTGAAGGTGTCTATTGAGTTTGCGTGAATCGAGATTGGGATTTGTCATTCCGTATGATGGAGAGGTATCTCTAGGCCCTCTCGGTAATACAGCATCACAAGAAGCTTGCAAGAAAAGTGACTAAGGAGTTAGTTACAAGATAATATATTATGGAACGAGTAAAATGAGTTGTCGGTGACGAGATTGTATTGGTATAGAGATACCGGCGATCGAATCTCGGGCAAGTAACATACCGACGGACAAAGGGAACTACGTATGTTGTAATAAAGGTTCAACCAATAAAGATCTTCATAGAATATGTAGGAACCAATATGGGCATCTAGGTCCCGCTATTGGTTATTGGCTGGAGAAGCGTCTGGGTCATGTCTACATCATTCTCGAACCCGTAGGGTCCGCACGCTTAACGTTCGTTGACAATATAGTACTATGTGAGTTATGTATGTTGGTGACCGAATGTTGTTCAAAGTCCCGGATGAGATCACGAACATGACGAGGAGCTCCGGAATGGTCTAAAGGTAAAGATTGATATATAGGATGAAGGTATTCGGGTTCCGGAAGAGTTTCGAAATGCACCAGATAATTATCGGAGTGCGGGAAGGGTTCTGGGAGGTCATCGGTAGGTTATACCTACTTGGTGGGCCTTATGGGCCAAAGGAGGGAGGCGCACCAGCCCACAAGGGGCTGGGCGCGCTCCACCTCCCCTGCCCATGCGCCAAAGGAAGGAGGTGGCGCCCTAGGGCAGCCGGCCCCCCTTTCCTTCCCCCCGCGCACCAAATATGGAGGGGGCGCGGCTAGGCAGGCACCTAGGGAAGCCACCGGCCCCTTTGGGGGGCGCCCTAGGCTGCCTCCCCTCCCCCTCCACCTATATATATGAGTGGAGGGGAGGGGCGCCACAGACCATGATTGCCAAGCCGTGTGCGGTGCCCCCTCTCCCACTAGTTCGTTCTCTGTCCAAAACCATTGTGCTTGGCGAAGCCCTGCGGAATAGTTTCACCACCATTGCCACGATGCTGTCGTGCTGCTGGAACTCATCTACTACTTCGCCTCTCACTGGATCAACAAGGCGAGGACATCATCGAGCTGAACGTGTGCTGAACGTGGGTGTTGTGCGTTCACTGCTTGATCAGGACGGATGGTGATGTTGTACGACTACATGACATCAACCACGTCGATAAACGCTTCCTCTTAGCGATCTACAAGGGTATGTAGATGCTCTCCCCCTCTCGTAGCTATGCATCTCCATGGATAGATCTTGCGTGTGCGTAGAATTTTTTTTGTTTTCCATGCAACGTTCCCCAACAACTTCAGCATTCATTCATCCCACCCACCTACCACTTGAACATCCAAAGCTCATATCTGTCTACCACCACAGCCCACTAATATCTTCCACCCATCTCACTCTCTATCTCCTACCGTATCCTCTTCCACAGCTCCCTCTCCTTCTCACCACCGCTCCACCACCATGAACCCCTTCCCATAGGCCCTCGATGGACGATGATACGTCTCCAACGTATCTATAATTTATGAAGTATTCATGCCATGTTTACAAATATTTTATATGGTTTTGGTATGATTTGATTAGAACTAACCCGGACTGATGTTGTTTTCAGCAGAACTGCCATGATGTCGTCTTTTGTGCAGAACTAAAAGTTCTCAGAATGGGCTAAAAATTTACGGTGATTTTTTATGGACAAAAAGAGACCCTGAAGCACAAAAGTTGGGCCAGAAGTAGACGAGGAAGCCCCACAAGCCTGGGGGGGCGCCCACCCCCTAGGGCATGCCCTCCGAGATTGTGGGCCCCTCGGGCACCCCCTTGACGTGAGACCGACGCCAAAAATTCCTATAAATACCAAAACCACCGAAAAGAACCCTAGATGAGAAGTTCTGCTGCCGCAATCCTCTGAGCCATGAAAAACCAATCGGGACCCTATTCCAACACCCTGCCGGAGGGGGAAATCATCACTGGAGGCCATCTTCGTCATCCCGGCGGTCTCCATGACGATGAGGGAGTAGTTCACCCTCGGGGTGAGGTTATCTACCAGTAGTTATGTGTTTGATCCCTCTCTCTTGTGTTGTTGATTTGGCACGATCTTGATGTACTGTGAGCTTTGTTAACATAGTTGGATCGTATGGTGTTCTTCCCTCTCTATCTCTTGTTGCAATGAATTGAGTCTTACTCTTTGAGGTTTCGTTGTGTTGGATTGAATATTGGATTTGAGAACACTTGATGTATGTCTTGCATATGGATACCCGTGGTGACAATGGGGTATTATATTTATTAACTTCATGTATGTTTTGGCACTCAACTCGTGGATTCCCGAGGTGACATTGGGGTAACCTATGCATAGTTGTTGATGCACGTTTTTTTCCTACGTTCTCTGATAGAAACTTTGGAGTGATTCTTTGTTGCATGTTGAGGGGTTGTTATATGATCCAATTATGTTATCATTGTTGAGAGACTTTGCACTAGTGAAAGTATGAACCCTAGGCCTTGTTTTCAAGCATTGCAATACCGTTTTTCTCACTTTTGTTACTAGTTACTGATATGTCTCCAACGTATCTATATTTTTTGCTTCTTCCATGCTATTATATTATCTATTTTGGATGTTTTATATGCATTAATATGCTACTTTATTATATTTTGGGGACTAACTTATTGACCTAGAGCCGAGTACCCGTTTCTGTTTTTTCCTTGTTTTTGAATTTTTCAGAAAAGGAATATCAAACGGAGTCCAAACGGAATAAAACTTTACGATGATTTTTCTTGGACCAGAAGACACCCATGAGACTTGGGGAGAGGGCCAGAGGAGTCCCGAGTAGGCCACAAGCCTCTAGGGTGCGCCCTAGGGGGGAGGGGCGTGCCCCCTAGTTTGTGGGCCCCTCGAGGGTCCATAACCCTACTTCTAGCTCTATATATTCTCAAATATTCCCCGAACATCAGAAGCCTCCACAAAAATACTTTTCCGCCACCACAAGCCTCTTTTCCCGTGAGCACATCTTGGGGCCTTTTCCGACGATCTGCCGGAGGGGGATCCGATCACAAAGTGCCTCTACATCAACCTTGCTGCCCTACCGATGAAGCGTGAGTAGTTTACCACAGACCCAAGGGTCCATATTTAGTAGCTAGATGGCTTATTCTCTCTCTTTGATCTTCAATACCATGTTCTCCTCGATGTTCTTGGAGTTCTATCTGATGTAATCTTCTTTTGCGGTGTGTTTGTTGAGATCCGATGAATTGTGGACTTATGATCAGATTATCTATGAATATTATTTGAGTCTCCTCTGAACTCTTTTATGCGTGATTGAGATAGCTTAGTAAGTCTCTTCGCTCTATTGATTTGGTTTGGGCAACTAGATTGGTTTTTCTTGCAATGGGAGAAGTGCTTTGTGATGGGTTCAATCTTGCGGTGTCCTCACCCAGTGACATAGTAGGGGTAGCGAGGCACATATTGTATTGTCTCCATTAAGGATAAAAGATGGGGCTTATATCATATTGCTTGAGTTTATCCCTCTACATCATGTCATCTTGCTTAATGCGTTACTCTGTTCTCTTGAACTTAACTCTCTAGATGCAGGCATGAGTCGGTCGATGTGTGGAGTAATAGTAGTAGATGCAGAATCGTTTCGGTCTACTTGTCACGGACGCGATGGCTATATTCATGATCATTGCCTTATATATCATCATAACTATGTGCTTTTCTATCAATTGCTCAACAGTAATTTGTTTACCCACCGTATGCTTTATTCAAGAGAGAAGCCTCTAGTAAAACTTATGGCCCCCGGGTGTATTTTCCATCATATATTTTCAGATCTATAAACCAAAAAACCCAAAAATGTCTTGCTGCAATTTATTTATATTTATTTTAGTTTGATCTTTTGTTTATCTTTTATACCTATCTCTATTAGATCTCACTCTTGTTCGTGACCGTGAAGGGATTGATAACCCCCTTTTCACATTGTGTGCAAGTGTTTGTTAGTTTGTGCATTTGCATATATTGGAGACTTGCTTGTGCCTCTTACTGGATTGATACATTGGTTCTTAACTGAGGGAAATACTTATCTCTACTTTGCTGCATCACCCTTTCCTCTTCAAGGGAAAAATCAACGCAAGCTCAAGAAGTAGCAGTTACCTTGTTGTTTTTATATTTTCATATTACAAAAACCTATATCTACTATCCATATTACACTTGTATCACCATCTCTTCATCGAACAAGTGCACTTATACAATTTATCATTGTATTGGGTGTGTTGGGGACACAAGAGACTCTTTGTTATTCAGTTGCAGGGCTGTTTGAGAGAGACCATCTTCATCCTACGCCTCCCACGGATTGATAAACCTTAGGTCATCCACTTGAGGGAAATTTGTTATTGTCCTACAAAACTTACGCTTGGAGGCCCTACACGAGTCTACAAAAATAAGATTGCGTAGTAGACATCAAGCTCTTTTCTGGCGCCGTTGTCGGGGAGGTGAGTGCTTGAAGGTATATCTTTAGATCTTGTAATTGAATCTTTTAGCTTCTTGCACTTATAACTAGTTTGGTTTATAAAATAAAACTACAAAAAATGGAATTAAGGTTGCCTCATATTATTCATCTTTATAATGTCTTTGGTGAAAATGATGGAGCGGAAGATTGTCCTCAATTGATAGAAGAAGAATTCAATAAAATCTTTGGCATAAAATCTTTGAATGGTGAGCATGATTGCAATGTTTCTAGTATGAATTCTTTGAATATCCTTGATGCTAATGATATGCAAAGCCATAAGCTTGGGGAGGCTATATTTGATGAAGATGATATTTTTAGTCCCCCAAGTTTTTATGAGAATATTTACTATGATGATTGCATGACTCCTATTTATGATGATTACATTGATGAAAGTGGGTTTGGAAGAGTGTCAACTCTAGGTAGTAATGATCCCACTATTTTGGAGGGTGTTGAATCTTATTGTAATAATTATGAAAGTGGATTTGGAGAGGTCATGACTTTATTTAGTGATAGATCCACTATTTTGGAAGAGGTTTCAATTGATGATGAGAACAAAGTTGCTGTCTATGATGATTGTTGTGATGACATGTATGCTATAAAGACTAATGATAACCATGAAACTTGTCATCATGATTTTCATTTTCAACTTGATTATGTCAATCAAGTATCCCGGGATAGTTATTTTGTTGAATTTGCTCCCACTATTATGAATGAGAAGAAATTTGCTCATGTGGAGAGTAATAAAATTTCTATGCTAGTGGATCATGAAAAGAATGATTTATGTGATAGTTATATTGTTTAATTCATTCATGATGCTACTGAAAATTATTACGAGAGAGGAACATATGCTTTTACATATCTCAATAATATCAAGTTTCCTCTCTATGTGTTGAAAGTTTTGAAGTCATGCTTGTTTTGCCTTCCTATGCTAATTGATTCTTGTTCCCATAAATTGTTTGCTCACAAAATCCCTATGCATAGGAAGTGGTTTAGGCTTAAATGTGCTAGTCATATGCTTCATGTTCTCCCATTATGTTTCAGTTCCTATCTTTTATGTGAGCATCATTGAAATCATCATGGCTAGCTAAAAAGGCATTAAAGAAAAGCGCTTGTTGGGAGACAACCCAATATTTACCCCTACTATTTTAGTGTGTTCGCATGATTAGGCTACTGTAGTAATCATGTTTTATAGATTTTGTTTCAATAAAGTGCCAATTAAGACCTTTGGGATGATTTGGGTGATAGTTGATTTGATTTTGCTGCAAAACAGAAACATTTGCGCTCAGTTCTGGAATTTTAAAAATTCACGGAAATGTGCTTTTTTTCTGAATTATCTACAGAAGATTGATATACAAATCTCCTACATTGTCCTAATTTTTTAGAATTTTTGGAGTTACAGAAGTTTGGCTAGTGTCCAGATTTCTACAGACTGTTCGGTTTTTGACAGATTCTGTTTTCACTGTGTTGTTTGCCTACTTTGATGAATCTATGGGTAGTATCGGGGGTATGAACCATGTATAAGTTACAATAAATTAGATATAACACCAATATAAAATTAGAATGATTTTACAACAGTACTTAAAGTGGTTATTTGTTTTGTTTCACTAACCCATCTCACGAGTTTTCTGTTAAGTTTTGTGTGATTGAAGTTTTCAAGTTTTGGGTGAGATATCGATATGAGGATAATAAGGAGTGGAAAGAACGTAGGCTTGGGGATTCCCAAGGCACCCCATGATAATATTCAAGGAGTATCCAAGCAACTAAGCTGGGGATGCCCCGGAAGGCATCCCCTCTTTCGTTTCCAACATTATCGGTAACCTTACTTGGACCTATATTTTTATTCGTCACATGATATGTGTTTTGCTTGGAGCGTCATTTTCTTTTGTTTGGATTTGCCTGCTGTCATTTAGAATAAGGTTTTGTATCTTTTCTTTCAATATAAATGTCAAGGATAGCCTTCACCATGCTCAGTTTGCAAGTATATGAGTTGCTATTTCAAAACAGAAAGTTGCACGCTATTGCGTAAATTCTCCGGAAAAGTCAGACTGTGATAAAATGTTGAAATTTTGAAACAATCAGCTACGATAAATTTTCTACAGTGTGGTAAATTTTCAGAATTATTTGAGTCAAGTAAGTATGTAACTTCCTTAATCCTTTACAGACTGTCATGTTTAGACAAATGTTGTTATGTTTGCATTGTTTGCATATGTTTGCTTGTTTAATGATTCTATTTGAGGATAGGAGAATTAAATATGCAGAGGCATTTAGTATGCAATGATAAATCATAATTTTAGTGATTTTCTACAGAAGAGAATGATAAGGTTTTGCATTGATTTATACTAACTTATCTCACAAATTCTTGTTGAGTTTTGTGTGGATGAAGTTTTTAAGAGTTAGGGAAACTGTGATATGAGAGGAATTAATGAGACATAAGAGCTAAATATTGGGGATGCCCAAGGCATCCATAGTTAATATTTCAAGAAGTCTCAAGCATCTAAGCTTGGGGATGCCCCGGTTGGCATCCCACCTTTCTTCTTCAACAATGATTGGTCAGTTTTGGTTGAGCCTAAGTTTTTGCTTCTTCACACGATATGTGCTATCCTTGGAATGTCATTTTATTTTGTTTTTCTTACTTTTGGAATAAAATACTTAAGATCTATTTTTTATGAGAGAGAGTCTTCACATAGCTACTTAATTATTTAACTACCCATTGATCTTCACTATTATCTTTTAGGAGTAGTTTGTCATTTACTCTCGTGCTTCACTTATATCCTATGAGTAAATGTTTGAATGAATTGAATATCATAGATCTGAAATTATATATGTTTCATATGTTATCCCATGGGGAGTAATGACTTCACATATAAGAAGTATAGGTGGTAAAATTTATTGAAAGTTAGCAAAAACAACATTGGTCACTTGAACAATTCATGAAAAAATATTGAAGGAAGAGAGATTTCACATATAAATATACTATCTTGGACATCTTCTATGATTGTGAGCCCCATCAATTATTTTCAAACTTGAGCAAATTATTTGAAGTTTGGCAAGGAAGACAACGTCATAAGTTATGTTTGGTTATATTTGTATAGACGTTATATTGTTATGGATCCTCCAATATTTGGTACTTGCTTAGGCTCTTTTGCTAGCCTTTACCTGTACTAAGCGGGAATACTGCTTGTGCATCCACTTCCTTAAAACCAAAGTTATTCCATATGAGTCCACCATACCTACCTATATGCGGTATTTACCTGTCGTTCCAAGTAAATTTGCATGTGCCAAACTCTTAATCTTCAAAAAAAATCTGTTTTGTATGCCCAAACCGTTCATGAAGCGACAAGGGGCAGTCAGTATCTTCCATGCTAGGTGGGTTATTCTCACAATGAGTGTTTATTCGCTTGTCATTCAGGAGAAAGGGGCTGGTAATTGGGATGCCTTGTCCTATGATCAAAATCAAAATCAAAATATAATAATGAAACAAAACTCCCCCAGATTGTCATTGGTATGGAGCGCACATAAGGATTTGGCTAGCCATGGCTTGTGATTGTTGGCGGAGGGGGAGTAAAAACTTTACCTTTATGTTTGGGAACCGCCTATAATGTGTCTAGCATGGAAGATATTGGGAACTCTCGGTCGTTACGTTGACAATGGAAGCATACCTCTCAAAATTATATTCATCTCTGTTTTAAAAGCTTCGAGCTCTGGCACCTCTCCAAATCCCTGCTTCCCTCTGTGGAGGGCCTATCTTTTACTTTTATGCAAGAGTCAGTAGTATTCCTTCTCATTTCAACCTCAATTATTCTCTAGTTGGCAAGTATCATGTGGTGGGGAAAGATCCAAGCATATATGGTCATTCAAATATATTTGATCATGAATTATTATTGTTGACAATTATCTGTATGATAAATAAGTTGGGAGGCGAAACATTAAGCCCCTATCTTTCTCTGTGTTTGATGGATGCTATTTGTTCTAAAAATATGCTTTGAGTGCTAGCAATCATGGAAGACTATATGATAGTTGAGTATGTGGAATTTGCTAAATCAAAGCTCTTACATAGACCCTTCCTGAAAATAAGATGAATTACAATTGTTTGATGACTGAGAACATAATTTGCTAGTTTTCAAGAAAGTTTATGGTCTATGTTTTAACATGTGAATAGCTTGTTACTTGATCATGAGAAGTTTTATGAGATGAGCTACTGCTTATGATAAATAATGATGCTAGAAAAAGTGTTTGGAACTATCATTGATCAAACTTATGCACTATGCTAGCATTCACACTTCATAAACTATTTGTTTTATCATTTACCTACTCGAGGACGAGCAGGAATTAAGCTTGGGGATGCTGATACATCTCCAATGTATCTATAATTTATGAAGTATTCATGCCATGTTTACAAAGATTTTATATGATTTTGGTATGATTTGATAAGAACTAACCCGGACTGACGATGTTTTCAGCAGAACTACCATGGTGTCGTTTTTTGTGCAGAACTAAAAGTTCTCGGAATGGGCTGAAAATTTACGGTAATTTTTTATGGACCAAAAGAGACCCCCGAAGCACAAGAGCTGGGCCATTAAGTGGAAGAGGAATCCACAAGCCTAGGGGGCGCCCACCCCCCTAGGGAGCGCCCTATGAGCTTGTGGGCCCCTCGAAATGCCAAAAATTCGTACAAATGCCAAAACCCCCGAAAAGATCCCAAGATGAGAAGTTTCGCCACCTCAAACCTCTATAGCCACGAAAAACCAATCGAGACCCTGTCCCGGCACCCTGTCGGAGGGGGAAATCATCACCGGAGGCCATCTTCGTCATCCCTGCGGTCTCCATGACGAGGAGGGAGTAGTTCACTCTCGGGGTTAAGGGTATGTACCAGTAGCTATGTGTTTGTGAAGGAAATATGCCCTAGAGGCAATAGTAAAGTTGTTATTTTATATTTCCTTATATCATGATAAATGTTTATTATTCATGCTAGAATTGTATTAACCAGAAACTTGATATATGTGTGGATACATAGACAAAACACTGTGTCCCTAGTAAGCCTCTACTAGACTAGCTCGTTAATCGAAGATGGTTAAGTTTCCTAACCATAGACATGTGTTGTCATTTGATGAATGGGATCTCATCATTAGGAGAATGATGTGATAGACAAGACCCATTCGTTAGCTTAGCATTATGATCATTCAGTTTTATTGCTATTGCTTTCTTCATGTCAAATACATATTCCTTCGACTATGCGATTATGCAACTCCCGGATACCGGAGGAATGCCTTGTGTGCTATCAAATGTCACAACGTAACTGGGTGATTATAAATATGCTCTACAGGTATCTCCGAAGGTATTTTTTGGGTTGGCATAGATCAAGATTAGGATTTGTCACTCCGAGTATCAGAGAGGTATCTCTACGCCTTCTCGGTAATGCACGTCATAAGAAGCCTTGCAAGCAAAGTGACTAATGAGTTAGTTACAGGATGATGCATTATGGAACGAGTAAAGAGACTTGCCGGTAACGAGATTGAACTAGGTATGACGATACCGACGATCGAATCTCGAGCAAGTAACATTCCGATGGACAAAGGGAATAACGTATGTTGTCATTACGGTTTGACTGATAAAGATCTTCGTAGAATATGTAGGAACCAATATGAGCATCCAGGTTCCTCTATTGGTCATTGACCGGAGAGGTGTCTCGGTCATGTCTACATAGTTCTCGAACCCGTAGGGTCCGCACACTTAACATTCGATGACGATTTTGTATTATATGAGTTATGTGATTTGGTGACCTAATGTTGTTCGGAGTCTCGGAAGAGATCACAGACATGATGAGGAGTCTCGAAATG
Source organism: Aegilops bicornis (assembly GCA_021605145.1). NCBI lineage: Eukaryota > Viridiplantae > Streptophyta > Magnoliopsida > Poales > Poaceae > Aegilops > Aegilops bicornis. The sequence goes on from CM038670.1 coordinate 822,050,122, forward strand.
GTCGAGAGGTAAAGATACATATATGGGACGATAGTATTCGGACACCGGAAGTGTTCCGGGGGTACCGGGTACGTATCGGGTCACCGGAAGGGGTTCCGGGCATCCCCCGGCAAACTATATGGGCCTAATGGGCCAAGAGGGGAAACACAGCAGCCAGCAAAGGCTGCTACGCCCGCCATATGGGCTGCACCTGAGGGAAAGGAAAGGGGAGAAGAGAGAAGGAATGGGAGGGATTCGGCCTCCCCCTTCCTTCCCTCCTCCCTCCTCTTAATTTCCTTCCCCCTCTAGTGGATATGGTAAGGGGGGAGGACGAATTGGGAGGCGCCCAAGTAGGATTCCTCCTACTTGGGTCCACCCTTGGCTGCCTCTCCTCCCCTCCAACCTATATATATGAGGGGGGCACCGCTAGAACACACACCAACAATTGTTAGCCGTTTGTGGTGCCCCCCTCCACAGTTTACGCCTCAAGTGGTATTCTTATAGTGCTTAGGCGAAGCCCTGCACGGATAACTTTACCATCACCATCACCACGCCGTCGTGCTGACGGAACTCTCCCTCGACACTTTGCTGGATCAAGAGTTCGAGGGACGTCATCGAGCTGAACGTGTGCAGAACTCGGAGGTGTCGTACGTTTGGTGCTTGATCGGTCAGAACAAGAAGAAGTTCGACTACATCAACCGCGTTGTCAAACACTTCCACTTTCGGTCTACGAGGGTACGTGGACACACTCTCCCCCTCTCGTTGCTATGCATCTGCTAGATAGATCTTGCGTGAGCGTAGGATTTTTTTTGAAATTGCACGCTACGTTCCCAACAGTGGCATCCGAGCCAGGTCTATGCGTAGATGATATGCACGAGTAGAACACAAAGAGTTGTGCGCGGTGATAGTCATACTGCTTACCACCAACGTCTTATTTTGATTCGGCGGTATTGTTGGATGAAGCAGCCCGGAACAACCTTACGTGACCATGTTCATGAGACCGGTTCCACCGACAGACATGCAACTAGTTTTGCATAAAGGTGGCTGGCGGGTGTCTGTTTCTCCAACTTTAGTTGAATTGAATTTGACTACGGCTGGTCCCTGTTGAAGGTTAAAACAGCAAACTTGACGAAACACCGTTGTGGTTTTGATGCATAGGTAAGAACGGTTCTTGCTAGAAGCCCATAGCAGCCACGTAAAACTTGCAACAACAAAGTAGAGGACGTCTAACTTGTTTTTGCAGGGCATGTTGTGATGTGATATGGTCAAGACATGATGTGATATACGTTGTTGTATGAGATGATCATGTTTTGTGAAAGTTATCGGCAACTGGCAGGAGCCTTATGGTTGTCGCTTTATTGCATGAAATGCAAACGCCATGTAATTGCTTTACTTTATCACTATGCGTTAGTGATAGTTGTAGAAGCAATAGTTGGCGAGACGACCATGACGCAACGATGGAGATCAAGGTGTCGAACCGGTGACGATGGAGATCATAACGATGCTTTGGAGATGGAGATCAAAAGCACAAGATGATGATGGACACATCATGTCACATATTTTGATTGCATGTGATGTTTATATGCATCTTATTTTTCTTAGTACGGCGGTAGCATTATAAGATGATCCCTTAACTAAATTTCAAGGTATAAGTGTTCTCCCTGAGTATGCACCGTTGCAAAAGTTCTTCATGCTGAGACACCACGTGATGATCGGGCGTGATAGGCTCTACGTTCGCATACAACGGGTGCAAGACAGTTTTGCACATGCGGGATACTCGGGTTAAACTTGACGATTCTGGCATGTACAGACATGGCCTCGGAACACTGGAGACAGAAAGGTCAAACGTGAATCATATAATAGATATAATCAACATAGAGATGTTCACCATTGATGATTACTCCATCTCACGTGGTGATCGGACATGGTTTAGTTGATTTGGATCACGTATCATTTAGATTACTTGAGGGATGTCTATCTAAGTGGGAGTTCTTAAGTAATATGATTAATTGAACTTTAATTTATCATGAACTTAGTCCTGATAGTATTTGCAAATTATGTTGTAGTTCAATAGCTCGCGATGAAGCTCCCCGTTTATTCACTACTGCAGGATGGTCGAAACGCGACGCTACGATCGAAGACCCTTCGATGAAGCGTAATGCGATGCCATAATACATAAGCGGTGGTGTAAAAACCGTCAAAAAGGTGCAAAATGTTTGCGATGACGGATGCATCAAACACGGTTCAGATTTTAGTTGCGTGAGCGATGCAGGGCATACGGTTCAGTTCGATTAACTGTTTGGGATGAGGAGGAACAAATGAAACGGGCAGCCAGATGAAGGTGTGTGTGATATACAACATATGGTTCACTATGATGAACCGTGTGTGATTAGGCAACACAATGGAAACGGTTCAACTGAACAAGATGTGTGTGATACGCGGCAAACAGGTCCGTAATCAGAAATGTGTGCGAAGACCAATAATAACACAGACGATTGCTGCTAATAAGCCGTGTGATTTGCTCTGTCTACAGAAGAATAACATGTGTGTGTGTGTGTGTGTGTATATATATCTGAAATAAACATCCAATTACATAAGTGACTATACAGATCATTCGCACACACCTCAATCAACAATTGCATGCATTCTAAAGTAGGAGAAACGATCATCTAGTCATCTACTTCTTGTGACGTTCCCGCCACTGCAATATGGCTTGATCCCTCGTATGGGGCAGGAAGAAGACAGTTCCTCATGTCAACGATCGGCCTATACATCTCGTAGCTTGTGTACGCGTCCTTGGCCGCGTACTTGACGTGTTCTTCATCCTGTCTCTCATGCCAAACATTGTGCCAGGCGTTCTTGTCCTTCTTGCTCTCTTCCTTCATCTTCGCATAGTAGGGGTCAATGATGGCCGAGGCGAGGTCAACCAGGGCTTTCAGTTTGTTGTTGACGCTCCCCCAGACCTTGTAGTGGTGTTGGGTGTTGACAAGATTCGGGCATTTCAAGCCGACCTTGAGCGCTTTTAGATCGTTGGTGGTGTCCACAGTAGCGAAACTGTAGTCGGAGTTGTTGATAAACCTGGAGAAACGCTTGCAAGGCCTTGTGGCAAGGTGGTAGTGGTAGACGAGGACGTCATGTCGCACGCACAACTGGGCGACGGCAACCTCCTGATCATGCCCGACACGACCCATGGTGTACTCGAGGTCGAAGCCGACCACTCGGTACTTGTACTCGGCAAGGAACTGCTCCATAGTTTGGATGGAGCTCTCCACCGAGACCGGATCGTTCGTTTACACTACCGAGAGGGCCTTCCCCCTTATGTGGGTGTCCACTATGTGATGCATGGTGAACTGCCCGCCGTTGTCGTCGGCGGCCGCTGGGAGCGCCATTGGATCCACGAGGAGCGCCATTGGAACCGTTGGATGTCCTCTTTGTATGTGTCCTCGTGGGTGTGCTTATTGTTTCGTGTGACGCGAGAGATATAAGGTAAATGGCCACAGGAATAAATGGGGCCGGGCAGCCTGGATTCTCAGCACGTCCGCATGGCAATTTTTGCAGCGGGTAACTGCATCGTCGCACCACGCCCGGCGCAACTGCATGCACACGAACGTGCGTGATCGTGCATCGGCCCCAAACACTGGCAGCACGCGTGGAGGGACGAGGGAAGAGCACCCGGAGGGACGCGAGAGCAAAGCGCGCACGGCGGGACGCGAGCAGAGCGCGCCGTGGCTGCCTGAACCGCAAGCAACCACACGCATAGAGCAGTTGAACACGCAGGAAATGGTCACCTACAGGCCGGCCAACAGTTACGTCGCTGCGTAGAGAGCGGCTGTATGCTACCACCTCTGTCTAGTATACAGTCCCCTTTATATTCTGTGCCATACTTTCCCCTCAAATTTAATCCACAAAATTTTAATGCATGTTATAAAAATTATATAATTGGAAATTATGTTCAAATCTGAATCCAACTATATAATCTTTGGCGACATGCATTCGTATTTTATTAGTTAAATCATACTTATAAACCAGGACGGGGGTATAGTAGGTAATTAGATCGCAAACGTTTTTTTATTAACCGTGTGTGTATGTGGCCTTTTGTCCTCGTCTCGCACGTCTTGTCACCCCGCTGCCGCAGACGGCTTACAGTGCAAATTTGTGCAGTGCGCGGGGGTGTTCTTTTGGCCAAACGGTGGCGCCAATGAATCATCGGTGAGCCTGTTCCCGTGCAACCTCGCAGGTTCCCACGCAAGCTTCCCGCCCGAATCGGTGAGCCCTAAAGGCGGGAGATGGCCGTCGTGGCCGCCACCCCACTACCGGCCACCGTGTCCATAACCTGCTCCACCACCGCGGCCCGAAGGCGGGAGGTGGTGGTCATGGCCGCCACCCCATCATCGGCCGCCGTGGCCGCCAGCCCACCATCGACCGTCGGGGTCATCACCAGCTCCGCCACCGCCGCCCGAAGGCGGGAGGCGGAGGTGGATGCCCGCACGTGCGTCAGCGACCTTGCGCACTACACCGAGTTCCTGTGGGAGGAGGAGGAGCGCCTCGTCGAGCACGCAAAGAGCCTTACCGTCGCCGTGGCCACGGCACATGCCGCCTTAGAGGCAAGGAATCAGGAGATCTACGAGGAGAACCACCGCTTCAAGAGAATTAAATGCAGAGCAGAAGGCGTTCGAGGTGGCGTCATTGAAGGCTGCGATGTGGCGAGCACCGTATTGCAGTTGTCCAGCTCGTCGGTAGGCTCCTCCTCCTCTGCCTCTTAGGGAGCGTGCTGGCAGAGGACAGGCAGCCGGAAGTAGTACAAAGCCCCTCCGTAGTAGTAGTAGTAGTAGTTGTAGTAGTAGTAGTAGTAGTAGTAGTAGTAGTAGTAGTAGTAGTAGTAGTAGTAGTAGTAGTAGTAGTAGTAGTAGTAGTAGTAGTAGTAGTAGTAGTAGTAGTAGTAGTAGTAGTATTTAGGGGCTATTTTGTTCAGTTCATCAGACTATAGATGTGGTGGAACTGTACAACATACTTAAAATTAGCTAGTATATATAGTTGAACTAGTTATTTCAGTACGTGGTTGGGAACAATTGGGGAAAATTTTGGTCGGTTTAGCTGTCGAGTTGAACTATTTGTATAAATTAAGAACGACTGCTTAATCTATGAATGAAATCTATGCTTAAATACTGAATTTTAGTTGCAAATTAGATGCTGCTAGTGATTTTTAGCTTCATATTTTGCCAAAACGCAGTGTTACAAGGTTGACAAATGGCAATATTACTAGATCAACAAATGTCAATCTTTCCAGTTTGACAAATGGCAACATACTGAATATGACAGATGCAAATCGCACCAAATTGTTTGTAAGTGGTTGCACACGGGTCATCCAAAAGAACCGTTTGCGTTGAAGAGATGCACAAATCCTGGTCTCACTTTGCATCATGTCGTCTCGAGGACGACGGGCGGGGCGCGGGAGGACGGCAGCTGGCAGCACTGAGAGGTAGCGTTCGACAGCGGCGTCCCATGCCGCTGAGGGGGGCGCGCGTATGGAGAGGAAGGCGAGCGGCCATGGAAGTCAAAGGGCTCGCTTCCCAGTGAGCCTGCGCAGCGTATAGCTTGCATGCTTCCCGGTGAGCCTGCGCATTCGAGGACAGCTTGCATGCCTCTCGGTCAGCCTGGGCACCGGACTGCGCTCGCACGCCTCCCGTTTAGTCAAGGTCAAGCAGCCATCCACACGGCAATTTAAAAATAAAGTATCTCAACATTTTGTCGGCAATCAACGATGCCCTGGTGTTTGAAATTCATTCCCATTTCTTGCATGGGACCTAAGCATGCACCCAAGGACACACATTTGATTTTTCAACCAATTTATATGCATTAGAGCATGTGCACGTAGTTCAAATTTGAATTATGCACATAAATGCATTGAAAACTCAATTAATGCATAAAAATGTCCAAACGAACCCCGAAAAATCCCAAAAATTGACAGAACACTCCTATTGTTCCATGGTGACACGAGAAAAAATTTGGAAGCAATAAGAGGCAATGGATATCGTTTCGTCCCCAAAGGTGGGATGTTCCCTACCGAAACCATCACGCTTGTTGTGAGAAGCTCTGGTTTGTGAGAAGCATATCCCCAAACCTGCCCCAAATGGGACAAAAAGTTTACCACCGCATGTTGATGCCGCTCCATGATAGCATGCCAAGTTTCATGAATTTCAGACGAGCTTTGGATTTACTAGAATTTAAAAACCAGGTATCTCAATGTTTATGTCGAGTGACCGTGTCAGGGTGTTTGACATTCATTCCCATTTCTTGCATGGGACCTAAGCATGCACCCAAGGACACAGATTTGATTTTTCAACCAATTTATATGCATTAGAGCATGTGCATGTAGTTCACATTTGAATTATGCACATAAATGCATTGAAAACTCACTTAATGCATAAAAATGTCCAAACGAAACCCGAAAAATCCCAAAAATTGACACAACACTCCTGTTGTTCTATGTTGACACGAGAAAAAATTGAAAGCAATAAGAGGCAATGGATATCATTTCGTCCCCAAAGGTGGGGCGTTCCCTACCGAAACCATCATGCTTGTTGTGAGAAGCTCTGGTTTGTGAGAAGCATATACCCAAACCTGCCCCAAATGGGACAAAAATATTACCACGGCGTGTTGATGCTGCTCCATGATAGCATGGCAAGTTTCATGAATTTTAGACGAGTTTTGGATTTACTAGAATTTAAAAACCAGGCATCTCAATGTTTTACCGGCAATGAACGATGCCCTGGTGTTTGAAATTCATTTCCATTTCTTGCATGGGACCTAAGCATGCACCCAAGGACACATATTTGATTTTTCAACCAATTTATATGCACTGGAGCATGTGCATGTAGTTCAAATTTGAATTATGCACATAAATGCATTGAAAACTCAGTTAATGCATGTCCAGACGAACCCTGAAAAATCATAAAATTTGACACAACACTCCTATTGTTCTATGTTGACACGAGAAATTTTTTGAAAGCAATTAGAGGCAATGGATATCGTTTCGTCCCCAAAGGTGGGACGTTCCCTACCGAAACCATCATGCTTGTTGTGAGAAGCTCTGGTTTGTGAGAAGCATATACCCAAACCTGCCCCAAATGGGACAAAAAATTTACCATGGCATGTTGATGCCGCTCCATGATAGCATGCCAAGTTTCATGAATTTCAAAGTTTTGGATTTACTAGAATTTAAAAACCAGGTATCCAATGTTCACGGCCGAGTGATGGTGGCAGGGTGTTTGACATTCATTCCCCTTTCTTGCATGGGACCTAAGCAGGCAACCAAGGACACATATTTGAATTTTCAAGTAATTTATATGCATTAGAGCATGTGCCTGTAATTCAAATTTGAATTATGCACATGAATGCATAGAAAACTCAGTTAATGTATAAAAATTCCCAAGCGAACCCCGAAAAATCGCAAAAATTGACACAACACTCCTGTTGTTCTATGTTGACACTAGGAAAAAATTTGAAATCGAGAGGAGAGGCAACGGATATCGTTTCGTCCAGAAAGGTGAAACGTTCCCTACCGAAACCATCACAGTTGTTGTGAGAAGCTCTAGTTTATGAGAAGCTTATACCCAAACCTGCCCCAAATGGGACAAAAAAATTACCACTACATGTTGATGCCGCTCCATGATAGCATGCCAGGTTTCATGAATTTCAGACGAATTTTGGATTTACTAGAATTACATAAGAAAGTACGTCGACGCTTGCTGGAGAGCCACGGTGCCGTGGTGTTCGAATTTCATCCCCATTTCTTGCATGGGACATAAGCATAAACCCATGGACACATATATGATTTTACAACCCATGTTGGTGCACTGGAGCATGTGCATGTAGTTTAATTTTGAATTGTGCACCTGAAATGGCTAAAAAACCAATTTAATGTATATAATGTTCAAACGAACCCTGAACAATTCCAATTCTTTTAAGACGCACATTGTCACGACCGGTTTTTCAATAAAAATATTTATTGAACAACCGACCTATGAAGTCCAATATGAGGAAAAATCCCCCATAACGGTAGACAAAACTTTGATAGAATAAGCCAGTAGCATTACAATATTACAGGGTCGGACTGAAAATTCCCAACCAAATATTACAAACACGCCAATAATTATACATGATAGCGGATATGACACAATGGTGTGGGGTGGAAATTCTACTGACTTGAGAAATGAGTGGTTGGTGGAATAACACAGTGGGGTGGTTAATAAGTCTACTGCACTGGCGGCTCATCGAGCGTCGAAAACCCACTTGCTTTAGCCAAAATTCACACTTGCTGAATTTAGCGTACAGTTGATGTTTCCTAAGTTCTCCTAGTACAATTCGGAGATGTTCAGCGTGCTCTTCTGGTGTTTTGGAGTATACCAGAATATCATCGATAAATACCACAACAAACTTGTCCATAAACTTCATGAATACTTTGTTCACGAGGTGAACAAAATATGCGGGGGCGTTTGTTAGTCCGAATGGCATTACGGTGAACTCATACAATCTGTATCTGGAGGTGAAAGCTGTCTTGGGAATATCTTCGGTTCGTACTTTCAGTTGATGGTATCCCGACCTCAAGTCAATCTTTGAGAACACCATGGCCCGAGCGAGCTGATCGAATAAATCGTTTATTCGTGGCATCGGATATTTGTTCTTGATTGTGACCATGTTTAGTGCTCGATAGTCTATGCACAATCTTAGTGTTCCATCCTTCTTTTTGGCAAGCAAAATTGGTGAACCCCAAGGTGAGGAACTGGCTCGTATATACCCTTTTTCCAACAATTCCTTTATTTGCTTCTTCAGTTCTACCAATTCGGATGGTGCCATTCTGTATGGTTTCTTGTATATGGGAGCGGTTCGGTGCTAGCTCAATGCTGAATTCTATCTCTCGATCCGGTGGCATGCCCGGTAGCTCTTCGGAAATACATCTGGAAATTCACACCATCTGGAACCTTGCTCAATTCAGAAATATCCACCTTGTTCAATCTCGGTTGCGGGATATTTTTCTTTCCTTGGCTGAAACTTTTATGGTCTTCCCGTGGTGATGGGTGAGAATTACGGTCCTGTTGAAGCAGTCAATAAAACCTTTGTTGGTGGTTAACCAATCCATCCCTAAGATGACATCCAGTCCTTTATTTTCCAACACGATAAGATTTGCGTGAAACTTCAACCCTTCAAACTCGATAACCACACCACGGCAATAATTACGGGTAACTTGCTTAATTCCGTGGGACTTGACGATCATAGATTTTTCCAAGGGAAGCATCAAAAATTATTTTGCAAAGCAAAACTTTTCAAACGAATGAGTGAGAAGCTCGAGAATCAAACAAAACCATGGCAGGTATTGTGTTGACAGGAAGCGTCAGTCACGATATCACGGGGCATTTTGTGCTTCCTGTTTGGTCACGTGGTTCAGATGACCCTTCCTGTGGTTGTTATTTGGGTTGAAATTGTTGCGCTTTGGCGCCGAATTACTATTGCCTCTGTTGTTCGGCTTTGGGGTCGAGTTCCTTGGCTTGGGGAACTGCTTGGCATAGTGCCCTTCTTCTCCACAAGCGTAACAGGTAACGCCTGGGCGGTATGTGAACTCCTTGTCCCTTGCATGGAAATTCTTGATTGGGCGTGAGACGCTTGTCATGGGCTTGGGTTTCCAGTTTTTCTGAACATCTGTCTTGTTGTGGTGGTTGCGGGCGTGATTAGTCTGGTCCCTCTTCCGCTTGCGGAAATCTTCTAAGCTGCGTCTCTCATTTTCCAAGGTAATGGCCTTATCCACCGGCGTCTTAAAATCTGGAAAGGTGTGTACGACCAATTGGCATTTAAGCGCGGGTGTCAGACCGTCTAGGAATTTCTCCATCTTTTTGTTTTCCGACACTCGCTCCTCGTTGGCGTAGCGAGACAGCAGAGTAAACTGACTGTTGTATTCTGACACCATCATTGTCCTTTGCTTGAGGTCATCGAATTCTCTCTTTTTGATCTTCATAAGACTCTTAGGAATATGTGCCCCACGAAAACCTTCTTTAAATTCCTCCCAAGTTATATTATTTTCGTTGGGGTGCATGTGTAGGAAATTTTCCCACCACGATGCGGCTGCTCCAGTGAGATAGTGCGGAGCATAAAGCACTTTCTCAAGATCTGAACACTGGGCAATGATTAACTTTCTTTCCATGTCTCGAAGCCAGTCCTCGGCTTCAAGAGGCTTGTCAGTGTGAGAAAATGTTTGGGGACGTGTCTTCTGTAGCTCAGATAACTTTGATTGCTGCTGATACTGTCCACGGTGATTTCCCATATTGATGACTTGGTTCATTATTTCCTGATGTTGCTGCTGACTTTGTTCATAAAGACGGCACATTTGGGAGAGTGCCGTTTCACTGTCCTGTTGACTTGTCTGCCCCTGTGTGAAATTGTTGCCTGGGGTGTGCCATAATTTTCCTCTGTCGGAGTCGGCATGGAGCGCGTCCAAGGACGAGACATAGTTCACTCTGGGGATATATTTTGAAACACTCATAAGAAAAGAAATTGAGCCACAAAAATCAATAAATTCAAGAAGATGGAAAAAGTCGCAAATGCTCCAAGATTTTTCAAGAGAGTAAACGTTTGCGCACGGAGAAGGACTGTTCATTACATATCTTACACGCAAGCAGTAATTATACAATACATCACTCAGGATATGCGTACATAATACTGACATGTTATTTAGTCTAGTGCACTCCTCCAGATCCTACAAGATGCGCAAACAAGCTACTTCTCACAGCCTATGTACATATAAACATATCGTACAAGTCGGTCCATCGCATGGCGGCTAAGCGTACTTAGTCGGAAATGATAAGGATTTCCCTTGGCCTACCAAGGGTGAGGCGTAGTGAGGCTGGGGACTCAACCTCCTCTTCGGAGATAGGCTCCAGACGTGAGGTGCTGCGCTGAGTTGGTGGAGCAGGTGCCTGTCTTGGGACAACTCGAACATGAGCGGGCACGAGGGGTGGTGCAGAAACGAACCGGAGTAGGCGCAATGACATGGTTGAACTCCTCCGTGGTAGGCAGGCTGACGAGTAGCGGTGAGAGCAGTAGGAGCAAGCGATGCTAATGACGAGGCGAAAGTCGGTGGCGGTGCGGCGCGCAGGAGCTCCCTCTTGTTGGCGGCACAGCCATGGTGAGTCCATGCGGGCAGCTACAAAGTCGTCCACCAGGTTGTCGAAGGCTGCCTCCAAAGCCCGGAGATACACGATGAGCATCTCAAAAGCTTCGTCCCGTTCTCCTCTAGGGCAAGAGAACGCGTAGTGGCAGGTATATGGCACATGACATGGCAGGTAGCGGTAGCAGCGAGTCTTCATCGAAGGAAGGATATCCACGAGACGAGCTATCGCCTCACGGGCTGCCATCTGCAGTGCATGCTTCTCTGTGGGCATGGCTCTCCCCAAGAACCGTAACGCCTCAACTCGCCCTCCTTGAATTGCACCACGGCTTGGTGCATGGTTAAACGGTCATTGATCTTGTCTTTGAGAGAGTGAGAAGGCTGGGCGCACAGCTGGCCCTATCGCGACTTGGACGATGAAGGAGAGAAGCTTGCGAACCCATCGGGCATGTTGGCGAACATCTGCGACTCGCATGATCGTTGCGACCATCTACAAAAGTAGGCAAAAATCCTGAGTAGTCAAATCATAAATTTATGCTTGTCGTAAATTGACTACATTTGTAAAAATAATAAATAGCTATATTCTGCTAATAACCGATTAGCGATCGCACCTAGTGGCTTCCTACAGTCAGCCTGGCTCTGGTACCAAGCTTGTCACGACCGGTTTTTCAATAAAAATATTTATTGAACAACCGACCTATGAAGTCCAATATGAGGAAAAATCCCCCATAACGGTAGACAAAACTTTGATACAATAAGCCAGTAGCATTACAATATTACAGGGTCGGACTGAAAATGCCCAACCAAATATTACAAACACGCCAATAATTATACATGATGGCGGATATGACACAATGGTGTGGGGTGGAAATTCTACTGACTCGAGAAATGAGTGGTTGGTGGAATAACACAGTGGGGTGGTTAATAAGTCTACTGCACTGGCGGCTCATCGAGCGTCGAGGTGAGGCTCGATGAATTTATTTGGGTAGTGGAAGCGGATATATCACAATGACTAATCTAGGGGTCGCACGAGACTGACTGGGATTCCTCTAGGCGTCGGACTCGCTATTGAACTCTTCATCCATGAGATCGCCTTCGTCAGCATCTGGCCAAATCAACAAGCCAGGTGAGTACTTTGAAAGTACTCGCAAGACAGTTCGTACAAAAGATATAACAAATGTATGCATGAATGCGACATGCATAATTTTAACAATGTGCAATTTAATCAGTAGCAAAGTAAGTAAAAAGGGAATCGGCGGTAATCCGCTCGAAAACCCAAAGAAGATAAACTCCAAACCGATCGGGTGTCTGAAGCGACGCCTCGAAGGGTGGACAAATAAGTAAGACATGCCACAGTCGGGCGTCTAAGCGACACCTCAAAAAGGGCTTATATTGAAAGAAAATACATGCATGCCGCAGTCGGACGTCGGAGCGACATCACAGAAAGGGCTTATAATAAAAGTAAATAATAACAATGCCGCAGTCGGACGTCTGAGCGACATCGCAGAAAGGGCTTATAATAAAAGTAAATAATAACAATGCCGCAGTCGGACGTCTGAGCGACATCGTAGAAAGGGCTTATAACAAAAGTAAATAAAAACAATGCCGCAGTCGGACGTCTGAGCGACATCGCAGAAAGGGCTTATAACAAAAGTAAATAATAACAATGACGAAGTCGGACGTCTGAGAGACATCGCAGAAAGGGCTTATAAAAAAAGTAAGTAATAACAATGCCGCGATCGGACGTCTGGGCGACATCGCGGAAAGGGCTTATAATTCATCATTCATAACTGACGAGGTATGGTGCTCACGGAAAATATTCATCACAAGACCATAAGCGTGTTAGTCCATTCACCGGAAATAAACATATAACACTCATATAGTTATCAGGAGTTTTTGTCACCGAGACTGACACTTGACAAGATAAGATGAACACGGTAGTCGGAAAGATGAATTCAAGAATTTTTACTCTGCAGAGTTTGTACCAAAAATTGTCCACAGCCAACGGATTTCCGTAGTCATGAAGGACTAGTTCCGTTTAGGGTATTTCGGAGGAAACACAACTAGCTAGTACACACCCATCATACCTCACGTTGCCAGGAATCACCCTAGACAGCGTTTAAGAAAAACTTTGAGACGGGGAGATCACAATCTCGAATAGCATGGGATCAAATTTATATCTGGCAGCGCTCTAAGGGTGCCCCCTCTCGGTCCCAACCGGAAACACCCATGCCCCCTGACGGATGAAAGGCTTTAATCCAGGGCCATGTAACCCTCTACCCGGCCTCTCGATTTGGTGTGTACCAGGAAGTGGTTTGCAACTTACTAAGCCGTATCCCTTGCGGGAAACAGGTGGTAGTACGAATGGGGAGACGGATGGGAATCTGACTGATTTGTGTTGACACGGGGTCAACGATCTAGCATAAGCCTGGCATGCTACAACACTGCCATCTTACCCATACTCATGCCAACTCATGGCCATGCAACAAGTTTCCGACAACTCATGGATTTACCGAGCTCATTTGCCTCAACTCTTACGAGATAAACTATTATCGAAATGCTCATGAACGTGCCATGATACAAAAGTAATGCAAACATGCCCAAACACTCATCATATCAAAAGTTCAAACATTGCTTGCCGGGTTCGGAGTAGTCGGAGTCTAACTGTGCGAAGTTAGCGGCTCCGTTGCTTCCTCCGGAATCTACGGTATAAGAAAAATACGCACGTAACGTAAATACCGTGAGGTGCACAAAAATATTCCAAATAAATTCTCAAATAAATCTGATAAAAAACTAGACAAAAATCTAAAGAGAACAGAAAAATAATCAAACAAAAATACTTTTCTGTTTAAAAGATATAAGGGTTTTGGTCCAGGGACCTCTCTATAATGAAACGGAAAACTTCCAGGGGGCTTTGCAGAAAAGTCCAGAAAACGGTTCGTTTAAAAGAAATGACTGAGAGGCTGACAGGCGGGCTCCACCTGTCAGGTTTGAAAATTTAAAAGAGGGAAACAGGGCACGACGGCACCTGAGAGGTGCGGTGGTCGCCGGCGGCGATCCACGGCGAGGCAGAGTGATCGGACGGTACCTTCGTGATCAGCACGTCCTTCCGCGTTTGTGGGAGGTGGAAGTGGTCGCCAGTGAGCACTGTGTCGACAGCGGCCCTTGCTCCGGCGGACGGCGGTTTGGGCAGTCGTGGACCTCGTCGGAGAGAGCTGTGAAGATCAAATTGGAGTGGGGGGTTAGACTCTTAGTTTCCCGAGAGGGTTGCTGACGAGGTTAGGGCGCCGGAGACGACCTCACCGGAGTGAATCAAGGTGGAGGCCGAGGCGGAACGAGGTGGCCGGAGTCGGGGAAGAAGAGCCCCTCGAGGCCCTTCCAGGGGCGTGGCAAGGTCTGGAGGGGTGGTGGAGTTGTGCGGGGGCGAGAGCAAGCTCGGGGTGCTATTTATAGCCGGCCCGAGTCGGTTGCCGTGAATCGGATAAGTCCGGCGAGTGATTACGGCGGCGCTGTGGCTGCACGGTCGGCTTAGGAGTTTGAGCATCGACTAGACGAAGTACTGGTGCTATCCCAGTGTCCAACTCAGCAAGGTGGGCGAGGTTACGGCCTGTCCTCGACGGAACGGCCGCACGGCCCGTCGGCGGCAGAGAACGTGCTCTGCGCATGCCAGGCCACGGCGATGGTGCTGCATGTGTGTGCTGGCAAGCAAATGGCTACACGGAGCTACCAGGAGGTTTGGGCGGCGTCGAACGGCGTTATGCCGCAGTTTTGCTCCCTGTCGGCCGCTACGGTGGTTCTGCCGCCGCAAGACACGCCGGCGCAGGCGGGCCAGGGTGCCACCGACGCCAGGAACGCGCCAAGCACGCGTGTGAAGCTCTGGACAAGCAGGCTAGGCTGTGAGCAACGTGCCAAGTGCATCGTGGGCATGTGACTGAAACTCTGACGGAGAACGACACTGAAATCTGAATTTAACTGAAGATGAACAGTAATAGTGCATGCAAGGTGTTCGACATAATGATTTAGGCATGTAGGGATTTTTCCTTGAGCTGCTTTTTGGTGGAGGGGCCTCTCATTGCATCTAGAGGCTGCCTGCATTTTTGTGGAATTTTTGGAGCAGAGTAGATATGAATTTCACCAAATTTGACAAATCTGGTCCAAACTTGCAGAGACTGAAATTTGAAATTTTTGAAAAGAAGAGGAGTGGATCTTGATTGTTCTAGGTTGTGGGTACCAAGGACTATCCAGGGGAGTTGGTTTGAGGTCAAAACTCAAATGCATTTAGGTACTTGCTTTGCAATACACCTAGGCTCAAAATAATGGACAGAAAAGATTTGGGAGGAGAAATAAATGAAATATAATTCAGAAAAGGGTTGAACTTGTTGAGACAGAATGTTTGGATTGCCCAAAGTGGAAGGAGAGATTTTTGGGAAGATTTTACCATGTGGTGCATGGTAAAATCATGAGTGGTTTCAAATTTGGGAGAAGTTGAAAAACTCCTAGGGTTTTCTTTTTGAAAGAAAATAAACTCCAAAGATTTTTCTTGAAATTTTGAGAAGAGGGCAATCAGAAGAACAAAAAAATTAAAAACCAAACACCATAGTTGAAGGAGATGCAAAAATAAAATATTTGCTAAAGGGAAAAGGCTTTTGAGAGAGATTTTTTTGGAAGGGTTTAGAAGACCTTCTTCAAATCCAACAAATTTTTTGAAGAGAACCAAAAGAATATTTTTGGAGTGTCACAACACCTACCCCCTTAGGAAAAATCTCGTCCCCGAGATTCCAGCTGATCCTCAAATAATTGTGGGTGCTTTCTGTCCAAGGAAATCCTCTCTTTCCCAAGTGGCCTCACTTTCGGTGTGGTTGCTCCTTGAACTTTGAAGAACTTGATGGTTTCTCGTCGGGTTCTCCTTTCAGACTCTTCCAAGATTTTTATCGGATGCTCCCGATATGTAAGGTCTGGCTGCACGTCAATGTTTTTATGGGGTACTTGTTTCTCTGGGTTGCTTACGCACTTCCTCAATTGGGAGACGTGGAATACGTCGTGGATGTCGGATAATTCTTCGGGTAAGTCTAACTGGTAGGCGACCATGCCTCTTCGTGCCACTATGCAGAATGGTCCGATGAATCTTGGTGCTAGCTTCCCTTTAATCTTCAATCAATGCAGGCCTCTCATAGGGGATACTCGTAGGTACACAAATTCACCGGGTTCAAAATTGACTCCACGATGCTTCTGATCGTAATAACTCTTCTGTCGACTATGGGCTGTCTTGAGTCGGTCCTTAATTACCTTGACCTTATCTTCAGCCTCTTTGAGCAGGTCCGGGCCGAAGATATGGCTGTCTCCGGTTTCCGACCAATTTAGCGGGGTACGACATCTTCGCCCTTACAGAGCTTCAAATGGTGCCATTTGCAGGCTGGACTGGTAACTGTTGTTATATGTGAATTCTGCGTATGGTAAGCTCTCTTCCCAACTGGTCCCATAGGTGAGGACACATGCTCTCAGCATATCTTCTAGAATCTGGTTCACTCGCCTCCGCCCATACATGTCTGGGATGGTATGCGGTCTGAGAATGCCGGTGAGTTCCCAGAGCTTGTTGTAAGTGATCCCAAAATCGGGAGACGAATTGAGTGCCTCTGTCCGAGATTATTTTCTTTGGGACTCCGTGTAAGCAAACGATGCGGGAAAGGTAGAGCCTAGCAAGCTTCTGAGTGGTGTGGGTTGTCTTCACGGGGATGAAGTGTGCTACTTTAGTCAGTCTATCAGTGATGACCCATATGGCATCATGTCCGTGTCGGGACCGAGGTAGTCCAACAATAAAATCCATTCCAATCTCATCCCATTTCCACTCGGGTATCTTATTTGGTTGCAATAGCCCGGTCGGTTTCTGGTGCTCGGCCTTGATGCGTTGACAAGAGTCACAACATGCAATAAACGTGGCTATGTCTCTTTTTATTCCATGCCACCAAAATGTTTCCTGAAGATCTTTGTACATTTTTGTTCCTCCAGGATGGATTGAATACGGAGCGGTGTGTCCTTCAGCCAAGATTTGTTGTTTAAGGTCATGGATATTTGGTACGCAAAGTCTATTCCCGTACCACAATATTCCTTGCTCATCGATAACGAATTCTGAGGCCTTGCCCAAATTCATCTTCCGTTTTATGCCTTCAATCTTTGGGGTGTCCACGTTGAGCCTCTTTAACCTTCTCTATCAGGGTAGGCTGTAACTCTAAGTTCGACACACTGCCTTTGGTGACTACCATCAGATTGAGCTTAGCAAATTCCTGTTGGAATTCAGGTCTCAAGTTTAGCATGCTGTCGTTGTTCCGACTGGGGTTCCGACTCAGAGCATCTGCTACAACATTTGCTTTGCCTGGGTGGTAGTGGATTCCAACATCACAATCCTTTACTAATTCCAACTAGCGTCGCTGCCGTAAATTTAGTTCTGGTTGTGTGAAAATATACTTGAGGCTTTTGTGGTCCGTGTATATTTCACAAATATTTCCAAGTAAGAAGTGTCTCCATTCCTTGAGTGCATGAATAACTGCTGCTAATTCCAGGTCATGAGTAGGATAATTTTCCTCATGCTTGCGAAGTTGTCTGGAAACATATGCGACAACCTTGCCTTCTTGCATTAATACGCACCCGAGGCCCCTTCGAGATGCGTCACAAAATACCTCAAAATTTTTGTGTATATCTGGCACAATTAGTACTGGTGCTGTCGTCAGTTTCCTCTTTAGTTCTTGGAAACTTTTCTCGCAAGCTTTCGTCCATTCAAACTTCCTGTCTTTCTTGAGTAGTTGCGTCATTGGCTTTGCTATGGTGGAGAATCCTTCGATAAATCTCCGGTAGTATCCTGCCATTCCCAAGAAACTTCAGACGTCCGTCACGCTTAGCTGGTGGCTTCCAGCTGGCACGGCCTTGACTTTTTCCGGGTCTCTGGCGATACCTTCTTGGGTCGATGCGTGGCCCGTAAAACCCACTTGCTTTAGCCAAAATTCACACTTGCTGAATTTAAGCGTCTGATTGATGTTTCTGAGTTCTCCTAGTACAATTCGGAGATGTTCAGCGTGCTCTTCTGGTGTTTTGGAGTATACCAGAATATCATCGATAAATACCACAACAAACTTGTCCATAAACTTCATGAATACTTTGTTCATGAGGTGAACAAAATATGCGGGGGTGTTTGTTAGTCTGAATGGCATTACAGCGAACTCATAAAATCCGTATCTGGAGGTGAAAGTTGTCTTGGGAATATCTTCGGTTCGTACTTTCAGTTGATGGTATCCCGACCTCAAGTCAATCTTTGAGAACACCTTGGCCTGAGCGAGCTGATCGAATAAATCGTTTATTCGTGGCATCGGATATTTGTTCTTGATTGTGACCATGTTTAGTGCTCGATAGTCATGCACAATCTCAGTGTTCCATCCTTCTTTTTGGCAAGCAAAATTGGTGAACCCCAAGGTGAGGAACTGGCTCGTATATACCCTTTTTCCAATAATTCCTTTATTTGCTTCTTCAGTTCTACCAATTTGGATGGTGCCATTCTGTATGGTTTCTTGTATATGGGAGCGGTTCCGGGTGCTAGCTCAATGCTGAATTCTATCTCTCGATCTGGTGGCATGCCTGGTAGCTCTTCGGGAAATACATCTGGAAATTCACACACCATCGAACCATGCTCAATTCAGAAATATCCACCTTGTTCAATCTCGATTGCGGGATATTTTTCTTTCCTTGGCTGAAACTTTTATGGTCTTCCCGTGGTGATGGGTGAGAATTACGGTCCTGTTGAAGCAGTCAATAAAACCTTTGTTGGTGGTTAACCAATCCATCCCTAAGATGACATCCAGTCCTTTATTTTCCAACACGATAAGATTTTCGTGAAACTTCAACCCTTCAAACTCGATAACCACACCCTAGCAATAATTCTGGGTAACTTGCTTAATTCGAGGGGGACTTGACGATCATAGATTTTTCCAAGGGAAGCATCGAAAAATTATTTTGCAAAGCAAAACTTTTCAAACGAATGAGTGAGAAGCTCGAGAATCAAAGAAAACCATGGCAGGTATTGTGTTGATGTGAAACGCACGAGTCACGATATCCGGGGCATTTTGTGCTTCCTCTTTGGTCACGTGGTTCAGATGACCCTTCCTGTGGTTGTTATTTGGGTTGAAATTGTTGCGCTTTGGCGCTGAATTACTATTGCCTCCGTTGTTCGGCTTTGGGGTCGAGTTCCTTGGCTTGGGGTTCCTTGGCTTGGGGCACTGCTTGGCATAGTGCCCTTCTTCTCCACAAGCGTAATAGGTAACGCCTAGGCGGTATGTGAACTCCTTGTCCCTTGCATGGAAATTCTTGATTGGGCGTGAGACGCTTGTCGTGGGCTTGGGTGTCCAGTTTTTCTGAACATCTGTCTTGCTGCGGTGGTTGCGGGCGTGATTAGTCTGGTCCCTCTTCCGCTTGCTGAAATCTTCTAAGCTGCGTCTCTCATTTTCCAAGGTAATGGCCTTATCCACCAGCGTCTTAAAATCTGGAAAGGTGTGTACGACCAATTGGCATTTAAGCGCGGGTGTCAGACCGTCTAGGAATTTCTCCATCTTTTTGTTTTCCGACATACGCTCCTCGTTGGCGTAGCGAGACAGCAGAGTAAACTGACTGTTGTATTCTGACACCGTCATTGTCCTTTGCTTGAGGTCATCGAATTCTCTCTTTTTGATCTTCATAAGACTCTTAGGAATATGTGACCCATGAAAACCTTCTTTAAATTCCTCCCAAGTTATATTATTTTCGTTGGGGTGCATGTGTAGGAAATTTTCCCACCACGATGCGGCTGCTCCAGTGAGATAGTGCGGAGCATAAAGCACTTTCTCAAGATCTGACCACTGGGCAATGATTAACTTTCTTTCCATGTCTCGAAGCCAGTCCTCGGCTTCAAGAGGCTTGTCAGTGTGAGAAAATGTTTGGGGACGTGTCTTCTGTAGCTCAGATAACTTTGATTGCTGATGATACTGTCCACGGTGATTTCCCATATTGATGACTTGGTTCATTATTTCCTGATGTTGCTGCTGACTTTGTTCATAAAGACGGCACATTTGGGAGAGTGCCGTTTCACTGTCATGTTGACTTGTCTGCCCCTGTGTGAAATTGTTGCCTAGGGGTGTGCCATAATTTTCCTCTGTTGGAGTCGGCATGGAGCGCGTCCAAGGACGAGACATAGTTCACTCTGGGGATATATTTTGAAACACTCATAAGAAAAGAAATTGAGCATAAAAATCAATAAATTCAAGAAGATGGAAAAAGTCGCAAATGCTCCAAGATTTTTCAAGAGAGTAAACGTTTGCGCACGGAGAAGGATTGTTCATTACATATCTTACACGCAAGCAGTAATTATACAATACATCACTCAGGATATGCGTACACAATCCTGACATGTTATTTAGTCTAGTGCACTCCTCCAGATCCTACATGATGCGCAAACAAGCTACTTCTCACAGCCTATGTACATATAAACATATCGTACAAGTCGGTACATCGCATGGCGGCTAAGCGTACTTAGTCGGAAATGGTAAGGATTTCCCTTGGCCTGCCAAGGGTGAGGCGTAGTGAGGCTGGGGACTCAACCTCCTCTTCGGAGATAGGCTCCAGACGTGAGGTGCTGCGCTGAGTTGGTGGAGCAGGTGCCCTGTGCGGGACAACTCGAACATGAGCGGGCACGAGGGGTGGTGCAGAACGAACCGGAGTAGGCGCAATGACATGGTTGAACTCCTCCGTGGTAGGCACGCTGACAGTAGCGGTGAGAGCAGTAGGAGCAAATGATGCTGATGACGAGACGAAAGTCGGTGGCGGTGCGGCACGCAGGAGCTCCCTCTGTTGGCGGCACAGCCATGGACCGAGTCCATGCGGCAGCTACAAAGTCTTCCACCAGGTTGTCGAAGGCTGCCTCCAAAGCCCGGAGATACTCGATGAGCATCTCAAAGCTTCGTCTCGTTCTCCTCTGGGGCAAGAGAGCAGCGTAGTGGCAGGTATATGGCACATGACATGGCAGGTAGCGGTAACGACGAGTCTTCATCGAAGGAAGGATATCCCTGAGACGAGCTATCGCCTCACGGGCTGCCATCTGCAGTGCATGCTTCTCTGTGGGCATGGCTCTCCCCAAGAACCGGTAACGCTCAACTCGCCCTCCCTTGTATTGCACCGCGGCTTGGTGCATGGTTAGACGGTCATTGATCTTGTGCTGAGAGAGTGAGAAGACTGGGCACACAGCTGGCCCTATCGTGACTTGGACGATGAAGGAGAGAAGCTTGACGAACCCATCGGGCATGTTGGCGAACATCTGCGACTTCATGATCGTTGCCAGCCATCTACAAAAGTAGGCAAAAATCCTGAGTAGTCAAATCATAAATTTATCTTTGTCGTAAATTGACTACATTTGTAAAAATAATAAATAGCTCTATTCTGCCAATAACCGATTAGCGATCGCACCTAGTGGCTTCCTACAGTCAGCCTGGCTCTGGTACCAAGCTTGTCACGACCGGTTTTTCAATAAAAATATTTATTGAACAACCGACCTATGAAGTCCAATATGAGGAAAAATCCCCCATACCGGTAGACAAGACTTTGATACAATAAGTCAGTAGCATTACAATATTACAGGGTCGGACTGAAAATGCCCAACCAAATATTACAAACACGCCAATAATTATACATGATGGCGGATATGACACAATGGTGTGGGGTGGAAATTCTACTGACTCGAGAAATGAGTGGTTGGTGGAATAACACGATTAGAATTGGTTAATAAGTCTCTTTGCCTTTGGCGGCTCATCGGCGTCGAGGTGAGGCTCGATGAATTTATTTGGGTAGCGGAAGCGGATATGTCACAATGACTAATCCAGGGTCGCGACGAGACCGACTGGGATTCCTCTAGGCGTCGGACTCGCTATCGAACTCTTCATCCATGAGATCGCTTTCACAAGATTCCGCCAAATCAACAAGCCAGGTGAGTACTTTGAAAGTACTCGCAAGACAGTTCGGACAAAAGATATAAAAAATGTATGCATGAATGCGACATGCGTAATTTTAACAATGTGCAATTTAATCAGTAGCAAAGTAAGTAAAAAGGGAATCGGCGGTAATCCGCTCGAAAACCCAAAGAAGATAAACTCCAAACCCGATCGAATTATGCGAAGCGGCGCCTCGAAGGGTGGACAAATAAGTAAGACATGCCACGATCGGCGTCTAAGCGACACCTCAAAAAGGGCTTATATTGAAAGAAAATACATGCGTTGCATGATGGACGTCGGAGCGACATCACAAAAAGGGCTTATAATAAAAGTAAATAATAACAATGCCGCGATCGGACGTCCGAGCGACATCGCAGAAAGGGCTTATAATAAAAGTAAATGATAACAATGCCACAGTCGGACGTCTGAGCGACATCGCAGAAAGGGCTTATAACAAAAGTAAATAAAAACAATGCCGCAGTCGGACGTTTGAGCGACATCGCAGAAAGGGCTTATAATAAAAGTAAATAATAACAATGCCGCAGTCGGACGTCTGAGCGACATCGCAGAAAGGGCTTATAACAAAAGTAAATAATAACAATGCCGCAGTCGGACGTCTGGGCGACATCGCGGAAAGGGCTTATAATTCATCATTCATAACTGACGAGGTATGGTGCTCACGGAAAATATTCATCACAAGACCATAAGCGTGTTAGTCCATTCACCGGAAATAAACATATAACACTCATATAGTTATCAGGAGTTTTTGTCACCGAGACTGACACTTGACAAGATAAGATGAACACGGTACTCGGACATGAATAAGATGAATTCAAGAATTTTTACTCTGCAGAGTTTGTACCAAAAATTGTCCATAGCCAACGGATTTCCGTAGTCACGAAGGACTAGTTCCGTTTACGGTATTTCGGAGGAAACACAACTAGCTAGTACACACCCATCATACCTCACGTTGCCAGGAATCACCCTAGACAGCGTTTAAGAAAAACTTTGAGACGGGGAGATCACAATCTCGAATAGCATGGGATCAAATTTATATCTGGCGCTCTAAGGGTGCCCCCTCTCGGTCCCAACCGAAACACCCATGCCCCCGACCGGATGAAAGGCTTTAATCCAGGGCCATGGAACCTTCATCCCGCCTCTCGATTTGGTGTGTACCAGGAAGTGGTTTGCAACTTACTAAGCCGTATCCCTTGCGGGAAACAGTGGTAGTACGAATGGGGAGACGGACGGAATCGATCGATTTGTGTTGACATCGGGTCAACGATCCGGCATAAGCCTGGCATGCTACAACACTGCCATCTTACCCATACTCATGCCAACTCATGGCCATGCAACAAGTTTCCGACAACTCATGGATTTACCGAGCTCATTTGCCTCAACTCTTACGAGATAAACTATTATCGAAATGCTCATGAACGTGCCATGATACAAAAGTAACGCAAACATGCCCAAACACTCATCATATCAAAAGTTCAAACATTGCTTGCCTGGTTCGGAGTAGTCGGAGTCTAACTGTGCGAAGTTTGCGGCTCCGTTGCTTCCTCCGGAATCTACGGTATAAGAAAAATACGCACGTAACGTAAATACCGTGAGGTGCAATAAAATATTCCAAATAAATTCTCAAATAAATCTGATAAAAAACTAGACAAAAATCTAAAGAGAACAGAAAAAGAATCAAACAAAAATACTTTTCTGTTTAAAAGATATAAGGGTTTTGGTCCAAGGACCTCTCTGTAATGAAACGGAAAACTTCCAGGGGGCTTTGCAGAAAAGTCCAGAAAACAGTACGTTTAAAAGAAACGACTGAGAGGCTGACAGGCGGGCTCCACCTGTTAGGTTTGAAAATTTAAAAGAGGGAAACAGGGCGCGACGGCGCCCGAGAGGTGCGGTGGTCGCCGGCGGCGATCCACGGCGAGGTAGAGTGATCGGACGGTACCTTCGTGATCAGCACGTCCTTCTGCGTCTGTGGGAAGTGGAAGTGGTCGCCGGCGAGCACTGTGTCGACGGCGGCCCTTGCTCCGGCGAACGACGGTTCGGGCAGTCGTGGACCTCGTCGGAGAGAGCTGTGAAGATCAAATTGGAGTGGGTGTTAGACTCTTAGTTGCCCGAGAGGGTTGCTGACGACGTAAGGGCGCCGGAGATGACCTCACCAGAGTGAATCGAGGTGGAGGTCGAGGCGGAACGAGGTGGCCGGAGTCGGGGAAGAAGAGCCCCTCGAGGCCCTTCCAGGGGCTTGGCGAGGTCTGGAGGGGTGGTGGAGTTGTGCGGGGGCGAGAGCAAGCTCGGGGGTGCTATTTATAGCCGGCCCGAGTCGGTTGCCGTGAATCGGGTAAGTCCGGCGAGTGATTACGGTGGCGCTGTGGCTGCACGGTCGGCTTAGGAGTTTGAGCATCGACTAGACGAAGTACTGAGTGTCCAACTCAGCAAGGTGGGCGAGGTTACGGCCTGTCCTCGACGGAACGGCCGCACGGCCCGTCGGCGGCAGAGAACGCTGCTGCGCTGCGTGCCACGGGCGACGGTGCTGAATGCGTGTGCTGGCATGGAAATGGCTACGCGGAGCTACCAGGAGGTTTGGGCGGCGCCGAACGGCGTTATGCCGCAGTTTTGCTCCCTGTCGGCCGCTACGGTGGTTCTGCCGCCGCAAGACACGCCGGCGCAGGCGGGCCAGGGTGCCACCGACGCCAGGAACGTGCCAAGCACGCGTGTGAAGCTCCGGACAAGCAGGCTAGGCTGTGAGCAACGTGCCAAGTGCACTGTGGGCATGTGACTGAAACTCTGACGGAGAACGACACTGCAATCTGAATTTAACTGAAGATGAACAGTAATAGTACATGCAAGGTGTTCGACATAATGATTTAGGCATGTAGGGATTTTTCCTTGAGCTGGTTTTTGGTGGAGGGGCCTCTCATTGCATCTAGAGGCTGCCTGGATTTTTGTGGAATTTTTGGAGCATAGTAGATATGAATTTCACCAAATTTGACAAATCTGGTCCAAACTTGCAGAGACTGAAATTTGAAATTTTTGAAAAGAAGAGGAGTGGATCTTGATTGTTCTAGGTTGTGGGTACCAAGGACTATCCAGGGGAGTTGGTTTGAGGTCAAAACTCAAATGCATTTAGGTACTTGCTTTGCAAAACACCTAGGCTCAAAATAATGGACAAAAAAGATTTGGGAGGAGAAATAAATGAAATAAAATTCAGAAAAGGGTTGAACTTGTTGAGACAGAATGTTTGGATTGCCCAAAGTGGAAGGAGAGATTTTTGGGAAGATTTTACCATATGGTGCATGATAAAATCATGAGTGGTTTCAAATTTGGGAGAAGTTGAAAAACTCCTAGGGTTTTCTTTTTGAAAGAAAATAAACTCCAAAGATTTTTCTTGAAATTGTGAGAAGAGGGCAATCAGAAGAAAAAAAAATTAAAAACCAAACACCATAGTTGAAGGAGATGCAAAAATAAAATATTTGCTAAAGGGAAAAGGCTTTTGAGAGAGATTTTTTTGGAAGGGTTTAGAAGACCTTCTTCAAATCCAAATTTTTTTTGAAGAGAACCAAAAGAATATTTTTGGAGTGTCACACACATATAGTTGCCTGTTCACTCCAGGTAAAAGGTCTAGCAATTCAAACACCGTCCATTGCTGCTGTGACCCCATTATGTAATTCAAATCAAGATGAAAAATCAAGTAGATCGCACACAGTTTATTATCACCAACCGTGTGAGATGCAGCACAAAATATCCTGGAGCACCGTCGGTGTCTAGTACGCCTATGGAAATTCGAACCAAATTTTTGACGTTCAAACTCATCACACACGGGTTAAGCTATCTGAATCGTTTGTGATGTTCACATATCGTACACAGTTCTGAATAATGGACCGTGTGTGAGGACACTTTACGCGCCAGTTGTTTCGCTGTAGCGATTCCAAATTTTCGGCTTCCGCGGAAATATCTACCTCCCCGCCCCCTCCCCCTTACCAAAAGCCACATTTCCCTGTTTTCGCCTTCCTTTCCAAGTTGAAACCTTCACTCCTTGCTTGCAGCGCCGCCTACTCATCGGCGACCCTCCTTCACACTGCTCGGCCTCGTCAATCTAGGCAGGTAATCCACACCCGACCCCCATCCTACTCCTCCTTCCACATCCCACATGCCCTGACCGTCGGTGCGAGCGCGACACCTTCCACCCAAATCGCCGACCCCTCCACCAAATAAGCGTCGCCCTAAGCCATGGTGCACGCAGTATAGCCAAGATCTCAAGGAGCATTTGGCAGCGAAGAAGCAAATCGTGGCTGCACGCGCGGATGAGGTCGCGATGGCTGCCATTCGTGCCGACCCCCAGATGTTGGAGGAGCACCTTGCCATTTGCTAGCTACGCCGGTTAAGAATGCTCGGTTTACCCATTGCGTGTGCTGCTCCTGCCTTTCCTTCACAAATTCTAGTGAATTGTGCTATCTAATTTTACCATGCAATCTGTTGCTCTAGTGTATATGTTCTATATGTCGTGTAGTGTGGTGCTCACTTATTAACTGTTTTGTTAATTAGTTGTCGTCTTCAGCTAACTATTTGGTTCAATTCTGCAAATGTGATGTTCAATTCTTCAGGCTGTAATTTTGTATTGTCTTTCACGTGAGAAATAAATCGAATTTACCTTTACAAAATACAGGAGAAACGAATACAATTGCTATATTTTCAAGTTATCAAGCATGCTTGGTTTGGTTATACATTGTGCAATGTGGTGCTCAGTTAACGTTTTGTTCATTTGTGTTGTGGTGTTTAGTTAACTGTTTGGTTCAATTCTGCAATGCGATGTTCAATAGTTGTGGGTGCATTCTGTTATTGTATACCATGTGAGGAATAAATTTAATTTGGCTGTAGTAAATACATGAGAAACAAATACAATTGCTACAATTGGCTGTAGTTAACTGTTTGGTTAACTGTCTGATCTTCTATTAGGAGTATGTTATATTGTTCAATATGGTGCTCACTTAATGTTTGGTTCATTTGTTGTGGTGTTTAGTTAACTGATTGGTTCAATTCTGCAATGCGATGTCCAATTGTCGTGGGTAGAATTTTGTACTGTTGTGCATGTGAGGAATAAA
Source organism: Aegilops bicornis (assembly GCA_021605145.1). Taxonomy (NCBI): domain Eukaryota; kingdom Viridiplantae; phylum Streptophyta; class Magnoliopsida; order Poales; family Poaceae; genus Aegilops; species Aegilops bicornis. The sequence goes on from CM038670.1 coordinate 822,077,367, forward strand.
TCGAATTTGGCTACACTTAATACATGAGAAACATATACAAGTGCTATATTTCCTAGTTCTTAATCATGCTTGGTTTGGATAAATGGGTTTTCCATGTGGCTTGAATTAATCTGATGAATCTGCAATGTGCTTATTTTTCATCAACATATTTTACGGATAGCATGTGAACCCTTACTTAACCTGATGACTAACTACCGTATATGTGTTGCAGGGAAACAATGGGAAGCATTGAGGTTCACAATAGAGGTTAGCACGTGCATGGTCCGTTGTCTAATAGCACACTATTGTGCAACTGCAGGAACCATTCTAATATTTAGGTTTTTAACAATTTGGTCTTGCACATGTAGGTCCCGCTGTGAGAGGTTTTGACCCACTGTTTGACCCTTTTTGCATATGGGGAAATGAGTTGTCCATGAATATCAATCAAATCAAGAAACTCAAAAAGATTTTCAGGATAAAGAAATTAGCGACAAAAAACAACAAGATCTTTGTCTGCACAATGAAGAAGACATCAGTTCACTACAAGATGGTACTTACTATTATACCTTGCCTTTTTTTATTCCTTTGCCCCATTTCCAATATAGAGAAGATATTTATGCACATCCTTGTTTTCAGGCCTTTCCAAAGCAGTTCATTGATGATTACCTCTCAAACCACCTCTATGGTCAGGAGGCGAGGAAGGTTTTCATACAACACCCACGGTTCAATATTGAAGTGTTCCTGAAGAGGACGAAGGACGGACAGTTAATTATCCATAGGCACTGGCCTAAAGTTGCCAAGACCTTCAACATAAATGAAGGCTCAATATTCGCCTGCCGCTTCAGCAGTTTTCCAGATGAGATGCATCTGTCTATATACCGTCTATGATGCTAATTTTGAAAGGTTCTACATGTTGCATGTGAAACTTGGTGCTGGTGCAGTTGTGTAATGGGGTAGCCGAGTGCTGAAGCTATATCATGTTGTACTATGATGTATTTCAATTATGAAATTTTGTTTCCTTATATGGAAATAAAATATATTGTGTGCTTAATATGAATGTCAATTAGATTAATAATAGGGAAATTAGCCTGCTAATGGCGAATTAGCCTGCTAATTGGGTTTTGCTATTGCAAACGGTTGTTGAAAAAATACTGTGGGCGATGACCTCAGGCAACGCACACAGTTTCTAGGAATAAACCGTGTTGGATCAATGAACAATCACACATGACTTTCTCTTGAAAACTGTTTGCGTTAGGCCACCTTGCGCAAACGTTTACCACATAAAAACAGAGTGTGATGGACAGCCTTTGCCATACAGATTCTTCTACGGACCGTGTGTGATACATTCAATAACGCAAACGATTTAACGGGAAAAATTGTGTGTAATGTACCTGTGAACGAAAACGTTTTACTTGGAGCGACTATGTGGGATGTACATACGAACGGAAACATTTAGCTGGGACTTACTATTTGGGATGTAATTGCGACCGTAAACAATTTCGCCAGTATAATTGTATTTTTTGTTACCTCTACTGTATGTATTTCCGTATTTGAGCGCTCGCCGATCGCACATGACCTCATTTTGCCGAGCGTGTGTGCCAGGAGGGCATATCCCCGACGGTTTCTGGGTCGTGTGGGAAGGATCCCCCTATCGCCCACACTCACTAGGCGACAATTCCAAATGCCGTCGTGGAAAGGGGTTAAAAACCGTTTGTATAGCACCGACGCACACCAGTGATTTTTGCTATGTTCCTAGAGGAAAATAAGTTGAAAGATGATAGTAGCAATGATGCGGACTGGGTTCGTGATCTGAGGATTATCCTCATTGTCGCACAGAAGAATTATGTCCTTGATGCACCGCTAGGTGACAGACTTATTGCAGGAGCAGATGTAGATGTTATGAACTTTTGGCAAGCTCGATATGATGACTACTTGATAGTTTAGTGCGCCATGCTTTAAGGCTTAAATCCGGGACTTCAAAAACATTTTGAACGCCACGGAGCATATGAGATGTTCCAAGAGCTGAAATCGGTATTTCAGACTCATGCCCGTGTCAAGAGGTATGAGACCTATGACAAGTACTTTGCCTACAAGATGGAGGAGAATAGCTCAACCAGTGAGCATGTGCTCAGAATATCTGGGTACTACAATCACTTGAATCAAGTGGGAGTTAATCTTCCAGATAAGATAGTTATTGACAAAGTTCTCTAGTCACTATCACCAAGTTACTGGAACTTCGTGATGAACTATAATATGCAAGGGATGACAAAAACGATTCTCGAGCTCTTCACGATGCTGAAATCAGCAAAGGTAGAAATCAAGAAAGAGCATCAAGTGTTGATGGTTAACAAGACCACTAGTTTCAAGAAAAAGGGCAAAGGAAAGAAAGGGAACTTCAAAAAGAATGGCAAGCAAGTTGCCACTCCCGTAAAGAAGCCCAAACCTGAACCTAAACCTGAAACTGAGTGCTTCTACTAGAAAGGGAATGGTCACTAGAAGCGGAACTACCCCAAATACTTGGCGGATAAGAAGGGTGGCAAAGTGAACATGGTATATCTGATATACATGTTATTGGTGTTTACTTTACTAGTGTTCATAGTAACCCCAGGGTATTTGATACTGGTTCAGTTGCTAAGATTAGTAACTCGAAACAGGAGTTGCAAAATGAATAGAGACTAGTTAAAGGCGAGGTGACGATGTGTGTTGGAAGTGATTCCAAGGTTGATAAGACCACCATCGCACACTCCCTCTACCTTCGGGATTAGTGTTGGACCTAAATAAATGTTATTTGGTGTTTGTGTTGATCGTGAATATGATTGGATCATGTTTATTGCGATACGGTTATTCATTTAAGTCAGAGAATAATTGTTGTTCTGTTTACATGAATAAAACCTTCTATGGTCATACACCCAATGTAAATGGTTTATTGAATCTCGATCGTAGTGATACACATATTCATAATATTGATGCCAAAATATTCAAAGTTGATAATGATAGTGCAGCATATTTGTGGCACTATCGTTTAGGTCATATTGGTATAAAGCGCAGAAAGAAACTCCATGGAGATGTACTTTTGGAATCACTTGTTTATGAATCATTTGATACTTGCGAACCATGCCTCATGGGCAAGATGACTAAAACTCCGTTCTCCGGAACAATGGAGCGAGCCAATGACTTATTGGAAATAATACATACCGATGTATGCAGTCCGATGAGTGTTGAGGCTTGTGGTGGGTATCGTTATTTTCTGACCTTCACAGATGATTTGAGTAGATATGGGTATATCTACTTGATGAAACACAAGTCTGAAACATATGAAAAGTTCAAAGAATTTCATAGTGAAATGGAGAATCATCATAACAAGAAAATAAAGTTTCTACGATCTGATCGTGGAGGTGAATATTTGAGTTATGAGTTTGGCCTTCATTTAAAACAATGTGGAATAGTTTCACAACTCACGCCACCTGGAACGCCACAGCGTAATGGTGTGTCCGAACGTCAGAACTGCATTTCTTTATTAGATATGGTGCGTATACCTCTTGAGCACAGCGTTGGTTTTCCCTTGAAGAGGAAAGGGTGATGCAGCAAAGTAGCGTAAGTATTTCCCTCAGTTTTTGAGAACCAAGGTATCAATCCAGTAGGAGGCCACACGCAAGTCCCACGCACCTACACAAACAAATAAGAACCTTGCAACCAACGCAATAAAGGAGTTGTCAAGCCCTTCACGGCCACTTGCAAAAGTGAGATCTGATAGAGATGATAAGATAATATTTTTGGTATTTTTATGATAAAGATTAAAAGTAAAGAAATCAAAATAAACAGCACTAGAAATAACTAGTTGACGGGAGATTAATATGATGGAAAATTGACCCGGGGGGCCATAGGTTTCACTAGTGGCTTCTCTCAAGATAGCATAAGTATTACGGTGGGTGAACAAATTAATGTCGAGCAATTGATACAATTGAGCATAGTTATGAGAATATCTAGGTATGATCATGTATATAGGCATCACGTCTGTGACAAATAGACCGAAACGATTCTACATCAACTACTATTACTCCACACCTCGACCGCTATCCAGCATGCATCTAGAGTATTAAGTTCATAAGAACGGAGTAACGCATTAAGCAAGATGACATGATGTAGAGGGATAAACTCATGCAATATGATATAAACCCCATCTTTTTATCCTCGATGGCAACAATACAATACGTGTCGTTTCCCTTTCTGTCACTGGGATCGAGCAACACAAGATTGAACCCAAAGCTAAGCACTTCTCCCATTGCAAGAAAGATCAGTTTAGATGGCCAAACCAAACTGATAATTCGAAGAGACTTGCAAAGATAACCAATCATACATAAAAGAATTCAGAGAAGATTCAAATATTGTTCATAGATAATCTTGATCATAAACCCACAATTCATCGGTTCTCGACAAACACACCGCAAAAGAAGATTACAGCGAATAGATCTCCAAGAGAAACAAGGAGAACTTTGTATTGAGATCCAAAGAGAGAGAAGAAGCCATCTAGCTAATAACTATGGACCCGAAGGTCTGAGGTAAACTACTCACACATCATCGGAGAGGCCATGGAGTTGATGTAGAGGCCCTCCGTGGTCAATGCCCCCTCTGGCGGAGCGCCGGAAAAGGCCCCAAGATGGGATCTCACGGGTACAGAAGGTTGCGGCAGTGGAAATAGGGTTTCGTGGTGCTCCTGGATGTTCTCGGGGTACGTAGGTATATATAGGAGGAAGAAGTAGGTCGGTGGAGCTACGAGGGGGCCACAAGGGTGGAGGGCGCGCCCAGGGGGTAGGTGCGCCCCCTGCCTCGTGGCCTCCTTGTTGATTTCTTGACGTGCACTCCAAGTTCTCTGGATCACGTTTGTTCCGAAAATCACGTGCCCGAAAGTTTCATTCCGTTTGGACTCCGTTTGATATTCCTTTTCTGCGAAACACTGAAATAGGCAAAAAACAGCAATTTGGGTTGGGCCTCCGGTTAATAGTTTAGTCCCAAAAGTAATATAAAAGTGAATGATAAAGCCCATTAAACATCCAAAACAGATAATATAATAGCATGGAACAATAAAAAATTATAGATACGTTGGAGACGTATCAAGCATCCCCAAGCTTAATTCCTGCTCGTCCTCGAGTAGGTAAATGATAAAAAAAACAGAATTTTTGATGTGGAATGCTACCTAGCATATTTATCGATGTAACTTTCTTTATTGTGGCATGAATGTTCAGATCCGAAAGATTCAAGATAAAAGTTTAATATTGACATAAAAATAATAATACTTCAAGCATACTAACTAAGCAATTATGTCTTCTCAAAATAACATGGCCAAAGCAAGTTCATCCCTACAAAATCATATAGTTTGGCTATGTCCCATCTTCGTCACACAAAATATTCAAATAATGCACAACCTCAGTTTTAACCAAGCAATTGTTTCATACTTAAGAATTTTCAAACTTTTTCAACCTTCACGCAATACATGAGCGTGAGCCATGGACATATCACTATGGGTGGAATAGAATATGATGATGGGGGTTGTGTGGAGAAGACAAAAAAGGAGAAAGTCTCACATTGACGCGGCTAATCAACGGGCTATGGAGATGCCCATCAATTGATGTCAATGCAAGGAGTAGGGATTGCCATGCAACGGATGACTAGAGCTATAAATGTATGAAAGCTCAACAAAAGAAACTAAGTGGGTGTGCATCCAACTTGCTTGCTCATGAAGACCTAGGGCATTTGAGGAAGCCCATTGTTGGAATATACAAGCCAAGTTCTATAATGAAAAATTCCCACTAGTATATGAAAGTGACAAAACAAGAGACTCTCTATCATAAAGATCACGGTGCTACTTTGAAGCACAAGTGTGGAAAAAGAGATAGTAGCATTGCCCCTTTTTTATTATATTTTTTGGGCCTTTCTTTTTTTGGCCTTTATTTTTTTATTGTTTTAGGGACAATGCTCTATGAATGATGATCATCACACTTCTATTTATTTACAACTCAATTATTACAACTCGATACTAGAACAAAATATGACTCTAAATGAATGCCTTCGGCGGTGTACCGGGATGGGCAATGAATCAAGAGTGACATGTATGAAATAATATGCATGGTGGCTTTGCCACAAATACGATGTCAACTACATGATCATGCATGGCAATATGACAATGATGAAGCGTGTCATAATAAACGGAATGGTGGAAAGTTGCATGGCGGTATATCTCGGAATGTCTATGGAAATGCCATGATAGGTAGGTATGGTGGCTGTTTTGAGGAAGATATAAGGAGGTTCATGTGTGATAGAGCGTATCATATCACGGGGTTTGGATGCACCGGCGAAATTTGCACCAACCCTCAAGGTGAGAAAGGGCAATGCACGATACCGAAGAGGCTAGCAATGATGGAAGGGTGAGAGCGCGTATAATCCATGGACTCAACATTAGTCATAAAGAACTCACATACTTATTGAAAAAATCTACAAGTCATCAAAACCAAGCACTACACGCATGCTCCTAGGGGGTAGGTTGGCAGGAGTTAACCATTGCGCGCCCCCGACCTCCACACAAAGGATGACACTCAAAGAACACTTCATGTGTCAAATTTGTTACACAACGGTTACCATACGTGCATGCTACGGGACTTGCAAACTTCAACACAAGTATTTCTCAATTTCACAATTACTCAACTAGCACAACTCTAATATCACTATCTCCATATCTCAAAACAATCATCAAGTATCAAACTTCTCATAGTATTCGATGCACTTTATATGATAGTTTTTATTATACCTATCTTGGATGCCTATTACTTTAGGACTAATTTCAACCAAAGCAAAATACCATGCTGTTATAAAAGACTCTCAAAATAATATAAGTGAAGCACGAGAGATCAATAATTTCTATAAAATAAAACTACCACCGTGCTCTTAAAGATATAAGTGAAGCACTAGAGCAAAAACTATATAGCTCAAAAGATATAAGTGAAGCACATAGAGTAATCTAATAAATTCCGAATCATGTGTGTGTCTCTCAAAAGGTTTGTACAGCAAGTATGATTGTGGTAAACTAAAAAGCAAAGACTCAAATCATACAAGACGCTCCAAGCAAAACACATATCATGTGGTGAATAAAAATATAGCTCCAAGTAAAGTTACCGATAGACGAAGACGAAAGAGGGGATGCCTTCCGGGGCATCCCCAAGCTTAGGCTTTTGGTTGTCCTTGAATTTTACCTTGGGGTGCCTTGGGCATCCCCAAGCTTAGGCTCTTGCCACTCTTTGTTCCATAATCCATCAAATCTTTACCCAAAACTTGAAAACTTCACAACACAAAACTCAACAGAAAATCTCATAAGCTCCGTTAGCGAAATAAAACAAACCACCACTTTAAGGTACTGTAATGAACTCATTCTTTATTTATATTGGTTTTAAACCTAATGTATTCCAACTTCTCTATGGTTTATAAACTCTTTTACTAGCCATAGATTCATCAAAATAAGCAAACAACACACGAAAAACAGAATCTGTCAAAAACAGAACAGTCTGTGGTAACCTGTATCTAACGCAAACTTCTGGAACCTAAAAAATTCTACCAAATTAGGAAGTCCTATATAATTTGTTTATTGATCTACTGCAAAAAGAATCAACTGAAAAGCACGTTCCTGTGATTTATGAAAACTAATCTCGTGCGCGCAAAGTTTCTGTTTTTTACAGCAAGATCAAATAACTATCACCGTAGGTTATCCTAACGGTTTTACTTGGCACAAACACTAATTAAAACACAAAACCACATCTAACCAGAGGCTATATGAAAAACTTATTACTAAACAGAACCAAAAAGCAAAAAACTAAAATAAAATTGGTTGCCTCCCAACAAGCGCTATCGTTTAACGCCCCTAGATAGACATAAAAGCAAGGATATATCTAAGTATTGCCATCTTTGATAGGCAATCCATAAGTGGCTCTCATAATGGATTCATAAGGTAATTTAATCTTATTTCTAGGAAAGTGTTCCACGCCTTTCCTTAACGGAAATTGGAATCTAATATTCCCTTCCTTCATATCAATAATTGCACCAATCGTCCTAAGGAAAGGTCTACCAAGAATAATAGGACATGAAGGATTGCAATCTATATCAAGAAAAATGAAATCTATGGGCACATAGTTCCTATTTGCAACAATAATAACATCATTAATTCTTCCCATAGGTTTCTTAATAGTGGAATCCGCAAGATGCAAGTTTAAAGAACAGTCATCAAATTCACGGAAACCTAGCAAATCACACAAAGTTTTTGTAATCGTGGAAACACTAGCACCCAAATCACACAAAGCATAGTACTCATGATCTTTAATTTTAATATTAATTGTAGGTTCCCACTCATCATAAAGTTTTCTAGGAATAGAAACTTCCAACTCGAGTTTTTCTTCATAAGATCGCATCAAAGCATCAACGATATGTTTAGTAAAGGCTTTATTTTGACTATAAGCGTGAGGAGAATTTAGCACGGACTGCAACAAGGAAATGCAATCTATTAAAGAGCAACTATCATAATTAAATTCCTTGAAATCCAAAATAGTGGGTTCGATGCTATCTAAAGTTTTGACCTCTTCAATCCCACTTTTACCAATTTTTGCATCAAGATCTAAAAACTCCGAATTATTGGGACGCCTTCTAACTAAAGTTGACTCGTCTCCAGTCCCATCATTATCAAGATTCATATTCCAAAACAAAGATTTAATAGGGGACACATCAATAACTTTTAGATCTTCATCTTTATTCTCATAAAAATTAGAAGAACACGCCTTTACAAAGCAATCTTTCTTAGCACGCATTCTAGCGGTTCTTTCCTTGCATTCATCAATGGAAATTCTCATGGCTTTGAGAGACTCATTGATATCACGCTTAGGTGGAATAAATCTAAGCTTCAAAGAATCAACATCAAGAGAAATTCTATCCACGTTCCTAGCCAATTCATCAACCTTAAGCAATTTTTCTTCAAGCAAAGTATTGAAATTCTTTTGAGAGATCATAAACTCTTTAACACTAGCAGAAGTCATCTTATTAAAATTTCCATAGGAATTGTTGTAGGAATTACCATAATTATTATAGGAATTACTAGGGAACGGCCTAGGATTAAAGTTTCCTCTATACGCGTTGTTACCAAAATTATTCCTACCAACAAAATTCACATCCATAGATTCATTATTATTCTCAATCAAAGTAGACAAAGGCATATCATTAGGATCAGAAGAAACACTCCTACTAGCAAACAATTTCATAAGTTCATCCATCTTTCCACTCAAAACATTAATTTATTCAATCGCATGAACCTTTTTACTAGTAGATCTTTCAGTGTGCCACTGAGAATAATTAACCATAATATTATCTAGGAGTTTAGTAGCTTCCCCTAAAGTGATTTCCATAAAAGTGCCTCCCACGGCCGAATCTAAAAGATTTCTAGAAGCAAAATTCAATTTGGCATAAATTTTTTTATAATCATCCACAAATTCAAACCATGAGTATCATTAATTTCATCCTCCCCCAAGCTTGTGCAACATGTTCAAGATCAAGTTGCTTAAAATTCATAATATTGTTTCTAAGAGAGATGACCTTAGCGGGAGGAAAATACTTAGAGATAAAAGCATCTTTGCACTTATTCCAAGAATCAATACTATTTTTAGTCAAAGATGAAAACCAAGTTTGAGCACGATCTCTAAGCGAAAACGGAAATAGCTTCAATTTAACGATATCATTATCCACATCTCTCTTCTTTTGCATATCGCACAAATCAACAAAGTTGTTTAGATGTGTAGCGGCATCTTCACTAGGAAGGCCAGAGAATTGATCTTTCATGACAAGATTCAACAAAGCAGCATTAATTTCACAAGATTCAGCTTCGGTAAGAGGAGCAATCGGAGTGCTAAGAAAATCATTGTTGTTGGTATTGGAGAAGTCACACAATTTAGTATTATATTGAGTCATCGTGACAAACAAGCAATCCAACACACAAGCACACGAGAAGCAAGCGAAAAAGAGGCGAACGGAAGAGAGGGTGAATAAAACGGCAAGGGTGAAGTGGGGGAGAGGAAAACGAGAGGCAAATGGCAAATAATGTAATGCGAGGGATAAGAGTTTGTGATGGGTACTTGGTATGTCTTGACTTGTGCGTAGACTCCCCGGCAACGGCGCCAAAAATCCTTCTTGCTACCTCTTGAGCACAGCGTTGGTTTTCCCTTGAAGAGGAAAGGGTGATGCAGCAAAGTAGCGTAAGTATTTCCCTCAGTTTTTGAGAACCAAGGTATCAATCCAGTAGGAGGCCACACGCAAGTCCCACGCACCTACACAAACAAATAAGAACCTTGCAACCAACGCGATAAAGGGGTTGCCAAGCCCTTCACGGCCACTTGCAAAAGTGAGATCTGATAGAGATGATAAGATAATATTTTTGGTATTTTTATGATAAAGACTAAAAGTAAAGAAAGCAAAACAAACGGCACTAGGAATAGCTAGTTGATGGGAGATTAATATGATGGAAAATAGACCCAGGGGCCATAGGTTTCACTAGTGGCTTCTCTCAAGATAGCATAAGTATTATGGTGGGTGAACAAATTACTATCGAGCAATTGATAGAATTGAGCATAGTTATGAGAATATCTAGGTATGATCATGTATATAGGCATCACGTCCGTGACAAGTAGACCAAAACGATTCTGCATCTACTACTATTACTCCACATAGCGACCGCTATCCAACATGCATCTAGAGTATTAAGTTCATAAAAACGTAGTAACGCATTAAGCAAGATGACATGATGTAGAGGGATAAACTCATGCAATATGATATAAACCCCATCTTTTTATCCTCGATGGCAACAATACAATACGTGTCGTTTCCCTTGCTTTCACTGGGATCGAGCAACGCAAGATTGAACCCAAAGCTAAGCACTTCTCCCATTGCATGAAAGATCAACCTAGATGGCCAAACCAAACTGGTAATTTGAAGAGACTTGCAAAGATAACCAATCATGCATAAAAGAATTCAGAGAAGATTCAAATATTGTTCATAGATAATCTTGATCATAAACCCACAATTCATCGGATCTCGACAAACACACCGCAAAAGAAGATTACATCAAATAGATCTCCAAGAGAAACGAAGAGAACTTTGTATTGAGATCCAAAGAGAGAGAAGAAGCCATCTAGCTAATAACTATGGACCCGAAGGTCTGAGGTAAACTACTCACACATCTTCGGAGAGGCCATGGAGTTGATGTAGAGGCCCTCCGTGATCAATGCCCCCTCCGGCGGAGCGCCGGAAAAGGCCCCAAGATGGGATCTCACGGGTACAGAAGGTTATGGCGGTGGAAATAGGGTTTCGTGGTGCTCCTGGATGTTCTCAGGGTACGTAGGTATATATAGGAGGAAGAAGTAGGTCGGTGGAGCTACGAGGGGCCCACGAGGGTGGAGGGCGCGCCCAGGGGGTAGGCGCGCCCCCTTCCTTGTGGCCTCCTTGTTGATTTCTTGACGTCCACTCCAAGTTCTCTGGATCACGTTTGTTCCGAAAATCACGTTCCCGAAGGTTTCATTCCGTTTGGACTCCGTTTGATATTCCTTTTCTGCGAAACACTGAAATAGGCAAAAAAACAGCAATTTGGGATGGGCCTCCGGTTAATAGGTTAGTCCCAAAAATAATATAAAAGTGAATGATAAATCCCATTAAACATCCAAAACAGATAATATAATAGCATGGAACAATCAAAAATTGTAGATACGTTGGAGACGTATCAGTGCGATCTATGATGTCTCTTACCGATTTACCACTATCACTTTGGGGTTATGCATTAGAGACAGTTGCATTCACGTTAAATAGGGCACCGTCTAAATCCGTTGAGACGACACCGTATGAAATATGGTTTAGCAAGAAACCTAAGCTGTCATTGCTTAAAATTTGGGGGATGTGAAGCTTATGTCAAAAGGCTTCAGCCTCATAAGCTCGAACCCAAAGCGGAGAAGTGCGTCTTTATAGGATACCGAAAGAAACTATTGGGTATACCTTCTACCACAGATTCATAGGCAAAAAATCTTTGTTGCTCAGAATTAGTCCTTTCTAGAGGAGTTTCTCTTAAAAGAAGTAAGTGGGAGGAAAGTAGAACTTGATGAGGTAATTTTTCCCGTGAAATCTGTTCCCGTGATGCCTACACCAACTAGAGAGGAAGCTAATGATGATGATCATGAAACTCCGGATCAAGTTACTACTAGACCTCGTAGGTCGAACAGAGCATGTTCCGCACCAGAGTTGTACGGTAATCATGTACTGGTAGTCATGTTATTAGACCATGGTGAACCTACGAACTATGAAGAAGCTAGATGGGCCCAGATTCCAGCAGATGGCTTGAGGCCATGAAATCTGAGATAGGATCCATGTATGAGAATAAAGTGTGGACTTTGGTGGATTTTCCCGATGATCGGCAAGCCATTCAGAATAAATGGATCTTCAAGAGGAAGACGGACGCTGATGGTAGTGTTACTATCTACAAAGCTCGACTTGTCGCAAAAGGTTTTCGACAAATTCAAGGTGTTGACTACGATGAGATTTTCTCACTCGTAGCGATGCTTAAGTCTGTCTAAATCATGTTAGCAATTGCTGCATTTTATGAAATCTGGCAAATGGATGTCAAAACTGCATGGATTTCTTAAAGAAGAGTTGTATATGATGCAACCAAAAGGTTTTGACAATCCTAAAGGTGCTAACAAAATGTGCAAGCTCCTGCAATCCATCTATGGACTGGTGCAAGCATCTCGGAGTTGGAATATACGCTTTGATGAGTTGATCAAAGCATATAGTTTTATACAGACTTGCGGTGAAGCCTGTATTTTACAAGAAAGTGAGTGGGAGCACTACAGCCTTTCTGATAAGTATATGTGAATGACATATTGTTGATCGAAAATGGTGTAGAATTTTCTGAAAAGCATAAAGGAGTGTTTGAAAGGAGTTTTTCAAAGAAAGACCTCGGTGAAGCTGCTTACATATTGGGCATCAAGATATATAGAGATAGATCAAGACGCTTGATAAGACTTTCGATGAGTACATACCTTGATAAGATTTTGAAGGAGTTCAAAATGGATCAGTCAAAGAAGGAGTTCTTGCCTGAGTTGTAAGGTATGAAGTTGAGTAAAACTCAAAACCCGACCACGGCAGAAGATAGAAAGAGAATGAAAGTCATTCCCTATGCATCAGCCATAGGTTCTATAAAGTATGGCATCCTGTGTACCAGACCTGTTATGTGCCTTGCTATGAGTTTGGCAAGGGGTACAATAGTGATCCAGGAGTAGATCACTGGACAGCGGTAAAAATTATCCTTAGAAGACTAAGGAAATATTTCTCGGTTATGGAGGTGATAAAGGGTTCGTTGTAAAGGGTTATGATGATGCAAGCTTTAACACTAATCGAGATGACTCTGAGTCTCAATCTTGATACATATTGAAAGTGAGGGCAATTAGCTAGAGTAGCTCCATGCAGAGCATTGTAGACATAAATATTTGCGAAATACATACGGATCTGAATGTGACAAACCCGTTGATTAAGCTTCTCTCACAAGCAAAACATGATCACACCTTAGTACTCTTTGGGTGTTAATCACATGGCAATGTGAACTAGATTATTGACTCTAGTAAACCCTTTGGGTGTTGGTCACATGGCGATGTGAACTATGGGTCTTAATCACATGACGATGTGAACTATCGGTGTTAAATCACATGGCGATGTGAACTAGATTATTGACTCTAGTGCAAGTGGGAGACTGAAGGAAATATGCCCTAGAGGCAATAATAAAGTTGTTATTTTATATTTCCTTATATCATAATAAATGTTTATTATTCATGCTATAATTGTATTAACCGGAAACTTGATACATGTGTGGTTACATAGAGAAAACACTCCGATGGATAGGAAAGAGGAGAAGAGAGAAGGAAGGGGAGGGATTCGGCCTCCCCCTTCCTTCCCTCCTCCCTCCTCTTTCCTTCCCCCTCCGGTAGATATGGTAAGGGAGGAGGCCAAATTGGGAGGCGCCCAAGTAGGATTGCTCCTACTTGGGGCGCCCCCTTGGCTGCCTCTCCTCCCCTCCAACCTATATATATGAGGGGGCACCGCTAGAAAACACACCAACAATTGTTAGCCGTGTGCGGTGTCCCCTCCACAGTTTACGCCTCTGGTCATATTCTCGTTGTGCTTAGACGAAGCCTGCGCGGATCACTTCACCATCACTGTCACCACGCCGTCGTGCTGACGGAACTTTCCCTCGACACTTTGCTGGATCAAGAGTTCGAGGGACGTCATCGAGCTGAACGTGTGCAGAACTCGGAGGTGTCGTATGTTCGGTGCCTGATCGGTCGGAATGAGAAGAAGTTCGACTACATCAACTGCGTTGTCAAACGCTTCCGCTTTCGGTCTACGAGGGTATGTGGACACACTCTCCCCCTCTCGTTGTTATGCATCTCCTAGATAGATCTTGCGTGAGCGTAGGAATTTTTTTGAAATTGCATGCTATGTTTCCCAACAGTTTGATCCCTCTCTCTCGTGTTCTTGATTTGGCACGATCTTGATGTATCGCAAGCTTTGTTAATATAGTTGGATCGTATGGTGTGCTTCCCTCTCTATCTCTTGTTGCGATGAATTGAGTCTTACTCTTTGAAGTTTCGTTATGTTGGATTGAATATTGGATTTGTGAACACTTGATGTATGTCTTGCATATGGATACCCGTGGTGACAATGGGGTATTATAATTGATTCACTTGATGGATGTTTTGGCACTCAACTCGTGGATTTCTGAGGTGACATTGGGTGAATCTATGCATAGGGGTTGATGCACGTTTTCGTCCTACGTTCTCCGGTAGAAACTTTGGAGTGATTCTTTGTTGCACGTTGAGGGATTGTTATATGATCCAATTATGTTATCATTGTTGAGAGACTTTGCACTAGTGAAAGTATGGACCCTAAGCCTTATTTTCAAGCATTGCAATACTGTTTTTGCTCACTTTTGTTACTAGTTGCCTTGCTGTTTTTATATTTCAGATTACAAAAACTTGTATCTACTATCCATATTACACTTGTATCACTATCTCTTGCCGAACTAGTGCACCGATACAATTTATCATTGTATTGGGTGTGTTGGGGACACAAGAGACTCTTTGTTATTCGGTTGCAGAGTTGTTTGAAAGAGACCATCTTCATCCTACGCCTCCCACGGATTGATAAACCTTAGGTCATCCACTTGAGGGAAATTTGCTACTGTTCTACAAAATTCTGCGCTTGGAGGCCCAACACGAGTCTACAAGAAGAAGGTTGCATAGTAGACATCAGACGGCATTCTTCCTTGGGTGCTTGGTCAGTGACCACGTGAAGTTCGTGAAGTCTATGGAGGTCTGCTCTCGGTTCAAGAATATGGGCGAGATGTTGAAAGAGGCAGAGGTTGTGTTATCGAAGGCGACAAAGACGAGTTGAAGACATTGATGCTTAACCTAGCCAAAGGTGTACATACTGTCGTGGGTGATGGAGGAGGTCGGGTCGGTCGATCCAGGACAGATAGCTAGATGGGCCAAGTACAGGTCTATCGCATCTCTTGTTGGCCAGGCGGCCCTCACGACGGCTCCAGCCACCATCGTTCCAGAGGGCTATGACCAGGAGGAGATGGTGGATGTTGTCAATGCGGAAGTGGTCGAGATGGTGGTCAATGCTCCTGAGCCAGGCTGTTCTACAATGCCCATGGAGGTCGACGATTACAAGGCTCAAGGCTACCTTCGCTCCAAGCGCCTCAAGGCTCACCACGGCTAGGCTCTACTGCTTGTTGGGTTTCATTGGATTTGAATGGATGTAAGTGGATTGTGCTCGATTTAGCCCCCTTGTTAGTGAAAATCCTACGCAACCCCATTCAAACGGCTCAAAACCCAAATCGAATATGCTTTGTTTGATCTAGATCGAAGCCTAGAACAAGAATTGATGCCTACAACAAGTGCCCAGACGACATAATCGATGCGTAAATCGATGCCATCGGAGACAGAGGGCTTACCGCCATTGACGAACGCGTGGCTGAGGGGTGATGAAGCCGGTGTTGGATGTCGGTGCTTGTCGTCCAGATCTTAGCTCCGATGCTCGCCGACGATGTTCGTTGTCTAGATCTTCTACTTGTCGCCACTGGTGAGAGAGTGAAGAGAAGGGACATTGAACGGTGAGAAAAGGGTGAGAGGTTCCATGACGCCGGTTTGGGAAACAACGCGGCGTTTCCTGCGTGTCCCCGTGCGTGCAATTGCCTCCACCACGTGCCTCGAGTTGCTTCGCTCGGATCTGGCTCTGAAAACCCCGCTATTCGAACGTTCCTCTAGAGTGAGGCCGATAGGTGCTTTAATTTCCTTGCGGGCCAAGATCTCCATGTTGACCAGACATCCAAATAGTCTAAAACTAGATCCAATGGGCGTGGCTGAGATATATGCAGTCTAGTACCGAACGACTTCCCTCCATCCCTTCCCTCGAATTTTCTTTGTCACTGGGCACGGGTAGATATCAGGTGATACCATCCTTTACATGCTCTCATGATCCAAATCTTGAAAATTGATATTTAGATGTTTCAAACAAATTCTGAAAAAAATGCGTGGATGTTCACAAGACATATGTTTATAACCCCTAAAAAATTCAGATTAAAATTTGAAATGAACATCGAGAAAAAAAGATTGGAGTATTTTTTTTGACACACAAAAAAAAGATTGGAGTATGGTAGCGTGTGAAGGGTGGTATCGCCTGATATTTTCCCGCACGTCGTAGAGGAGCACATCACAGGCTGCCAATACCGTCGTCTACACGTCGTCCCACGCAAACCGTGGCAGCAACGCCCAAGTTCCCCTGGCGCGGCGTCGCGGTCGGCACGCACGGCGCCATTATAAAACTGAGCACATAGGCAGCGGCACTTAGGGATGGCAATGGGTACCCATTACCCATGTAACCGGTGGGTAAAAACCCTATTAAGGTAAGGGTATAGGATAAAAGATTACTCATGGGTATATTAATAAAAAAATATTAAACCCATTGGGTAGAATGGGTATGGGTATGGGATAGTATAACCCATACCCGTGTACCCATATACCCGCATAAAATCTACTAGTAAGGGCCTTCACTATTCATTTATCTAATCTAGCTTGCCACAAAATCATTCTATGTAGCCCACACACGCACGTACATGGAATGAAAGAAGGAATCCCATCTCTCTCTCTGTCTCTGCGTGATTAACGTGATTAGGCTTAGCCGCTTAGGTAAATAATCAATACTTGGTCACGTCCCATATTCAGAGACGGAGATTAATACCCTTCCCATCTCGTCGTCTCTTGCCTCCTCAGGCATTGCTAGTCACCGCAGCCAACGCTCCAGCTGCTCACTGCCTCGCCGTCGCCAGCGCTTCCAGCCGCTCGGACGCAATGGACCTTGGGGATGAGGACCACAACTTTCACGTGGTCAGCGACGGGGAGAAGAAGATGCAGCTGACGGTCACACGAACTAAGTCGGACGGCGACGACTACCACGGCACAGCACCGTCGTTGGATGGTGCCATCTGTCTCCATCCGACAGGAAAGGTCCAAGCGCCCGGCCAACGTAAAGGACCTGTACCTCTTGGCTCGGCATCCAAGGTGCCTTAGCGGCCTAGCCCGTTTGGTCGATCCTCTGCTACCACCAAGCACAAGAACAAGAGCAAGGCTATTTTGGCTTGGTGAGTTTTAATTTTGTGTATGATTTTATGAATATGAGCATTGATCTTGTAGTTTTAGTTTTTTGTATAAATGATGTGATGCATTCCTAGATGGTACATAGACAGTGGCGGAGCCAGAAATTTTGTGGAGCCCGGGCAAGTTAAGCCTAAGTGTATAATCTAGAAATAAAAAATCAGGTATTCGAATATACAACATATAATATACCACCAAACTTCCGAATCACAAATCCACATGGAGGCAAAATGTAATTATTAAGTGAAAAATAAACATAATAATCACATAAAATGTAATTTTAAAGTGAACTAATATATAATATACCACTATCTGTTTCATAGACCAAGTAAAGTTGAGACCTGATAAAAAAGATATGTAACCAGCCTTGCATAGAGGCTAACTTGCTATGTTGCCAACAAAAACAAAGCTATCTTAAAAATAAAGATAAAACTTCCATACCAGATGTCACCATATTTTAGTGTGCAATTTCTTCCACCATGGTCAAAAGCATCTCTCACTTGTTTATTTTTGCCAAAAGATGGACATACAACAAGCCTTGCCTAGAGGCAAGCTCGCCGTGTTGCCAAAGCCCTAGAAGCCACTACAAGATAAAAAAATTGATTTGCAATTACAATAAATTTAGTTGTGAGATATGAATATGTTAAACATTAAAACCTTGCAAGAATAGAGATGGTCAGATGGAACATACCGAATACCGAAAAAGAAAATCATGAGGCAAATGCCCTTTCCAAGACCTCATTGTAGTAAATGTTCGAATAATATCCTTATTGTTGTAACATATTATCAAGTCACTGAACCATTCATTATTGATCTTGCTATGCAGTTTGCTCCCAGTTAAAATAAGATCACAATTTGCTCCCTGTTAGCGCTCGATAGAAAAACAAAAGTATTCATAAAACTTTAGAAAATGACAAAATTAAAATACAGTCATGCAAACTTAAATAAAATGAGATGTTTCGATTGAGAGAACAAGGATTTTAGGCTCAGGAAAATCAGCTTTATCGACAAAATCTGATCTATATAACTTTAAAGTAGATACTTCTTAAAGCTAAAACAGAATCAAGTGCTGCCAGGCCCTCCAGTACAGTTTTTGGTTGGAAAGACAACTCAACTAAGGGATTAGCTAACACGTACAGGTGCAAATTTGACAGAGATATCATTAATTCTGAAAGAAAAATATTTATACAACATATATCACAGAGATGTCATTAGTTCATTAGTTCTGAAGACCATACACAGTGACAGTACAATGGATATCAGAATGAAAAATACTTATGGAGCCAGTCCGAATAGTGAATAATATATGCAGATGGCACCAAAGTACGAAGCAAGTCTGGGATAATTTGGCAGGTGATCTCAAAGAAATATTGCATGAATACTTAGCCCGGACCAATTATTTAGAGATGAGGGAAGTAGTCTCTAGTCCTAATTTCGACGGAGGGTTCTTACCGAAGGAGCTGCCGCGCGCAGCCGAATGAGAGAAAGGAGGTGTTGAGGCCTGGAGGGACTAGTAGATTGCGGTGGTGCCCGGCCGCCAAAGAAGGCGTCTATAGCCGTCTAGGTCTAGGGTTCTAGCCGCCACCCTCGGCCGCCTCCTGTGAGAAACAAAGAGACATGGATTTTG
The DNA here is from genome assembly GCA_021605145.1 of Aegilops bicornis. Lineage (NCBI taxonomy): Eukaryota > Viridiplantae > Streptophyta > Magnoliopsida > Poales > Poaceae > Aegilops > Aegilops bicornis. Next base: position 822,096,747 of record CM038670.1, read on the forward strand.
AGCGATCCATCCGTCGATCGTGCGTATTCTCGCCGTGAACTAGTAGTGATACGGAAGTTGTTTCGGCTGGCCTGCTCGGGTTGGGCTGTGAACCCGAGAAACGAAGGCCCAATTTTGTTCTGCCGGGTAAAGCAAGGTACCGAACAGGGTTTAGCCCTTTATTGATCCGTGAATCGCTGTTGTTGACGAGCCAGCGAGCCCGGCAAGTGCCTGTGGTCGCCGGGCGGTGTCTCCGCCATCGTAACATAGATCTAATCTATAGATGATGTGATGATATGATGTTTTTTTAGTATTGATTTTCTGCCTATACATGATGTATATAGCTGCTGTGATGAATATGATTATTTTTTTATATATGTACATGATACGTAGAGATGTTATGATGTATATATGAGCATCATGATTTCAGTGCTCATCGTTCATATAAGCATTGATTTCTGCCTATACATGATGTATATAGCTGCTGTGATGAGTAAGATTGTTTTGTACATAGGTGATACATAGAGATGTGTTATGATGTATATATGAGCATTGTGTGCTGTCGTTTACTAGTATTTCTTGCTCTAGTCGATGTGTGCACACGTGGGTAGCTTTTACCTGTGGGTACCCATTTACCCTGTCGGGTGATGGATACGGGAAAAGATTATATCCATTGACGGGTATAGGTACGGGTGATGGGTAAGCTCAAGGGGGGTGGGTAAGGGTATAGGGTAACTCCACCCATACCCAAACCCTGCGGGTGCCATCCCTAGCGGCACTGAGCCACTGACAACGTAAGCGGTGCAGGCAAGCACCAGAACAGAAGTCGCTCAGAGAGAAGGTGCCAAGGCACGCACCTACCTCAACGCAGCAACGCACAGTAAAGCCAGCAACAGCTTTTGGGGTCAAGAGGAGCCACGGGCCGGCGCCAAAGTGTGGGGTGTGCGTGCCCGTGGCGCCTGCGTGCGAGCGCCTGTGGACGTGGATCAGTGGAAGTGGAAGAAAGCCAAACCCCAAAATGCCAAAGGCGTAGGTGTAGCATGCATGCACGTCCGCCCAGGCTTTTCGTGCGGCTAAATAATTGCACCTCACGGCTTTCCACGGCTCTCGGCGACGAGGCCATGGTCGTCTGAAACTGATGAAAGCCAGGATCGGGCGGGCTCCTTTCCGAGAACCCGAGATATGCTTCCATGCCGACGAGCACGCACGCTCCCATGGAACTCTCCACGGAGACCAATGGCCAACGGGAGAAGTGTGGTACTGGAGCATACTTAGTTGTTTGATCGACGAGGGTGAACATTTTGAGAATTAAGTCGTCTTTTCACGAAGGCATTATTCAGAGCCTTGTTGCAGGCCAACTCCACCGCGCGATCCTATCTTGTCCGGCCTCGTTGGTTTGGGGTAAAACGGACAAACCAGGCGGCCAAGCGCGCAACGGCCCGGACCCATCTGGTCCGTTTTGTGTCCGTGCCGACCCATTTCGAGCGCAAACTTGCGTCGGGTTTGGGTCGCGGCGACAGCCGAACGGACGCTGAACGTCTGCGTGGACGCGTGCTGCGACCACCTACCTCCCACCTGCCAACATAAATGCGCACGGGCGGGTGGCCCCACCTGTCATCCGCACAGTGACGGGTCGGCGTCCTTCTTAAATGGGACCCGTGGACCGGTCGTCGTCCTCGTCCCCACGTCGGCCCCTCTCTGCCCCCTCGAAAGCCGACACACCCAAACCCTAGCCACTCCCCGTCCTCGAGCTCGCCGGTCGGCCGCAGCCATGGGTCTCTGGAACCGCAAGGGGAAGCACGACCGCCAGGCCGGCTCCTCCTCCGGCCGCCGCCGCAGATCCGTGAAAAAGGAGGAGCCCGCGTCACCGCCGCCAGGCCTCCCTGCCGAGCCTCGCATCACCGCCGCGCCCCCGCCGAGCCCCGCTACCGCCCCTTCACCATTGCCCCTAGGCCCGTCGGCGAAGCGCGACCGGCAAGACATCTGCGCGACGTGCCGGAGGTACTGGAGACGAGGACGCCGTCCCGTGGAGCGACGCCCACCTCCCCAACGGATGGCACCTCTCCGCGGACCGGGTCCCCGCCCCGCCAAGCCGGGCGATCGCCGTGCACGGGCGCGATGAGATCGCGCGCCGCCGCCGCCTCCTCCCGACGACTGCATTACGACCATAGGTATGCCCCGACTTCGCCGTGGGACACATGGCTCTGTGACGAGCACGACGCGGCGGGCGCTGCCCTACTTCGGGCCGCACCGTGCCGGGCCGCGGAGGCCACGGCAGAGGCGCTGCTGACGTCGGGTGCGCGCTCGACGCCACGCCGTCGCCGCTTCCCGTCCTCCGTCGCCACCTCCCCTCCTCGCATGATGACAAGGAGGAGGCCCGTCTCCTGCAGCGTGTCATGGACGACTCCATGGACACGCACGACGAGCGGCAGTGGGACGGCCTGGAGGAGGCCATCGCCCTCTCTGCCGCCAGGGGCGTCGCCTTCCCGGAGTTGCAGCTGGCGGCCGTCACGGAGGAGCAGATGGAGGAGGACCCGCCCGCTGCTCGGCGATTCTGGCGAGGTGGGGCTGGTCTCGCATCGCGCCGGAGATGGCTGCCGGCATGGGCGTGAACTGGTGCCCCACTCCGTCGAGGTCACCGGAGCGGGAGGCGTCGTCGCGGGAGGAGGTGGTGCAGGCACCTCCGGTCATCCAGCCCGCCCCCATCTACCACGCACCGCCGCCCCACCTCTGGACGCCGCCGGAGTGCGTCGACCTCGTCAGCGACGACGGCGACAGCGACGGCCAGTGAAGACGGCGACGGCCACGGCACCGACGGGCACGGCAGGAGCGCGCGGGAGGATTTTTTATTTATTTTGTTATTATGTTAATTATGAAACTGGGCTTTTTAAGTGGCCGTTGAAACTGGGCCGTTTTGTGGCCGACTCCTATATATGTTTTATGTTTTTTTTAAATGCATTTATTTGCATTTTTAGTTATTTCATTCTAGTTTTTATAGTTTTTTTATTCCCGTCCACCCTGGACACGATTTGGGATGCCGCCGCGTGATGGGCGCATGCACGACTCAACCCGGACACGGACGAACCCATCAATGCCTTAAAGGGATAAATTCGGGCCAATCCGAACGTCCGTTTAGAGTCGCGCAGTGGAGTTGGCCTTAGAGAGGAAAGCTACCACTGCCCCCGGTCAGGGAACAGTTTTACTCCGCCGGATTGGATACCAAGCCCCGCTGACAAAGCAACAGCCACTCTGGTCGAGCTTGACCACCACAACGGCTCGTATTGTATCAGTCCTCGGACTCTCTCTGACACCACCTCAGTACTATTGAGCTCTGAAGAACAGTGCAAACCGGAGAACGCTCGCTAAGTACTACTCCAATCTTCAGTAGAACTTAATCTTCATGTGTATATCAGTGCATTGGAGAGTGGTTATCTTTCTTTGTCCAAGGAAAAAGAAAGAAATCTGAGTATACTGATCACTGGAATCATCAAAGCCTCGTTTCGCAACTCGATGCTCTGATTCAGCACTTGGTCTCCTCTTCCAAGAACAAGAGAGAGACAGAGCTTGGTTTTTTGAGCATTTTGGCCTGGAGTGAGAGCACACAGTTTTGTGTAGATCAAACAAACATGGAACAGAATTTGGTTTTGCAACCAGAAACTGACGCATCAGCCAGCCGTAGATCAAGTGGGTTACACTCTCCTGGAAAAACTAAGTGCAAGAGCTAGCAAATCCAACGAGTCATACAACCGAGGACCCAGAGCAAAAACAATGAACCGTATCAAAGATCTACGAAGAGAAGAAGCGCGCGGTGAAGTTGGACGACGACGAGGAGGCCCGGTTGGCGTCGGCGACCGTGCCGGGCCACAACGTCACCGGCGGCCGGCCATCGAAGACCGCAGGCGGAGGGCACGCCAGCACGCCCAACGGCGGCAGCTTCCTCATCATGGGCAGCGGCGGCGAGAACGCCCCGCCCTCCCGCTCCTCCTCCGTGATCCCGTACCGCGACGGCGATGCCTCCGGCGTCTCGAACGGCGTGTCGTGCTCGTGCCCGGCGGCGGCGCCCCGCTCGTACACCGGGTTGGAGATGTACATGAGGCCGTCGCTGTGCGCGGAGGAGGAGGAGCCGCGCGGTGTGGGCTCGTCGGACCGCGGCGGCGAGGGCGAGGGCGAGGAGCGGCGCGCGGGCGACCACCTCCACACGGCGGCCTCCAGCCTGGGGATGGCGAGGAGCAGGTCCTTGCGGCTCGGCGCGCACATGACGCCGTGCGCGTAGTAGAAGGGCGGGGTGCTGGTAAGCGCCTCGCGCGCCGTGGTGGTGACCGTGGTCGCCGTGGTGGCCACGGACGCGTCGTCGGCAGCCGTGCCGGCGGCGTGCGGCGGGGAGAAGGACCCCGCGCCCCCATGGCCGTGCTTCGGCCATTTGTGCGGAGGCGCCTCCATGGCGTCCGCGCGGAGGCGGCGGCGGCGGAGGTGGGAGCAGAAGAGGTCGGCGAGGAGGAGGATGACGATGGTGAGGAAGACGGCCAGGCTGAGCGCCACCATCACGCTCACCCCCACGCTCAGCCTCGACATGCCGTCGGTCGCCATCTCGGCCTCCGCCCTCCGCCCTCAGCTCGCTCGCCGCGCTCCCAGCCTGCCTCAGTGGTCAGCTGCTGGAGTGGCGACCGGCGAGTGTGAGTGAGTGTGCTGTACTTGCAACGAGTGTAGTGTAGTGGTCACTGGTGAGTCAAGCTCTGGTGGCAACAAAATAGAGGACTAGTCTCTCGGTTAGAGCGGCTATCTCATTGTCTAATCAAAGTTGCCTAATCTAATGCAATGTTTGTCTCGTAACGATCAACTGCCGTCGGCGTCGCCGAGGCGAGCCAGCCCTTCCAAAAGCTAGGGCCTAGTACGCTTAGCGACATGGATTAGGGCGTTCTTAATGGTCTGCACAGGCCTGCCACGAGGTACCACGGCGTGGCCGAGCCCTTTCGGTGGCGGCGGGTCCCGTGCGCGGCGTAGGGCAGGGTTGTCATAGGGGCGGAGGCGGTTCCGCGGGGTGAGCACTGAGCAGCGCAAAGGAGAAAGGAGACGGTGGTGTGGAGAAAAGGATGGAGGAGACGGACGGGGGTGGTTTTGGCGGGAGAGGGAGGTCGTCGATGTGTTTGGTGCAGGTGCGGATCCAAAGATTCTGTGGTTTTCTGCCCTCTGACCACACGAGGCTGCACGGGTCGTGTGTGCATCATTAGAGGGGCCGTGGCCATTGACCGTCGGCGTGTCCCTACCGCATGACTGGCATTTGGCAAAGTCGTAGCCTTGGTCGTGCTCGCGGTCATTCTTCAAACATGCAGCTTTGCTTCAAACTTTGTGGCGGGCCAGTACATTCAGTCCCCGCGCAAATAAAGTGACCAGAGTTTTCGTTTCATGAAAAGGCAAACACTGGCAGTCTGGCACCGCTACCCCCTTCCATCCAAATAAGTTTCAATCGGTTTTCGCCCTGTTTTCGTTAATTAACTGGGCAATTTCTTTTTTTCTTAATTAATCAATGAGGCAAATCTTTTGTCTCCGTTGCGGAAATAAGTTTCTCAGTTTTGGAATAAGGTCGAACTAGCTTGATTCAAAACTGCGAAACTAACATGGATCAGAGGGATACCACATGCACACACCGAGCCGCGATGCATGAATGGCGAAACTATGTAAAGCATTTATTTTCTATAGGTAAATAGCTAAAAACTATCACAATTTGTTGAGCTTGTCCAAACTAACATGGATCAGAGGGATACCACTTGTCTTTCACGCTCGTGTTATATTGAGGTACAAAGGAAAACATGGAGGCATGCGAAGAAACATGTAAATATAAATAACCACTATTTAGGGGGTTTAACTATTAGAAAGACAATAATATAGAGCCAGTCGGGGGGGGGGGGGGGCGAGGGGGAAAGAATAGGAAGAATCTTCGAGAGAGATAAATCAAACCCTAGCCACCACCAACCCAAACGATCGATCTGTTGGAAATATGCCCTAGAGGCAATAATAAAAGCATTATTATTATATTTCCTTGTTCGTGATAATTGTCTTTTATTCATGCTATAATTGTATTATCCGGAAATCGTAATACACGTGTGAATACATAGACCACAATACGTCCCTAGTAGGCCTCTAGTTGACTAGCTCGTTGGTCAACCGATAGTCATGGTTTCGACTATGGACATCGATGTCATTGACAACGGGATCACGTCATTAGGAGAATGACATGATGGACAAGACCCAATCCTAAGCATAGCACAAGATCGTGTAGTTCGCTTTGCTAGAGCTTTTCCAATGTCAAGTATCTCTTCCTTAGACCATGAGATCGTGTAACTCCCGGATACCGTAGGAGTGCTTTGGGTGTACCAAACGCCACAACGTGAATCGGGTGACTATAAAGGTGCACTACGGTGTATCTCCGAAAGTGTCCATGGGTTGGCACGGATCGAGACTGGATTTGTCACTCCGTATGACGGAGAGGTATCTCTGGGCCCACTCGGTAATGCATCATCATAATGAGCTCAAAGTGACCAAGTGTTTGGTCACGGGATCATGCATTACTGATGCGAGTAAAGTGACTTGCCAAGAATCTAGACCGAACGAGGTATTGGGATACCGACGATCGAAGTCTCGCACGTAACGCATCGATTGACAAAGGGAATAGTATACGGGTTGCTTGAATCCTCGACATCGTGGGTTCATCCGATGACATCATCGAGGAGCATGTGGAAGCCAACATGGGTATCCAGATCCCGCTGTTGGTTATTGACCGAGAGCCGTCTCGGTCATGTCTGCGTGTCTCCCGAACCCGTAGGGTCTACACACTTAAGGTTCGATGGACGCTTAGGGTTATTAGGAAGACTTGTATGTGATTACCGAATGTTGTTCGAGTCCGGATGAGATCCCGGACGTCACGAGGAGTTCGGAAGGTCCGGAGGTAAAGATTTATATATGGGAAGTTGTCAAACGGACACCGAAAAGTTTCGGGGCATATCGGTATTGTACCGGGCCACCGGAAGGGTTCCGGGTCCACTGAGGGGCCATTCTCCCGGGGCCATCAAGGAAATATGCCCTAGAGGCAATAATAAAGTTATTATTTATTTCCTTATATAATTATAAATGTTTATTATTCATGCTAGAATTGTATTAACTGGAAACATAATACATGTGTGAATACATAGACAAACAGAGTGTCACTAGTATGCCTCTATTTGACTAGCTCGTTAATCAAAGATGGTTATGTTTCCTAACCATAGACATGAGTTGTCATTTGATTAACGGGATCACATCATTAGGAGAATGATCTGATTGACATGACCCATTCCGTTAGCCTAGCACTTGATCGCTTTAGTATGTTGCTATTGCTTTCTTCATGACTTATACATGTTCCTCGTAACTATGAGATTATGCAACTCCGTTTACGGAGGAACACTTTGGTGCTACCAAACGTCACAACGAATCTGGGTGATTATAAAGGAGTACTACAGGTGTGTTTCCAAAGGTACATGTTGGGTTGGCGTATTTCGAGATTAGGTTTTGTCACTCCGATTGTCGGAGAGGTATCTCTGGGCCCTCTCGGTAATGCACATCACTATAAGCCTTGCAAGCAATGTAGCTAAATGAGTTAGTTACGGAATGATGCATTACGGAACGAGTAAAGAGACTTGCCGGTAACGATATTGAACTAGGTATTGGATACCGACGATCGAATCTCGGCAAGTAACATACCGATGACAAAGGGAACAACGTATGTTGTTATGCGGTCTGACCGATAAACATACTCGGAGAATAAGTAGGAGCCAATATGGGCATCCAGGTCCCGCTATTGGTTATTGACCGGAGACGTGTCTCGGTCATGTCTACATTGTTCTCGAACCGTAGGGTCCGCACGCTTAAGGTTTCGATGGCGATGCTTATATTATGAGTTTATGAGTTTTGATGTACCGAAGGAGTTCGGAGTCCCGGATGAGATCGGGGACATGACGAGGAGTCTCGAAATGGTCGAGACGTAAAGATCGATATATTGGACGACTATATTCGGAGTTCGGAAAGGTTCCAATGATTCGGGTATTTTTCGAGTACCGGAGAGTTACGGGAATACGTATTGGGCCTTTTGGGCCATACGGAAAGAAGGAAAAGGGCCTCAAGGGTGGCCGCACCTTCCCTTGGTCTGGTCCGAATTGGACTAGGGAAGGGGCGCCTCTTCCTTCCTTCTCCTTTCCCTTCCCTTTCCTTCTCTCCTACTCCTACTACATGGAAGGTTTCCTAGTTGGACTAGGAAAGGGGGAATCCTACTCCCGGTGGGAGTAGGACTCCCCTAGGGCGCGCCATAGAGAGGGCCGGCCCTCCCCTCCTCCACTCCTTTATATATGGGGGCAAGGGGCACCCCATAGAGACACAAGTTGATCCTTGAGATCGTTCCTTAGCCGTGTGCGGTGCCCCCCTCCACCATATTCCACCTCGGTCATATCGTAGCGGTGCTTAGGCGAAGCCCTGCGTCGGTGAAACATCAAGATCGTCACCACGCCGTCGTCGACGGAACTCCCTCTCCCCGAGCTTTGCTGGATCGGATCCCGAGGAGCGTCATCGAGCTGGACGTTTTCCAAGAACTCGGAGTCTCCGGAGTAACGGCGCTGGTATCGGATGGATCGCGAGGAGATCGTTCGAATACTTCCTCTACGTCATCATCGACTCGGAGGTGCCGGAGTAACGGCAACCTTTGGGATCGGCAGGATCGCGAGGAGAACGACGACTACTTCCTCTACGTTGTGATCGCTTCCGCTTTGGTCTACGAGGGTACGTAGACAACACTCTCCTTCTCGTTGCTATGCCATCACCATGGTCCCGTGTGTGCGAGGGAAATTTTTGAAATTACTACGTTCCCCAACAAAGTGGCATCCGAGCCTGGTTTTATGCGTTGATGTCATATGCACGAGTAGAACACAAGTGAGTTGTGGGCGATACAAGTCATACCGCCTACCAAAGATGTCATACTTTGGTTCAGCGGTATTGTGAGATGAAGCGGCCCGGACCGACATTACGCCAGACGCTTACGCGAGACTGGTTTCACTGCTACGAGCACTCGTGCTTAAAGGTGGCTGGCGGGTGTCTGTCTCTCTCACTTTAGTTGAACTGAGTGGCATACGCGGTCCTTGAGAAGGTTAAACGGAGTCTATTTGACGGCATCGTTGTGGTCTTGATGCGTAGGTGAGATTGGTTCTTGCTTAAGCCCGTAGCAGCCACGTAAAACTTGCAACAACAAAGTAGAGGACGCCTAACTTGTTTTTGCAGGGCATGTTGTGATGTGATATGGTCAAGACGTGATGCTATATTTTATTGTATGAGATGATCATGTTTTGTAACCGAGTTATCGGCAATCGGCAGGAGCCATATGGTTGTCGCTTATTGTATGAAATGCAACGCTCGTAATTGCTTTACTTTATCACTAAGCGGTAGCGATAGTCGAGAAGCAATAGATGGCGAAACGACAACGATGCTACGATGGAGATCAAGGTGTCGCTACCGGTGACGATGGTGATCACGACGGTGCTTCGGAGATGGAGATCACAAGCACAAGATGATGATGGCCATATCATATCACTTATATTGATTGCATGTGATGTTTATCCTTTATGCATCTTATTTTGCTTTGATTGACGGTAGCATTTTAAGATGATCTCTCACTAAAATTATCAAGTAGTGTTCTCCTGAGTATGCACCGTTGCCAAAGTTCGTCGTGCGAGACACCACGTGATGATCGGGTGTGATAAGCTTCTACGTCCATCTAGAACGGGTGCAAGCCAGTTTTGCACACCCAGAATACTCAGGTTATACTTGACGAGCCTAGCATATGCAGATATGGCCTCGGAACACGGAGACCGAAAGGTCGAGCGTGAATCATATAGTAGATATGATCAACATAAGATGTTCACCATTGAAAACTACTTCATCTCACGTGATGATCGGTTATGGTTTAGTTGATTTGGATCACGTGATCACTTAGATGACTAGAGAGATGTCTATCTAAGTGGGAGTTCTTAAGTAATATGATTAATTGAACTTTAATTTATCATGAACTTAGTCTGGTAGTATTTTGCAAATTATGTTGTAGATCAATAGCTCGCGTTGTTGCTTCCCTATGTTTTTATATGTGTTCCTAGAGAAAATTGTATTGAAAAATGTTAGTAGCAATGATGCGGATTGGATCCGTGATCCGAGGTTTATCCTCATTGCTGCACGTAAGAATTATGTCCTTAATGCACCGCTAGGTGACAGACCTATTGCAGGAGCAAATGTAGACGTTATGAACGTTTGGCTAGCTCAATATGATGACTACTTGATAGTTTAGTGCACCATACTTAACAGCTTAGAATCGGGACTTCAAAGACGTTTTGAACGCGTCATGGACCATATGAGATGTTCCAGGAATTGAAGTTAATATTTCAAGAAAATACCGAGTTGAGAGATATGAAATCTCCAACAAGTTCTATAGCTAAAAGATGGAAGAGAATCGCTCAACTAGTGAGCATGTTCTCAGATTGTCCGGGTACTTCAATCGCTTGAATCAAGTGGGAGTTAATCTTCCAGATAAGATAGTGATTGATGTAATTCTCTAGTCACCAACACTAAGTTACTAGAACTTCGTGATGAACTATAGTATGCAAGGGATGACGAAAACGATTCCCGAGCTCTTCGTGATGTTGAAATCAACGAAGGTAGAAATCAAGAAAGAGCATCAAGTGTTGATGATTGACAAGACCACTAGTCTCAAGGAAAAGGGCAAAGGGAAGAAGGGGAACTTCAAGAAGAACGGCAAGCAAGTTGTTGCTCGAGTGAAGAAGCCCAAGTCCGGACTTAAGCCTGAGACTAAGTGCTTTTGCTGCAATGGAACTGGTCACTAGAAGCAGAACTACCCCAAGTATTTGGCGGATAAGAAGGATGGCAAAGTGAACAAAGGTATATTTGATATCTGATTATTGATGTGTATTTTACTAGTGTTCGTAGCAACCCCTCGGTATTTGATACTGGTTCAGTTGCTAAGAGTAGTAACTAGAAACGGAGTTGCGTAATGAACAGAAACTAGTTGAAGGGAAGTGACGATGAGTGTTGGAAGTAGTTCCAAGATTGATATGATCATCATCGCACACTCCCTATACTTTCGGGATTAGTGTGGAACCTAAATAAGTGTTATTTGGTGTTGAGCATAAATATGATTTGATCATGTTTATTGCGATACGGTTATTCATTTAAATAAGAGAATAAATTGTTGTTCTGTTTACATGAATAAAACCTTATATGGTTACACACCCAATGAAAATGGTTCATTGGATCTCGATCATAGTGATACACATATTCATAATATTGAAACCAAAAGATGCAAAGTTAATAATGATAGTGCAACTTATTTGTGGCAATCGCCGCTTAGGTCATATTGGTGTAAAGCGCATGAAGAAAACTCCATGTCGATGGACTTTTGGAATCACTTGATTATGAATCATTTGATGCTTGCGTAACCGTGCCTCATGGGCAAGATGACTAAAACGCCGTTCTCCGGAACTATGGAGCGAGCAACTGATTTGTTGGAAATCATGCATACCGATGTATGCGATCCGATGAGTGTTAAGGCTCGCGGCGTGTATCATTAGTTTCTGACCTTCACAGATGATTTGAGCAGATATGGGTATATCTACTTGATGAAACATAAGTCTAAAATAGTTGAAAGGTTCAAAGAATTTCAGAGTGAAGTGGAAAATCATCGTAACAAGAAAATAAAGTTTCTGCGATCTGATCATGTAGATGAATATTTGAGTTACGAGTTTGGTCTTCAATTAAAACAATGTGGAATAGTTTCACAGCTCACGCCACCGAACACCACAATGTAATGGTGTGTCCGAACATCGTAATCGTATTTCTTTACTAGATATGGTGCGATCTATGATGTCTCTTATCGGTTTACCACTATCGCTTTTGGGGTTATGCATTAGAGACAAATGCATTCACGCTTTAATAGGGCACCATCTAAATCCGTTGAGATGACACCGTATGAACTATGGTTTAACAAAGAAACCTAAGTCGTCGTTTCTTAAAAGTTTGGGGTTGTGATGCTTATGTGAAAAAAGTTTTCACCGATAAGCTCAAACCCAAATCGGAGAAGTGCGTCTTCATAGAATACCCAAAGGTAACTATTGGGTACACCTTATATCACAGATCCGAAGGCAAGTTTTTCGTTGTTAAGATGGATCCTTTCTAGAGAAGAAGTTTCTCTCGAAAGAAGTGAATGGGAGGAAAGTAGAAACTTGGTGAGGTAATTGTACCTTCTCCCTTATTGGAAAGTAGTTCATCACGTAAATCAGTTCTAGTGATTCCTACACCAATTAGTGAGGAAGTTAATGATGATGATCATGAAACTTCAGATCAAGTTGCTACCAAACCTCGTAGGTCTTCCAGAGTAAGATCCGCACTGCAGTGGTGCGGTAATCATGTTCGGAAGTCATGTTACTAGACCATGATGAACCCACGAACTATGAGGAAGCGATGATGAGCCCAGATTCCGCGAAATGGCTTGAGGCCATGAAATCTGAGATATGATCCATGTATGAGAACAAAGTATGGACTTTGATTGACTTGCTCGATGATCGGCAAGCCATGTTAAATAAATGGATCTTCAAGAGGAAGACGGACACTGATAGTAGTGTTACTATCTACAAAGCTCGACTTGTCACAAAAAGGTTTTCGACAAGTTCAAGGTGTTGACTACAATGAGATTTTCTCAACCGTAGCGATGCTTAAGTCTGTCCGAATCATGTTAGCAATTGCCACATTTTATGAAATCTGGCAAATGGATGTCAAAACTACATTCTTTAATGGATTTATTAAAGAAGAGTTGTATATGATGCAACCAGAAGGTTTTTCCAATCCTAAAGGAACTAACAAAATGTGCAAGCTCCAATGATCCAACTATGGACTGGTGCAAGCATCTCAGTAGTTGGAATAAACGCTTTGATAGTGTGATCAAAGCATATGGTTTTATATGCACTTTTGGAGAAGCCTGTATTTACCAAAGCAAGTGAGTGGGAGCACTACAAGATTTCGATAAGTATATGTGAATGACATATTGTTGATCGGAAATAATGTAGAATTATTCTGCAAAGCATAAAGGAGTATTTGAAAGGAGTTTTTCAAAGAAGGACCTCGGTGAAGCTGCGTACAAATTGAGCATCAAGATCTATTGAGATAGATGAAAAATGCTTGATAAAGTTTTCAATAAGTACATACCTTGTCAAGATTTTGAAGGAGTTCAAAATGGAACAGTCAAAGAAAAATTCTTGCCTGTGTTGCAAAGGTGTGAAATTGAGTAAGACTCAAATCCCGACCACAGCAGAAAATAGAAAAGAGAATGAAAGTCATTCCCTATGCCTCGCCATAGGTTCTATAAAGTATGCTATGCTATGTACTGCACCTATTGTATACCTTGCTCTGAATTTGGCAAGGAGTACAATAGTGATCTAAGAGTAGATCATCGGACATTGGTCAAGAACATCCTTAGTGAGTACTAAGGAAATATTTCTCGATTATGGAGGTGATAAAAGAGCCCGTCAGAAAGATTTACATCGATGCAAGCTTTTTACATGATCCAGATGACTCTAAGTCTCAATCTGGATACATATTGTAAGTGGGAGCAATTAGCTAGAGTAGCCCCGCAAGAGCATTGTAGACATAGAATATTTGTAAAATACATACGGCTCGAATGTGATGCAGACCCGTTGACTAAAATTATCTCACAAGCAAAACATGATCACACCTTAGTACTCTTTGGGTGTTAATCACATAGCGATGTGAACTAGATTATCGACTCTAGTAAACCCTTTGGGTGTTGGTCACATGTCGATGTGAACTATGGGTGTTAACCACATATAGATGTGAACTATTGATGTTAAATCACATGGCGATGTGAACTAGATTATTGACTCTAGTGCAAGTGGGAGACTGAAGGAAATATGCCCTAGAGGCAATAATAAAGTTATTATTTATTTCCTTATATCATGATAAATGTTTATTATTCATGCTAGAATTGTATTAACCGGAAACATAATACATGTGTGAATACATAGACAAACAGAGTGTCACTAGTATGCCTCTATTTGACTAGCTCGTTAATCAAAGATGGTTATGTTTCCTAACCATAGACATGAGTTGTCATTTGATTAACGGGATCACATCATTAGGAGAATGATCTGATTGACATGACCCATTCCGTTAGCCTAGCACTTGATCGCTTAGTATGTTGCTATTGCTTTCTTCATGACTTATACATGTTCCTGTAACTATGAGATTATGCAACTCCGTTTACCGGAGGAACACTTTGGTGCTACCAAACGTCACAACGTAATCGGGTGATTATAAAGGAGTACTACAGGTGTTTCCAAAGGTACATGTTGGGTTGGCGATTTCGAGATTAGGTTTTGTCACTCCGATTGCCGGAGAGGTATCTCTGGCCCTCTCGGTAATGCACATCACTATAAGCCTTGCAAGCAATGTAGCTAAATGAGTTAGTTACGGAATGATGCATTACGGAACGAGTAAAGAGACTTGCCGGTAACGATATTGAACTAGGTATTGGATACCGACGATCGAATCTCGGGCAAGTAACATACCGATGACAAAGGGAACAACGTATGTTGTTATGCGGTCTGACCGATAAAGATCTTCGTAGAATATGTAGGAGCCAATATGGGCATCCAGGTCCCGCTATTGGTTATTGACCGGAGACGAGTCTCGGTCATGTCTACATTGTTCTCTAAACGTATGGTCCGCACGCTTAAGGTTTCGGCGATGCTTATATTATGAGTTTATGAGTTTTGATGTACCGAAGGAGTTCGGAGTCCCGGATGAGATCGGGGACATGACGAGGAGTCTCGAAATGGTCGAGACGTAAAGATCGATATATTGGACGACTATATTCGGAGTTCGGAAAGGTTCCAATGATTCGGTATTTTTCGAGTACCGAGAGTTACGGGAATACGTATTGGGCCTTTTTGGGCCATACGGGAAAGAAGGAAAAGGGCCTCAAGGGTGGCCGCACCTTCCCTTGGTCTGGTCCGAATTGGACTAGGGAAGGGGCGCCTCTTCCTTCCTTCTCCTTTTCCTTCCCTTTCCTTCTCTCCTACTCCTACTACATGGAAGGTTTCCTAGTTGGACTAGGAAAGGGGAATCCTACTCGGTGGGAGTAGGACTCCCCTAGGGCGCCGCCATAGAGAGGGCCGCCCTCCCTCCTCCACTCCTTTATATACGGGGCAAGGGCACCCCATAGAGACACAAGTTGATCCTTGAGATCGCTCCTTAGCCGCAGCGGTGCCCCCTCCACCATATTCCACCTCGGTCATATCAGAAGCGGTGCTTAGGCGAAGCCCTCGCGTCGGTGAAACATCAAGATCGTCACCACGCCGTCAGGTCGACGGAACTCCTCTCCCCGAGCTTTGCTGGATCGGAGCCCGAGGAGCGCCATCGAGCTGAACGTGTGCCAAGAACTCGGAGGCGCCGGAGTAACGGGCGCTGGGATCGGATGGATCGCGAGGAGAACGTCGACTACTTCCTCTACGTCATCATCGACTCGGAGGTGCCGAGTATGGCAGCCTTTGGGATCGGCAGGATCGCGAGGAGAACGACGACTACTTCCTCTACGTTGTGATCGCTTCCGCTTTGGTCTACGAGGGTACGTAGAGACAACACTCTCCCTTCTCGTTGCTATGCCATCACCATGGTCCCGTGTGCGAGGGAAATTTTTGAAATTACTACGTTCCCCAACAGTGGCATCCGAGCCTGGTTTTATGCGTTGATGTCATATGCACGAGTAGAACACAAGTGAGTTGTGGGCGATACAAGTCATACCGCCTACCAGCATGTCATACTTTGGTTCAGCGGTATTGTGAGATGAAGCGGCCGGACCGACATTACGCCAGACGCCACGCGAGACTGGTTTCATCGCTACGAGCACTCGTGCTTAAAGGTGGCTGGCGGGTGTCTGTCTCTCTCTCACTTTAGTTGAACTGAGTGTGGCTACGCCCGGTCCTTGAGAAGGTTAAAACGGAGTCTATTTGACGAAGTATCGTTGTGGTCTTCATGCGTAGGTGAGATTGGTTCTTGCTTAAGCCCGTAGCAGCCACGTAAAACTTGCAACAACAAAGTAGAGGACGTCTAACTTGTTTTTGCAGGGCATGTTGTGATGTGATATGGTCAAGACGTGATGCTATATTTTATTGTATGAGATGATCATGTTTTGTAACCGAAGTTATCGGCAATCGGCGAGAGCCATATGGTTGTCGCTTATTGTATGAAATGCAACGCCCTGTAATTGCTTTACTTTATCACTAAGCGGTAGCGATAGTCGAGAAGCAATAGATGGCGTAAACGACAACGATGCTACGATGGAGATCAAGGTGTCGCTACCGGTGACGATGGTGATCACGACGGTGCTTCGGAGATGGAGATCACAAGCACAAGATGATGATGGCCATATCATATCACTTATATTGATTGCATGTGATGTTTATCCTTTATGCATCTTATTTTGCTTTGATCGACGGTAGCATTTTAAGATGATCTCTCACTAAAATTATCAAGTAGTGTTCTCCACGAGTATGCACCGTTGCCAAAGTTCGTCGTGTCGAGACACCACGTGATGATCGGGTGTGATAAGCTCTCACGTCCATCTACAACGGGTGCAAGCCAGTTTTGCACGTTGAGAATACTCAGGTTATACTTGACGAGCCTAGCATATGCAGATATGGCCTCGGAACACGGAGACCGAAAGGTCGGCGTGAATCATATAGTAGATATGATCAACATAAGATGTTCACCATTGAAAACTACTTCATCTCACGTGATGATCGGTTATGGTTTAGTTGATTTGGATCACGTGATCACTTAGATGACTAGAGAGATGTCTATCTAAGTGGGAGTTCTTAAGTAATATGATTAATTGAACTTTAATTTATCATGAACTTAGTCCTGGTAGTATTTTGCAAATTATGTTGTAGATCAATAGCTCGCGTTGTTGCTTCCCTATGTTTTTATATGTGTTCCTAGAGAAAATTGTATTGAAAATGTTAGTAGCAATGATGCGGATTGGATCCGTGATCCGAGGTTTATCCTCATTCCGCACGTAAGAATTATGTCCTTAATGCACCGCTAGGTGATGACCTATTGCAGGAGCAAATGTAGACGTTATGAACGTTTGGCTAGCTCAATATGATGACTACTTGATAGTTTAGTGCACCATACTTAACAGCTTAGAATCGGGACTTCAAAGACGTTTTGAACGTCATGGACCATATGAGATGTTCCAGGAATTGAAGTTAATATTTCAAGAAAATACCCGAGTTGAGAGATATGAAATCTCCAACAAGTTCTATAGCTAAAAGATGGAAGAGAATCGCTCAACTAGTGAGCATGTTCTCAGATTGTCTGGGTACTTCAATCGCTTGAATCAAGTGGGAGTTAATCTTCCAGATAAGATAGTGGGGCAGGAGCCAGCCCCTGGTGGGCTGGGCGCCCCCCCCCCTTGGGCCCATGCGCCTAGGGTTGGGGGGGGAACCCTAGAGGGGGCGCCCCCCTTGCTTGGGGGGCAAGTCCCCCCTCCCCTTGGCTGCCGCCCCCCCTCTAGATGCCATCTAGAGGGGCCGGCCCCATTGTCCCTTCCCCCTATAAATAAAGGGGTGAGGGGAGGTCTGCAACACACTTGAAGGCGCAGCCCTCCCTCCCCAACACCTCCTCCTCCGCGTGTGCTTGGCGAAGCCTCACGGAGAACTGTCACTCCACCATCATCACGCCGTCGTCTTTGCTGCTGGAGCCATCTTCCTCAACCTCTCCTTCCCCTTGCTGGATCAAGAAGGAGGAGACGCTGCTCGCACTGCACGCGTGTGTTGAACGCGGAGGTGCTGTCCGCTCAAAGACTTGATCATCGGTGATCCGAATCACGGCGAAAGTACGACTCCATCATCACCATCCCCTTGAACGATTCCGCACTCGATCTACAAGTGTTATGTAGATGCAAACTCACTCCCTTGACTCGTTGCTTAGTTGAACTCATAGATGGATCTTGGTGAAACCATAGGAAAAACTTTAATTTTCTGCAACGTTCCCAACAAAGTGGTATCGAGCTAGGTCTATGCGTAGTTCTCTATTGCACGAGTAGAACACAATTTTGTTGTGGGCGAGATCTTGTCAACTTGCTTGCCGCTACTAGTCTTATCTTGCTTCAGCGGTATTGTGGGATGAAGCGGCCCGACCAACCTTACACGTACGCCACGTGAGACCGATTCCACCGATCGACATGCACTAGTTGCATAAGGTGGTGGCGGGTGTCCGCCTCTCCCACTTTAGTTGGAGCGGATTCGATGAAAAGGGTCCTTATGAAGGGTAAATAGAAGTTGACAAAATCACGTTGTGGTTATTCGTAGGTAAGAAAACGTTCTTGCTAGAACCCAATTGCAGCCACGTAAAAGGTGCAACAACAATTAGAGGACGTCTAACTTGTTTTTGGCAAAGCAATTGTCATGTGATGTGATATGGCCGAAGTTGTGATGAATGATGAATGATATATTGTGATGTATGAGATCATGTTCTTGTTATAGGAATCACGACTTGCATGTCGATGAGTATGACAACGGCAGGAGCCATAGGAGTTGTCTTTATTTTGTATGACCTGCGTGTCATTGAAGAACGCCATGTAAACTACTTTACTTTATTGCTAAACGCGTTAGCCATAGAAGTAGAAGTAGTCGTTGGCGTGACAACTTCATGAAGACACGATGATGGAGATCATGGTGTCATGCCGGTGACAAGATGATCATGGAGCCCCGAAGATGGAGACCAATGGAGCTATATGATATTGGCCATATCATGTCACTACTATATAATTGCATGTGATGTTTATTATGATTATGCATCTTGTTTACTTAGAACGACGGTAGTAAATAATATGATCCCTTACAACAATTTCAAGAAGTGTTCTCCCTAAGCGTGCACCGTTGCTAAAGTTCGCTGCTTCAAGCACCACGTGATGATCGGGTGTGATAGATCCTTACGCTCACATACAACGGGTGTAAGACAGTTTTACACATGCAAAACACTTAGGGTTAACTTGACGAGCCTAGCATGTACAGACATGGCCTCGGAACACGGAGACCGAAAGGTCGAACACGAGTCGTATGGAAGATACGATCAACATGAGAATGTTCACCGACGATGACTAGTCCGTCTCACGTGATGATCAGACACGGCCTAGTCGACTCGGATCGTGTAACACTTAGATGACTAAAGGGATGTCTAATCTGAGTGGGAGTTCATTAAAATTAAATAATTTGATTAGATGAACTTAATTATCATGAACATTAGTCTAAAATCTTTGCAAAATGTCTTGTAGATCAAATGGCCAACGCTCATGTCACCATGAACTTCAACGTTCCTAGAGAAAACCAAGTTGAAAGACGATGGCAGCAACTATTCGGACAGTGGTCCTAACCCGAGGATCATCCTCATAGCAGCCAAGAAACAATATGTCCTAGAAGCACCGCTAGGTGATGCACCCGTCTGCAGAACCAAGACATTATGAATGCTTGGCAGTCTCGTCGATGATTACTCCCTCGTTCAGTGCGGCATGCTTTACAGCTTAGAACCGGGGCTCCAAAAGCGTTTTGAGCAACACGGAGCATATTAGATGTTCGAGGAGCTGGAACTAGTTTTCCAAGCTCATGCCCGGGTCGAGAGATATGAAGTCTCCAACAAGTTCTATAGTTGTAAGATGGAGGAAAACAGTTCTGTCAGTGAGCACATACTCAAAATGTCTGTGTTGCACAACCGCCTGACCCAAATTGGACATAAACCTCCCGGACGAGGTGGTCATTGACAGAATCCTTGATCGCTCCCACCAAGCTACAAGAGCTTTGTGATGAACTACAATATGCAGGGGGATGGTGAAGACCATTCGAAGTATTCTCAATCTTTGAAGTCGTGAGAGGTTGAAATCAAGAAAGAACATCAAGTGTTGATGGTCAATAAAACCACTAAGTTCAAGAAGGGCAAGGGTAAGAAGAACTTCAAGAAGGACGGCAAAGATGTTGCCGCGCCGTAAGCAAGTTGCTTTGGGAAGAAGTCAAAGAATGGACCCAAGCACGAGATGAGTGCTTTTATTGCAAAGGGAAGGGCCCTTTGAAGCGGAACTGCCCCAAATACTTAGCGGATAAGAAGGCCGGCAACACCAAAGGTATATTTGATATAAATGTAATTGATGTGTACCTTACCGATTACTCGTAGTAACTCACGGTATTTGATACCGTGCCGTTGCTCATATTTGTAACTCACAGCAGGAGCTGCGGAATAAGCGGAGGCTGGCGAAGGACGAGGTGACGATTGCGTCGGGAATGGTTCCAAGGTCGATGTGATCGCCCGCACGCTACCTCTACATTTACCTACGGGATTAGTTATAAACCTTAATAATTGTTATTTGGTGCCAAGTTTGAGCATGAACATTGTATCCGGATCTCGTTTGATACGAGATGGCTACTCATTTAAATCCGAGAATAATGGTTGTTCTATTTATATGAGAGATATGTTTTATGGTCACGCCCTATGGTCAATGGTTTATTCTTAATGAATCTCGAGCGTAATGTTACACATATTCATAGCGTGAATACCAAAAGATGTAAAGTTGATAACGATAGTCCCACATACTTGTGGCAATCGCCGCCTTGGTCACATTGGTGTCAAGCGCATGAAGAAGCTCCATCTTGATGGACTTTTGGAGTCTCTCGATTATGAATCATTTGACACATGCGAACCATGCCTCATGGGCAAGATGACCAAGAATCCGTTCTCCGGGACAATGCAGCGAGCAACCAACTTATTGGAAATCATACATACCTATGTGTGCGGTCCAATGAGCTTTGAGGCTCGCGGAGGATATCGTTATGTTCTCACTCTCACAGATGACTTGAGTAGATATGGGTATGTCTACTTGATGAAACACAAGTCTGAGACCTTTGAAAAGTTCAAGGAATTTCAGAATGAGGTAGAGAATCAATGTGACCGAAAAATAAAGTTCTTACGATCAGATCGTGGAGGAGAATATTTAAGTCATGAATTTGGTACACACTTAAGGAAATGTGGAATCGTTTCACAACTCACGCCGCTGGAACACCTCAACAGAACGGTGTGTCCGAACGTCAGAATCGCACTCTATTGGATATGGTGCGATCCATGATGTCTCTTACCGATTTACCGCTATCATTTTGGGGATACGCTCTAGAGACAGCTACATTCACTTTAAATAGGGCACCATCTAAATCCGTTGAGACGACACCGTATGAATTATGGTTTGGGAAGAAACCTAAGTTGTCGTTTCTAAAAGTTTGGGGATGCGATGCTTATGTCAAGAAACTTCAACCTGAAAAGCTCGAACCCAAGTCGGAAAAATGCGTCTTCATAGGATACCCTAAGGTAACCATTGGGTATACCTTCTACCTTAGATCCGAAGGCAAGATCTTTGTTGCCAAGAACGGATCCTTTCTGGAAAAAGAGTTTCTCTCGAAAGGAGTAAGTGGGAGGAAAGTAGAACTCGATGAAGTACTACCTCTTGAACCGGAAAGTAGTACATCTCAGGAAATGTTCTGTGGTGCCTACACCGAATCGGAGAGGAAATTAATGATGATGATCAAGGTACTTCAGATCAAGTTGCTCTTGAACCCAGAGGTCCACTAGGGACACGTTCCGCACTGCAGTGGTAATGCAACCCCGTCCCGGAAATCATGTTGTTAGACAACGGTGAACCTTGAACTATGAAGAAGCGATGGCGGGCCCAGATTCCAACAAATGGCTAGAAGCCATGAAATCCGAGATAGAATCCATGTATGAAAACAAAGTATGGACTTTGGTGACTTGCCCGATGATCGTGAGCGATAGAAAACAAATGGATCTTTAAGAAGAAGACGGACGCGGATGGTAATGTCACCATCTATAAAGCTCGACTTGTCGCTAAGGGTTATCGGCAAGTTCAAGGGGTTGACTACGATGAGACTTTCTCTCCCGTAGCAAAGCTTAAGTCCGTCCGAATCATGTTAGCAATTGCTGCATACTATGATTATGAGATATGGCAGATGGACGTCAAAACAGCATTCCTTAACGATTATCTTAAGGAAGAGCTGTATATGATGCAAAGGAAGGTTTTGTCGATCCTAAGAATGCTAACAAAGTATGCAAGCTCCTGATCCATTTATGGGCTGGTGCAAGCATCTCGGAGTTAGAACATTCGCTTTGATGAGATGATCAAAGCGTTTGGGTTTATGCTGAGACTTATGGAGAAGCCTGCGTTTACAAGAAAGTGAGTGGGAGCTCAGTAGCATTTCTCATATTATATGTAGATGACATACTTTTGATGGGAAATGATATAGAATTCTTGGACAACATTAAGGCCTACTTGAATAAGTGTTTTTCAATGAAGGACCTTGGAGAAGCTGCTTATATATTAGGCATCAAGATCTATAGAGATAGATCGAGACGCCTCATAGGTCTTTCACAAAGCACATACCTTGATGAGATTTTGAAGAAGTTCAAAATGGATCAGTCCAAGAAAGGGTTCTTGCTCAGGTTTGCAGGTGTGAGATTGAGCTCAGCTCAATGCCCGACCACGGCAAAAGATAAAGAAGAGATGAGCATCATCCCTATGCCTCGACCATAGGATCTATTATGTATGCCATGTTGTGTACTGCACTGATGTAAACCTTGCCGTAAGTTTGGTAGGAAGGTACCAAAGTAATCCCGCAAGGAACACCGGACAGCGGTCAAGAATATCCTGAAGTACACGAAAAGGACAAAGGACATGTTTCTCGCTTATGGAGGTGACGAAGAGCTCGTCAGAAGGGTTACGTCGACGCTAGCTTTGACACAGATCTGGATGACTCTAAGTCACAAACCGGATACGTGTATATGTTGAATGGTGGAGCGATGGCAGTGCATCTGCAAGCAGAGCGTTGTGGCGGGATCTACATGTGAAGCGGAGTACATGGCAGCCTCGGAGGCAGCGCATGAAGCAATTTGGGTGAAGGAGTTCATCACCGACCTAGGAGTCATACCCAATGCATCGGGGCCGATCAAACTCTTCTGTGACAACACCGGAGCTATTGCACTTGCCAAGGAGCCCAGGTTTCACAAGAAGACCAGCACATCAAGCGTCGCTTCAACTCCATCCGTGAAAATGTTCAAGATGGAGACATAGAAATTTGCAAAGTGCATACGGATCTGAATGTCGCAGATCCGTTGACTAAACCTCTTCCGCGGGCAAAACATGATCAACACCGGAACTCTATGGGTGTTCGATTCATCACAATGTAACTAGATTATTGACTCTAGTGCAAGTGGGAGACTGTTGGAAATATGCCCTAGAGGCAATAATAAAAGCATTATTATTATATTTCCTTGTTCGTGATAATTGTCTTTTATTCATGCTATAATTGTATTATCCGGAAATCGTAATACACGTGTGAATACATAGACCACAATACGTCCCTAGTAAGCCTCTAGTTGACTAGCTCGTTGGTCAACCGATAGTCATGGTTTCACGACTATGGACATCGATGTCATTGACAAGCGGGATCACGTCATTAGGAGAATGACGTGATGGACAAGACCCAATCCTAAGCATAGCACAAGATCGTGTAGTTCGTTTTGCTAGAGCTTTTCCAATGTCAAGTATCTCTTCCTTAGACCATGAGATCGTGTAACTTCCGGATACCGTAGGGAGTGCTTTGGGTGTACCAAATGTCACAACGTAATCGGGTGACTATAAAGGTGCACTACAGGTATCTCCGAAAGTGTCTCATTGGGTTGGTACGGATCGAGATCGGGATTTGTCACTCCATATGACGGAGAGGTATCTCCGGGCCCACTCGGTAATGCATCGTCATAATGAGCTCAAAGTGACCAAGTGTTTGGTCACGGGATCATGCATTACTGACGAGTAAAGTGACTTGCCAAGAATTGAGACCGAACGAGGTATTGGGATACCGACGATCGAGTCTCGCACGTAACGCACCGATTGACAAAGGGAATAGTATACGGGTTGCTTGAATCCTCGACATCGTGGTTCATCCGATGACATCATCAAGGAGCATGTGGGAGCCAACATGGGTATCCAGATCCCGCTGTTGGTTATTGACACGAGAGCCGCCTCGGTCATGTTCACAGGTCTCCCGAACCCGTAGGGTCTACACACTTAAGGTTCGGTGACGCTTAGGGTTATTAGGAAGACTTGTATGTGATTAACGAATGTTGTTGAGTCCGGATGAGATCCCGGACGTCACGAGGAGTTCGGAAGGGTCCGGAGGTAAAGATTTATATATGGGAAGTTGTCAAACGGACACCGGAAAGTTTCGGGGCATATCGGTATTGTGTCTGGGGCCACCGGAAGGGTTCGAGGGTCCACCGGGAGGCCACCTCGGGGGGCCACATGGGCTGCGTGGGGCAGGAGCCAGCCCTGGTGGGCTGGGCGCCCCCTTGGGCCCATGCGCCTAGGGTTGGGGGGACCCTAGAGGCGCCCCTTGCTTGGGGGCAAGTCCCTCCCTTGCCGCCCCCTCTAGATGCCATCTAGAGGGGCCGGCCCCATTGTCCCTTCCCCCTATAAATAAAGGGGTGAGGGGAGGTCTGCAACACACTTGAAGGCGCAGCCCCTCCCCTCCCCAACACCTCTCCTCCTCCGCGTGTGCTTGGCGAAGCCCTGCCGAAGAATCACACTCCACCATCATCACGCCGTCGTGCTGCTGGAGCCATCTTCCTCAACCTCTCCTTCCCCTTGCTGGATCAAGAAGGATGAGACGTCGTCCGTCTGCACGTGTGTGTTGAACGCGGAGGTGCTGTCCGCTCAAAGACTTGGTCATCGGTGATCCGAATCACGGCGAGTACGACTCCATCATCACCCTTCCCTTGAACGCTTCCGCTCGCGATCTACAAGTGGTATGTAGATGCAAACTCACTCCCTTGACTCGTTGCTTAGATGAACTCATAGATGGATCTTGGTGAAATCGTAGGAAAAATTTTAATTTTCTGCAACGTTCCCCAACACGATCTCGGGCTTCTCATCTCATGGCGATGTGCTACCCGATCACTACGAGAATGCGGACCGCGGCCGCCGCCACTCTCCTGGCTTCGCCGCCGGCACCCCGTGTGTCTCCGGAGGCGCGCTCTCGGCCCTTCTCTGCACCCGCCCGGCAGCATGGCATAAGAATTCCAGATCTTGAATCAGCCACTTGAGAGGATTTCATCCGCGAGTCATAATTGCTACGTAAAAAAAGCCGATGAAGTTCTAGCACGTGTGTGGGAGTACAACGAGAAGATCATCCCAGGAGTTGAGCAGGAGGTTTACAGGACAGTCAGGGTCATGGCTAGTGTTTGGGCCGCAGTCGAGCTCCTAGATTGGGTGATCTCTTCGTGTCATACTACGGTTAGGCAGTCCGAGTGATGGCACTCTGTTGCTCATGTTGCTGCATCGTCTCCTAACGGAGCTCGCTACTGTGCAGTTATCGATCTGTCTATGATGGTTAAGATGTAGTCTCTCTGTTCCATATCAGTTGTCGCTGAATTAATATAATTTTATACTAAATTTGTATTGAATTAACAACAACTAATATGAAACAGGAGTACTATTTAGTTTATATATGGCTTGACTACCAGCTGTGTGTTTATGTCTGATGTATCGGAACTCTCTTTATAATGTGATGGGTTCTATACTCTAAAAAGGAGAATAACGAGCGTTCAAGGTCATGGTTTCATGTCAAAAAAAGTGACTTGGATGTGTTTGTTCTTCTTCTGGTTAATAGATGTTGGAAACCATGTTGCCAGCCCCCCTTGGATTTGCCTTTTGTACATTTAATTGATGGTACTTGTTTGGGGAGTTAAGGTCTAGTGGTTTCTCTTATGTTTATTCTTTTTTGCTGTCTTTTCGCTTTTTGTTTGTACTTTGGGTTGTTGTTTCGTTATGAAATGTAATGGAAGTCGGCTCCCTTTCGGGAGACGCATGAAGGAACAAGTGTCGAAGCATTGATATTGTGAAACTCACTAATGGTGTCATGGTTTATCTCGACCAGACATGACATGTAAATACACGACAGTTCCTCATCATCAACTCTACCCTCTCATTCACTAACCCTCATTTTCATTATTGCATTGAGTAGGGTGAGGTTGGCACAGTGAAAATGAGAAATCCATGGAGTGGAATGCGATTGTTGATGTTGTCTCGATGCTCCAATCCAGTTCCGTATTTATATCCTAGCATTACCGTCCTCAAAACAACCGCGCTTGGTTTAGAATAGAGTTATGAGTACTCATATGGCGAATTGCGACAGCCTTGTGTTTTGGAGAGAGAAAGCATAAGTAGAATTATGAATCTTACATATACCATTTACTGTTTTGTTTGATGATGGACGACCATTCCATACAACGGCGGGGTTGCATCGTCGACGAGCAGCTCTGGTGGCGGAGGTTCAACGATGCCCCCCTTTGGCTTTGGGGTGGCATGTGCTTGCTAGCGTCCTCGGGCAAGCAATCATAGGCGATATGTCGGACCTAGTTGGTTGGCAAGGTGGTCCTAGGCGTCCCGTTATTTGGTTGGACCAGTGCATGCTTGTTCCAACTGGGGCTTGGCGTTGAGCTGCATCAACAACATGTATGATGGGTTGTGCATATCCGAGTGAAAACCTAGCAACAACCTTGTTGATGCATGTGCCAGCGGCGTCCGTGGACATCGTTTTCCTCCTTGGGGTGCCGCCACAAAGATTTTCACATCCTTGGCCTCAGGCTCTGGGTGGGAATCTTAGATTGGTCATTTCTTGACACCTAATCTTAGATCAGTCGTTGCCATGTAGGGTGGCGCTGGTGTCCTCAAAATCGATTATTTTCTAGAGTCGCCAATTTTGGAGTGCCTGATGTGAAATAAGCATGGTGAAAGCGGCCCCTCCCTGCCTGAGTTCCCTAGACGGGGGTGATCTATTTGGTTTCCTGATCATTAAACCTCACATTATACTTAACAGATGAAACACAAGCCATGATAAGGTCTACAAACTCCTATTGGAACCCTAGCAAATCACCATTCTCTGAAGAAATACCCACTCCACCTTGTCATATGCCTTATGCATATCTAACTTGATTGCACAATAGCCATATTTTCCCTTCTTATTTTTGGTGGTGTGGATGCTCTCACAGGCGACCAAAATATTATCTGTGATCAGGCGTCCTGGAACAAAGGCCCTTTAAACATGAGATATAACTTCATCCAATATTCTCTTCAACTGAATGGCAATCATCTTAGAAATAATTTTATATAAAATAATGTATAAACTAATAGGCCTGTATTGCGTTACCTTCTCTGGATCATCTATTTTTGAAATGAGAATGATAATAGTATCATTCCAAGTTTCAGGAATAACCTTTTGATTAATTGCTTGGAGCACCTCTTCTGTAATAGAGTCTCCCAAAATGTTTCAACATTTTTTAAGGAACACCGCCCTATCCAGGGGCCTTTAAATCCCCAATAGAAAAAAAGCACGTTTCATGTCTTCAACTGAGTAGGGTTGGTTCAGGTTACCGTCCATTGCATGGTTCACCCGTGGCACCACCTTCTCTAGTAAAGTAGGATCAATATCATCTACCTCTGAGGTGAACAAGTTCATGAAGTAATTTGAAACCAAAAGATATAATTGAGCATGCCCCTCTTGCCAAATTCCTTGTCCGTCCTTCAATTTCTTAATCTTATTTTTGTGATGTCTCATGCTAGCATGGCTTTTGGAAATACGTGGTGTTTTAGTGCCCAACCTTCAGCCAATTGAGCCTATTACGTTGAGACCAACATACCTCCTCTTGCTCAAGAAGCTTTTCAATTCCTTCCGACGATTCCTTTTGCTTCGCCAAGTTAGTTTCATTTAAATCCATACAGGTTATTTTCTCAAGTTCCTTCTACATAGTTCTCAACTTGTGCTTGAGGCTTTTCAAGACTGCTTTGTCCCGGCGGTGCATCTGATCATGAACGAAGTTCATTTTTTCTGCTAGTCCCGCACCCTGCACTTGCAGATCCGCACGATCCCAAGCGCCTTGAACCACATCTCTGAATCTGTCCTCTTTCAACCATCGCGCTTCGAAGCGAAGAATGGACGATATATTTGTATCAGGACAAGTTTATTGTTCCAAGTTTATCGCGAGGAAAGATGTCAATATTTCAACCATCGCCTCCCTCTGACATACACATGATGATAGCATGATGATCAGATCGGTTGTATTCCAGATTTGTTAAGGCAACATCTCCAAACATATTGTTCCATGATTCATTCGTCAAGGCCTTGTCCAGCCTCTCTCTGATGTTCCCTCTTTTCCATGTAAATTTGTCATCAATGAAGCCAAAGTCCTCTAAATTACAATCATCCAGTGCTTCACGAAACATATTCGGAAATCTTTGGAGCCTAAGGTTACCCCCCTCCTTTTCAAAGGAGTATAAGACTTCATTCAGATCCCCCATTGTCAACCATGGTAAGTTCCCAGTAGTGTTCAGATCACGCAACATTCGCCAGGTCTGATGCTTTTCTGCGCAGCTTGGCTCGCCGTACATGCCCGTGAGCCTCCATACATCATCTATCCCAGAGTCCACCAAGACATCAATAAACTTGTCTAACTTAAACCGCAACGAAATATTGACATCTTTCTTCCATAACAGTAACATACCACCACTTCGTCCATCACTACAAATGACTTCTTTACGATCCATATTCAACCTCCTCATCAAGCAATCTGCCGGATAACCATCCAAATGTGTTTCCGACAGAAAAAGAACATTAGGTTTCCTTCGACATTTAACATCAAGAAGGGCCCTCACAACCGCGTCCTGGAGAAGACCACGACAATTCCAACCAAGAAGTTTCATCAGCGTGAGATTGACTGGAACTCAACTTCTCCTCGCTAAAATCATAAACTCATACACCTCCGATCAAGACGATGGAGTAGAGAGCCGTATCTACTATGGGAGACCTGTCACAGAGACGACCAAGACCTCCTAGTAGAGAGAGAGAGAGAGAGAGAGAGAGAGAGAGAGAGAGAGACCAGCCACGACGCTGAACGACGCCATCCTAGGAAACAATCGCCGGCAGCCACGCCGCCGCCGGGCTAGCAAAACCCTAGTCACCTGAATGCTCTCCTAACCAAATTGAGACCGAGTGGAGTTAGTTAGGGAGAGAGAAATATTAGCCTGCCTCCTAGGGAATCCATGGATTTTTGTAAGACATGATTGATGACGATTCAATCTAATTGATTGATCAGCTCTTGGTGTCCGTCTCTCCCTACTACTTCTTCTCTATCCCCGAGCCTACCTAGAAGCGTCTCAACCTTGGAGACTTGGGAGTCCTATTTCCATGATACGCCTCAATGGACGCGCTTCGCATAAAAATTATGCCCAAATTTGTTGAAGATTTTAGGCATCACGCGGCGTGCACCTTGGTTAATTTAGAAATAACATTTCCTCGTACAGCTTATAAATAACAAATAGGATTAAGAAAACCAGATAGGATTATTATTTTCAGATGAAAATGCCCCAGACACGACCGAAACTCCCAGCAAACCAAAACATGTTCAGCCTTCGAATCCAGTCCGTCGAGTCGCCCGCCGCCCTCGCCGCCCTCACCATCGCCGCCGCCGACGATGTCGGCACCAGCAGCTCCGCCGCCAGCGGCACAGCCGCATCCAATCCCATCTCCCCGCGCTCCAGCAACCCTCTCCCCTCCGCCACATCCGCCACAACTCCTCTCGAGCTGCCCGGCGTGACCTCCGCCGCGCCCGCACGGAACCCTAGGATCCACCACACCCGCGGCATCCTCCACCTCTACCGCTCCTCTTCCTCCTACGCCTCCGCCGTCGCCGCCACCCCCTCTTCCTCCTCCTCCGGCCCCGCCGCCCCGCCGCTCCCCTGCGACTCTCTGCTCCCGGTAACGACCCCGCCTTGATTTCTTACTAATTAGTTCGTTTTTGCTCGTGCTCACGCCTTGTTTCCCCTCACTCGGCAGTCATGGCGCGGCACGCGGCTCCTGGTGCTCGCCGTCCCAGCCCGCCTCACGCCAGACGACTTCGTCCGCTTCTGCGGCCCCTACGTCGAGCACGCCTCTGAGATCCGTGTCATCAGGTGAATTTCTAGACGCATTTAGACTTGATTGCATTTGATTCTGCGCACATAACACTTTGAATGCGCCGTCATGATCGTAGTGACGATGGGGTGGAGGACCGGTACAGCGTGCTTGTGGAGTTTGAGGATCAGAAGAGTGCCGATGGATTTTACCTGGACCTCAATGGCTGGAGGTTCTCGTCCTCAGAGGTTGTGAGATTGTCAACTTGGTCTTGGTTGGTTTATTGATCTTGTGTAGTTGGCTTATTGATCCTGTGCACTACTGCTGCTAAATTTTGAAAATGTGCTTGCTATTCCATGGCGCAGGTAGAGGTGTGCCATGTTCTGTTTATAGTTGCTGTGCAATACACATCATCCACTGAGTTGGCCGTCACCCCACCGGTTGGATCTACCGAGCTTCCGACTTGTCCTGTTTGCATAGGTGAGCTCCTTTTACGCATACACACAAGCTAGTATTGTGTTAACATTGGATATGAACTTCGTGCAAAGTGTACTTCTGATTATGGCCTCATTGCTTGAGAAAACCGCAGTTGTAATAATCTAGTAAAAAGAGTAGGCACTCTTATTTGTCAGAAACACCATCTGCAAACATCAAATTTACATCTCTGTGGAGTTTTTACCCTCACAAAATCCAGATTACCTTATTTTAAGGGCAGCCCACAATATTAGGCAAATCAATTTTCATGCTGTCACTCTCTTACAGACAGCTTCTGGAGGCAACCTTTTAAGTTACTTGGACTTCTCCCATGTAGTTTCTATCAAATTGCGGAACTGTGTCTGGGCTAAAATATAACGGTTTATGCATGCATTCCTGTTGTTTAAGTATAACCATCCACAGATACACCCACTTGTTTTCTGGCTACAGTTCGGAAACCATTTAATTAGATCTACCAATATTTCATTTCCTCATCTTCAATTTTTAGATTTTTTTGCTCGTCACTTTAGCTATTTATCTAGTGTAAGGTATTACATGAGCAGTCTGTTCCTTAACTATCTTTTGTGTGTGATTCAGAAAGGTTGGATCAGGACATCAGCGGAATTGGGGCTACTAATTGTGACCATTCTTTCCAGTGTTCATGCGTTTCAATGTGGGTCAGTTCATCTTGTCCGGTAAGGAAGGATCTTCTTAATCACTGTTTCATTGCGTGCTAACGGGGAAACAAGGAATCACTTTGTTTCAGATGGAAGTCATCTTTTCTTGTTTTATCTTTACACTAATCTGGGTTGCCATTACTCATTTTATATGAATCTTCTCATGTGTTCACTTCTAATATTCTTCAGTAGGACTGGTTAGTGAAGTAAAAAGAATTCCACAGCAATGTCGAATGTGCAGCCATCTGGTGACTGATATCACACATTGGGCTTTATCTGTACTCTTGGATACTCGGAACCTACTGAGGTTCAGGGGTATTTGCAGTGTTAAATATTAAACTTTGTGTCTGTTGCTCATATGAATAAATTTCACTCGGTATAGAGTATTGAATGTTCACACCAACTGTTTATTTGCAGTGTTAAATATTAAACTTTGTGTCTGTTGCTCATATGAATAAATTTCACTCGGTATAGAGTATTGAATGTTCACACCAACTGTTTGAATCTAATTATGTAAGATACATATTGACTTAAATATTAAACCTTGTGTCTGGTGCTCATATGAATATATTTTTTACCTGATATAAAGTATTGAATGTTGTTGCCAGCTGTTTGAATCTAATTATCCAAGATACATATTAACTTTCACTTCAATTGACTAGATCATAAAATTGCTAACAAGTAAATGCTGCTTTTATAGACACAAACATTCATTCCAGGTTTCCAACACTATAACCACATGTATGTTTAGTGTTAAATTGTCTGTGTATTGGGTTCCATTGTAGTTTTCCTTTATTTATTGTTGTTTCCATTTCAGGTTTGCCAGTTCTGTCAGAAGCTGTCTGAAGCTCCTACAAACCCTACATGTTCTGTTTGCCAGACCTCTGAAAACCTCTGGATCTGTGTGATATGTGGTTTTGTTGGATGCGGAAGGTATGATAACGCTGGCTGACTGAAAGTGTACCAGAACTCTTAGTCGTCCTACTATGGCAGGAATGCTTAAGCATTTCACACCTTTACATAATATGCTGTACTGGTGCACTCAGTAGAAGTTAGGAAGAAAGGAAACCTACATTGGAGCTTAATATATTATCACTTCTACTACTCCCAGACTCCCTGATATGTGGCTTTTATGTAGTAAAAGTAGGAAACCTACATTGGAACTTTACTATATCATCACTTCTATTTCTCCCAGACTACCTGATACATGTCTTTTATGTAGTAATAGTTATTTCCTTTTGACCTTTTCTCATCAGAAGTTCAGAACTAATAGTCACTCTGCTATGTGCTATTTCAAAGCATTTAACATGAAACTTAACTATATCATCGCTTTTATTTCTCCTAGACTCCCTGATATGTGTCTTTTATGTAGTAGTAATAGTTATTTCCTTTTGACCTTTTTTATCAGATGTCCAGAACCCGTAGTCGCTCTGCTATGTGCTATTTTGAAGCATTTAACATGATTATTTAAAGAAAAACTATGTCAGAGGTTAAATATATGATTAATTTTACTTTTGTCAACATGCCCAAATCAATCTTCACTTTATTAATTTGCCGTTTATAGGTATAAAGAAGGGCATTCAATCAGGCACTGGAAAGGCACTCAGCACTGCTATTCTCTCGATTTGGAAACTCAGCGTGTTTGGGATTATGTTGGTGACAGTTATGTCCATCGACTCAATCACTCAAAAAGCGATGTAAAGCATGCTAAGTTCAGTTCAAAGTGTGAATATCCCGGGGACAACTGTGTAAACTGCATGCACGATGACTCAGATATGGGTGGAGTTATGTTTAGCAGCAAAGCGGACACAGTAAGAGATTTAAGTTTCTTTGTTTTGATTCTCTGTAACACCTTCTTGGTATTCTTGTTTCTCGAAATCATGTGCCCTGCTCTTCTTAACAGATTGTGGATGAATACAATCGTCTTTTAGCAAGCCAACTTGAAACTCAGCGAGAGGTGCAGTGCTCTTTCCTTTGTAGTACTATTTTTTTTGTATGGTCACTATCCATTGTATTGTTCTAGAGCTTCTCATATAGTTTTTCTTGGAGATAAATTTTGTTATAGTTATGTACTATTCTGATCCATTTGTATGCCCGTGTTTGTTCATATTGACAGTATTACGAAGCTCTTTTGTCAGATGCTAAGAAAGAAAGGGAACACCACATTTCTGTTGCTGTGGATAAAACTATAAATGATAAGCTTCAAGAGCTGCAACTTAAGCTTGAAAATACAATGTTGGAGAAAAAGAAAGTTGCTGAGGTGAGCTTATTTAAATCACGCTGCCTTTTCCGTTATAAAGTACAACCAGTTTGCCTATTGCTGTAACTGATGTCCTATGCCTTCTCCTGTAGATGAATGAAAAACTCACGAAGAGCCAGGATATATGGCGCCAGACAGTAAAAGGAATAGAGGAAAGGTATGTTTTGATCTTTCCACCTGAAAATGGTAGTAGTAGTGCAACATTCAAGACGTGTCATGTGAAAGAAGTCAAATAATGCAATTTTGGGGGGCACATTATGAACATAGATACTTGAAATGATTTGCTGACCTATATACTTTTTGTCATGTTCAGTCTTATTTAGAGGTTGTTTGAATATTCTCCTTTCATACCTGTTCCATTCTAAAATGCCACAAGTTTCCTGTATCCTTTTTTGATGATTCTGCATTCACAGGGAGAGAGCACAGTTGAAGCTGAAGGATGATGCGATTCTTGACCTGGAAGAACAGGTGCCTATATATTTCATTGCTGTTTCTTGTAAAAGCTATAATATCTGGAGGTGGGTTTCAGTGCTAGGGGCATTCATTAACATGTCCTATAATCCATGCAGATAAAAGACTTCAGATATTCCATTAAGTTACAAAAGTCTATTGCGAAGAGTTCACACGCTGATGATCTCAAAGGAGGTATGCTGGTGCCACTGGCCATGGAATCAGATTCTGGAAAGGGTAAAAGGTCGTCAAGAACAAGCAAGAGAAGAAATTAGCGGCGACTTTGCTAGTATGAATGCATGAACCTCCACCATTTTTGTATATGCCAAGATTCTGCATGTTAACTTCTGACTTCATGCGAGAAGCGCAAGGTCGCTCTTTCTTTGGAGTTCCTCTCACTGTACTAATCAAGTTCATCTGATACACTCAGCAAGAAAAGGTAGAATCTACTACAAAATACAATTTCATTACGTACCAAGAAAGAAATCTCAGGACCGCACAGTACATAACTGTAATATTGTTTGCATTACATCAACTTACAATTTGTAGTTGTTCAGGCAACCATGGCTTGAGAATTACAGATCTTCCGCAAGGATGTGTAATAGCTCAAGCACTATCAATAAACAACATTTTGCTGAACTATCTAAATCTTGATGTTTTAGATAAATTACTTTTTACGGACCATTACATAGATAAAATGATTTTAGCAAAAGTTCAAAAATAGAAGAGACTGATGATCTGAAAGGAGGTATGCTGGTGCTACTGGCCATAGATCAGATTCTGGAATGGGTAAAAGGTCGTCAAGAACAAGCATGAGAAGGATTTAGCGGCGACTTAGCTAGCATGACTGCATGAACCTCCATTATTTGCCGCATATATAAAGGGTCTGATACATTCTCTTTAAGAAATAGTACAATCAGTTACAAAGTAGAGTAGGGATACATTACAGCCAGAAAGAAACTTAAGGAAGCTTTGTGGATCTTACATACATTTAAGGATTATACATACTCCCTCCGTCCGAAAATACTTGTCATCAAAATGGACAAAAATGGATGCATCTAGTACTAAAATACATCTAGATACATACCCTTTTATTCATTTTGATGACAAGTATTTCCGGACGGAGGGAGTATCTAACATGTAATGCTCAAGCACTACATGACCATAGTACGGATGTTTAATGGCTCAAGCACTACATCTTGAGCATTACTGATCTTCCGTAAGGATGGCAAAATGAGAACCCAATAGTGGCCCAAAATGTCAACACAAAGCCGGCAGCTGTGACCACATATAGAACTGGGTCACTGGTCGTCTCTTCCACTTCTTTCCCCGCAGCAGGATCTGGACTGGGAGCAGCACACATGTTCCCCTGTGTAATCTGGTGAAGGTTGGTGTTACCTAGGTAGCTCTCCATGCCGAAGCCTAGCTGACCAGAGTTTGGTATACATCCTGATAAGTTGTTGTATGCCACAGAGAATGCCCCCAATGATGATAGCTGGGTTAACTGCAAGGGTATTGGTCCACTCAACTCATTGTGGGAGAGGTCCAAACTTTCTATCTCCATGCCGCCAAAGGTCGCCGGGATTGAGCCAATAAAAAAATTGTATGACAGATTAAGGGATTTGATATGGCTTAGATTTCCTAGCTCCCAGGGAATTTCTCCGTCCAGCATGTTTGCAGATAAGTCGATGCCAGCCATTGAATCGAAGAAATTGCGACCATTCGTATAGATATTTCCTTTGATAGCAAAGGTGAAGCCTGTTAAGTCATAGCCACTGAAGTAGTCATACATACTACTCTCATATACTGACTGAAAAATTGCATCATCCCTATCACCTTTGAAAGAGAGATTACCAATACATGCTGGCAGAGAACCTGAAAGCTTGTTATGTGAAAAATCAAGTATCCTCAAGTACATGAGTCTGCACGGGGTTGGAGTGATCTGCCCTTCAAACTTATTTCCACCCAGCAAAAGTAGCCTAATGTTTTCTAGGTAACTTTCCCAATTAAGGTTGCCCATGAACTGATTGTGACTGATATCCAAAGCAATCAGACTTGATGTGTTGAAAAGGAGAAAAGAGATATCCCCAGATAAGGAGTTCTGGGTAAGGTTAGGAAAATTCAGCACTATGAAGCAACTGTTTGGTACAGACCCTGTAAGGTTGTTGTGCGATAGATCTAGAAGGAGAATTCTTGTGAAGCCACAAATGTGTTGATCAATTTTGCCAGTTAAACGATTTCCAGCAAGATTCAGGGCAGATTCCAAAATGACGTATCGAGTTCTCCCCAGACAGCTCGTTATCATGCAGATCAATGAAGTGTATAGACTGTCCTGCCAGATCATGAGGCAATGTCCCTTTAAATTTGTTACCATCCAACCACAATTCATATATATTATTGGATAGATTATTCATATATAAGTTCCATGGAGCTGATCTCACACATTGACATTGGTATGTGCCCAAACAAGTCGTTACTAGAAAAATATAGAACATACAAATTTGGAAACATTGAGCTGAGGTTGGCCGGCAGCTGTCCTGTGATATGGTTCATGTGTATCTGATAACACCGAGTGAAGATTGGGTATGCCATATTGGGTCCAGTGATCCAGTTAGCAAGTTATTCCCAAGATTTAGATCCTGTAGCGTTGCATCGTCTGTAAACAACCAATTTGGCATGCTACCTAACAAGTTATTGTTGGGCAAATGAAGCACCTCTAAACGACGCTGTGTGCGTAAAAAATGTGGTTCCACAATAATGTTCTTGTCAAGGTCACAACCAGAGAGGAGCAGTTGTTTCAATTGGAACGGATCATATGTGATTTTTAGCCACCAAGGTGATTGGTTGCTAAAAGTACAAATTTGGTCACTACTAGTCTACTGCTACCAACACTACTTGGTCGCTTCGTGGTCGCTATAGTCTAGTCGCTATAGATATTGAGCGACCAACATGGCGAACCCTGGTCACTAAATGTCATATCAATAGCTACCAATGAAATATGGTGACTAATAGCATCTAGCGACCAAGGGAGACTTGATGACTAATGGCATCTAGAGACCAAGGGAGACTTGGTTGCTAAAGCTTTACAGCCACCATGTACATTGTTAGTGGCTAGAGATATCAAGTGACCAGACAAGGCTTGGTGACTAAAAGAATCTAGAGACCAGCTACATGTCGGTGACTATACATCTTTGTAACAAAAATTGTAAACCTTGGTAACTAGAGGCATGAGAAAGCAACTATATCATAGCCACAATATATTGCCATACGCTGACATTTGTAGTATGCAAGAAATCTTAGAATTTTAGACATTCAACAGGAGGAAGATCAGCGTTTGTAAACTTATGATCCAACACTTATGATCCAAACATTACATGCTAACATTCGTAAGCCAAATTTTGTTTCACAACTAGGAAATAATATTCTAGTGTTGGAAAAGTACCAACTTTAGTACTGCTCCAAACATATAATCCGATCATCAACTAGGAACTATTCTAGTATTTTGCATCTAGTATTTGTAAGCCCAATTTACAAAGCCGAGACTACTCTTTTGGCATCTGGGTAAACTGAACTTTTGGCATTTGCAAAGAATCAAGGCACTGCTCCGTTCACTCCCCACATGTCCTCCACACCTGGAAAATTCCAAACAAGTTAAACAAGTTAAAACTCCAAACATATATAAACTAATTATATATATAGCATCTCGCTTAATCATTTGATGTGCTGTGGTGCACGTTGCTGACCCAGATCGATTATAGACCATATGTCTTTGTCCAAGATGTACTTGCCACTACCACTCATTCGCAAAAGAAGAAGAAAAATGATGTACTTCCCACCCACTTTGACTATCTGCAGATTGCCACGGCTTTCTTATCAAGATTCAGGCCATGGCGTGCGTGGCGACCAACCAAACACCCCTAGCTAGTTATCTTTACAAAGACAAAGTTAGGGACACAGTTTCAGCTGTGCGCTGTACGTGTTATATTCACATATACTCGAAGGTTCAGATCGTTCAGACAGGCCAGGTATACATGCAACCAAGGGTTCTATACCTGATTTATCCAATCAATATTCCCCAATCCAAATTAAATCGCTGAAATTCTAAGCAAATGTGTGGGTATATACACAGTGTGTGTGTGTGTGTGTGTGTGTGTCAATTGTTAACTGAAAGGTATATTTGAAAGGTACTATGCAAGTTGACACACTAGAACAATTAAGCTTCTCGAAGTAGGAACCACACACCAGATTCATATCCAGTTAAGAAAACAAAAACTAAACTGAAATTGCAAAGCATGTAATTCTTTTCTAGATTGCATTAGTAGTTGCGATCTTCTCCAGAGTCAGTAAACCTACATAATACATTGGTTTATTCATACTTTGGTCAAAAGAGTCAGTAAACCCACTCTTTGGTAATTTCATTGGCGAACATAGATAGAACCAAGCACAATATAGAAGATGCTCATAAACGTTACTTCAAAACTACATAATAGCTATGCAAACTGTGTACCTCTCCTATAGTGCTTCACCTCCTCGACCCTCGATCTGAGACCAGAGAACCTGTAATTTTTAATTTCAACCATCAAGTTCAGCCACTTGAATAAATATGCCAAATCACACGATGAGAGGCAAACTGACTTTATGAGAATTATACTGATCATACCATCAGAAGAAATAGATCTGTAGCGGACCTCAAAACAGATCCATCAGTTGTGAAACCAAGCCTTGTCGCACTAGTGCCGTCCATAGGAGGTGAAATGCCAACCAAGTTAGACACAACACTCTGTAGCCAATCGATATTCTTCTGTTGAGCTTCAATTTGAGATTGTTGGGCTTCAATTTGAGTTTGTTGTGTAGCAACAATCTCCTTTTTAGAGGTCAATTCTTCCACAACATAAAGAGTTGAGCTTGATGCGCTTGAGTAGGCCCTTCTATAGTACTTCGCCCTCCTCTATAGGATCTTTTTGCTTCTTCAACATTTATTACTTCATTAACAATAAAAGAAATTGAAGTCATTTACATTATTCATTTCATCAACATAATAATGTATTTAAAAGTATCCAAATTCATTGTTACTATAATGCAACACTAACAACTTTGAATTACTTGAATAACCGTAGCCATTAAAGTTCAGTTCTGTCATCACTACTACTTAGAAGTACAACAACCATATAGTCAAGCAAAAATTATTTGATTCTCAATGATGACAGTGCTTGATGAGGATCTTACAGAAATTGACTCTCTCAGTCTTAAATTACTACAACCCTGATAATAGTGCATCATACAACAGAAAACTGGGGACAACAAAACACTTCCATATAGCATAGATACTCCAATGTTACATGGTACTTACATGTTTATTCCTGGCATCTTCTGATGCCCATCCCTTCTTATCACTAGAGTAACACTCCTTGTATAGTCTGATATCACCACAATTCTGATAATACAAGATTTAAAGTCAAAATAGAATGAATATAAGATAGCTACAAGTTTCGATATTCTGCTTTGACCACAATTGTGACACAAGAAAAAGATAAGTGATCGTGACTTACTAATTCATGTTGGACAGCTACAAATGACTTTGTTCCCTTCTTGTGAACATAAGGTAGGTTTGAGCGATTAGCCTTCCCAATTGTGGACCGTTTCTGCATGGGGTAGTTTTTTTTAGAACAATTAAGGCAGGGTTGAGTGCTAAAGATAGATGCAAAACTGCTGAAAATCATTCAAATACTACTATACATTAAATTCTTCTGTCTCAAAATGATCACAGCCAAATCCAGTCTCCAACTCTATTATCAATAAGGGCAGATATGGATTACTTCTAGCATCATCACCAGATTTTACATAATGTTCATAACACTTGTGACGGAAACTTTTGTATCTTGAAGAGAATAGCAGATCCACACAGCCTTTGATATGATCTTGGGTGAAATCAAGATTGAACTTAAGTTGCGAAGAAAGAACTCAAAGTTAAAACTATACATATTCAAGCTAGAAAGTTTGATAATCAAGCACTCTACAAGTGAACCAAAATAGCACAAGAAATGTAAAATAATAATCCTACAGTACCCAATATATATATGCCCCATTGCAACTGTATTTGCAAAAGAAAACTTGCACTTTATCAAACTAAACTGCGGTATGCAGCTAGTGTTGAGCTGGTGGTGAAACTGAAACTTAATTTGGAAGAAAAGGGAATCTTAGATAGTCTAGTTAATTACTATCAGTCACACTGAGCATTGTGTGGCAAGCAGCAAGCAAGCAAGCAAGCACGAGCTATGGCCTAGGAACTACCAGTAGCACAGTGGAACGAGGTGAGTATGATAGATCTAGCTAGTCGCCTACGCACGGGAAAAATCATGTCTGTCGCCTGGGCGGCTGGCTATATATGAACTAGTATAGGCAGCAGCATCTCATCTCTGAATCTGATGTTTCTGCCCCCGAGGTGACCGATTTACTAGCTACTGATATACTACAAGTCATGATACTGTAAGTATCAATATGCAGTAAGATTATACTGTATATTTTACTACATGCATATTATATTCAAATCACCAAACAGAACTCTACATCATAGGCCAAGCCAGTTTTCAAATCACAAACCGAATGCTACATGTATATTTTACTTCCACATTTCCACAAACACTTGAAGTGCATGATCTAGCCATCAAGTACTCAAAGGAAATTAATGGAGAGACACAGGGAAGGAGGCAAGGACAGAGAGGAGATCATTCTTACGGGTTGAAGCCTTGGCTGGTGTTGACGGTGAGAGCGAGATCTCGTTGGCGAGCTTGGGGCGTCGGTTGCTGCAGAGCTGGTTGGGGTTGGGGAAGGAGGAACCCTAGGCGTCTGTCGCAGCAGTAGACCTTGTGCCCCTCTGCTACCGCAGCTGCTTCCCTTCGACCACGCGGCCGCTGCCGCCGCTGCTTCACCTCCCCCACGCAGCCGCGCTGCTACCACCACCGCAAGGGACACGCCCGCTGCTGCCGCCGCGAGGAACACGCCCGCCGCTACCGCCGCGAGGAACACTGCCGCCGCTGCCGCAAGGAACGAGTAAGCCTGCCGCGAGGAACGCGCCCTCCGCCGCCGCGAAGAACGAGTCGCGGCGCCCCGCTTGCCGCCGCCACCGCAAGGAACGCATCGGCCGCCTGATTTGGGGGATTTGGGGGAGACGCTAGGAAGGTGACTTGCCTTTTTGCATATTAGTCCTTGGTTGCTATTTCTCCCCTGGATACAAACTCGTCAGTGTACAACACATGGGCCTATGGCCACCAAGGAACTAATTAGCTGGTTGCAATTAGTACATTTTCAGCCACCAAACCGCTTGGTGACAAAATATCTGGTGGCAAATGATATATTTTCTTGTAGCGCGATTGAGGCGTCCATCCAAAAATATTAACGTCAACAGCTAGGTTAACATTGCCTGAAAGGTCTATCTCTTCTAGTTTTGTGAGGCTTTGAAGCGAAATGAAAGAAAGTGTACCACTCAAATTGTTTTGAGAAAAACGAAGACTCTTAAGCGACAATGAAAGATTGGAAGAAGGATTTATCAGGATTGACCCTCCCAGCAAATTATTTGAGAGATTCAACCGTTCAATATGTGGAAACGAAAACAAGGATGTTGGAATGTTTCCACTGAATTGCTTGGAACTCAAATACAACTCTCGTAGGTTTTCAAGATTTTTAGTTTCTGCAAAACAATAAAATCATGTAACAATTAGAAACAATGGCAACATTACTTTCACTGATCTCGGTCGGAAATGGTTATTTCGTACCTCGTTCAGTCGGAAGAGCTCCGCTCAACATATTAGATTCCAGATACAATACTTCAAGCTGAACTGGTTCTGAAGACAAACTAGTAGGAAAATGTCCCTCAAAGTTATTATTTGAGAGATCTAGGGACTTCATCTGAGGAAGTGCAAATAATGACACAGGGAGAGACCCACTAAAGCTGCTTGTAATGGGTAGTATCATAAGTTAGTATCATGCATATGATACTAGTGTGTGATACTGTTATTTTTGTGGTGATCCAAATTCCTAGAAGAAATAAAGATAAAGGCAACTTCGGCCCGAGCGAAGCGAGGCCCTATATCGGGGTTCACCTATTATAAATACCTCTTGTAAGCCGCCGTAAGGGATATGTTGCATTGAGGAAATTCCCCGGCGTTTGTAACCTCACCCCGATATAGTGAAGTCTTGTCGGTTGGCGCGTGGTTTTTTCCCCGCAAGGGTTTTCCACGTTAAAATCTCGTGTCCCTCGTTGGTTGATTTCTTGGTTCATCGTTGTTTCTTGCTATCGCCTATAACAAGTGGTATCGGAGCCACAGTTGCAGATTAGGGTTTTGCGATGGCATCGATGAAGTTTGATCTACCGATCTTTGGACTACAAGACGAGATTCTCGCTGTGGCAAGTGAAGATGAGGGCGTTTCGCCCAAGCTTCGGATCTGGATGAGGCGCTAGATGCGTTCGGTGAAAAGGCACCGAGCACGTGGATCGCCGAGGAGAAGCGCAAAGATCGTAAGGCTTTCTCTTTGATTCAACTTCATCTTTCTAATGATATCTTGCAAGAGGTCTTTGGCAGAGAAATCCGCCGCTACCGCTGTGGCTCAAGCCGAGTCGATCTGCATGTCTAAAGATCTTACCAAGAAGATGCACGTGAAGATGAAGTTGTTCATGCACAAACTCCGGAGGGTGGTTCCGTGATGAACCACATATCGGTCTTCGAGGAGATCGTTGCCGACCTAGTGTCGATGGAGGTAAAATATGAGGATGAGGATCTAGCTCTTACGCTGCTAGTTTCATTACCTAGTTCTTTTACAAATCTGCGAGATACCATATTATACAGCCGTGATACACTAACCCTTGCGGAAGTATATGAGGCTCTCCAAACCAGGGAAAAGATGAAAGGTATGGTGCAGTCTAACGATCGTCATCCAAGGGCGAAGCGTTGCGAGTTAAATGGCAGACTGAGCAAAAGAACTATAACAACTACAACCGTGACAAGAGCAAGGACGGTCGAGGCCGTTCAAGTCTAGAGGCAAAGATAAGTTCTGCAGGTATTGTAAGAAAACTAATCATACCATTGATGATTGCTGGAAGTTGCAGAACAAGGAGAAAAGAAAAGCGATGCGTATAAACCGAAAAATAAAACTGAAGGTGATGGTAACGCCTCTGTTGCAGCCGGTGGTGAAAGTTCGATTCCGGCGATGCTCTTGTTGTTCTTGTTGGTTGTGTTGTTGGTCGTGATGAATGGATTCTTGATTACGCATGCTCGTTTCATATTTGCACCGACAGAGATTGGTTTAGTTCATATGAGCCTGTGCGAGTGGAGATGTCGTGCGTATGGGAGATGATAACCCACGTGAGATTGTGGGCGAGGCTCCGTTCGAATCAAGACGCATGATGGTATGATCCGCACTTTGACGGACGTGAGGCACATCCCAACCATGGCTTAAATCTGATTTCCCTTAGCACACTTGATGTTGAGGGGTATAAGCACATCGGCTCAAACCGTGTGATGAAGGTATCAAAAGGTTCCCTTATTTACATGGTTGGTGATATGAATTCTGCTAAGTTATATGTCCTTAGAGGTAGTACTTTACATGGTTACATTGCAGCTGCTACTATTTACGATAATGAACCAAGTAAGACTAACCTGTGGCATATCGTCTTGGACATATGAGTGAACTTGGTATGGCAGAATTGATGAAGAGGAACCTGCTGCATGGCTGCACCATGAGTAAGACACCGCTTTTGTGAGCATTGCGTGTTTGGTAAGCACAAGAGAGTAAAATTCCTACTTCTAAACATACCACAAAAGGTATACTTGATTATGTGCATGCTGATTTATGGGGCCGTCACGTAAGCCCTCACA
This sequence comes from Aegilops bicornis, assembly GCA_021605145.1. Lineage (NCBI taxonomy): Eukaryota > Viridiplantae > Streptophyta > Magnoliopsida > Poales > Poaceae > Aegilops > Aegilops bicornis. Next base: position 822,140,608 of record CM038670.1, read on the forward strand.
TGCTGGTTCTCGCTACATGCTCACTATTATTGATGATTACTCTAGAAAAGTGTGGCCATATTTTCTGAAAAGTAAAGATGAAACTTTTGCTGCTTTTAGAGGATGGAAAATTATGATAGAGAAGCAAACTGAAAGGAAGGTTAAATTGCTTCGTACTGACAATGGTGGTGAATTTCGTTCGCATGAGTTTGATGACTTCTGCAGGGAAGAAGGCATCGTGAGGCACCACACCATCCCATACACTCCGCAGCAGAATGGTGTAGCTGAGCGCATGAATAGAACCATCATCTCGAGAGCTCATGCATGATATCAAACGCTAAGCTGAACAAGCGTTTTTGGGCTGAAGCAGCCTCCACCGCTGCTACTTGATTAACAGGTCACCTTCTATTCCGCTTGATAAGAAAACTCCCATTGAGGTATGGTCGGGTAAACCTGCCGATTATTCAGAGTTGAGAGTTTTGGTTGCAATCGCTTATGCTCATGTTGATAATGGAAAGCTAGAACCTAGAGCCATTAAGTGTATGTTTGTTGGATATGGTTACGGAGTAAAGGGATATAAGTTATGGAATCCACGACCTTTGGAAAGTTTTTCATGAGCAGAAGTGTTGTTTTCAATGAACCTGTTATGTTTAATGACAGTTTGCCTCTTGATGTTTCGCTGTTAGTTACGATGATGAGCAGGAGGAAATTAGCGTGCAGGTGGAGCACGTTGATAATAAAGAAAATGAAACTGAAACTGAAACTGAAAATGAAAATATTGTTGATGATCTTGTTCAGCACTCACCCATTGTCTTGCAGCCACAAAATCAGTCCATTGCTGCTCGGCGTACTCGGAGGAATTGTGGACCTCGTCCACGTTTAATTGAGGAGTGTGATATTGTTCACTATGCTTTTAATTGTGCGAACAGGTGGAGAACAACAATGAGCCATCCGCATTACCTTGAAGCAGTTGGTTACGGTGATCGCGAGAAGTGGGTCTCCGCTATGCAAGAGGAGATGCAATCACTTGAGAAAAATGGTACGTGGGATGTTGTTCGCTTGCCTAAGAAAAAGAAGACCGTTCGTTGTAAGTGGATCTTCAAGAGAAAGGAGGGTTTATCTCCTAGTGAGCCTCCAAGGTATAAGGCAAGGTTAGTTGCAAAAGGTTTGATCAAATGCCGGTGTTGATTACAATGATGTTTTCTCTCCGGTTGTGAAGCATAGCTCTATTCGTACTTTCTTTGGTATTGTTGCTATGCATGATCTTGAGCTTGAGCAGTTAGATGTGAAGACTGCATTTTTACATGGAGAGTTGGAGGAGGAGATATACATGGACCAGCGGAAGGGTTCATAGTGCACAGTAAAGAGGGCTTTGTGTGTAAGTTGAAAAGGTCCTTATATGGTTTGAAACAATCTCCTCGTCAATGGTATAAAAGGTTTGATTCATTTATGTTGTCACATGGCTTTAAGAGGTCTGAATTTGATAGCTGTGTGTACATTAAGTTTGTCGATGGATCACCTATATACTTGCTGCTATATGTTGATGACATGTTGATTGCTGCCAAAGGCAAGAAAGAAATCACTACATTGAAGAAATTGTTGAGTAGTGAGTTTGAGATGAAGGATCTTGGTGCTGCTAAGAAAATACTTGGTATGGAGATTGCTAGAGATAGAAATTCTGGCTTGTTATTTCTTAGTCAGCAGAATTATATTAAGAAAGTTCTTCGTCGTTTTAACATGCATGATGCAAAGCCTGTTAGTACTCCCATTGCTCCTCATTTTAAATTGTCTACTTTACAATGTGCTAGTACGGATGAGGATTTTGAGTACATGTCTAGAGTGCCATATTCTAGTGCTGTTGGTTCTTTGATGTATGCCATGGTTTGCTCTCGTCCTGATTTATCATATGCTATGAGCTTGGTTAGTAGATACATGGCTAACCCTGGTAAAGAACATTGGAAAGCTGTTCGATGGATTTTCAGGTACCTACGTGGCACATCCAATGCTTGCTTGAAGTTTGGCAAGACTGATGAGGGACTCGTTGGCTATGTGGATTCAGATTTTGCTGCCGATTTGGATAAGAGGAGGTCCCTCACAGGCTATGTGTTCACGGTAGGTGGTTGTCCGTGAGTTGGAGGCTGACGTTGCAGCCAGTTGTTGCCCTGTCTACCAGAAGCAGAATATATGGCCATTCTTTGAAGCATGCAAAGAGTGCATTTGGCTGAAAGGTTTGTTTGCTGAGCTTTGTGGAGGTGATACTTGCATTAACCTGTTTTGTGATAGTCAGTGCCATTTACCTTACTAAGGATCGGATGTTCCATGAGAGAACAAAGCACATTGACGTCAAATACCATTATGTGCGTGATGTTGTTGCACAAGGTAAGCTGAAGGTATGCAAAATCAGCACTCATGATAATCATGCTGATATGATGACAAAGCCAGTTCCTGTTACTAAGTTTGAGCTTTGCTCGAACTTAGTTGGTATCACTTATCTAGCCCAAGAGGCTATTTGGCGCCGAAAGTGTTTTCTTTGTTGTTTCAGGTGAAGGTTCTCGTTCATGCTACAAGAGGGAATTTGGCTCAAGGTGGAGTGTTATTTTTGTGGTGATCCAAATTCCTAGAAGAAATAAAGATAAAGGCAACTTCGGCCCGAGCGAAGCGAGGCCGAAGTTGCCCATCCCGTGATACCGTGGCGGCCGCCTGACGGAGGTCTGGGGCGGCAGCCCCCATAATCTGTCTGAGTTGTTACCGAGTTGGACTAGGGTTCACCTATTATAAATACCTCTTGTAAGCCGCCGTAAGGGATATGTTGCATTGAGGAAATTCCCGGCGTTTGTAACCTCACCCGATATAGTGAAGTCTTGCTGGCTGGCGCCCGTGGTTTTTCCCGCAAGGGTTTTCCACGTTAAAATCTCGTGTCCCTGTTGGTTGATTTCTTGGTTCATCGTTGTTTCTTGCTATCGCCTATAACAGATACTACCTCCCTAATGCATAATATCATGTACTAGTATCATAGATGACTTTATTTATTGCCATGCATGACACATAGTAGCATTGCATTTATTATGATACAGTATCATTGTATGATACTCAACCATCTCTTTCCTCATTTAATTCTATGCCACATCATCAAAATTGCCTACTAGGCATGCATGATACTAGCTATGATACTCCCATTACGACCAGCCTAAACTGGTTTCGATGCAAATTCAAGCTTCTGATGTTTTTGAAAGCTGCGATGCATACAAGTTGTATAATTATTACAGGTGGCAGAAACCGAGGTATGCGACATGAAATCCCTTTTTCCAATGTAAGATTTTTTTTTTACCTCTAACCGGGAGAGTTCCGTTGAGGCGATTAATACTGAGATCTAGGACTTGAAGTGAAATTGGTCCCGAGGATGAGCCTATTGGAATATGCCCATCGAAGTTATTATAGGAGAGATGTACAGGAACTTTAGGCGAGGAAGTGCAAATAGCGAAGCTCTGGAAGGCTTCCGCCAAAGCTATTGGAAGACATGTTCAGTTGTCGCAAGTTTCTGAGATTCCAAACGGCTGCTATGTGTGTAGGCATGCGAGACAAGTTTATGAATATGCAATTTTGACGTCTACCTCAGTACTCTACTTTAATTAAGCACAAATCTGTACCTGCGCTTGGAAGACCTCCGATCATGTGGTTACTGTTGAGAGCTAAAACTTCCAGTGAAACAATTCGCCCTATAAATTCTGGGAACCCCTCTCCCCATGCATTGTAACTGAGGTCGAGATATCGAAGTTTGGCTAGTCCAAGTAAACCTGCAGTTGTTTTTGTTTGTACTACAACGAGAATAAGAAGTCACCCTAGATATACATGTCATTCACAAAAAAGAGAATTTGGAGCACTACGTACCTTCCAAGGCTGGCGAACAGCGGCTCAGATTCTCTAATTTGCTTATAGCAAGTCAGAGGCAGCCCAGCGCACGCCAGATGCCGCTCGTCCTCGATCGGTCGGCTGCTTCTTTCGATCCCTCACTCAGCCTAAAATAAGCAGCCCAGCCCAGATTTCATAGCCCACCTAAAGGCCTACTTCAACACAGTGGAGGGAAAACAAAACTTCAGGCGGGAGCACGAGAGGATTTTGGCGGGGAAACGTGTGCTGCGCTGCTCTGTCGCGCGCTGTCTCAGCTTTGGGCGATCGCTGCGGCAACTCCAAGGAAATCAGCTGGCCGATCGAGGAAAACTTCTGGCGATCGATTCCAGCCATCGTTCCTCCTCCTCCTCCTTCCAGATTACAGGTAGCAACCACAAATCTTCACAAATTGGAAATTTTCTTACTTGTATTTGTTCATGATTCCTGCAGTAATTATTGAGTTCATGTCTTCAAATTAAGAGATAATGGCAGAAACCAACAAGTAAGTTAGGCTTACACTGGAATTCCTTTGCTGACATCTAGATCTATAGCAAGTTAGGCTTACACTGGAATTACCTATATATTTATTTTGGTGCAGGGAGAATGTGATTCGTACGTCCTTACCTCAAGTTGGTCAGAAATTCACAGACTTGGCTGAGGCATGGTCATTTTGGGTTAACTATGGAGGCCGGGCAGGTTTTGAGGTCAGAAAAAGGTCAAGCTGGAAAAGTAAAATTGATGGAGTGGTAACTTCATGTAGATATATGTGTGCAAAGGAGGGTCGTCGAGTACAAGACAAGAGGGATCATCTCACAAAGAACCCTAGAGCTGAAGCAAGAACAGATTGTGATGTCCATATGTGTCTTTCATTAGATTGAGTGGCAGGACATTATGAAGTGGTGGAGGTAGTGCTTGCTCACAATCATGGTGTCTACTTACCACAAACTTTCCATTTGATGTCATCACAACGGAGGATTTCAGAATTGCAAGCCGTTGAAATTGAGGCTGCCGATGACTCTGGAATTAGGCCAAGGCATGCACATGACTTGGCTAGTCGCCTTGTTGGGGGGCCAATGAATCTCAGTTACACGCCTCGTGATCACAAAAATCACTTGCAGAGCAGGCGCCAAAGAGAGTTAGCATATGGTCAAGCAGGAAGCATGTTGAAGTATTTTCAACAAAAGCAGGCTGAGAATCCGTCTTTCCAGTATACTTTACAATTGGATTCCGAAGAACAAATAAGTACTATATTCTGGGCTGATGCTTTAAAAGTTCTTGACTTGATGAATATCAAGTTATTGCCAAACCATTATCTTTTAAAGAGATGGACCCGAGAAGCAAAATCTGGAACTATACAAGATACCAAAGGAAGGGATATAATTGAAGATCCAAAATTGGATGCTATGTTGCGGTACAAGTTTGTTTCTCACAAATTTCATGATTTTGCAAGTGAAGCCATAAGCGATCCGGAATGTATCTTGTTGGTGGACAATGCATTGGACATCCTTGCCAAGCAAGTCTGGGAAAAACTGAGGATATCTAGAAGTATTTTGAGTGAATCCTCTAATGTGCAGCCTAATGTTCAACAAGATGAGGGTTTGCTTAGTTCTGCACGCCTCAAGAAAAAGAGGTTCAACCGAAAAGTTCAAAGAGACATAAACCTTGGATCGAGAAGACACGCAAGTACAAAAAGAAAGACCCAAAGGAATCTAGCGTATGTTGCTGAAAATTCTTGCAATTTAGTGTACTTATTTATTACTACATCATATATAAATTTGTTGGGTTTCTTTGTGCAGCAACAAGAGAAAGAGAATCAAGTTGGTGGAGAAACTCAAGCAACAACTGAAAATGCTAATAATGCCAGCAATGCATTCAGGAGCTACACAGACTTGCTAATGGTACTTTAAATGTTGTTGTATCTTCTCTAAACTACTATTCTATTCCAACGTTTCATTTTGATCCTCTTTCTTTGCAGGGTTCTAATGGAATTGATGATATGGATTTTGGAGATCTTCTTTAGGTTCCTATTTCATGACAAGAAGAAGATAGTCCATCTTCTTCTTTTGGCCTGAATATGTTCAGCTTGAAGAAATTTGTGAAAAACACTGCAAAATGGTGTTCTTTTGTGTAGAACCTGCAGCTCTAGTACTATATTTTGTTGGAGGTTATTATGGTTATTTGTATCATGACTAATGTTTGTATTCTGGTTGAATTCTGGTTGAAAACGGAGTATTTTTACAGGTTTCTATCCAGTCTGAATATGTTCTGTTCTATTCTGCTGTTTACATTCAGTTAACTGTCCATAGATGCACTTGTCGCTGCAGCTGGGCTGTTTGCTCCAGAATGGGCCTCCCTTGTCGCTTATGTGGGCTGGCCTGGCTGAACTGTGTTGTGTGAGGGAAGGAAACATGAAACAGAGCAGGGGACACACGATGGAAAAGAAACGACATCCAGTTGCCTCAAGGCTGCCTCTGACTTGCTATAAGCAAGTTAGAGAATCTGAGCCGGGCGAACAGGGATAGTTGGTTGATATATCAAGGTATTCAAGCTCATGTAGTGCAGAAAACACCGCAGTGTTTAAATACCAACGATTGTGTGAGTTTGTTACAAATATGTTCGAGAGGTTGAGATGAGACACCCGTTGGGTGCTATTGTTGCATTTCACACGCTCTCACGAGCAGCAGTCATCATCATCCTCCCCCCATGAATCAAGCGCACTCAGGGGATGCGCTCTCGGCAGGGAAGATCGGATGTCAAGTAGAGCAGCCCTCTCCTCCACGAAGCATCCAGAGGACAAGTGAAGCATGAACTGTAACGACAAAAATAGTACTATCGAAGACAATAATCCCCATGGCAAGCAGCTACCCATAGCTATACTTTGGGGGAGAAATGGTGAGTGGCTTTACAGTTCTGCAGGCTTTACTTTTATCTTCCGCTCGCTTCTTCTTGCTAACTACACACAAGAACATGCCAGGAATACGGAGTAAATAGCATAAAACTACTGGTTTACAGGCTAGGGTTCCAAAAAACTACCAGATTTTAATTTTTCTCAGAAAGCTACCAGTCGCGCGGTCGGTTGTTTCAAAAAACCCAAACCAGCGGTGACTAGCGGTTGAACCGTTTTCCTGACTGCGTGGACCCACAGCCGGGCCACTGCCACGCAGCTCACACGGCACGGCAGTTGGCGGCCGTTAGGCAGCAGTCCGGTCGGAATGAAAGGAGCAGTCGGGCCGCACTCTCTCCCTCGCTCACTCCCCTGCTCTCACTCCCCTGCTCCAGTACGAGCTCGCCGCCGCTCGCCGTCTTCGAGGCCGGTCGCCGTCTACATCCTTGCTGCAATGCCTTCCTGGAACGACGAGGAAACGAGCTCGAAGGGGGAGTGCGAGGTCGTCAGCATGGACATGGGGACTTATGGTAAGTTTTTCTTTGCCACCTAGGGTTAGGGTTAAATGCTAGTAGGCCTAGGCACCGGATCTTGCTTAGTTAGTGTTGTTGTTGTCTCTGTGATATGGATCTTGATTAGTGAGGGTGGGGATTGAGGTACCGGAGGGTTCATCTCTGTACAGTGCTAGGGTTCATGCTGATTTGGGGATTTTTCACTGTTTAGGGTTAATGAACAGTGCTAGTTGATTGTTGTATTGAGTGGTGATTGAAACCATTGTATTTTTAGTTGCAGGAGGAACCAGAGACCATTGTGGAGCCCCTTTTCTGTGGCCAACTTGAGCTTGCTGAACCCAAGTGCATTCTACACCAAATGAGGCCTGTTAAGCGTGTTGCTTTTGAAGGCGCTGTAACAGGAAGGCGTTTCTATGGCTGCCCGGTCCAGGTTAGATATTGATGTTCACTGGCCTCACATGATGCAGCAGTTACTGATATGAAAGTCACTTATATTTTTTTGTTACTTAGCAAGCTTAATCATGGCATTGTAATAACTTAGCATATCTTCATGGCACTGAAATTAGCTAGTACTCCACTTGCACTAACTTATCACATTTACAAATGTAGGCAAATGGTGTGAATTGTGGTGTTGTAGAGTGGGTTGATGGGCCTTGGCCTACTGTTCTTCAGAGATGTTTGAGCAGGCTGTGGGAAATGTTCCATGAGCAGAACTGTGGAAGGGTACTTGACAAGGAGAAGTTTGAGAATGAGTTGGCCAAGCTGAAGATTGAACATGAAAGGGAGTTGGCCAAGCCTAGGACTGAAAATGACAAGCTTTGCATTGAGTACACCAAGCTTGTTGATGATGTATCCAAGATGTTTGATTGGCAGGATGGTAGGGTGGATAAGAAACAAGTGGAGGAGGAAGAACTTGAGAAGAAGAAGAAGGAGCTAGAGGAGAAAGCTATGTTGGAGGTGCAGATGGAAAAGCTCAAACTTGCAAAAGAGCAGAGGTGCATTTTGCAGAGCCAAGCTGATATCATCAAGAACACCAGGAAGGCTATGAAGGATGTTCAAGTTGACAGAGATGTTCTTAAGAAGGAGAAGGACAAGCTTGAGCTTGTTGTTGCCGAGCTGCTGAAAGATGGCTATGGCAGCAAGGAGAAGTTAGAGCAAATCAAGGCCATCCTTGAGTCTTGAAGTTCTTTGTGATATGTTGGTGAAGTAAGTACATCCAAGGCCTTTATATAAGGATGTGGCCTAACAGTCTGAAGTGATTATGGGTGTACATTTTGGGGGAATGTGAAGTTTAACCTAGTGTTTGGCCATGCATTTGAACTGTAGTTTCTTATGTAAGAACCTTTTCCTATGATGTTAAGTAAGTTGTAATGGATCACCTATGCTATTAAGTGCTGTAATGGATCTCCTATGCTACTAAGTAGTGGAAATGGATCTTCTATGCTCTTAAGTTTTCAAATTGATCTTCTATCTTTTATATGCTCCTATGCTTCTAAGTAGTGCTTTTTGAAGAAGTCATTGGCAAAGTCTTCAGGATGTAGCTTCACTTTCTGCATTGCAGCAATGGAATGACTGCAAGGCACATCAGTCATGTCCCACCTCCTACAGTCACATGAATATGTGTTCAAGTTAACACAATATGTGTTGTCAGAGCTACTAGTCACCTGCCGGATACACTGCCTGCCATGTATGCATCACAATTCTTAGCCCACTTCTTGCCTTCTTCTAAAATTTACGAGTAGGTTGGTGTGATCTCCCATCTACATGACTCTGTTTTCTCTCTGGTTTTCTGAAACTTGATCATCAACTTTGTTCTTATGCCCTCCAGCATAGTCCTGATTGGCTTGTTCCTAACATCCAATATCATCCTGTTGAAAACTTTACTGAGGTTGTTAACAACCAGGTCAGTTTTGCAAACAGTATCCATTTCTGAGCTTGATATTCCATCCCTGATATGTTGTTGTTCCCATCCCTTGCAGTAGCTGCCAATATTTGTTGTCCAGTGCTGAGCTTGATGAAGCAACCATCTAAACCTGAAAATATGATCACATTACTTGTAAATAACATGAATGCAACCTTCTTAGATATATGTGTAAAGATCATGTACCTATAAATGGCATGCATCCATTGAGAAAGCCCTCTTTGCATGCAAAAAGGCAGTAGAACATGTAGTGGAACCTGGGGGTAGGAGCTGGATTTTCTAGGTCCACTTTGGTTGTCACTATGCATCTACTGCCTGGATTAGTATCTAACACACACTGTAAATAGTCCCTTAGTCTGTGATATTGGAGTTTTTGATCTCCTTGCACAACTTCAACTGCTTGCTTCCTTGCCCTATATGCAAAGCTTTTAGGCACATGAACAACAAATGTTTTCTTGCAGTATGACATAATTGTCTCAACACCAGCTCCAGGGTTTGATCTAATGGTCTCCTCACAAACCTTAGCAACCCAGTTAACTGTAACCTTGGTGCTCTCTCCACTTGCTCCACAAATGTGATCCAAATTCATCTTCTTGATGCTGAAAGTAGACTCATTAGCTATTCTAGAAGCCATTATGTAAAACTGACAACCTTGCTTTCTATCAGAGCACCAAGCAATAACCCTAGTTGGTTCATTTCTGTGATACTCAAAATTCCTAAGTGTCCTGACATGGAAATTTCTTAGTGCTTCTCTGAACTCCACAACATTTAGGAAGCACAAATGCAATGCCAACTGCTCATGTGCATCAGGGACTGATGGATCATACCACCTCCACTCCTTCCTCTTCTTCAACCTTCTCTTCCTACCATAAGGCAACCTTGGAACTTCTTCTTCATCAGTAAGACCAAAATCACCTGGAAAGCAGTATTCATCAGGTTCAGGCACAAAATCTTCAAACTTCATGTGTTCAGGGGCACTGTGTGAGTGTTGGGTAACGCAGTAATTTAAAAAATTTTCCTACGCACACGCAAGGATCATGGTGATGCATAGCAACGAGAGGGGAGAGTGTTGTCCACGTACCCTCGTAGACCGTGGCGAGCGTTATAACAACGCTGCGGTTGATGTAGTCGTGCGTCTTCACGATCCGACCGATCCAAGTACCGAACGTCACGGCACCTCCGAGTTACGCACGTTCAGCTCGATGGCGATCCCGGACTCGATCCAACAAAGTGTCGGGGATGAGTTCCGTCAAGACGACGGCGTGGTGGCGATGATGATGCTCCACCGACGCAGGGCTTCGCCTAAGCTCATGACGATATGACTTCTCCGGCGGGGCTTCGCCTAAGCTCATGACGATATGACCAAGTGGAATATGGTGGAGGGGCACCGCACACGGCTAAGGAACGATCCGTATATCAACTTGTGTGTCATGGGGTGCCCCCTGCCCCGTATATAAAGGAGCAAGGGAGGGTGGCGGCCTAGGAGGAGGCGCACCAAGGGAGTCCTACTCCCAGGAGTAGGATTCCCCTTTCCTAGTCCAACTAGGAGTCCTTCCATGTATTAGGAGTAGGAGACAAGGAAGGGAAGAGAGAAGGGAAGGAAGGAGGGTGCGGCCCTCCCTAGTCCAATTCGGACTAGGCCATGGGGAAGGCGCGCCTGCCCTAGGCAGCCCTCTCTCTTTCCCTTGAGGGCCCAATAAGGCCCAATACTTCTCCCGGCGAATTCCCGTAACTCTCCGGTACTCCGAAAAATACCGAATCATTCGGAACCTTTCCGAACTCGAATATAGTCGTCCAATATATCGATCTTTACATTTCGACCATTTCGAGACTCCTCGTCATGTCCCTGATCTCATCTGGGACTCCGAACTCCTTCGGTACATCAAAACTCATAAACTCATAATATAAGCATCGCCGAAACCTTAAGCGTGCGGACCCTACGGGTTCGAGAACTATGTAGACATGACCTAGAACTATTCTCGGTCAATAACCAATAAGCGGAACCTGGATGCCCATATTGGCTCCTACATATTCTCTGAAGATCTTTATCGGTCAAACCGCATAACAACATACTTTGTTCCCTTTGTCATCGGTATGTTACTTGCCCGAGATTTGATCGTCGGTATCCAATACCTAGTTCAATCTCGTTACCGCAAGTCTCTTTACTCGTTACGTAATACATCATTCCGTAACTAACTCATTAGCTACATTGCCTGCAAGGCTTATAGTGATGTGCATTACCGAGAGGGCTCGGAGATACCTCTCCGACAATCGGAGTGACAAAACCTAATCTCGAAATACGCCAACCCAACATGTACCTTTGGAGACACCTGTAGTACTCCTTTATAATCACCCGATTACGTTGTGGCGTTTGGTAGCACCAAAGTGTTCCTCCGGTAAACGGAGTTGCATAATCTCATAGTTACAGGAACATGTATAAGTCATGAAGAAAGCAATAGCAACATACTAAGCGATCAAGTGCTAGGCTAACGGAATGGGTCATGTCAATCAGATCATTCTCCTAATGATGTGATCCCGTTAATCAAATGACAACTCATGTCTATGGTTAGGAAACATAACCATCTTCGATTAACGAGCTAGTCAAGTAGAGGCATACTAGTGACACTCTGTTTGTCTATATATTCACACATGTATTATGTTTCCGGTTAATACAATTCTAGCATGAATAATAAACATTTATCATGATGTAAGGAAATAAATAATAACTTTATTATTGCCTCTAGGGCATATTTCCTTCAGTCTCCCACTTGCACTAGAGTCAATAATCTAGTTCACATCGCCATGTGATTTAACAGCAATAGTTCACATCACCATGTGATTAACACCCATTGTTCACATCGATATGTGATCAACACCCAAAGGGTTTACTAGAGTCAGTAATCTAGTTCACATCGCTATGTGATTAACACCCAAAGAGTACTAAGGTGTGATCATGTTTTGCTTGTGAGATATTTTTAGTCAGCAGACTGTCACATTCAGATCCGTAAGTATTTTGCAATTTCTATGTCAACAATGCTCGCATGAGAACTATTCTAGCTAATTGCTCCCACTTTCAATATGTATCTAGATCGAGACTTAGAGTCATCCAGATCGGTGTCAAAACTTGCATCGACGTAACCCTTTATGACGAACCTTTTGTCACTTCCATAATCGAGAAACATATCCTTATTCCACTAAGGATAATTTTGACCGCTGTCCAGTGATCTACTCCTAGATCACTATTGTACTCCTTGCCAAACTTCGATTGTAGGGTATACAATAGATCTGGTACACAGCATGGCATACTTTATAGAACCTATGGCCAAGGCATAGGGAATGACTTTCATTCTCTTTCTATCTTCTCGCCGTGGTCGGGTTTTGAGTCTTACTCAATTTGACACCTTGTAACACAGGCAAGAACTCTTTCTTTGACTGTTCCATTTTGAACTACTTCAAAATCTTGTCAAGGTATGTACTCATTGAAAAAACTTATCAAGCGTCTTGATCTATCTCTATAGATCTTGATGCTCAATATGTAAGTAGCTTCACCGAGGTCTTTGTTTGAAAAACTCCTTTCAAACACTCCTTTATGCTTTGAGAATAATTCTACATTATTTCCGATCTACAATATGTCATTCACATATACTTATCGGAAATCTTTGTAGTGCTCCCACTCACTTTCTAGTAAATACAGGCTTCCCGTAAGTCTGTATAAACTATATGCTTTGATCAACTTATCAAAGCGTATATTCCAACTCCGAGATGCTTGCACCAGTCCATAGATGGATCATTTGGAGCCTCGCACACTTTGTTAGCTCCTTTGGATCGATAAAACCTTCTGGTTGCATCATATACAACTCTTCCTCCGTAAACCCATTCAGGAATGCAGTTTTTACATCCATTTGCCAAATTTCATAAATTGTGGCAATTGCTAACATGATTCGGACAGACTTAAGCATCGCTACAGTTGAGAAAATCTCATTGTAGTTAACACCTTGAACTTGTCAAAAACCTTTTTGCGACAAGTCGAGCTTTGTAGATAGTAACACTACTATCAACGTCCGTCTTCCTCTTGAAGATCCATTTATTTTCTATTGCTTGCCGACCCTCGGGCAAGTCAACCAAAGTCCACACTTTGTTTTCATACATGGATCCCATCTCAGATTTCATGGCTTCTAGCCATTTAGCGGAATCTGGGCTCACCATCGCTTCTTCATAGTTTGTAGGTTCGTCATGAACTAGTAGCAAGACATCCAGAACAGGATAGCAGTACCACTTAGGTGCGGATCTCACAATGGTTTACCTACGGGATTCGGTAGTGACTTGATCTGAAGTTACATGATCATCATCATTAGCTTCCTCACTAATTGGTGTAGGAATCACTTTGGAACTGATTTCCGTGATGAAATACTTTCCAATTCGGGAGAAGGTACAAATTACCTTATCAAGCTCCACTTTCCTCCCACTCACTTCTTTCGAGAGAAACTCCTTCTCTAGAAAGGATCCATTTATAAGCAACGAATGTTTTTGCCTTGGATCTGTGATAGAAGGCATACCCAACAATTTCCTTTGGGTATTCTATGAAGACGCACTTCTCGATTTGGGTTTGAGCTTATCAGGATGAAACTTTTTCACATAAGCATCACAACTTCCAAACTTTAAGAAACGACAACTTAGGTTTCTTTGTTAAACCATAGTTCATACGGTGTCGCCTCAACGGATTTAGGCGGTGCCCTATTAAGCGTGAATGCAGCTGTCTCTAATGCATAACCCCAAAAGCGATAGTGGTAAATTGATAAGAGACATCATAGATCGCACCATATCCAATAAAGTGCGGTTACGACTTTCGGACACACCATTATGTTGTGGTGTTCCATATGGCGTGAGTTGCGAAACTATTTCACATTGTTTCAAATGAAGACCAAACTCGTAACTCAAATATTTATCTCCACGATCAGATCGCAGAAACTTTATTTTCTTGTTACGATGATTTTCCACTTCACTCTGAAATTCTTTGAACTTTTCAATTATTTCAGACTTATGTTTCATCAAGTAGATATACCCATATCTGCTCAAATCATTTTGTGAAGGTCAGAAAATAACGATACTTGCCACGAGCATCAACACTCATTGAATCGCATACATCGGTATGTATTATTTCCAATAAGTCGGTAGCTTGTTCCATTGTTCCGGAGAACGGAGTTTTAGTCATCTTGCCCAAAAGGCATGGTTCATAAGCATCAAATGATTCATAGTCAAGTGATTCCAAAAGTCCATCGGCATGGAGTTTTCTTCAAGCGCTTTACACCAATATGACCTAAACGGCAAGCCACAAATAAGTTGCACTATCATTATTAACTTTGCATCTTTTGGTTTCAATATTATGAACATGTGTATCACTATGATCGAGATCCAATGAACCATTTTCATTGGGTGTGTAACCATATAAGGTTTTATTCATGTAAGCAGAACAACAATTTATTCTCTTACTTAAATGAATAATCGTATTGCAATAAACATGATCAAATCATATTTATGCTCAACACCAAATAACACTTATTTAGGTTCCACACTAATCCCGAAAGTATAGGGAGTGTGCGATGATGATCATATCAATCTTGGAACTACTTCCAACACTCATCGTCACTTCCCTTCAACTAGTTTCTGTTCATTACGTAACTCCGTTTCAAGTTACTACTCTTAGCAACTATACCAGTATCAAATACCGAGGGTTGCTATGAACACTAGTAAAATACACATCAATAATCTGTATATCAAATATACCTTTGTTCACTTTGCCATCCTTCTTATCCACCAAATATTCAGGGGTAGTTCCGCTTCCGGTGACCAGTTCCATTGCAGCAAAAGTACTTAGTCTCGGGCTTAGGTCCGGACTTGGGCTTCTTCACTCGAGCAGCAACTTGCTTGCCGTTCCTTTTGAAGTTCCCCTTCTTCCCTTTGCCCTTTTCCTTGAGACTAGTGGTCTTGTCAATCATCAACACTTGATGCTCTTTCTTGATTTCTACCTTCGTTGATTTCAACATCACGAAGAGCTCGGAATCGTTTTCGTCATCCCCGCATACTATAGTTCATCACGAAGTTCTAGTAACTTAGTGATGGTGACTAGAGAATTCTGTCAATCACTATCTTATCCGGAAGATTAACTCCCACTTGATTCAAGCGATTGAAGTATTGAGACAATCTGAGCACATGCTCACTAGTTGAGCGATTCTCCTCCATCTTTTAGCTATAGAACTTGTTGGAGACTTCATATCTCTCAACTCGGGTATTTGCTTGAAATATTAACTTCAATTCCTGGAACATCTCATATGGTCCATGACGTTCAAAACGTCTTTGAAGTCCCGATTCTAAGCCGTTAAGTATGGTGCACTAAACTATCAAGTAGTCATCATATTGAGCTAGCCAAAGCGTTCATAACGTGCGCATACGCTCCTGCAATAGGTGCATCACCTAGCGGTGCATTAAGGACATAATTCTTACATGCGGCATTGAGGATAAACCTCGGATCGCGGATCCAATCCGCATCATTGCTACTATAATTTTTCAACACAATTTTCTCTAGGAACATATGAAAATAAACATATGAAAGCAACAACGCGATATATTGATCTACAACATTATTTGCAAAATACTACCTTGAATAAGTTCATGATAAATTTAAGTTCAATTAATCATATTACTTAAGAACTCCCACTTAGACAGACATCTCTCTAGTCATCTAAGTGATCACGTGATCCAAATCAACTAAACCATAACCGATCATCACGTGAGATGGAGTAGTTTTCAATGGTGAACATCACTATGTTGATCATATCTACTATATGATTCACGCTCGACCTTTCGGTCTCCGTGCTCCGAGGCCATATCTGCATATGCTAGGCTCGTCAAGTTTAAC
Source organism: Aegilops bicornis (assembly GCA_021605145.1). NCBI lineage: Eukaryota > Viridiplantae > Streptophyta > Magnoliopsida > Poales > Poaceae > Aegilops > Aegilops bicornis. The sequence continues at coordinate 822,156,708 of CM038670.1, forward strand.
CTGAGTATTCTGCGTGTGCAAAACTGGCTTGCACCCGTTGTAGATGGACGTAGAGCTTATCACACCCGATCATCACGTGGTGTATGCAGGCACGACGAACTTTGGCAGCGGTGCATACTCGGGAGAACACTTCATGATAATTAGTGAGAGATCATCTTAAAATGCTACCGTCAATCAAAGCAAGAATAAGATGTATAATAGATAAACATCACATGCAATCAAAATATGTGACATGATATGGTCATGATCATCTTGCGCCTTTGATCTCCATCTCCAAAGTACTGTCATGATCTCTATCGTCACCGCACGACACCATGATCTTCATCATCTTGATCTATATCAATGTGTCATCACATGGTTGTCTCGCCAACTATTGCTCTTGCAACTATTGCTATCGCATAGCGATAAAGTAAAGCAATTATTTGGCACTTGCATCTTATGCAACAAAGAGACAACCATAGGGCTTACGCCAGTTGCCGATAACTTCAACAAAACATGATCATCTTATACAACAACTTATATCTCATCACGTCTTGACCATATCACATCACAACATGCCCCGCAAAAACAAGTTAGGCGCCCTCTACTTTGTTGTTGCAAATTTTACGTGGCTGCTACGGGCTTAGCAAGAACCGTTCTCACCTACGCATCAAAACCACAACGATAGTTTGTCAAATAGACTCCGTTTTAACCTTCGCAGGGACCGGGCGTAGTCACACTCGGTTCAACTAAAGTGAGAGAGACAGACACCGCCAGCCACCTTTAAGCACGAGTGCTCGTAGCAGTGAAACCAGTCTCGCGTAAGCGTCTGGCGTAATGTCGGTCCGGGCCGCTTCATCTCACAATACCGCTGAACCAAAGTATGGCATCTTTGGTAGGCGGTATGACTTGTATCGCCCACAACTCACTTGTGTTCTACTCGTGCAAAACATCAAACCATAAAAACCTAGGCTCGGATGCCACTGTTGGAGTAACGCAGTAATTTCAAAAATTTCCCTACGCTGCGCAAGGATCATGGTGATGCATAGCAACGAGAGGAGAGTGTTGTCCACGTACCCTCGTGAGACCGTAAGCGGAGCGTTATAACAACGCGGTTGATGTAGTCGTGCGTCTTCACGATCCGACCGATCCAAGTACCGAACGTACGGCACCTCCGAGTTACGCACCGTTCAGCTCGATGGCGATCCCGGACTCCGATCCGGCAAAGTGTCGGGGATGAGTTCCGTCGACGCGACGGCGTGGTGGCGATGATGATGCTCCACGAAGCAGGGGCTTCGCCTAAGCTCATGACGATATGACTTCTTGGTAGCGGGCTTCGCCTAAGCTCATGACGATATGACCGAAGTGGAATATGGTGGAGGGGGGCACCGCACACGGCTAAGGAACGATCCGTAGATCAACTTGTGTGTCATGGGGTGCCCCCCTGCCCCCGTATATAAAGGAGCAAGGGAGGGGGTGGCCGGCCTAGGAGGAGGCGCACCAAGGGGGGAGTCCTACTCCCACCGGGAGTAGGATTCCCCCTTTCCTAGTCCAACTAGGAGTCCTTCCATGTATTAGGAGTAGGAGACAAGGAAGGGGAAGAGAGAAGGGAAGGAAGGAGGTGCGGCCTCCCCTAGTCCAATTCGGACTAGGCCATGGGGCGCGCGGCCTGCCCTAGGCAGCCCTCTCTCTTTCCGCAGGGCCCAATAAGGCCCAATACTTCTCCCGGCGAATTCCCGTAACTCTCGGTACTCGAAAAATACCCGAATCATTCGGAACCTTTCCGAACTCCGAATATAGTCGTCCAATATATCGATCTTTACATTTCGACCATTTCGAGACTCCTCGTCATGTCCCTGATCTCATCTGGGACTCCGAACTCCTTCGGTACATCAAAACTCATAAACTCATAATATAACTGTCATCGAAACCTTAAGCGTGCGGACCCTACGGGTTCGAGAACTATGTAGACATGACCTAGAACTATTCTCGGTCAATAACCAATAGCGGAACCTGGATGCCCATATTGGCTCCTACATATTCTACGAAGATCTTTATCGGTCAAACCGCATAACAACATACTTTGTTCCCTTTGTCATCGGTATGTTACTTGCCCGAGATTTGATCGTCGGTATCCAATACCTAGTTCAATCTCGTTACCGGCAAGTCTCTTTACTCGTTACGTAATACATCATTCCGTAACTAACTCATTAGCTACATTGCTTGCAAGGCTTATAGTGATGTGCATTACCGAGAGGGCCCAGAGATACCTCTCCGACAATCGGAGTGACAAAACCTAATCTCGAAATCCGCCAACCCAACATGTACCTTTGGAGACACCTGTAGTAATCCTTTATAATCACCCAGTTACGTTGTGGACGTTTGGTAGCACCAAAGTGTTCCTCCGTAAGCAGGAGTTGCATAATCTCATAGTTACAGGAACATGTATAAGTCATGAAGAAAGCAATAGCAACATACTAAGCGATCAAGTGCTAGGCTAACGGAATGGGTCATGTCAATCAGATCATTCTCCTAATGATGTGATCCCGTTAATCAAATGACAACTCATGTCTATGGTTAGGAAACATAACCATCTTCGATTAACGAGCTAGTCAAGTAGAGGCATACTAGTGACACTCTGTTTGTCTATATATTCACACATGTATTATGTTTCCGGTTAATACAATTCTAGCATGAATAATAAACATTTATCATGATGTAAGGAAATAAATAATAACTTTATTATTGCCTCTAGGGCATATTTCCTTCAGTGAGTTGATAGTTGGGTCTGGTTTTCTGACAGGATTAAGCTTCTTTGCTCCTTTCTCTGGTACAACTGAGGGTTCATCATGTTCAGAAAGGATTTGGTCTTCCTCCCAAAACTCAGATGGTTCTGAGTTTGCTCCACAATAGTGGTCTGCAGGTTCTTCCTCTCCCCTAGTCTCATGGCTTGTCCCTTTGCCAGCCTCATCTTTACCCCTACACCAAGCCTTGTATGATATATTCTGCCCTTTGTAATCACCCCTAAAAAACTCAAAATCTGAAGAGGATTTGTCCATCTCATCTTCATCTTCATCTTCATCTTCATCATGCTCTGCTTCTAGATCTTCTTCTTCTTACACAACATTTTTCCCCTTGTTGAAATTACAACTATGTTGTGTGTTAAGATAGGGCTCCTCAGGGATTGCTGGTGCCAAAGTTGCATTCTCCAGTGGATACAGGACACCTTGTTGGGAAACACTATAAACAACAGGTTCACCAACATGATCAATGGGGATCTGTTCCTCAAGCATGATGTGATCCATGTTAACATCTCATTTGGGCTTGGATCAAGAGGGCTTTACGATGATGATGCTCAGGATCTTCTTATCAACAAACAAGTCAAGCATTTCCTCTAATGCCTCCTCACTATCCAGGACCTCCACCCTCTCCAAGCCCTTTCCCTCTTCCTTTACATAAGTCAGACAAGCATCCATTCCATAACCCTCCAACTCAGCCAATGCTAATATGGTCAGATAACTAATATCTGAAGAAACTGAATACTTTCTCTCCATGTTATCTATTCCTTGAAAATGTAGCCTCATGACCCAAATCTCATCATCTAAGCTGTATGATTAAATTGGCAAACAATCAATTTTTAAGTCACTATAACTTAAAACAATAACTAATATCTGAAGAAACTGAACTTTCTTCTAATTACAGTGAATGCACTGACCAAATGAACTAACCAAATGCACTTTCTTCTACAATGACTTAACCAATAAAATAAAGTACCATGCCAAGAACAAACTATTACTAACCGTAGTTCTAAATTGAACTAAAGGACCCAGAAATTTGTAATTTGAACTAAAAGTATGAAGGGCCAGAAATTGCTTACCTAACTCCACCAAAGGACACATCCCAAGTGTGGTCACCATCTGGATCCGCCTGGATGGACTTCGCCACTGCCCTAGCCGTGCGGACTGCCGGATCTGAGCTCGCTGGATCGACCACATCAGCGGGCGGTGATCCATGCTGCAACCGCTGTGCCGGGAAGAAGCTCGAGCTGCCTAGCCCTGGGTCCACCTCTGGATGTCCATCGCCCTCCTGGCCGGTGATGCCTTGGCTCAATAGCTCGCCGCTGACGGCATTTGGCTGCGCCGCCGCCATCGCCCACCTAGGTCACTACGGGGGAGAGGAGGGGTGTAACACCCCAAAAATTTAGCCAAGTTTTCAATATTAAAATGTTTGCCAGGAGTTTTAAATTTTTATTTCTGTGGATTTTCAGAACTCTTCTTTTATTGTTGAGGAGTTTTATCTTCTTTCCCAAGTGGAGCTTTCCAAGATATATTGGACTTCGTTGCCATCTCTTTAAACAATTTCTAAATCAGCAGATTCATTTATTAATATTATTTCACCCTGAGTTATAATCATTAAAATGGCTTGTTTTAAATTTTGGAGCTCTGTTTGTACTACAACCATTTGATAAAATCACTTAAAATTTCAACCAAAATTTGGAGATGTCATGTGATGTCTCTAAACCAATTATGTGCATTAACATAATTATTTCATTGCATATTTTGAGTTTTACACCTGTTTTTCTTCTTTGGTCCAGTGGACATTTTTGCATTGCAACCCAATTAAATGTTTCCCTAGAGCCTCCACCAAAATTATTGAGATATCAGTAGTAGCATGCCATCCAACTTTATGCAAAAACAAAGTGTTGTTCTTTGAAAAAAATTGAGTGAATCATCATCATCTTCATTACGGTGCCATTTGGTGATTTGTCTGCAACCATCTCCTAACTTGCTTCTTTAGCTATAATTCCTTTTCCTACTTATAGTCCTCCTTGCCAAACCCTTAAGTCCAGAAGGGTGGACCCTTTGGAAGATTTCTTGTTCATAAAACAGTGCCATTTACTTTCTGCCCAGAATCGAAAGTTTTGCAAAACTTGCACTAGCAAGTTTCTCCTTTTTGCAAACCAACTTCACCACCCTCTCTTAGATCCATAGAGACACTGATCTGGAGAATTTAGCCACTCCAAGAACTACCTAGGTGCCTTTGGCATTTTGTCAAACACCCTATGTGCACAATCAGATTTGACATGACTTCAAGTTTACTTGGTGAACTTGAGCTCCTGGCCTATCTATCGTGTCCCTTGATCCCCTTGCTAACCTTAACCTAGCTTTGGTTCCTTGCCGCCTCACCCAAGCCACATGTAGCAGGCCATGGCATTTCATCGAGCACCTTCCGTGCGTGCTCTGGGCGCGCCCAGAGCATGCGTTTGGCACCCACATGCACCCGAGCCGCCGCGTCACACCCCGCACTCAAAATCCTGCCCCAGCCAACACGCCATGTCCCCTTGCACCGCCACGCCACCCCAGCCACCCCTGGCACCCCACAGCGCCACCGCCAGGATGGCCGTGGCGGCTAGCTGCCGGCCGCTAGCAGGCCCCGACCGTGTCGGCGCCGCCAAAGCCATCCCGGCTCGCCACCTGCCCCTGTGAACAGCGCAAGCTCATCCCCTCGCTCGTCGGCTAGCTCCCGTCGTCGCCATGTCCCCTGCTTTCTGAGAATGTCGGTTCGCCGTCGTCCTTATCGCCCGGCCGCCTCGGACCAACCTAGCCACACTATATAAGGAGGCCCCGAGCTCAAACCCGCACGCAGGCAGCCTCACACCGTCTCACTAGTGCCCCCCTAGCCGCCAATTGGAGGGGAGCAGGCCATCTTCGACCTCTCCGGCAACTCCAGCCGCCGCCACTAACCAGGCCATTTCGGCGCAACCAGGGCCTCCCCCTCTCCACTCTCTCCACCAGGAACCTTCCCTTCCTCCCGTGATCACATCCCCCTACTCCATTTTGATCAGGAACCACCGCCGCCCCAAAACCACTTCGCCCCCCGAAGCTTTCCTCCGCCGCGAAGCTCGCCGCCGGCAGCTCACGCCGTCCCCGCCGATCCAGTGACTATCAGTAGGATCGCCCTCGAGCCGCGGGTCCATCCCCGCCCTCCAGAGGCCGCGAGGAGCCGCCGCTCGCTGGCGTTGGTCGCCGGAGTCCCGCCTCCGCTCGGGACAGAGGAAGAAGAAGGAAGGCGGACTAGTCAAACCTGACTAGTGGGCCACCTAGGACCCACTGTCAGTGACCATGCACGGTCCACGCAGAGTAAGTGGAAGCGTATTTCCAGATTACGCTTTCGACGTGTACGAAGTTATTCGAATCGTTTTCTTATTCTGTTTTTATTTAAATAACCGTTTTTGACCAAACTTTGACTATCTATAACTTTTTAAATACAACTCCAAATGAATTGATTCTTTTTGCTACCTCTCTCAAATATTGTCTAGTTTATTTTAAGATTTATTTGAAAATTTTTCAAAACAACTTTTTGTGCTGTTTTTATTTTGTGTATTAATTCAAATACATTCTTTTAAATAGGATTTTTGAAGATTTCAAGATGTTTTGGATGCACCTTTCCTTCCCATGACCCGAGGGCAAGCATTCTGAACCCTGGTGTAAATTTCGTGTGTGTTGCTTAGCACAGTGACAACACCTCCCCGACACGAGCCTACGCCATTTTATGTGCAGATGTGTTCCTTCTCATGAGTGCATGTTAATGAATTTCATGCAAATGGAGTTGAGGTGATTGTGATATGAACCGCCATCATATGCCTTTCATGCATACCAGGAGGAAGGCCGGGAAGGCCTCTGTCTTGGGTAGACACGTTCTTGCCCCTAATCCTCCGTCGAGACGGTCGTGTCCGGTATGACGTGAGGGAGTATGTCGTGTGGTGTTTCTATCTGTTGTTTGTAATATATGCATTGTTATGCTAATCGTGCAGGAAATATTACAACCTCCTAAGTCGTAGTAGATCGAGTCTTGTGCGATAACCCCCATACTTGTTTCGTACTACCACTTGTCTCTACACCAAGTAGGGTGCAGTTCGATAAGTTGTCAACCCTTTCCTAGCACACACCGTCTGAGAGGCCGTGGTGGAAGATCTTTGGAGGCATCCGGTAGTCATGCCACCGATGCAGGAGCATGGGTGTTTCGGTTGTAGCCGAAAGGGGTAGCTCCCAGTTATGCTTGTGGTATAAATTTTGTGATCCCATGTTACATCGAGGTTGTAGCCTCCCACTTAGAGTTTTGCTTAACAAGTGTCGTGGGTGATTCAGGACACATGTGAGTTAAGCTGGTGTGTGCAAGTTAGGTGTGTTTTCAACAAAAAGACCGTAGACGGAATTAGTCCCGATGGACTAAAGGAATCCGTTACTCGTGGGTAAAGAGTACACCCTCTGCAGAGATTAAACCTATTCGAATAGCCGTGTCCATGGTTAAGGATTACAGTCTGGGATGGGTCAAGTGTCGGTCTTAGTGTCGGTCTTCGGAGGTGAAACTGTGAAACTGTTAAACAGAACTGAATTTCACAACTTGTGGATTGTGAAAATTATGATATTTATTCTTATTGTTGACCAACCCGTGATTTCATTGGTATTATCGAATATCCCTGGAATGGTTCTACCTCCTGGATATTCACTGTGTTTATTTATAAGCCCTTTATGTGGTGTCGCTTAGACGCCCGACTGTGGCATTTCTTTTAAAGCCCTTTATGCGGTGTCGCTCGGGCCTCGATCGTGGCATTTATTTTAAAGCCCTTTATGTGGTGTCGCTTAGACGCCCGATCGTGGCATTTCTTTTAAAGCCCTTTATGCGGTGTCGCTCGACGCCTTGCATGTGGCATTTCTTTTAAAGCCCTTTATGTGGTGTCGCTTAGGCGCTTGATCGTAACATTTCTTTTAAAGCCCTTTATGCGGTGTCGCTCAGACGCCTCGATCATGACATTGTTCTTGTTTATTTATAAGCCCTTTATGCGGTGTCGCTCAGACGCCCGATTGTGGCATTTCTTTTGAAGTCCTTTAGGTTATTTACTTCATGATTTTAATACTACCATATCATTGTATATTCACAAATAACATGCTTGCACGCATCAGAGTTTTACTTATCTCATGTGATTAACGTCTTGAGCATAATATATTTTCAGCACATCATTATTAAATCATGCCTGTGTTCATTATGTTTGCGAGTACATTCAAAGTACTCACTGGCTTGTCCCTGGCTATTGTCTTGGCCAGATTTCCTTGCTTGGAGAGGAGCGTTGCGATGATAGTCCCAGAACCTAAGAAACGATGATAACAGCCACGCGAAGATAGGAGTTAGCCTGGTCAGCTGTTCCTGTGGGAAATGGAGTCCCATAGACGAGGATATTTCATAACCCGCTTCCGCCAGCAACCTTAAGAAACCTTTTGTTGTACTCACAGGACAGAATGGTCTTGTTCTAAATATATTGTATTTTTGCTTGGATTTTCTGTATCAAGTTAGTGCCTTATCAGCTAACAGTTATCCTGGGGCTGGTAAGCACAAGGACCATTTTCCTGGGATTAACACCCGGAGAATCGGTCGCCACAGACTTGGTATCAGAGCCAGGCTGACCATTGGCTAATCCTATCTTAGCCAGGTCAATAAACTTAGGCTAACGACCCACCGAGCCATAACCAAAACCCCAGCCAAGCTTCCCATTGCAAGATAGCCACACAGTGACCCGACGCTTTTGGCAGTCGGTGCCCAACCTATCGACCTAGCCCGTCTATCACACACGAGTGACCAGCACCAAAGGTGTCTCATTCGCAAGCGTGCGAAGGAAGACTCCGTTCCCTTTTTCTATAAAAAGGACACGCTCGCCTCAACCCAGCCCAGCACAGCCGCTACCCCAAAAACCGAGCCACAATGCCTGGTCCCGTAGTGCACCATGAGACTACAGCAACCAACCTTGGAGGTTTTGTGACCATACTGCAAACCTCACCCGTCGTGCCTATCGTTAGAAGAGCCACCCGAATATGTTGTGTACCAAGGACCCATGAGTGGTGAGAGCCGTCAATTACAGGCCCTTGTACATATCTACGGTGAGGGGTCGGCACTGAGCGCCTTCTGAGTTCACGGAAGAACAACTTCCTTTGAGCCACAAGCCATCCAACTAGCTGCTCGAGAGGCTATAGTTCATCTCAGGCACCTGTCGCCCAGAGTCAACTGTCGCTCGTTCCACTACTACCCCAGGCGTGAAGGTTATGGTAGAGCACCTCAAGTTGCCAACGGAGATCACGAGACGGACCCTGCATTGCTGCACGTAGTGTGCTATGTAAGTGCACTAGAGGACCTATTCGATCAAATCACCATTGATCTGATCGCAGCTCGTGGAGAGCTGGTTCATCGAGCCCCAACGAGAGAGGAGATCGAGCCCAACGCCGACAACCCAGTCGTGCTGTTTGGACAACCGATCGAGACCCTGAGGTCAGCCCCAGCCGTCAGCCAAGGTGCTTTGATGACCCCAGAAGTGCTTCGCCGCCTCCTGGGAGCACACTCCAACGGGGTTGTGGTCAACAATCCCCGCGATGGTCATCATCACTACCCCGAGCTTGCAGCCCCTCAGCCCTCTCCAGCAAATTCCGACGGTGAGAACCATGGAGCAGCCTCGACATCCACTAGGGACGCCCGCTTGGATGTGAACGAAGTAGACTAAGTCACTCGAGTAGTGGCGAGTCCCCGTGTACCCTCGCTTTGTAATCCTGTAATCCCTTAAGTTAACGCAGCCTGGCATCGTGCATCTGTTTTATATAGTAGTCTTGCATGGATGTATTGGCATGCAGTGTGTTTTCTCTATCCTTGGCGCAACCACCAAAACCGCCCCGACAACCCCCACAGTGATACGTCACTTTAGTAAGATGTGTGTATCTGTGGTTGACCCCGAGCTGAGCCGGCAAATTCCTTACTTTTTACCACGGTAAAGGACCCAGCCTCGGTGCTATAAAAGGGCCACCGAGTGACCTTGCCAAGCACCCTCACCTTGTGCACCATCCCCACAACCATTTCTTGCCATGCCGAGCCCTAGTATTTATCTCGAGGACTCCAGATGCTACCCCAGGTAGTTTTGTCAAGATATTGTGGGGTTTTACCCGCAGTACCATGGGCGCTACCCAGCCACCCCAGTACGAGATGTTCAAATCGAGGATCACCCCTTCCACCTCAAGATATTGGGCAGCCGTGCACATCCCGCCAGAAACCCAAACCAAGACCCCACGAAGTCTCCTTCGTGGGGAAATCTATGCCAACCCCAAGACATGGCCATAGAAGCTGCTGCAGATGAAGCGTTTGTCGCCTTCGATTCGCGGTACCCTATGCCAACGAGGGTATTATTATTTTCCGAGCCGTGCAGCACCCGGAGGAGTAACATCTTTTCCAAGTGGACGTATTGAGAGAGACCCAGTCTTGGCCAACCTCGTCCAATACATCATCGCTCAAGAGCGTTTAACCCAACATGTGATGGGTTATCTGCAGAGCCTCGCGGATTTAAATCCTCAGATCGCCATCGGCAGATCACTAAGGCCCGACCAGGAGAGACACATACATCGACTGGTCAATCCACTTCCCCCGATAGAAGAGGAGTGTATCCTAGTACCGGAAACGTTTTCTCAGGACCCCGTCCAGTTACCGTTTTCAATTTAGATGCACCGCTGTATTTATTGTCGCAACTTTTATTTATGTGTTGTAACTTATGCTCAATACCCCGAGTTATGCGACGAGTAAAATCATTAATGTAAGCAGCTCTGTCGCCATTTGACTCTAATGTATTACGGTTTTCTCTCGCGAGGAATCCTGGAGTGAGATTTCTTTTCCCTGAGTTGCCGCTTCGTATATTTCCTCATGGCATAGATTATTTATTTCACGCCGCACCACGGCAGCAGACTCACCACCACGATTACACTGCTTGCAAAGAAATTTTTGCAACCGTGTTGCGTCTAGCTAAGCACTTCCCGACAACAGTTATCACCCGACACCCCCACCTACTCATCGTGATCACCGCCACCGCGGAGAGCCAGCAACCGAGCAGCGGCATCACGACAATCGCCGAGGATCATCGCGCACAGGAGCATGGAGAGCCCCATCACCGCTGCCAGCCCTCCGCACAGCAAGATCACGTACCAGTCCGGCACCACCTCCGCCATTAGCGCCTCGTTTCGAGCTCCGGCAAACGGAAACAGAGGAGGAGGAAGGAGAAGGAGGAGCGAGGCCAGGTGTGAGGAAGAAGAGGAGAACACCGCGGTCATTTTATAAGCCCGAGCTCGGTGTACGGTGGGCGTGGTCCACCAGCGCCGCTCGTCGCCCGACCGCCCGGTGTTCGGAGGCGAATCCATGAAAGCAAAGGCCGACAGCCAAGACTGCCCGCGAGGTGAGTGCACGCTGCACCGGCAGCTAAGCGCCGCGCACTACCGCATCTGACGGCCTAGGTACCCTCTGCGCTAGGCATCGCTGGTGGAGAAAGCGGAGAGGCCAAGGGAGAGAGGAAGAAGAGAGCCGGAGGAAGGAGAAGAGGCTGACCGTGGGCCCGGGTCCACCAGTCAGCCAGAGAGAGCACTGTGCTCTAGGGTGCGACCAGCGTATTTCTAAATTTAAAATTTATTCTAAATTTATCTCTAGTGTAGAAATCGCTAGCTTTTCCCCAAAATCGTGGATTTTTCCCCACACCGCGCCAGTATCCCACACTGTATTTTTGCATCACTTATTGCTCTCACTGTGGCCGCTTTCGTTTTAATTCTTATTCAGTTTAATTTTAACTCTTAGCAAATCTCGAGGACGAGATTTTTATTAATGGGGGTAGTAGTTGTAACACCCCAAAAATTTAGCCAAGTTTTCAATATTAAAATGTTTGCCAGGAGTTTTAAATTTTTATTTCTGTGGATTTTCAGAACTCTTCTTTTATTGTTGAGGAGTTTTATCTTCTTTCCCAAGTGGAGCTTTCCAAGATATATTGGACTTCTTTGCCATCTCTTTAAACAATTTCTAAATCAGCAGATTCATTTATTAATATTATTTCACCCTGAGTTATAATCATTAAAATGGCTATTTTGGAGCTCTGTTTGTACTACAACCATTTGATAAAATCACTTAAAATTTCAACCAAAATTTGGAGATGTCATGTGATGTCTCTAAACCAATTATGTGCATTAACATAATTATTTCATTGCATATTTTGAGTTTTACACATGTTTTTCTTCTCTGGTCCAGTGGACATTTTTGCACTACAACCCAATTAAATGTTTCCCTAGAGCCTCCACCAAAATTATTGAGATATCAGTAGTAGCATGCCATCCAACTTTATGCAAAAACAAAGTGTTGTTCTTTGAAAAAAATTGAGTGAATCATCATCATCTTCATTCTGGTGCCATTTGGTGATTTGTACTGCAACCATCTCCTAACTTGCTTCTTTAGCTATAATTCCTTTTCCTACTTATAGTCCTCCTTGCCAAACCCTTAAGTCCAGAAGAGTGGACCCTTTGGAAGATTTCTTGTTCATAAAACAGTGCCATTTACTTTCTGCCCAGAACTGAAGTTTTGCAAAACTTGCACTAGCAAGTTTCTCCTTTTTGCAAACCAACTTCACCACCCTCTCTTATATCCATAGAGACACTGATCTGGAGAATTTAGCCACTCCAAGAACTACCTAGGTGCCTTTGGCATTTTGTCAAACACCCTGTGTGCACAATCAGATTTGACATGACTTCAAGTTTACTTGGTGAATTTGAGCTCCTGGCCTATCCATCGTGTCCCTTGATCCCCTTGCTAACCTTAACCTAGCCTGGTTCCTTGCCAGCCTCACCCAAGCCCTGTAGCAGGCCATGGCATTTCATCGAGCACCTTCCGTGCGTGCTCTGGGCGCGCCCAGAGCGTGCGTTTGGCACCCACATGCACCCGAGCCGCCGCGTCACACCCCGCACTCAAAATCCGGCCCCAGCCAGCACGCCGTGTCCCCTTGCACCGCCACGCCACCCCGACCACCCCTGGCACCCCACAGCGCCACCGCCAGGATGGCCGTGGCGGCTAGCTGCCGGCCGCTAGCAGGCCCCGACCGTGTCGGCGCCGCCAAAGCCACCGCGGCTCGCCACCTGCCCCTGTGAACAGCGCAAGCTCATCCCCTCACTCGTCGGCTAGCTCCCGTCGCCACGTCCCCTCGCTGCTTTCTGAGCGTCGGTTCGCCGTCGTCCTTATCGCCGGCCGCCTCGGACCAACCTAGCCACACTATATAAGGAGGCCCCGAGCTCAAACCCGCACGCAGGCAGCCTCACACCGTCTCACTAGTGCCCCCCTAGCCGCCAATTGGAGGGGAGCAGGCCATCTTCGACCTCTCCGGCAACTCCAGCCGCCGCCACTAACCAGGCCATTCCGGCGCAACCAGGGCCTCCCCCTCTCCACTCTCTCCACCAGGAACCTTCCCTTCCTCCCGTGATCACATCCCCCTACTCCATTCCGATCGGGAACCACCGCCGCCCCAAAACCACTTCGCCCCCGAAGCTTTCCTCCGCCGCGAAGTTCGCCGCCGGCAGCTCCCGCCGTCCCCGCCGACCCAGCGACTATCAGTAGGATCGCCCTCGACCCGCGGATCCATCCCCGCCCTCCAGAGGCCGCGAGGAGCCGCCGCTCGCCGGCGTTGGTCGCCGGAGTCCCGCCTCCGCTCGGGACAGAGGAAGAAGCAGGAAGGCGGACTAGTCAAACCTGACTAGTGGGCCACCTAGGACCCACTGTCAGTGACCATGCACGGTCCACGCGGAGTAAGTGGAAGCGTATTTCCAGATTACGCTTTCGACGTGTACGAAATTATTCGAATCGTTTTCTTATTCTGTTTTTATTTAAATAACCGATTTTTGACCAAACTTTGACTGTCTATAACTTTTTAAATACAACTCCAAATGAATTGATTCTTTTTGCTAGCTCTCTCAAATATTGTCTAGTTTATTTGAAAAAATTTCAAAACAACTTTTTTGTGCTGTTTTTATTTTGTGCGTTAATTCAAATACATTCTTTTAAATAGGATTTTTGAAGATTTCAAGATGTTTTGGATGCACATTTCCTTCCCATGACCCAAGGGCAAGCATTCTGAACCCTGGTGTAAATTTCGTGTGTGTTGCTTAGCACAGTGACAACACCTCCCCGACACGAGCCTACGTCATTTTATGTGCAGATGTGTTCCTGCTCATGAGTGCATGTTAATGAATTTCATGCAAATGGAGTTGATGTGATTGTGATATGAACCGCCGTCATATGCCTTTCATGCATACCAGGAGGAAGGCCGGGAAGGCCTCTGTCTTGGGTAGACACGGTCTTGCCCCTAATCCTCCGTCGAGACGGTCGTGTCCGGTATGACGTGAGGGAGTATGTCGTGTGGTGTTTCTATCTGTTGTTTGTAATATATGCATTGTTATGCTAATCGTGCAGGAAATATTACAACCTCCTAAGTCGACCGTAGATCGAGTCTTGTGCCAGTAACCCCCATACTTGTTTCGTACTACCACTTGTCTCTACACCAAGTAGGGTACGGTTCAGTAAGTTGTCAACCCTTTCCTAGCACACACCGTCTGAGAGAGGCCGTGGTGGAAGATAATCGGAGGCATCCGGTAGTCATGCCACCGGTCCGGGAGCATGGGTGTTTCGGTTGTAGCCGAAAGGGGTAGCTCCCCGATTCTTGCCGGTATAAATTTTTTGCTCCCATGTTATGTCGAGGTTGTAGCCTCCCCACTTAGAGTTTTGCTTTACAAGTGTCGTGGGTGATTCCAGACACATGTGAGTTAAGCTGGTGTGTGCAAGTTAGGTGTGTTTTCAACAAAAAGACCGTAGCGGAATTAGTCCCGATGGACTAAAGGAATCCGTTACTCGTGGGTAAAGACTACACCCTCCGCAGAGATTAAACCTATTCGAATAGCCGTGTCCACGGTTAAGGAATAACAGTCTGGGATGGGTCAAGTGTCGGTCTTAGTGTCGGTCTTCGGAGGTGAAACTGTGAAACTGTTAAGCAGAACTGAATTTCACAACTTGTGGATTGTGAAAATTATGATATTTATTCTTATTGTTGACCAACCCGTGATTTCATTGGTATTATCGAATATCCACAGGATGGTTCTACCTCCTGGATATTCACCGTGTTTATTTATAAGCCCTTTATGTGGTGTCGCTTAGACGCCTCGATCGTGGCATTTCTTTTAAAGCCCTTTATGCGGTGTCGCCAGACGCCTCGACCGTGGCATTTCTTTTAAAGCCCTTTATGTGGTGTCGCTTAGACGCCCGATTGTGGCATTTCTTTTAAAAGCCCTTTATGTGGTGTCGCTCGGGCCTTGACTGGCATTTCTTTTAAAGCCCTTTATGTGGTGTCGCTTAGACGCTCGACCGTGACATTTCTATTAAAGCCCTTTATGCGGTGTCGCTCAGGGCCTCGATCATGCATTGTTATTTTTTACTTATAAGCCCTTTATGCGGTGTCGCTCAGACGCCCGATTGTGGCATTTATTTTGAAGTCCTTTAGGTTATTTACTTCATGATTTTAATACTACCATATCATTGTATATTCACAAATAACATGCTTGCACGCATCAGAGTTTTACTTATCTCATGTGACTAACGTCTTGAGCATAATATATTTTCAGCACATCATTATTAAATCATGCCTGTGTTCATTATGTTTGCGAGTACATTCAAAGTACTCACTGGCTTGTCCCTGGCTATTGTCTTGGCCAGATTTCCTTGCTTGGAGAGGAGCGTTGCGATGACAGTCCTAGAACCTAAGCAACGATGATAACAGCCACGCGAAGATAGGAGTTAGCCTGGTCAGCTGTTCCTGTGGGAAATGGAGTCCCATAGACGAGGATATTTCATAACCCGCTTCCGCCAGCAACCTTTAAAAACCTTTTGTTGTACTCACAGGCCAGAATGGTCTTGTTCTAAATATATTGTATTTTTGCTTGGATTTTCTGTATCAAGTTAGTGCCTTATCAGCTAACAGTTATCCTGGGGCTGGTAAGCACAAGGACCATTTTCCTGGGATTAACACCCAGAGAATCGGTCGCCACGAGGGGGAGAGGAGGGGGAGACTGAGAGAGAGTGCGGCCCGACAGGCTCCTTTCGTTCCGACCGGACCGGCCTGCCTAACGGCTGTCAACTGCCGCGCCGTGAGCGCGCGTGGCCAGGTGGCCTGACAGGTGGGTCAACGCGGTCAGGAAAACGGTTCAACCGATAGTCACCGCGGATTTGGGTTTTTTGAAACAGCCGACCGCGCGACTGGTAGCTTTCTGAGAAAAATTAAAATCTGGTAGTTTTTTGGAACCCTAGCCTGTAAACTAGTAGTTTTATGCTATTTACTCCAGGAATACGAGATAAGGAGTACAACTTGGCACACACGGTCAGTTTACTAGCTTGCATCGAGTCTTCATCAATCATTCATGCTGCACAGTATATCTTGTTTTAAATATATTTTGATGCATTCTTGACCAGGTGGATGGCAAATTAGTCACAGCCGGCATCAGGTGCCGGGACTTTTTTTTGAACGAAAGGGGGTCACACCCCCCTGCCCCATTTTATTGAAGCAGAGCACGGAACCAATTCAGAGATTACATGACCAGGAACGACGATCATCCAGAGCCTCAGGCTCAAAGAAAAGCGCAAAGACAGCTAGAAAAGACTAATACTCAAGTTCAGGAGCAAACTACGGAAGTTTTAGGCTGAATAGAACAGAGGGAAACCAACACCGAACATGACAACAAAAAGAAGAATAGCGGCCGCTCTCCCCCTCTGAGGACCCTGATTTCAGTTTGTCTCAGTTGGTCTCCCCAAGCCTCATCTCCAGGCGATCCGGAGGAGTTCCCCACGTCGCTTGTCCAGCAGTAAGATGCATCGTTGTAGTAGGTTTGCCTGTCCATCGTCGCAGAGAACTTTCCACTGGTGCAAAAAGCAGCTTAGTTTTGCAAGAATGCAATTCACATTCCTCCACTTGCGCCCCTGAAAACAAAATTCGTTTCTTAGTCTCCACAAGCTCCATAAGGTAGCAGATGTTACCATGTTCAGAATAGATTTAATTTTATGCATATGCCAGAAGGACACAACTTCATCAAAACAGGATATGTTTTCAATTTTGAAAAAATCTGCAACAAAACCCCAAGCATGTTGGGCTACCACACAATCAAACATCAGATGTTGAACTGCTTGTGTTCGTAATGTAATGCATGGAAGGATCATCTACTTCCCTTCTTTTTGCAGATTATCTCTAGTCAGAACCTTGTTGTGAATACAAAGCCATAAGAAAATATGAATGTTACGTGGACAAAGGATTTTCCACATCTTAGTACTAACACTAGGAATCACACCCCCAAAGTTGATCCGATTGTAAAAAGATTTAGCGAAAAGGTCCCACTAGGTTCTAGCCCCCAAATGGGGGTGTCCAGCTCCTCTAGTAGAGGGTACTTGTTTAATCAAGCAGACAAGCTGGTTCCATGTAATTATCCCAGACCTGTCAACACATCTTCTAAATGTTAACTTCAATTCATCACCATCCCACACTTGAGCTACAGTACAATCCACTTGATTACAGATTTTGAACAAGTCCCAAAATTGCACTTTAAGGGAACACTCCCCCACCCACACATCATGCCAAAAACTAATGAGTTTACCATCTCCCAACTTCCATTTGTAGAAAGTTTTTGCAGCAGCCAGAGCCCAAGTAATGCTCTTCCAAAAGGTAGAGCCCCCTTCACTTTTAGCCCAAAGGAGATTTGGAGAATTAACTCTATATTTGTAGGTAAGAAGCTTAGCCCAATCAGATTCAGGGTTGATGAAAATCTTTTACCCCAAGAAGCCAATAGAGCCATATTATACTCTTTGATATTGGGAATCCCTAAACCTCCAAATTCCTTCTTCCTGGTAATCAAACCCCATTTAGCCAAGTGGTACTTATGTTGCTCACCCACATCCCCCAGATGAAGTGAGCCATTTGAGAGTTAATGGCATTAATAGCCCATTTAGGGAATTTGATCACAGACATTAGGTAGGCCGGAATGCTAATGATGCAAGCACAAAGTAGGATAATTTTTCCTTTGTAAGTGAGATATCTCCTGACCAGCCAGAAATCCCTTTAATGATCCTGTCAATAACAGGTTGGAGGTCTTCCTTTTTCAACTTGTCATAGTGCAAAGGCACTCCCAAATACTTAATAGGGAAAGAACCTTTTTTAGAGCAGAAGATTTGAGAAAACTCCCTAGCTACTGTGTCATCTATATTAATAGTCATAAGATCACTCTTGTGGAAGTTAATTTTCATGCCAGATAGGTTTTCAAAGCATGACATAAGCCACTTAAAATTTCTAGCTTTCTGGGTGGAGTTTTCCAGGAAGAGTATGGTGTCATCTGCATATTGTAGACTAACCACACCCCCTGGGATTACGTGGGGCAAAAGCCCAGAAATCAGATTTTGGGAAGCAGCTTTATTGAGCATTTTTGTAAAAACATCAGCAACAAGATTAAACAGCAGAGGGGAGTGTGGATCCCCTTGTTTGAGTCCCTTCCCCCCTACAAAGTAAGGGCCAGTAGTGTCATTAATCCTTACACTGAATGTGCTATTGATAAGTGTGCTCTTAATCCAAGAAATCCACTTGGGGCCAAAACCTCTTGATTGGAGCATATCAAACAGGAAATCCCAGCTAACCCTATCATATGCCTTCTCGTAATCCAGTTTTAGAACCAGGCCTTGCGAGCCTGATTTCTTGATCTCATGGATTACTTCATGGGCCATAACCAAGCTCTCTAATATATACCTCCCTTTAATAAAGGCAGTTTGGTTAGAGGAAATCAGCCTACGTCCCACAGGGGAGACCCGATTAGTCATAGCTTTAGAGAAGATTTTTATACCGCAGTTACTTAGACTAATAGGGCGAAACTTCTTCATCTCCCTGGCATCTGGTTCTTTAGGAATTAGAACAATCAGAGCAAAATTCAAACGCTGTAAATCTAATTTCCCCTCCTCAAAATCCCTAACCAGGGCCATAAAGTCTTTTTTGATAACATCCCAAAATGACTGGTAGAATAAAAAGGATAGCCCATCAAGCCAGGAGCCCCATGGGCATAGGAGCCAAAAATTGCCTCCTTAATTTCTTCCTCAGAAAAACTTTTCTGTAATTGATCATTTTCTTCCTGTGTAACTAATTCATCCTCCTCCCAAAAAGAAGGGCCAAGACAGATATTATGTTTGTTCTCAAAGCAGAACAGAGTCTTGTAATAAGAAGTAGCAACCTCTAACATTTCCTGGGTGGTATACACAGGACCATTATCGCCAATCAGTTCAGACAAATGTTTTTTTTTCTGTGTCTATGGTTAGCCATAGCATGAAAATAGGCATTATTTTTGTCCCCATCCAAAATCCTACGATCCCTGGACCGCTGCCATAGGGCAGTTTCCTCCTTGCTCCAGATCAAGGCAAGTTCCTTTTTAATTTCTTCCATTCTATTTTTATCACCGTCATCAATCTGGTTTCTCTCGGCGAAAACGTCCAAGATGTCGAATTCGAGCAAAAGCTCCCTTTTCCTCTTCTTTAAATCTGCTTCAATGTTAATGCTCTAGCCCTTGGCTTTCTTCCTAAAAAGCTTACTCTTATTCATCCAGATGTCTATGGCTGCTTTACCAGGAATGGGGGTATTCCACGTTTCAACAACCATCTTCTTAAAATCAGGGTGGTCAAGCCACCATTTTTCAAATCGAAAAATCTTTGGGGAGGTCGCCCTCCGAGCCCCGGTGTCCAGGATCAGCGGGGTGTGATTGCTACCCACACGAGGAAATGTAGTAACAATTGACAAAGGAAAATGGGCATCCCAGTTTAAAGAAACAAAAACTCTATCTATGGTAGCAAAGATGGGATTGTCTTGATTATTACTCCAGGTAAATTTTCTATTGGATACGTTGATTTCCAAGAGACCCCATTTGTTAATCCAGTCATTGAAGAGGTAAGTAAATTGGTTGTTAATAATACCATTGTTCTTGTCAGCAGAAGATCTGACAAGATTAAAGTCCCCTCCCAGTAAAACTGGGTATTCGAGCCCATCCATGACATCATGCAATTCAGCAAAGAATTCAAGTTTAAGCTCATTGTAAGAGGTACCATAAACAGCAACAAATTGCCAAATAAAACCGTCCGATTTATTTTTCAGAGTGGTGATAACGCAGAACTTCTTATTAATAAAACCAATCACTTCGAATAAAATCACTTTTAAGACCCACAAGGATCCCACCAGCTGTGTTTACAGCAGGTAAAAAATGCCAATCAAAAGCATTCCTACCAGAAATATTGTTGAGGATGTGGTCATTAATGACCTCTTTTTTAGTCTCTGAAAAACAGAGAAAATCAACTTGGTTATTGCAGATGAAATCTGCAAGGCACTGAGTTTTACCAGGTTGTCCAAGACCACGAATATTCCAAAAGGCACCTATCATTTATATCTAAAAGGATGGGATAAGCCACAAGGCTTTTTCTTGGTGTTCAAAGTAGGACAGACCATAGCTGAAACATCAGTGCCAACTGAATCAGCATCTAGAGAGTCTTTTTGTTCAGGTTCAGAAAAATAATCATTCGATTCTATCAGGTCTAAATTGTCCGGGAGAACAATCTCCGGATTATCATTCGCAAATTGCAAACACCTACGTTTCTCATTGTCTATAATGTCAAGAATGATATCCTTTCTTTCCTCCTCATTGCTACCAATGCATAGATCCACCCTAGATGAATATGAAGCAAGTTCGTTAGGGTCTAAGTTAACAAATGATTTACCTTTGAAAGTAACTGGAATCTCCAAATTCTTCTTCTTCATGTAAGCAGCTGCTTTATCCATAATCCTTATATCTCCATGGGTTCTGGTCATTGGTTTGGTAGCAAGCACCGGGCCCCATGTAGGGGAGTTCTTGTTGTTGATTTTCTTCTTGACCACAGAGTCTGCTTTTTCCAGGGATTCAAGTAGGGATCTCTTAACAGAGGTCATTGCCAGGGTTAGATCTTCCGGTAAACATTCCATATCCATATTGATATTATATTCTTCCCCATCAGATTCTTCCATCTCAAATTTACTCAGTTGTTCAGAGCAATAGTCTAGATTGGCTGACAGCACATTAGTTTTTCCAGATCCCAAACTTGGGTCACTCTCATCTTCACATATCCTCACTGGTGTTAACTTCTCATAGTCCTCTGACACAAGAATTTGCATGTTATCGACTGTGTTAACTGGAATTCTTCCAACTGCAGAAGCAGCCCCCTGAGAATTTTTTTTGCTCAAACTGGTTTGGTTGTTGGTCTTGGAAGGGAAATTGGCCTTATCTAATTCATCAATTGCCTCCTCCTCATCCTCTTCCATATCCTCTTTTTCTTCAGGATCTTTGTTTTTTATTATCCTCATTTCCTTCTAGGTTATCCAGCTCTGGATCATCGTCTTCTCCATCATTGTTCTCATCAATCTGTTCAAACCCTTCCACTGTAAAAAAAAGTAAGTACAGTTTCTTTTTCATCTCCACCAGTCTCTCAAAGGGAATTTTCCTGGGATCTCTACAGGCAATTTTAACTCAAACTTTTTCATAGAAGCTTTTGAAAATGCCATTCCAGTCCACATCCACAAGGATGCCAAAGCAAGCAGCAATCTGGGCAAACACCTTCCAGGCACACCATTTGGGTGGAATACCTTCAATCTGTACCCAGGCTTCAGTCAGGGCTCCAAATTCATCAAGCATACCTTCCCATTCACAGATTTTAACTGACACTCCAGCAATCGGCAATTCAAAAGGAGGGAAATCAATCAGGTCATCCACATTTTTCCAAGGTGGAAATCTCAGCAAAAATTTCTTACTTTCCAACTCTCTGATTTGCCATGGCCATTCCTTATTCTTGCAGAAGATTCCATTTAACTGAATCGAAGTTCAGAGGCGAGAGACCTCTCCCTTAACCACTTTAAGAACAACACAGTTTTTGTAATTAAGCCAGCTAGACTCAAGAAGAACAGGAACCTCAATGTGATAGAACCCTAACCCAGAAGCAGCACTACCAAAATAAGTGGCAGCAGGCTGTGGTTTGGCCCAAGCAGCACAGTTGTTGACATTATGGTTCCCGGCACAGATAAAACATATTTTTGACTCCACACGGTTCCCCACATAATGACCAAGCCAGCTACAATTAAAGCATATCATCTCTTTGTACTTAGGATCCAAAGGTTGAATCACTGGCGGCGGAGGAATAAGGGGTGGGGCATTGGTAACCGGGGGAACGACCTGGGCTTGGGCTACCTGATTGGATTTGGTCGCCCCCTGTTGACCCAGCTTCCCCGCAGCGATCGGAGCCGGGGGAGCAGATTTCCCCTCCTGGGGGTTGGGTTTCTTCCCCGGAGGCGGCCGACGATTCCTTTGTGGCATCTGGCCACGGTTCTCCATCCCTCTCTTAACAACTTCAGCAAACGATCTAGAAAACCTAGGATTTTCGATGGAGATCTTGAAGATGGTAGGGACAGGGTCAAAAGGACCAACAGATGAGATCGGGAAACAATCCTGGACCGAAAAGCTTCTTGATTGAAATAGATCTTTCCTTACCCAAAACAATTTGGGAATAGCATACCTAGGGTTTGGAGGGAGAGGCCTAGGTTTATATAGGCGGCGGCTATGGGACGGGGAGGGGATGACCCAGAGCTGGCCAAAAAAGTTCGCCACCTCCTCTCCAGAGCCGTCAGCCTGTCCCAAAAGCGTCTCACGGAAACCCGCTTTCGTCTCAACCACACATCCCGTGATCAACGACGACGGGGTGGGCGTTGGTCCGGTCGCAGCAGTCAACTGATTTGAACCTCGTCCCGCTCTCCTCGCACAAGCGAGTTCGTCAGAGATCGAACAAATCACCGGAACCGGATTAACAACTACAGACTGCGACGAACATGCCGAAGATGGGTTTTCACCCTGAATAATCAACGGGGTAACCCCTCTAATCGTATCAGAATCACGACTACCACGAATCCTTTTCTCTAGAAAATTCTGGGGCCTCTCAATTGACTGACTAGTAGAATGAACAATAACAGCTTCAGAATGGGAATTGGCAAGATTTTTGAGTACCTTATGTTGGAGTTTCTCCCCGCGGTCACCTGGCCATGGTGGAGGTTCAAGGTTAGAACCTCTGATCCTCCTGCGCCCTAGCAGAGCGGGGGCACCCTGCAGAGCCCATGCGCCAGGCTGTTGAATCTTCACGGAATCCTGGGGAGCACGGCCCCCGGCGGCAACGCCTCCGGCGGCAAGCGCGACAGCTGCAGCACCGGTGGGGGACGGATGTTGAGCCTTGAAGGGGAGCTCGATTTGAAGCGTGCCCATCTCGCCGCCTGCCTCGGATCCGCCGACTCCGCCTCCTGAATAGTGCCGGGACTTTTCAAGTTCTAAAGACGTCATATGGGGTCCAAGTCCAACAATGGAGACAGGGACACATATGTTTCTTGAGATACTACCAGCCTCATGAAAGGACTGCATAATTTTTTTTTCGATAAAGAGAATACATACAACTTCAGTAATCATTCATCACCCACAGGAAACCTTGTTGTAAATATATTTCGATGCATTGTTGAGCAGGTGGATGTCGAATTAGTCGTAGCCAGCATTAGGTGCCGACTAGACTTTTAAAGTTCTCTAACAACGTCATATGGGCCCCGAGAGAGACAGGGACGACACACATATCACATACTAGTAGTATGTTTCTTCATCAAACCTAGGCTACCAGGGCCACGGATGTACCAAATATAACTAGAAAAGTTGAGCAATGCATATCTAGTACAGTAGTACTAGAAAATTTACTAATCATATATGGAAGATTCAGAAGAGACCAAACAAGATGTACCTGGAGCAGTCGGGAAGAGATTGTGCGTTCACATCTTGAACCGATTTCACCGTTGAATTCCTCGCGTATGAGATCTTCAAAATTAGATGCCATGTTGATGGTTTTGACAAATTTTTTTCCATGGAAAAAATAGACGAAAAAACCCAAACCAGGAGTAATCTTTTTCCCTTTTCAGAAGCTGTTTCCGAGAGGCACGGCCGTGCCTCTCGTGAAAGCAAAAAAAAAAAAAACATTTTTCCCATTTCCGAAAAACAAAACCGTACCTCTCGTGGAAGAAGAAAAAAAAGAGAAAACATTTCTTTCCATTTTCAAGAGGCACAGCCGTGCCTCTGGCCGAAGCAAATCCGTGCCTCTCGCGGAAGAAGAAAAAAAGAAAAAAACTCTTTTTTTTTTGTTTCCGAGAGGCACGGTCGCCGAAGCAAAATCATGCCTTTCATGGAAGGAAAAAAAGAGAAAACACGTTTTTTCTTTTCCGTTTTCGAGAGGTACGGTCATGCCTCTCGCGGAAGCAAAACCATGTGTCTCATGAAAAAAAAGAGAAAACACGTATTCTTTTCCATTTCCGAGAGGCACGGCTGTGCCTCTCGCGGAAGCAAAACCGTGCCTCTCACGAAAGCAAAAAAAGAGAGCATATTTTTGCGCAATTTTTTCCTCGAAATTTGTTTTCGTCGAAAAGCTAAGAAAGACCGATAGAAAATCGAAAAGTAAAAAAAACCCATCTAAAAAGCCAAAAATGCATGTGGAAAATAAAAAAAATAAAATCCAAAGGGACCGCCCAGAGCACGACAGTGGCAGCGGCTGAAAGCGTGCCAAGTGGCGCCCTCTCATCCCACCCCGAAGTGATCGTTGGGAGGCTCCCGAGGGAGCGCTCGCCAACTAGTTGCTCTCTGATGCTGCTCGTCATTGTTGGGCTACTTTTACCGATATTTCCTACCCCCTCCGTGTCATAATGTAGAGCGTCTAGATTTTTTAGAAAGTCAAATTTTACCAAATTTATAGAGAAAACTATTCATATCTACAATATGAAAAATATAAATATATGAAACTACATCTTATGATGGATCTAACGATATATCTTTCGCATTCTATATGTAAATTGTTTTCTCCACAAACTTAATCAAAGTTTATGAGTTTTGACTTTTTAAAATATCTATATGCACTGTATTATAAAACGAAGGGAGCATATGACTCGTGTTGCGCCAAGAGAGAGAGAGAGAGCTCCTATATGACGCACCTTGCCTCAAAATGGTGGCATCCCTCGATGCGAATCGGCCAATAGCGCTAGCTGCTGTACACAACGCTGCATCACCCTTTTGTTTTTTTGTTATTGCTACGTCTGGTTTTCCGAATTTTCCTAAAAAATGTTTTCAGTCGGTTTTATTTTTGAGTTATAGAACACACAAATATTACTTCATTTGTAAAAACTGAGCATTTTTTAAATTTAATATTTTTATGAAAATTTCAAACAATTTTAGAAATTTGTGCACATTTTTCGAATTCTGAATTATTTTAAAATTTCCAAACATACTCAGATTACGTAAAAAAATGGAAAAAAATTGAAATTTCTTAATAAATTTCGAGAATGACATTTTTTTTTGAAAATTCTAAACATTCCTCAAAATTCCGAATCATTTTCTAAAATTCTGAACATTTTCTAAAACTGTGAAACAATTTTAAATTTCTTGACATTATCTTTTGAAAAAGCACACACCTTTTGAAATTGCCAACATGTTTTGAAAACTATAACAAAATGAACAAAATTTTTTGTTGAAGGTGATCAATTTTTTTTTACATTATGAACATTCTTTGAAAACTGGGAACAACACTTGAATTTCTGAAGGTTGTATAAAATAAGCATGAACAATTTTGGATTTTTCGAACATTTGGTTTCCAAAAAGTGAGCATTTTTAGAATATCGAAACAATTTTTTTTGAATATTTTTGAATCACAAAGTGAAAAAAAAAACGACAGCTGAAAAAAACATAAAAAACCTGTAAAAAAGGACCACATAGCAACCTTCTAGAAGGTCACAAACCTGGAAAAGGACTGAACAAGAACAAGGATTGCACAACTGGGATCTGATGGGAGACTTGTATAGAATCTGACCTTTAGGTGAGAGCGTAGGATCGACACTAGAATATCATATTTAGACAATTTTAAAAAAATCTGATTTTTTTACAACATACCTGCAAGGTATCTTTACAACTCTACAAAAATCAGCTTCAAACTCGGTCTATAGTAAGAGTCTCAAAAAAGACAAATTCGACTATGAATAGTGTCATCTTGGGGTGAATAGTATTTGGCACTATTCACATTCGATTTTGTCTTTTTTGGTTCTCTAAGTGTACTTCGAATTAGGAGGTAAAACTTTTTGAGGTTGTACATCAAACAAGGATGTGTGTCTACAAATATTTTCAGAGTTTTTGAACATGTTTTGAGTCTTCAAATAGACTGATCTCACCTAAAGCTAGATCTCATACAAGTCTCCCCCGGGATCTGTGGAACATGTGGCAGATTAATAATGGGCTGGCCCATCTCACGATGCCTCACACTGTTCCCTGTGCATTTGGTCGACAATCTTCAGAGTAAGTGTCATACAGGATTCATAACCACAAATGTTATTTGGCGCCTTTAGCACCATTTATAGTAATTCCAGCAAACTGGCGCTGTCGGAGTAATGGACTACGGGTAGGCAGACCCGAGCCCCTGAACCTTTCAAAACATCAGGGCAGACTGCGCCCCTCAAGGCCCCAAGACAAAGAGCCGCCTTTAGATAGTCGGATACAGAGTCGCCGACTACCCCTCTGGGCCGAGTCCAGAGGCCGCCTTCTGGACCAGCCGACTCCAAGCCAACGACCTCCAGCGAGGCCGGCTACAAGGAGTCGGCCCGCGACCTCCACCACCTCACGCCTGGGCGACTATGGGGTAAAGCCGCCTCGCGGCCCATCCCGCCTTGATCCATAAAAGCGGTATGGCTACAGGCGCTGCAAGCGGAGATCTCCGTCCGGCGCAAAGATCAGCCGCCATGCCGGCCTTGATATCGACCGTGGGCGATTCCTGTACCCACGATGGCTGTATGTACGACCAAGACGGCGGGACCCGTCGGGAGTACCGAAGACGGCGAGAGCACCCCAAGGACGGACCCGATGGAGTCGGCCTCCGGGAGACGACCAGCTCCTCCCGCGGGATCCACGCGCCATTAACCAGACAAGACAGGGAATGGCAACAGTGATCGCCCGCCAGGCGGCGGCACTGTTGCCATAACCCCATGACCAAGCTCGCGTCATTAGAAGCACGACTACTGATGTCTGCAGCCGGCAAGACCCGCCACAAGGACAAGGGCTGTCGGCCCCATCTCAAGCCGCTGGGCCCACTAGTCGGCGGGCCCGAGTCGGCGGAGAAGGCGGCGACTTAGAGCTGACGGCTTGGACCCACACCAGCCGGATTCTTGTTGTACCCCGGGGTAGACCTATAAACCCCGGGGCACCCATGCAAAGGGTTGGAAGCTAGTAGTTTTAGACACACACATAGAGGAGAGAAGAGCAAGCCGTGCCCTTCTCCTTCCTCACCCGAACAACTCAAGGAGCCTCTTGTACCCACTTTGCCATAGTGATCATGCGGAGACCCAGCAGAGCAGCGATGGGGTGTTATCTCCTCGGAGAGCCACAGAAGGCTGGGTAAGATTCGCCGGCGTGCATGTCTTCGCCTCATCCGTTTCCAGGCACCAGCGACGTTCTACTCGCCCTCTCCATGATAAGCCATCCTTTGGCATATGTCGCACCCAACCCCCGACATTTGGCGCCCACCATGGGGCCTGGTGCACCGTCGTGCAGACACTGCTGCGGGCGGAACCCTCTTCCTCCTGGCGGCGCGGCCAGCCCGGCACGCCAGATGGAGTTTGCGCCCGGCAGCTGCATGGCGAGGTTGCACTGCTGACAAGTTGCCTCGCCGAACTTGTCGGCGAGGTTCGCCTCTCCGACGAGCCTGCGTCCGACGCAGGCATGGACGGCCCCGATAGCCTCCTCGCGGGCCTCCTCGAGCAGCTCCACGTCGACGGCGAGCCTGCCGCCGACCTGGAGTCTGTAGGCTCCACCGACCCGATGCTGGTCGATTCCGACACCGTGTCGCTCGACGCGTTCCCCACCAACGTGGTGGTCTACGACGAGCCTCTCCCTCGCGCGGAGAGCGGCGGGAGCACCATCACAGAAGTACTCGTCATCAGTCACGGCGAGCCCTCTGGCGGGGGGGCTCGTGACCCTCTCGACGATGTTCTGCAAGACCTGACCGCCTCCATTCCGGAGGACGCCCGGCCTTGGCGGCTGGAAGCGCGCCGCCTTGACTCACCGTGGGCGCCACGAAGCTGGCAAGCACGAGGCGCTTGTCGGAAGCCTATCGGCGAGATGGATCGCGGGCGGCTTCGCCCGGCTTCGGCCGGGCCTAGCCGCCTAAACGCAGTCCGGCAAGCGGCGCGGCCTCGCCCGATCTGTTTGGGGCCGGTCGCCTGTACGCCACGCCGGAGAACATTCACGCTACCCGGGCTGCGCGAACGAGCTGGATAACTTCGAGGCGAGGCGCCGCTGATAGCGAGCGAGTCCAGCGGAGTCCTCGGCAACGGCCCGCGCAAGCAAGCCGGCTGCCGCCGCGAGGCGCCACGGCGACAACACGGCGACTTGCCTCCTCGCCGAGATCAAAGCGCGACATCTCGGGCGCCCGTGGCGGCGTCCGCGGAAGAAAGAACCAGGATCCGGCTGTCAGCCATAGCCGGACTCACATCTCCATCG
The DNA here is from genome assembly GCA_021605145.1 of Aegilops bicornis. Taxonomy (NCBI): domain Eukaryota; kingdom Viridiplantae; phylum Streptophyta; class Magnoliopsida; order Poales; family Poaceae; genus Aegilops; species Aegilops bicornis. The sequence continues at coordinate 822,185,198 of CM038670.1, forward strand.
AACGCGACGAAGACGGCCGCCCCAGGGCGGTGGAGCGACGCGACGACTATCAGCCTCCTCCTCCCCGCAGAGAAAGGCGAGTCTCCCCGCCACCCGTCGAGCATCCGACTCTCGGCGACCGCCTTGGCCGCCGAGAGGGAGTCGGAGAGAACGACGCCCGCCACCGGATCGAGCGACTCCACCAATCCTGGCGCTAGAAGAAGAAGATGAGTTGGGCCCACCTGTTTGGACGTCGCATCCGCGATGAGCCCCTTCCCAGGATTCACACTCCCCGAGACACACCCAAATACACCGGCTCCGTGAAGCCGGAGGACTGGCTGGTGGACTACTCCACGGCCGTCGGCATAGCGACGGCAACAAGCGGCGTTGCCGTAAAGTATGTTCCCCTCATGCTCCGAGGCACGGCCGGACATGGTTGAACAACTTGAAGCCCCGCGGCATCAACGGCTGGGTCGACTTCACCGAGGCCTTCGTCCGCAACTTCACAAGCACATACAAGCGACCTCCCAAGCCTCGTCGGCTGTCCTTGTGCGTACAAGGCTAACGAGTCCACTCGCGACTACCTCCCGCGCTGGGGCGAGCTCCGGAACTCCTGCGAAGGAGTGCACGAGGTGCAGGAAATCGAGTACTTCACCGCCGGGTGCAGAGAAGGCACCCTCCTCAAGCACAAGCTCCTTTGCGGCAGGCGGAGACCCTCGACGAGCTGCTAGTCATAGCGGACAAATGCACGCTTGCCGACTCCTCCATGAAGACGGAGATCAAAGTCAGTGCGACTGGCAAAGTAGCTCCTCATGCTCCCAGAACTCCAGCTGGCGACACCAGCCGGCGTCAGCAGCAGAATGATCACAAGCGCAAGGCCCCGCAGCCGGCTTCCAACAGCCGGCAGGTGGCGGCTGATCGTGAACCAGCAGCGGAGGGCAGCCTCCTGCCAGCGGCGAAAGGCGGCAAGTCCAACTGGTTGCCGGCCTTCTCTTCTGAAAGACTACGGGCCGGACCCTACAAGTTCCACAGCGGCCTTGAAGCCGTCAAATCACACCACCGGAAGTGCCAGCGGCTCACGGGATCTCCAAGGGAGACGGCCTTGCCCCTCCTCCGCCTGCTGGGCCGCCGCCTCCACCACCGCCCCAGCAGCCGGCTGTCCGGCCAGTCGGCGCAGTACAAGACGATTACCCAGAAGAGCACGGCGCCTATGTCGTGTTTACCAGCGTGGCTGATGATCGCCCGCGGCAAGCGGCATCAAGAAGAAGAGGTGAATCTTTGTAGCATCAAACACCGGAATTCATGCCTTTGGTCCGAGAAGCCCATCGGTGGAGCCGTCTTGATCACCCAGGTGATGCGAATCCGGGCTCCTACGCCTGGTCTTGGGATCCACCCTTGCCACGGATAGGCGGGCCGCTCGCTTCTCGCAGTCTTGATGAGCGGAGGCAGCAGCATCAACATCCTGTACAAGGATACGATGGAGAAGCTAGGAGTCAAGCAGAGGCAGCTTTAGCATAGTCGGACTGTGTTCCACGGAATTGTACCTGGCCTTTCCTGCTCACCGATTGGCAAGGTTCTGATAGACGTCCTCTTTGGGGACAAGGATCACTTTCGCCGAGAGCCGGTCTGGTTCAGTGGTGGACCTCGAGAGCCCCTACCATGCCTTGCTTGGCCGACCTGCTTTGGCCAAGTTCATGGAGGTCCCCCACTCGCCTACCTCAAGATGAAGATGCCGAGTTCCAAGGGGATTACGACCGTGGCGGCGACTACGTAAAGTCGTCCGTGCAATGCGGTGAAAGCAACCCGGCTAGCCGAGTCCCTAGTGATCGCATGGTGAAGCGGCTCTGGATCGGGTCGTGGCGATGGCGGCAAGCAGCTAGAGATATCGTCCGACCCCAAGGAGTCAGAAGCTGAGGGCTCGTTCAAGCCAGCCAAAGAGACCAAGAAGATACCCTTGGACCCGGAGCACCCAGAGAAATACGCTGTCATAGGTACAAACCTCGACAGCAAATAGGAAGGCGAGCTCGTCGATTTACTCCGTGAGAATCGGGACATCTTCGCATGGTCTCCCAAAGACATGCCAGGTGTACCGATGGATTTCGCCGAGCACAAGTTACATGTCCGACCTGATGTGAAGCCCGTTAGGCAGCCCTTGCGCCGCCTGTCAGAAGAGAAAAGAAGAGTTGTTGGAGAAGAGATAGCCCGGCTCCTTGCAGCCGGTTTCATCATGGAAGTTTTCTTTCCAGAGTGGTTGGCGAACCCGGTCCTGGTACTAAAGAAGAACAAGCAGTGGTGGATGTGTATTGACTACACAAGCCTCAACAAAGCCTGCCCCAAGGACCCGTTCGCTCTAACCAGAATTGATCAAGTGATAGATTCCACAGCCGGATGCGAGCTGTTGAGCTTCTTAGATGCATATTCAGGATATCATCAGATCAAGCTGAACCCGGCAGACAGATTGAAGACCGCCTTCATCACGTCATTTGGAGCCTATACGCTGCGACCATGACGTTCGGCTTGAGGAATGCGGCGCCACCTTTCAGCGTTGCATGCGAAGTGCCTCCTCAAGCAGCTTGGCGAAGCGCCCACGTTACGTGGACGACGTGGTGGTGAAGATGGAGAGGCGAGGAACGCTGTTGGAAGACCTCAAAGAGACCTTTGAAAACCCGCGCCCGATTCGAGATACAGACTCAACCCAGAGAATGCGTCTTGAGTACCACCGCCAGCTCCTTGGCTTCGGTATCCGAACGCGGCATAGAGTGCAACCCGTGAAGATCAAGGCAATTGAGAGAATGGAAGTGCCCGCCGATTGCTGGATGTGCGAAGTTCACGGCTGCTTGGCGTCTATCGATCGATTCATCGATCGGCTGGGTGAGAAAGCCCTTCCTCTGTACCAGCTTATGAAGAAGACCACCTTCTTGAATGGAACTCAAGGCGAATGAAGCTTTTCTCCAGTTGAAAAGAATGCTTGACTACTCCCGATCTTGGCGGCTCCGACTCCAAAGGAGCCCATGCTCCTGTATATTGCCGCCACCAGAGGGTAGTTAGCGCAGCTTATTGTGGTTGAACGCATAAGGAGGAAGGCAAGGCGCTACCTATCCAGAGACCAGTATATTACTGGCGAGGTACTGTCGATCTCCAAGCAGAACTACCCCCACTACCAGAAGATGTGTTATGGCGTGCACTTTGCCGCCAAGAAGTTGAAGCCTTACTTTCAAGAGCATTCAATCACCGTGGTTTGCACGGCCCCACTAGCAGAGATCATCGGAAGCCGAGATGCTTCAGGCCGAGTGGCCAAATGGGCCATAGAGTTGGCCCCCTACACCATCTTTTACCAACCCCGCACCGCCATCAAGTCACAAGCACTGGCCGACTTCTTTGTCGATTGGGCCGAGACCCAGTATCTGCCGCCAAATACCGACTCCACCATTGGCGGATGCACTTTGATGGCTCCAAGATGCGCACCGGCTTGGGAGCGGCGTGGTCCTCACTTCCCCTAAAGGCGACAAGCTCAAATGCGCTCTGCGCAGATCCATTTCGCCGCCTCCAACAACGTCGCCGAATACGAGGCGCTCATCCACGGCTCCGGCTTGCCAAAAGAACTTCGGCATTCGCGGATCACCGTGCTATGGCGACTCCGACTTGGTGGTCCAACAGTCATCCGGCGACTGGGACGCCAAAGATGCAAATATGGCGAGCTACCGCTTTCTGGTACAGCAGCTGAGCGGATATTTTGAGGGATGCGAATTCCTCCATGTACCAAGGAACGACAACGACCAAGCAGATGCCCTGGCAAGAATCGGTTCCACCCGACAGGCAATACCATCCGGCGTCGCCCTTCAGCGCCTTATCAAGCCATCCGTCAAACCGTCACCAGAATCAGACTCCATTTTGTGCGGCTCCCCACTGAAGAAGGCAGATCCGACTCCAGAGCCTCGGCAGACGACACAAGAATCCTTGAAGATGCCCCCAAGAACGCGGCAGTTGAAGCCGGCCCGGGACTTCGGAACCCGGCCCGGGGACTGCGGCGACCTTTGCAAAGACTCCAGTACTCGGCCCGGGGACTGCGCCAATCGGCCCAGGGATTTCTTCAACGCAGCAAGCTGCTGCAGACTCCAACCCGCCGCCTCCCCGCCCAGCCGCACTCGTCCAAGTAGCGATCTTGGCGGTCGAAGAAATAGCAGCACCCTCATGGGCCCAACCCATCTTGAAGTTTTTGGTAAGCGGAGAGCTACCAACTGATGAAACCTTGGCTCGGCAAGTGCAACGCCGAGCGGCAGCCTATACTATAATCAATAGAGAGCTGGTCAGGCGCAGCGTCACCGGTGTCTACCAGCGCTGCGTCGAATCAGAGCAAGGCCAAGCAATCCTCGAAGACATCCATCGTATGAAAAGCGCCATCATGCCGCCTCGAGCACTCGTTGCCAAAGCCTTCCGACACGGTTTCTTCTGGCCGACTGCCCTAGAAGAAGCCAAGGAACTAGTTCAAAAATGCAAGGGGTGCCAGGTGTTCCGCTCCAAACCGCTTCAGCCGGCTTCAGCGCTCAAGACTATCCCCATCGCCTGGCCCTTTGCTGTCTGGGGCCTGGACATGGTGGGACCATTCAAGACGGCACGAGGTGGCCTAACTCACTTACTTGTCGCGGTGGACAAGTTCACCAAGTGGATAGAAGCAAAACCCATCAAGAAGTTGAACGGTCCTACGGCAGTGACTTTTATCGCCGACATCACGACTCGGTACGGCGTATCACACAGCATCATCACCGACAACGGCACAAATTTCACCAAGGGCGCCCTGGCCCGTTTCTGCGCGACGCAGGGCATCCGACTGGACTTAGCGTCCGTTGCCCATCCGCAGTCAAACGGCCAGGTGGAGCGAGCGAACGGCCTCATCTTGTCTGGCATCAAGCCTCGTCTGGTCGAACCACTGGAACGATCGGCCGGCTGCTGGCTTGAGGAGTTGCCATCCGTCCTATGGAGTCTGCGTACGACTCCAAACAAGTCAACTGGCTTCACACCCTTCTTCCTCGTCTACGGTGCCGAAGCCGTCATCCCAACGGATATAGAGTTCGACTCGCGAGTCACCATGTACACCGAGGAGGAAGCAGAAGAAGCACGTCAAGACGGCGTCGATCTGCTGGAAGAGGGCCGGCTATTGGCACTCAGCCGGTCCAGCATCTACCAGCAGAGCCTGCGCCGCTACTACAACAAGAAGGTCAAGCCAAGATCATTCCTAGAGGGCGACCTTGTGCTCCGGCTGATCCAGCGAACAGCCAGCCAGCACAAGCTGTCGGCGCCTTGGGAAGGACCATTCATCATCAGTAAAGTGCTGGGCAACGACTCCTACTACCTGATCGACGCTCAGAAGCCCCGGGCACGCAAGAGGGACGACTCCGGCAAAGACACGGAGCGGCCATGGAATGCGAATCTCCTCCGAAGATTTTACAGTTGATGCAGTATGTGCCACGCTATCCTTTTGTGTTTGAAATACCAAGACTCCGGGCCCCCCGAGACGAGCTCGGGGACTGCCCTCTTTTGTTATCTGTATGATAAGAATTATGCCTTTGGGTATGTTACCCTTTTATTATGCTGTTTGGCACTGGGCTCGACTAGTCGGCCCGGGACTCGCCGCTTTGAGCTATGAAGTGCTTCCTGAAGTCCGACAAGTAGCGTCGGTGCCCAAGCAAATCTCTGTCGAAGCCGCAGCTCGCATGAGCGACTGTTTGGTGGGCAGGAGTAAGGTAGAAGCAGGCGCCTACACGAAAAAAAAATGGCTAAGGATCCAAAGCATACACATAGTTTAAATCGGCTACCAGCCCATTTAAATGAAACCGACTCTTAAGAGGCCGGCTTGCCGTTTCTACCCAACTTGCTTAGACGACTCTAAAATGGCCAAGTACTTGCCTTCTCAAAGTAGCCAAGCACTTGACCTTGACGGCAATCCAGCAGAGCGGTTGTTGCCCAACGAACAAGGCGGCATCTAAGGGAAGGCGGCAAGGAAAAGCCACAAGAGCAATAAGCAAGGAAACATGAAATTAGAATAATATTTGCACAAACTTAGGCCCTTGGCCGGATCTTCGAACAGAGGTTCAGAATACACCCCGCGGGTGGAATTGTGCGAATTAACAAAGTTCTTTCGAAAGACTAACAAGTAGAGAAAATAAAGCCAAGGCAGCGGCGGCCTAGGAAGCGTGGATGGGGTTGGAAGGGCGGAGGCGGCGTCGGCGCCAGGCGGCAAGGGCGATCTCGGTTTGATCGTCTCTGGCAGCTGGTAGCTCGGATGGGCGCTGACTCGTTCTTTGGAAGGCAGTCGAGCTGAGGCTGGCCGCCCGCTCCGTCTTCGGCGCCTCCATGCCGTCTCCGTCCTCCGCCTCGTCCTCATCCTCGGTGCTGGAGTCGATCACCTCCGCCGAGTCCTCGCCGTAGTCCGGGTTCATCCCGAACCACTCCGGCGGTGCCTCCCCACCGTCTTCAGCCCGCTCCGGGACGAAGACACTGGTGTCCGTGTAGTCGGCGATCGCCGCCGCACGCTCGACGAGGGCGCCCTCCGCGGCCTGCAGCTCCGCCTGGGCTTCTGACCGGAACGCGGCCAGCCGGTCCAGGTCGAGCCCTGGATACCACGCCTTGACGAACTCCAGGGCTCGGCGAGCTCCAGCCCGAGCCGCGGAGCCCTTCCAAGCCTCAAGACGCCCAGCCGCGACCTCCAGCCAGTCGGCGGTCCGGCTGGGAGTCTGTGAGCCCGGCATGTCGGACCGAGGGCGACAATCGCCTGGGCCCCGACATGCGAAGGCGGCGCAACATCCGATGTGCCAGCCGCAGACGAGCCTCAATGCTCGGGAGCTGCTCGCCGAGGTCCGGGGGGCGTTGGCTGCGATCTCGGCGCCACCCGCCCTCCGCGCCTCGCGTTCGGCCTCGATGGCCTGATTGGCCGCCTGCGTAGGACCAGGGATGAAGTCTGCCAAGAAGAAGAAAAAGCAAGTTAGAAAAACAGGAGCCGACTTAACCCATAGTCGGCAACCCAAAAGAGAAAGTAAAAGCAAACTTACCATCGACGATATCTTCGATTTCATGGAAGCCGGAGGTCAGCTGCGCCTCTCTGTCGGTCCAGGCGGAGCGCTCACTCTCAAATTCGGCCAGGAGGGCGGCCTCTTTCTTCTCCGCCTCGGCCCGCGCCGCCTTGAGCAGCTCCCTCTGCTCCGCCAGCTGCGTAGCCAGCAGGTCGCGCTCTGCGGCGAGCTTGCCGCACTCCTCCTCTTTGGCGCGCAAGGCGGTCTCGGCCGTACCCAGCTGCCCCCGCAGAGCGGCGTTGGATTCTGAAGAATAAAAAGAAGAAGGACGCGAAGTCGTCAGTTAAGAAGGTCGCCAGGAAGATCCGGCCCGACTGCGTAGCAGTCGGCCCGAATCTCGGGGACTACAGCCCGCGGGTGCGCAAGCGCGCCCCCGCGAAGAAGAAAACTCACCTTGGCTCCTCGCCAGGTCAGCAGCCCGCTTGTTCAGCTCTTCAACGTTGCGGTTGAAGGCGGTAGCGCGGAGGTTGTGATATTCCTGTAACAAGGATTCCAGACACAGATAAAAACTTGGAAGTAAGCAAATAAAGTTCCGGGCCGCCTGCTCAGCAGCCGACCCAAAACTCGGGGACTACACCCAGTGGGTGCGCTGGCGCGCCCCCACAGAGAAGATCAAAAGAAAAATCGGAAGTAAAACATACCCGCACGGCGGATCGCGACGCCAGGTGCGCCTTGGAAAGGTTCTGGAGGGCGGCGCCTTCGGCCCGCAGCTTCGCTTGGACGTCCAGGAGCGCCGTGTTCAGCAGGCCCGTGCCGCCTCCTCGCACCCACCCAGCGGGCGCGGCGCTTGTCGCTTCAGCGTCGGGGATGGCCGAGCTGGCGGCGCCGGTCTCCAAGGGGCGCGGCGCCGAGTCCGCCTTCTCAAGACGGTGCCGCGCTGGCGAGGCGACTTGAAGAAGCAGCTGCGCCACGGCTTCGTCGTCGGTCGGCGGCACGGGTGGGTCCGCCGGCTGTTTGCCTCGCGCGACCTCAGACTGCGGCGGAGGCGGCAGAGGTGGCGCGGCCGCGCCCGGCGAAGAGACCTCGCCGCCTTCCCTCCCTGCGACGGGGACCTCACCACCGATTCCCTCCGACTGCCCCGTGAACTCCGGCGGTGGTGGCGCTGAGCTCAGCGGAGTGACAAGCAGCGCCGATTGAAGGCGCGCGGCCTCCTCGGCTTGCCTTCTTGCTGCTGCTGCGGCTTCGACCGCCTTCTCGGCCGCCGCCTTCTCTCGACGGGCGGCCGCCTCCTCGTCGCGCTTCTCCTGCGCATTCCGCTCTGTTGCCTCCCGGAGGGCGGCGCGAGGTCAACCCGCCGGCTAGCTGGCGGACGTCTCCGCCGACCCCATGACGGAGGCGGCGGCGACCCTCTCCAAAGTGAGGGGAGCCCTGATGAGAAAAAAAGGACATGAGAAGACTTGGGCAAGACGGACCAGAAGAAAACAAGACAGAATAAAAAGATACTTACGCGGAGACCAGCGGTGGTTTCTTCACCTCCTTGCGGAAGCGGTTAGCCTTCGCGACCGCTTCTTCGCGCTGAGTCGCGGCGGCCGCTCCCCTGATTCTCTTGGCCTGGCCGCCTGGCTGACTCGGCCCGGCCCGGCGCTTCTTCGCGCTGCCTCGGCCCCCCAAGGCGGCGGAGGAGCTCGCGCCTAGATGGCCGGCTCTCTGCTGGCGGCGGGGGGCGACTTCATCATCAGGCCAGTCTGCAAAAGTGGCCGAGGGCCTGAAGTCATCGGCCCCTCCCTCCTTCGCATCGGCCTCCATCGCTGCCACGCCCAAGTCGGGTCGTCGGGCGCCACTCTCCGCCCGGGTCGGGACGAGTCGCGAGCTGGCCGCGGGCCCGGGTCGAGGGCGGCATGAGAGGATTCTGAGTCAGAAAGGACCAAGGAAAGTAAGAGCCGGATCCGGCCAAGGAAGGAAACAGAGAACCAAGAGACGACTTACCATCGGCGGGGGATTGGCGCGCGAGTATGGCTCCTTGCCGAAACGCCATTCCTCCGTGAGGTCGCAGTTCGCCAAGAAGTTCACTGTGTCCACCACCTCCGCGTGGGGCATGTCCTTGGAGCACAGCCGGCTGGGGTCCCGACGGCCGCTCATCTGGCAGATCAGATGAGGGCGGCCCTGAAGAGGGAGAACTCGGTGCGCCACAAAGGCGGCCAGCAAGTCTGCTCCAGTCAGGCCCTCCGACTGTATCATCACGCGGAGCCGCGCGACGGCGGCGGTGCCTGCGAGGGTCAGCGTCCGGGCCCTGTAGGACCAGCTGGTGGGTCGGCCCGCCGATTCGCCCGCCACGTGGCGGCAAGTTGACCCGATCGCCGTCGGGGCGACGTTCTTGACGTAGAAGTCTGAACGCTGCCACATCTTCACCGACTTGATGAGGGGATGGCAGGAAAGGATTCTCGGGCACCGGCCTCCTCTTGGCGATGAGCGTGCACGCCGCAGAGCCGGCACGCGAGCGACGTGGGTCCCGAGCTTCGCTTGAAAGAACTCCCCCCACAGCTCGATGGTGGGGAGAACTCCGAGGAAACCTTCGCATAAGGATGCGAAGGCGGCCAGCAGCACCACCGTGTTGGGGGTGAGGTGGTGCGGCTGGAGCCCGAAGAACTCCAAGAACGCGCGGAAGAAGCCGCTCGCCGGCAGCCCCAGCCCGCGCGTGAGGTGTGAGCGGAAGATCACCCGCTCGCCCTCCTCCGGCGCCGACGTGATTTCGCCCTACAGCGGGGCGCGGGCTCGCACTAGGTGGCTGCCGGGGATGCGGCGCGTCTGACGAAGGAACTCGATTATGTAAATGCGTCGATGATGGAGTCGCCCCACACGCCGGAGTCTTGTGGAGGGAGCGTGGCGGCTGATGAGGAGCTCATCTCCGCGGGCGAGGAAGAAACGAGGCTCGGCGCGATGGAGCAAGGAAGAAGACGAGGCAGGGAGCGGGGATGAGAGAGTGCGCGTGCGTCGCCGCCCCCTCCCTCCCCCCGCCTACTTATAGGCGCCTAGGCTGCGAAGCCGAGGGGGCGGGCGTGGGATTAACTGCACCCACGTCCCCACGCCCCCACGATTTAACCCACGACGTTACTGCGCGCAAAGAACGTGGCGTGAGTCCAACTGCCGCGCATCACCGCAGCCGGATCGCGCGCCGGCATGGTAGTGGCGGGCCCCGCCTGATGGGCCTGTCTTGTCACGTGCGTGGGCTGGCAGACTGGCCTGCCGTGTGGCGGGCCCACGACGGGCGGCTGCCGGGAAGCTTATCAGGCACGCCGCCCGGATCCTGCTGCGACCTTCGAAACCTTTGAAGAGCAAGACGACCCCTTGCAAAGCCGCTCCAGATGGAGACGGCGGGCCGAGTCCAGATTCTTCCATCAAAAGGATGAAGCTGTCGAGGCTCCTCGACGGGCTGCCCTCGGCGCCTCCCCAGCTTCGGGGACTACTGTCAGAGTAATGAACTACGGGTAGGCAGACCCGAGCCCCTGAACCTTTCAAAACATCGGGGCAGACTGCGCCCCTCAAGGCCCCAAGACAAAGAGCCACCTTCAGATAGTCGGCGACCGAGTCGCCAACTACCCCTCTGGGCCGAGTCCCAGAGGCCGCCTTCAGGACAAGCCGACTCCAAGCCAACGACCTCCAGCGAGGCCGGCTACAAGGAGTCGGCCCGCGACCTCCACCACCTCACGCCTGGGCGACTATGGGTAAAAGCCTCGCGGACCATCCTCGCCAGATCCATAAAGGACAGGTATGGCTACAGAGCGCTGCATCGACGGAGATCTCCGTCCGGCGACACCGCCGCCATGCCGCCACAACATCGACCGTGGGCAGATTCTGTACCCACGATGGCCTTTGTCTCAGACGACCCGAAGACGGCGGGACCCACCTGTCGGCGGAGTACCGAAGACGGCGAGAGCACCCCAAGGACGGACCCAATGGAGTCGGCCTCCGGGAGTCGGCCGGCTCCTCCCGCGGGATCCACACGCCATTAACCAGACAAGACAGGGAATGGCAACAGTGATCGCCCGCCAGGCGGCGGCACTGTTGCCATAACCCCATGACCAAGCTCGCGTCATTAGAAGCACGACTACGATGTCTGCGGCCCGGCAAGACCACTGCGGCGGACAAGGGCTGTCGGCCCCATGCTGGGCCGTCAGCGGGGCCCACTAGTCGGCGGGCCCCAGGAGTCGGCGGAGAAGACGGCGACTTAGAGACTGACGGCTTGGACCCACACCCAGCCGGATTACCGTTGTACCCCCGGGGGGTAAACCTATATAAACCCCCGGGGCACCCATGCAAAGGGTTGGAAGCTAGTAGTTTTAGACACACACATAGAGGGAGAGAAGAGCAAGGCGAGCCCTTCTCCTTCCTCACCGAACAACTCAAGGAGCCTCTTGTACCCACTTTGCCATAGTGATCATGCGGAGACCCCGCAGAGTAGCGTAGGGGTGTTATCTCCTCGAGAGCCACGAAGCTGGGTAAGATTCGCCGGCGTGCATGTCTTCGCCTCATCCCATTTTCAGGCACCAGCGACGTTCTACTCGCCCCCTCCATGATAAGCCATCCTTTGGCATATGTCGCACCCAACCCCCGACAGGCGCACACCCCCTTCAAATCAGATGATTTTTTTTTCAAAATCGATGAACTTTGTTCAAATTTATGTACTTTTTCAAAATTGATGAGCATTTTTTGAAAAGATTCATGAACTTTCCCTTTTTCAATAACTAATGAAGTTCTTTCAAAACTAATGAATTTTTTTCAAATTCATGAACATTTTCCGAATGCGTGAACTTTTTTTAGAATTTAATGATTTTTTAACTTTTTCACGAGCTTTTTGTAAAAGATAAGAGTCAACAAGCTGATCAATAGTCCATAGTCCGGTCAACAGTTAACTTTTCTTTAGCGGTCTGTAAACAGTTAACTAGGGACCTGGGATCGAGCGACGAGCGACCGGAGCGAGTGAGGAGGAGCAACCTAAGCTCGTGCGCTCATGCTTAATGGGTCGGCTCAATCGACCTTCAACGTTGGCGCCGGCTAAGCAAACTGGCGTTGTATATCTAGGAGCTCTTTTTTTGTTGAGAAAAAGCGCCCTTTCTAGGCACTTTATTCAATAATGTGAAGGTTTACATCTGATTGCACTAAGGCAACGAAAGAAGCAGGGAATACATCATAAGAACCCACACTGGGACTAACTAGACCCTCTCTCTTGCACACCAATGAGCAGCCTCATTGGCTTCTCTCCTCATGTAGTTGATGCAAAACCCCTGAAAATTTGAGAGATACTTCCTCCATTCGGAATTACTTGTCTCGGAAATGGATGTATTTAGAACTAAAATACATCTAGATACATCCATTTCTGTGACAAGTAATTCCGAAAGGAGGGAATAGGATTTAGGGGTAGTTTGGTTGGCGTCCTGGGGTCCATGCCTGAAAAATTCTGCTGCCTGGGACGAGCCTAGATACTTGGCGTTTATTTGCCTGTACAGGCAAGCCTGGCAGGGTAGTGTTTGGATTCTTTCCACGCCTGGTGTTGTGTCATCTAATCAATAAATAATATTTAAATATCGCTAGGATCGCTGCAGCACGTCCAGGCGCAAAAGAATGGACGCCCGGGCCAGGCTAATTCACATGCGTGGGCTAAGCAGCCTGCTTTCCTTTGTTTTCTCTGAACTTTCCCAGGCTAATCACGTTGCTGTAGCAGCCAGGCCAGGCAAACACTTTCACTTCCAGGACACCAAGAAAACAACACCCAGGAAGATTCCAGGCACTGCCCAGGCCATGCAAGCATTGGCGTGGATGCCAACCAAACTAGTCTCTGATAACCCGGCTCCCCATCAACCGATAGTCCCCAGCCTTCCAGTAGAGCAGCTCTCTCCTCCACGAAGCAGGCAGAGGACAAGTGAAGCATGAACTGTAACAAGAAAAATAGTATCAAAGACAATGATCCCCATGGCAAGCAGCTACCCATATCTGATAGTAATAAGCTTTTCCCTCTCCTGTCTGCGTGCATATAAACTAGAGTTGGGCTGTAGGTGCTCAGACTTTGAGGAGAAAATGGTGAGTGTGTTTCTGCCGGTTCTGCACTATTTTGCGAGCTTCTTCGCACCAGCTATAGACAAGCACATGCAAGGAATAAAAGTCTAGGAGCTCAGCTTGGCTGAGATTGGGCAGTTTACTTGGACCAAGACTAGGAATCAATCATCGTCTTTTTTTGACTAAATGCAGACCAAGACTGCTTTCATCGCGATTCCAAGAGAGAAACAGTTGAATTACAAGGAGGGTAGCCAAAGAAACAGAGAAAGAATTAAAGGAAGAAAAACTAGAGCCTGTTGACCAAAGGCAGCCAGAACACGCTTTATGGCCGTGTTAATCCACAGATTAGCTTCAAGCAGTAATTTGGCGGAATGTACAGCCTGGGGAGGGCTCGAGATTGCTCTCAAAGTCCTCTGTCCAACCAGATTCTGGAAAGGGTAAAAGGTCGTCAAGAGCAACCAACAGAAGGAATTAGTGGCGACTTTGCTAGTTTGAATGCATGAACCTCCATCATTTGTTGTATGTATATGCTAAGATTCGGAAGAATCAACGAATGAGTTGTGGTTGTTGGATAATGAGCAACTGTATTCATTGAGGGCCAAAGGTCATTACATATGCATGTGTGGTAAAGAGTAGGAAACCCCTTATACAATGGGGATGTACCGAAAAGGGACTATACACATCTGACACCCCCCTCATACTCATGGTGGATCAACAACACTGAGTTTGGAGAGAAGAAAACCATGCTGCACTCGAGTCTGTGCCTTTGTGAAGAAGCCCGCCAACTGTAACTCAGAGGGCACATAGTGAAGAGCGAGAGTCTGATCCTGCACAACAGCACGCACAAAGTGGGCATCCACACCGATGTGCTTGGTGAGCTCATGCTTCACCGGGTCACGCGCAATACTGATAGCACCGGTACTGTCTGATAGTAAGGGAGTCGAGGTAGTAGCAGACACACCAAAATCCTCAAGTAACCACCGTAACCAGATCACCTCAGCCGTCAACATAACCATGGCTTGCAACTCAGCCTCTGTACTCGAGCGAGAAACTGCAATCTATTTCTTTGTCTTCAAGGCAATAAGAGAGCCACCAAGAAAGACATAGTAAGCAGACAGCGAGCGTCGATCAGAGGGATCACTAGCCTAGGTAGCATCGGAGTAGGACTGGAGCTCAAGAGAGCCTGGAGCGGGGAAAGAATAGGCGCAGAGAGATCGTGCCATGAAGATATCGTAGAACTCGGAGGAGATGACTATAGTGGACATAGGTGGGGGCTGAAACAAACTGACTCAAGATGTGGACAGGATAGGATTGAGATGTCAGGACGTGTAACAGCAAGATATCCAAGGCTGCCAACGAGCTGACGATAGCGAGTGGGATTAAGAAGAGGGTCACCATCAGAGGCACTAAGCTGAGCATTGAGCTTCATAGGAGTCACAACTGTGCGCTCATCACCGAGAGCACCGCGAGCAAGAAGATCCTGAATATTTTTTTTGAGAGATGTAGAAGCCATCAGAGGTCGAGGAGATCTCAATCCCAAGAAAATAGTAAAGTGGACCAAGATCAGTCATGAGGAACTGGTTGTGAAGGCGAGCCTTAACAAAGGCAATGTAGTCAGAGTCGTCACCAGTGATGATCATGTCATCAACATAGTGAAGGAGAAGAGTCCGACCACGAGGAGACGTGTGAACAAATAACACGGGATCATGATCACCGGGCAAGAAACCAGTGGCAGTTACCACAGAGGCGAAGCGCTCAAACCAGGCGCGAGGGGTCTGTTTAAGACCATAGAGGGAGCGGCGAAGTCTACAAACCATACCATCAGGAGCATAGTACCCCGATGGTGGCTGCATATAAACCTCCTCACGCAACTCGCCACTGGGAAATGCGTTCTAGACATCAAGTTGGGAGATAGACCAATGACGAACAGAAGCCACAACGGAGAGTGCGGATAGTGGTCATATGGGCCACAGGAGCGAATGTCTCATCATAATCGCTTCCCCGCTCCTGCTGAAAACCATGGGCCACAAGACGAGCTTTGTACCGCTCAAGAGAACCATCAGAGCGAGTCTTAATCTTGTAGACCCACTTGCAGGTGATGGGAGGAACACCGGAAGGGAGGGAAACCAGATCCCATGTGCTAGAGTGCTCAAGGGCAGCAAGCTCTTCGGCCATCGCAAGCTACCACTCTGGCTGAGTCATGGCAGTCCGATAGGAAGTGGGCTCCGTAATAACAGAGAGACCGTACCGATCAGGAGAATAGCGACCGGGCGGGGGGTGAGGACTAGCACGAAGGTTATGAACCAGGGGAGGCGCACCAGAGGAGGAAGACGCATCAGAGAAGCATCCTCAGGACGAGGGCGGCGAGTATAGTGGAGAGGGAAAGGTGAGAGAGGGTGATGGACTGGAGATGATGGTGGAGAGGTGGAGGAGAGGATGGAGGAGATGGTGTCGGTGGTGAAGGAGTGGGAATGAGAGGTGCAGGAGGAAGAGGTGAAGCATGAGGCACATAACAGGGTGTATCAGGAAGGAGAAGGAAAGAAATGTCGCCCACAGAGAAGCTCGAGGAAGAAGGACGTGGGTAGTAAGAGCGAGACTCGTCAAAAGTCACATCACGCGAGATGCGCAAGCGACGACCAATGGGATCCCAACAGCGATAGCCCTTGTGCTCATCACTATAGCCAAGGAAAACACACTCGACCGACTGAGCAGTCAGTTTGGTGCGTTCGTGCGGGGCAAGAAGGACATAGCACACACATCCAAACATATGGAGAGCTGAGTAGTCAGGAGAACGACCAGTGAGACACTCCATAGAAATACCACCCTGCAGGGCAGTCGATGGCTGGATGTTGATGAGGTAGGTGGATGCAGAAACACCTTCAGCCCAAAAGTGGGGTGGAAGGGAAGCAGCAATCATCAACGGACGAGCCGTCTCAAGCAGATGACGATGCTTACGTTCCGCAACGCCATTCTGAGCATGAGCACCAGGACATGAGAACTGAGCAAGAGTACCCTGTTCTGCGAGAAAACCACGCAACAGCTGGGAGATACACTCGCCAGCGGAGTCAGCATGAAACGTACGAATAGGTGAGGAAAACTGGGTGTGAACCATGGCAGCAAATCATTTGTATATAAAGAGAACCTCGTTATGAGATTTCATGAAGTAGAGCCAAGTGGAGCGAGAGAGCGATGACCACCTTTCGAATCAAAGGGAGCAGGACCCCAGACATCGGAATGAACTAAGTCAAAAGGACGCTGAGATACTGACTCACTAATATGATAAGGTAACTGCGTCTGTTTGCCAAGTCTACAACCATTACAATGTAAAGAAACATCTCCAGATACAGACCCTAAGAGGCCCTGACGCACTAATGATGACAAGCGAGAGCCATAGATGTGACCAAGGCGATGATGCCACTGCTGGAAGGACGCGGACGAGGAGGCAACAAGAGCATGAGAGCTGGCAGAAGTGGTGGCAGCGGAAGGAACACAAAGCAAGTCAACCTCCCAAAGGCCCTCTGACTCACGGCGCCGGGGGCCAGCACCAACCAAAACCTTGGTGCGACGATCCTGAATTGAGCAAGAATTGGTATCAAGAATGACACGACAATCAGAATCAGTAAGTTGGGTAGCGGAAAAAAGATTCATGGTAAGGCGAAGAACATGTGAAACACTAGGAACCGAAAATGATGGAGTGGAAAGAATACCACGACTAGCAACAGGAAGAGATGTGCCATCAGCAGTAAGAACATTAATAGGAGAATCAAGAGGGCGAAGAGAAGACAACACGGAGGAATCAGAGGACATATGAAAGGAAGCTCCAGAGTCCAGAACCCACGAAGATGTACCTGACGGTGTAGATGGTGTCGGTGATGAAGTAGTGAAAGCAGTCACAGTAGCAGCAGAACCCGTCGATGAAGAACCGGAGGAAGCCAGAAGGCGCTTGAGCCACACAATGTCCTGTTCAGTGAGTGACGGAGTCGATGACGACACAGGAGTCCCACTAGAAGAGGAGCGCCTCTGGTTTCGCTGCTTCTGAAGACAATCAGACTCTAGGTGACCTGCCTGGAGCAGTAGTCACAGAAAGTGTCACGGCATGACCGGCCCTTCTCAACATAAGGCGGGCGACCCACCCCCCCTGAAGGTGTGGGCAGGAGCGATGGAGCAGTGAGACGAGCAGATGACACAGGAGCTCGGGCAGCCAACACAGATGGAACTGCAAGCAACCCAGAATGAAGGCAGGTCTCCTCAGCACGAAGCTCAGCAAGCACCTCCGAGATAGGAACACGACCACGAGCAAGCAAGTGAGAACGGCGAGGCTCAAACTCGGAACGGGGGCGCGATAAGAACTCATGGACACGCTGAAACTCCAAGTCGGACCGCATAGTCTGGAAGCATTGGCAAGATCCAACTGTCCGAAGAGAGTCAAGCTGGCGCCAGATGGCAGAACTCTGCGTGTAGAACTCATGAACAGAAGAGTCACCCTGCTGAAGAGCTGATACGTCCATTTTGCATCATGCTTTTATATCAATATTTATTGCATTATGGGCTGTTATTACACATTATATCTCAATACTTATGGCTATTCCCTCTTATTTTACAAGGTTTACCATGAAGAGGGGGAATATCGGCAGCTGGAATTCTGGCTGGAAAAGGAGCAAATATTGGAAACCTATTCTGCACTGCTCCAAAAATCCTGAAACTCCACGAAACCTATTTTTGGAATTAATAAGAATTATTGAGCGAAAGAAATACATCATGGGGCCCACACCCTGTCCAGGAGGGTGGGGGGCGCGCCCACCTCTGGGCGCGCCTGCCTCCTCGGGCCCCCGGTGCCCCGGTGTCCATCTTCTGCTATATGAGGGCTTTTACCCTGGAAAAAAATCGTGGGCAAGCTTACGGGACAAAACTCCGCCACCACGAGGCGGAACCTTGGCGGAACCAATCTAGGGCTCCGACGGAGCTGTTCTGCCGGGGATACTTCCCTCTGGGAGGGGGAAATCATCACCAACGTCATCACCAACAATCCTCTAATCGGGAGGGGGTCAGTCTCCATCAACATCTTCACCAGCACCATCTCCTCTCAAAACCCTAGTTCCTCTCTTGTATCCAATCTTGTATCAAAACCACAAATTGGTACTTGTGGGTTGCTAGTAGTGTTGATTACTCCTTGTAGTTGATGCTAATTGGTTTACTTGGTGGAAGATCATATGTTCAGATCCTTAATGCATATTATTACTCCTCTGATTATGAACATGAATATGCTTTGTGAGTAGTTACGTTTGTTCCTGAGGACATGGGTGAAGTCTTGCTATTAGTAGTCGTGTGAATTTGGTATTCGTTCGATATTTTGATGAGATGTATGTTGTCCTTTCCTCTAGTGGTGTTATGTGAACGTCGACTACATGACACTTCACCATTATTTGGGCCTAGAGGAAGGCATTGAGAAGTAATAAGTATATGATGGGTTGCTAGAGTGACAAAAGCTTAAACCCTAGTTTATCGTTTCCGTTAAGGGGCTGATTTGGATCCATACGTTTAATGCTGTGGTTAGGTTTACCTTAATACTTCTTTTGTAGTTGCGGACGCTTGCAATAGGGGTTAATCATAAGTGGGATGCTTGTCCAAGTAAGAGCAGTACCCAAGCACCGGTCCACCAACATATCAAATTATCAAAGTACCGAACGCGAATCATATGAACGTGATGAAAACTAGCTTGACGATAATTCCCATGTGTCCTCGGGAGCTCCTTTCTCATTATTAGAAATTTTCCAGGCTTATCTTTTGCTATATAAATGATTGGGCCACCTTGCTGCACTTTATTTACTTTATTTACTTGTTACTCGTTACAATTTATCTTATCACAAAACTATCTATTACCTATAATTTCAGTGCTTGCAGAGAAAACCTTACTGAAAACCGCTTATCATTTCCTTCTGCTCCTCGTTGGGTTTGACACTCTTACTTATCAAAAGGACTACGATAGATCACCTACACCTGTGGGTCATCAAGACTCTTTTCTGGCACCATTGCCGGGGAGTGTAGCGCTTTTGGTGAGTGTAACTTGGTAAGGAAACATTTATATAGTGTGCTGAAATTTTCTGTTACTTGTCACTATGGAAACTAATCCTTTGAGGGGCTTGTTCGGGGTACCTTCACCCCGACCGGAAGAAACAAGAGTTGCTCCTCAACCTAGTGAACTTTTTGAAAATATTTACTTTGAGATTCCTTCGGGTATGATAGAGAAACTGCTAGCTAATCCATTTGCAGGAGATGGAACATTGCATCCTAATTTACACCTTATCTTTGTGGATAAAGTTTGTGGATTATTTAAGCTTGCAGGTATTCCCGATGATGTTTTCAAAAGGAAGGTCTTCCCTTTATCTTTGAAGGGAGATGCATTGACATGGCACTATGTGATGATACTAGATCTTGGAATTATAAACGATTGAAGTTGGAATTTCTATCCTATGCATCTTGAATTTCTATCCTATAACATTGAAGTTCTATCCTATGCATCTTGTTCATCGTGATCGTAATTACATATATAATTTCTGGCCTCGCGAAGGAGAAAGCATCGCTCAAGCTTGGGGAGGCTTAAGTCAATGTTATATTCATGCCCCAATCATGAGCTCTCCCGGGAAATGATTATTCAAAACTTTTATGCTCGGCTTTCTCTCAATGATCGCAACCTGCTCGATACTTCCTGTGATGGTTGTTATATGCTGAAGACTATTGATTTCAAATGGGACTTATTGGAAAGAATTAAACACAACTCTGAAGATTGGGGTTCCGACGATGGTAAGGAGTCAGGTATGACACCTAAGTTTGATTGTGTTAAATCTTTTATGGATACCGATGCTTTTCGTGGATTTAGCGCTAAGTATGGACTTGACTACGAGATAGTAGCTTCTTTACGTGAATCTTTTGCTACTCACGTTGATCTCCCTAAAGAGAAGTGGTTTAAATATAATCCTCTGTTGAACTGAAAGTAGTTGCACCTATTACCATTGAAGAAAAAGACTATCACCTATAGTGATCCTATTGTTCCTACTACTTATGTTGAGAAACCTCCTTTTCTGTTAGGATAAAGGATCATGCTAAAACTTCATTTGTTGTTTGTAAGAGTAATACTAGGACTTAGACACCTCCTGAGCAAATCAATGTTGAACCTAGTATTGCTATGGTTAAAGATCTCTTGGATGATGATTTAGATGGGCATGCCTGTTATTTCTATTAAAATAGGAGATCATTGTTATCATGGTTTATGTGATATGGGTACTAGTGCTAGTGCAATACCTTATACCTTATATAAAGAAATTATGCATGATATTTCACCCGTTGAATTAGAAGACATTGATGTTACTATTAAGCTTGCTAATAGGGATACCATTAAACCAGTTGGGATAGTTCGAGATGTTGAAGTCTTGTGTGGGAAGGTTAAATACCCTGCTGATTTTCTTTTTCTTGGTTCCCCACAAGATGATTTTTGTCCCATTATTTTTGGTAGACCCTTCTTAAATACAACTAGTGATAGGATTGATTGTGAAAAAGATACTGTCACCATTGGCTTAGATGGTATGTCTCATGAGTTTAATTTTGCTAAGTTTCATAGACAACCTCGTGATAGGGAACCACCTAGTAAGGATGAGACTATTGGTCTTGCTTCCATTGCTGTGCCTCCTACTGATCTGTTAGAACAATATTTGCTAGACCATGAAAATGATATGTTTATGAAGGAAAGAATGGAAATAGATGAAGTGTTCCTTAAATAGGAACATGTGCTGAAACATAATCTTCCCGTTGAAATTCTTGGGGATCCCCCTCCACCCAAGGGTGACCCCGTGTTTGAACTCAAACCATTACCTGATAATCTTAAGTATGCTTATATTGATGAAAAGAAAATATATCCTATTATTATTAGTGCTAACTTTTCAGAGCAAGAAGAAGAAAGATTATCGAAAACTCTGAAGAAGCACCGAGCAACTATTGGATATACTCTGGATGATCTTAAGGGCATTAGTCCCACATTATGCCAACACAAAATTACAGTGGAGAAAGATGCCAAACTAGTTAGAGACCCTCAACGACGACTGAATCCCAAGATGAAAGAAGTGGTAAGAAAGGAGATACTAAAGCTCCTTGAGGAAGGTATAATTTATCCCGTTGCTGATAGTGATTGGGTAAGCCACATCCATTGTGTTCCTAAAAGGGAGGTATTACCGTTGTTCCTAATGATAAAGATGAATTGATCCATAAAGAATTATTACAGGTTATAGGATGGTAATTGATTTCCGTAAATTAAATAAGGCTACTAAGAAAGATCATTACCCTTTACCTTTTATTGATCAAATGCTAGAAAGACTATCCAAACACACCCATTTACGCTTTCTAGATGGTTATTCTGGTTTCTCTCAAATACACATCGTTGAGGATCAATCAAAAACTACTTTTACTTGCCCTTTCGGTACTTTTGCTTATAGACGTATGCCTTTTGGTTTATGTAATGCACCTGCTAACTTTCAAAGATGCATGATGGCTATATTCTCTGATTTTTGTGAAAAGATTTGTGAGGTATTCATGGATGACTTCTTCGTTTATGGATCCTCTTTTGATGATTGTTTGAGCAACCTTGATCGAGTTTTGCAGAGATGCGAAGACACCAGTCTCATCCTAAATTGGGAAAAGTGTCACTTTATGGTTAATGAAGGTATTGTCTTGGGGCACAAGATTTCCGAGAGAGGTATTGAAGTTGGTAAAGCTAAAGTTGATGCTATTGAAAAGATGCCATGTCCCAAGGACATAAAAGGTATAAGAAGTTTCCTTGGTCATGTCGGTTTTTATAGGAGGTTCATTAAGGACTTTTCTAAAATCTCTAGGCCTCTGACTAGTTTATTGCAAAAAGATATTCCTTTTGTCTTTGATGATGATTGTGTAGAAGCATTTGAAATACTTAAGAAAGCTTTGATCACTGCACCTATTGTTCAGCCACCTGATTGGAATTTACCCTTTGAAATTATGTGTGATACTAGTGATTATGCTGTTGGTGCTTTTCTAGGGCAAAGAGTTGATAAGAAATTGAATGTTATCCAGTATGCTAGTAAGACTCTTGATCTTGCCCGGAGAAATTATGCTACTCTTGAAAAAGAATTCTTAGCAGTTGTGTTTGCATGTGATAAGTTTAGACCTTATATTGTTGATTCCAAAGTTACTATTCACACTGATCATGCTGCTATTAAATATCTTATGGAAAAGAAAGATGCTAAGCCTAGGCTCATTAGATGGGTTCTCCCGCTCCAAGAATTTGATTTATATATTATTGATAGAAAGGGAGCTGAGAACCCCGTTGCAGACAACTTGCTAGGTTAGAGAATGTTCTTGATGACCCACTGCCTATTGATGATAGCTTTCCTGATGAACAATTAGCGGTCATTAATGCTTCTCGTCTTGCTCCTTGGTATCTTGATTATGCTAATTACATTGTTGCTAAATTTATACCACCTAGTTTCACATACCAGCAAAAGAAAAAGTTCTTTTATGATTTAATACATTACTTTTGGGATGATCCACACCTTTATAAAGAAGGAGTAGATGGTGTTATTAGACGTTGTGTGCCTGAGCATGAACAGGAGCAGATCCTCATAAGTGTCACTCTGAATCTTATGGAGGACACCACGCTGGAGATAGAACTGCACACAAGGTACTACAATCTGGTTTTTATTGGCCTACGCTCTTCAAAGATGCTCGTAAGTTTGTCTTATCTTGTGATGAATGTCAAAGAATAGGTAATATTAGTAGACGTCAAGAAATGCCTATGAATTACTCTCTTGGTGTTGAACCGTTTGATGTTTGGGGCTTTGATTATATGGGACCTTTTCCTGCCTCTAATGGTTACACACATATTTTAGTTGCTGTTGATTACGTTACTAAGTGGGTAGAAGCTATTCCAACTAGTAGTGTTGATCATAACACTTCTATTAAAATGCTTAAAGAAGTTATTTTTCCGAGGTTTGGAGTCCCTAGATATCTTATGACTGATGGTGATTCACATTTTATTCATGGTGCTTTCCGTAAGATGCTTGCTAAGTATGATGTCAATCATAGAATCGCATCTCCTTATCACCCTTGATCTAGTGGTCAAGTAGAGTTGAGCAATAGAGAGCTCAAATTAATTTTGCAAAAGAGCGTGAATAGATCTAGAAAGAATTGGTCCAAAAACTTGATGATGCATTATGGGCCTATAGAACTGCATACAAAAATCCTATGGGTATGTCTCCATATAAGATGGTTTATGGAAAAGCGTGTCATTTACCTCTTGAACTTGAACATAAAGCATATTGGGCTATTGAAGAGATCAACTATGACTTCAAACTTGCCGGTGCGAAGAGGTTGTTTGATATTAGCTCACTTGATGAATGGAGAACCCAAGCCTATGAGAATGCCAAGCTATTCAAAGAAAAAGTCAAACGCTCGCATGACAAAAGGATACAAAAGCTTGAGTTTAATGTTAGGAGATTATGTGTTATTATTCAACTCTCATTTAAGATTTTTTGCAGGAAAACTTCTCTCTAAATGGGAAGGTCCTTACGTTATCGAGGAGGTCTATCATTCTGGTGCCATAAAAATCAACAACTTCGAAGGCACAAGTCCGAGGGTGGTAAATGGTCAAAGAATTAAACATTATATTTCAGGTAATCCTATCAATGTTGAAACTAATATTATTGAAACCGTAACCCCGGAGGAATACATAAGGGACACTTTCCAGAACGTTCCAGACTCCGAAAAGGAATAGGTATGTGGTACGGTAAGTAAACCGACTCCAAAACAACTCCAATGGCAATTTTTATCAGTTTTGGAATATTTAAGAATTTTAGGAAGAAAGAAGTAGTCCGAAAGGGACACGAGGCCCCCACGAGAGTGGAGGGCGCGCCCACCCTTACTGGGCGCGCCCCCTGTCTCGTGGACACCTCGTGTGCCTCCCGGACTCCGTTTTCTTGCACGTTACGTATCTTGGTCGGTAAAAATTCATTATATATACTCCCGGAGGTTTTGACCACCGTATCACGCAAATATCCTCTGTTTTCATTTCGAGCTGTTTCTGTTTCAGATCTAGAGCATCATGTCGTCTCCAAGCGCTCCCAAGGACAAGTTTTTCAAGAGGGTTATCAACCCCTATCTCACGGAGGTGCTGCAACACTCTCAAACCATTGAGATGCGTGAGGGGGTGCTGCACATCCGCGATGTGGAGGGACCAAGGCGTACCGGAAGCGTGGAGACAAAGCTCGAAGCCGTGGAGCAGCAAGTTTTCAAGTGCCAAGGTATGGTGGAGCGTGGACTCAATGCCAACCAGATGATGATCATGGAGTTCACCAACAACCACAAGCTGGATGCCAAAGTCATTGGAGAGACCATCTTCAAGCTTCAATAGAAAATCGAGCACCTCCATGCCCAGATCTATGACCTGCAAAACCAGAACTGTGAGTATGAATATAGATTCAAGAGGATGAGTTTGGCTGCAGATTTAAGGATCCCGGAGACTCGATCATCCTTCTATGATGGAGAGCCTATGCCTTGGAAGACGAACGACAAGCCTACATCATCAACAACTCCTACTTCATCACCTCCGAGGACGTAATCACATGGGTATGGGCACTCCCCTTGGCAACTACCAAGCTTGGGGAAGGTGCCCGGGTATCGTATCACCATCACACTCCTATCTTTACCGTTTTATTTAGCTCGATCCTTTTAGTAGTATCTTGATCTAGTAGATTGAAGTTTTGATATCAAGTAGTTTTGAGTTTTTCTTTGTGATCTCTTTATGTAATCGAGTCCGTGAGCTATCTATAATAAAGATTAGTGTTGAGTCAAGGGCTTTGCTATGTTGCTATGATCTTGAGGAAGTAGAAAGAATAAAAGAGTTCATATTGATCTTATGGTTAGTGATGACTTCACATATAAAAAGTATGAGGCATAAAAGTTGTTGAGAGTTGATAAACGTAGTCTTGGTCATCGTTGCAATTAATAGGAAGTGATAAGGAAAAAGGGGTTCACATACAGATATATTATCTTGGACACCTTTTATGATTGGGAGCACTCATTAAGTATGACATGCTAAAAGAGTTGACGTTGGACAAGGAAGACAACGTAATGGTTTATGTTTTCTCACATCTCAGTTAAAGTATATTGTCATTGACCTTCCAAACATGTTGAGCTTGCCTTTCCCCCTCATGCTAGCCAATTTCCTTGCACCAAGTAGAGATACTACTTGTGCTTCCAAATATCCTTAAACCCAGTTTTGCCATGAGAGTCCACCATACCTACCTATGGATTGAGTAAGATCCTTCAAGTAAGTTTTCATGTTGCATGCAATAAAGAATGCTATCTAAATATGTATGACTTATTAGTGCAGAGAAAATAAGCTTTGTACGATCTTGTTTTGGAAGTAATAAAAGCGACGGACTGCATAATAAAGGTCCACATACAAGGGGCAATATAAAGTGACGTTCTTTTGCATTAAAATTTTGTGCATCCAACCCTAAACGCACATGACAACCTCTGCTTCCCTCTGCGAAGGGCCTATCTTTTACTTTATGCTTGAGTCAAGGTGATCCTCACCTTTCCCTTTTTCATTTTATCCTTTGGCAAGCTCCTCGTGTTTGAAAGATCATGATATATATATATATCCAATTGGATGTAAGTGAGCATGGGCTATTATTGTTGACATCACCTAAAGGTGAATACGTTGGGAGGCAACACAATAAGCCCCTCTCTTTCTCAGTGTCCGGCTGAAACTCCATAACCACAAGTATTGCGTGAGTGTTAGCAATTGTAGAAGACTACAAGATAGTTGAGTATGTGAACTTGCTAAAAAGCTCTATTGTTGACTCTTTCTGATGTTATGATCAATTGCAATTGCTTCAATGACTGAGATTATAGTTTGTTAGTTCTCAATGAAGCTTTTGAACCATACTTGACATTGTGAATTGATTGTTACTTGAGCATAAGAAATCATATGATAAAATCTATATATGTTGCTGTTATAAGAATGACCATGATGCCCTCATGTCCGTATTTTATTTTTGTCGACACCTCTATCTCTAAACATGTGGACATATTTTTTGATATCGGCTTCCGCTTGAGGACAAGCGAGGTCTCAGCTTGGGGGAGTTGATACGTCCATTTTGCATCATGCTTTTATATCAATATTTATTGCATTATGGGATGTTATTACACATTATATCTCAATACTTATGGCTATTCTCTCTTATTTTACAAGGTTTACCATGAAGAGGGGGAATGCCGGCAGCTGGAATTCTGGCTAGAAAAGGAGCAAACATTGGAAACCTATTCTACACTGCTCCAAAAATCCTGAAACTCCACGAAACCTATTTTTGGAATTAATAAGAATTATTGAGCGGAAGAAATACATCAGGGGACCCACACCCTGTCCAGGAGGGTGGGGGGCGCGCCCCCTGTCTCCTGGGCCCCCTCGTGGCCCCCCGGTGTCCATCTTCTGCTATATGAGGGTTTTTACCCTGGAAAAAATAGTGGGCAAGCTTACGGGATGAAACTCCGCCGCCACGAGGCGGAACCTTGGCGGAACCAATCTAGGGCTCCGGCGGAGCTGTTCTGCCGGGGACACTTCCCTCCGGGAGGGGGAAATCATCACCAACGTCAACACCAATGATCCTCTCATCGGGAGGGGTTCAATCTCCATCAACATCTTCACCAGCACCATCTCCTCTCAAAACCCTAGTTCATCTCTTGTATCCAATCTTGTATCAAAACCACAAATTGGTACTTGTGGGTTGCTAGTAGTGTTGATTACTCCTTGTAGTTGATGCTAATTGGTTTAGTTGGTGGAAGATCATATGTTCAGATCCTTAATGCATATTATTACTCCTCTTATTATGAACATGAATATGATTTGTGAGTAGTTACGTTTGTTCCTGAGGACATTGGTGAAGTCTTGCTATTAGTAGTCATGTGAATTTGGTATTCGTTCGATATTTTGATGAGATGTATGTTGTCTTTTCCTCTAGTGGTGTTATGTGAGCGTCGACTACATGACACTTCACCATTATTTGGGCCTAGAGGAAGGCATTGGGAAGTAATAAGTAGATGATGGGTTGCTAGAGTGACAGAAGCTTAAACCCTAGTTTATGCGTTGCTTCGTTAGGGGCTGATTTGGATCCATACGTTTAATGCTGTGGTTAGGTTTACCTTAATACTTCTTTTGTAGTTGCGGACGCTTGCAATAGGGGTTAATCATAAGTGGGATGCTTGTCCAAGTAAGGGCAGTACCCAAGCACTGGTCCACCCACATATCAAATTATCAAAGTACCGAACGCGAATCATATGAACGTGATGAAAACTAGCTTGACGATAATTCCCATGTGTCCTCGGGTGCTCCTTTATCATTATTAGAAATTGTCCAGGCTTATCCTTTGCTACATAAAGGATTGGGCCACCTTGCTGCACTTTATTTACTTTATTTACTTGTTACTCGTTAGAATTTATCTTATCACAAAACTATCTATTACCTATAATTTCAGTGCTTGCAGAGAAAACCTTACTGAAAACGGCTTATCATTTCCTTCTGCTCCTCGTTGGGTTCGACACTGTTACTTATCGAAAGGACTACGATAGATCCCCTACACTTGTGGGTCATCAAGAGCATGCTCCTAATGCACCACAGATAAGTAGAGAGCATCGTCAGAGGGCTGATAGCGCTAACAGTGATAAGACCACATCGCTGCAAGGTGCTGAGTCCCTTGAACTCGGAAGCAAACTAAGGGAGAACACTCGCAGTGAGAACAGCAGCAGTGCGAGCATCATCATTGCACCACTGAGTGTAAGCAGACAGATCATCTCGGTAGACAGTAAGAGCGTCAGAATAGGCTGATACCTGCTGATCATAAGCATAAACCGCATCATCATCGAGAGCCTTGGCTGCATCCTGATCTGCCTGAGAAGCATAAGCAACAAGAACCGGCGGTGCCTGTCAGCGTCCTGGGAACGGGGGTCCCCAGACTTGCCTGCCTGCGGCCCACGGCATGGCTCCACCAGCGGCCCCGTACGGCCCCTATTCATCAGCGAACACTCAAGACCCTCGCGAGGGGCCAAGCATCGCGAGGCGGACGATGCAAGACCTCCTCAGGGGCGGCCTCACCAGGCTGGCTCGCGAGAGGCGGAGAGATCAAGACAAGGGATACCTCGCGAGGTCCACGTGATGATGCAAGCCATGTGACCAAGGCGGCGGGCGCCCGAGGAGGCGCCCGGCGCACCTGATGTCCTTGTTTTCTCTTTGGTGCTAAAGAGGCAAGCGCAGGCGCGGAGTCCCGAGGAATCATGCAAGGTTTCCATATTGGTGCAACAAGACCAAGACCAGCAGGACGGCAGGACGGAGGTCACCGTGGAGCCCAAGACAGCGTCACCACCAGAACCTTGGGCAGGCGAAGACCACCTTTAGTCAGGATAACTTGTACTGGTTGTCCCCCTTCGAATTTGGCCGTTGTTGGATCCCTTCCAGCTAAATATTTGGGGAGAGGACCAGGGCCTCTATAAATAGGACTAGCCACCATCATACAGAGGTAGCTAATCCAAGACGAGACGAGAGGAGATCACCCTCACACTCACCAGCTCATCGAGCCCAAGGACACCTCTCCTCAGGAGGCCGTTCATCCACTGTACTAGTTCATCCTCAGCCCAAGAGGCAATCCACCACACTCACTGGAGTAGGGTATTACACCACATTGGTGGCCCGAACTAGTATAAACCTTGTGTCTCTTGTCCTTCGGGTTCGACCCGCTGAGCCTTGAGATTGCGGTGAGGGCGTCAGCTAGGGGAAGGAGAGATCTTCGTGCGCAACCCAGAGTTCGAACCTCAAGGGTTTTGCCGGAACCCAAAATCCGACATTTGGCGTGCCAGGTAGGGGTGCGCCGAAGCTTTCCTTCCATGGATCCACGCCCTACCGCTCCACCGCATCCATGTTGGACGCGCGTCGAGCCTGCACCGAACGCTGAGCCGCCCTCGCCGCTCGTGTCGCTCAGACGACCCCTGTTGGAGGGCCTCCCCATCGTTCTCCGTCACCTGCCGCCAACGCCGCCACCGGCCCGGCGGGAAACGAGCAGCAAGCTTCCTTGCTGCACCCCTCTGTGCGGCGGGAGGGCTGCACCGCCACCCCGTCGCTGACTCCGGCAGGCTCGCCGTCTCACGCTCGGCGCGAACCCACCGACGCGCAGGCCGCGCTGCTCATGGCATGCGAGCTCCTGCACTACAGCCCAGTCGACGACCTCTACGAGGACTAGCTGGAGCGCATCGCCGAGCTTGTCAGCGCCGTGAGGGGCTCGCCCGTCCCCTCGCTCTCGCTACCTCTCCCTCCTCCAGCCGCTGGCGACGTAGCCCACGGAGCGCCTCCGCCACCTCCACACCAAGACGGAGCCTTGGCGCCAAGGTGCAAGGCCCCCCGGCGCGACCCACCGCGCCGGGCGCCCACGCGAGAAGAAGGAAGCTGCCAAGAAGTTCCCCGGCCGCGAGAAAACGCCCCTGCGCCCCCGGCGCCACCAGCACAAGACCGCGTGCCGCCTGCGCTGGCGGTGCGCAGACATCAAGGGTAGGCTCCGCCTCTGCAAAGGGCTCCGGTGGCCATGGCAGGCTGTCGCGCCTTCACTCCGGAGCTACATAGCATCGTCTTGCCGGGCAAGTTCAAGCCCGACCTGCCTCCACGCTACGACGACACCCCTGACCCCGCGGAGTTCTTGCAGCTCTAGGAGCTGAGCATCGAGGCAGCCAGTGGCAATGAGAAAGTCATTGAGGGAGTCCAGGATTAGGGGGTCCTCGGACAGCCGGACTATGTACATATGCCGGACTGTTGGACTATGAAGATACAAGATTGAAGACTTCGTCCCGTGTCCGGGTGGGACTCTCCTTTGCGTGGAAGGCAAGCTTGGCAATTCGGATATGTAGATCTCCTTCTCTGTAAATGACTCTGTGTAACCCTAGCCCCCTCCGGTGTCTATATAAACCAGAGGGTTTAGTCCGTAGGACGACAACAATCATAATCATAGGCTAGCTTCTAGGGTTTAGCATCTACGATCTCGTGGTAGATCAACTCTTGTAATACTCATATCATCAAGATCAATCAAGCGGTGAAGTAGGGTATTACCTCCATCGAGAGGGCGAACCTGGGTAAACATTTTGCCCCGCCTCCTGTTACCATTAGCCTTAGACGCATACGATTCGGGACTCCCTACCCGAGATTCGCCGGTTTTGACACCGACATTGGTGCTTTCATTGAGAGTTCCACTGTGCCGTCACGGTAAGGCTTGATGGTTCGCCTTGTTGTCAAGGACAACATCACCTCTGGGGGAGCCCTGGATATAGGCCAAACTCTCCGACTAGGCGGCTTCGTCATGACCGCCCGTTCAGCCGTCGCGCCGACGATGACGTCTCGGGTCATCAAAAATAGCCTCCACGTCAGCTCAGAATTCACCGAGCAGATGGATCCAATGGAGCTCTCCTCCTTGAACGAGATCTTGGATCACATCGCCGCCCTGGGAGTCGCTATGGACTATGATCGGATCGGGCTTAAACCCCACCAAAGGGAGATTAACTCTCCGCCGGTCACCCATCAGATAGCGGTGGTGGAGGAGAAATGCAGCGATTCTTCCTCTATTTTGAGGACGAACTATGTCCGGATTCCTGAGCTCTCCGAGCCAGATACCCGTCTACTGGAGTACATGGCCCAAGCTCCGAACCTAGAATCGGACAGCGGGCCAGAAAAATTGGGCAACATCCCGGAGCCCGAACTGCCAAGCTCGGAAGCTCCTCTGCCCCTGGGTCTCAGATCGGGTTAGGGTTTGGACCTAAATCTACCCACCCACCCAGACACAAGTGATCTTTCCACATTAGACAAGAGCCCCAAGAGACAGTACATCACTTCTGGGCCAGATTCCTCCTTGTGATGAGCAAGGTCAAGGACTCTCACGAGGAAGACGCAATTTCATTCTTTTGCAAAAATTGCACGGACAGGGGAATCCTCAACGCCATAAGTCGCTGTGACATAGCACACTTCGCTGACTTGGCGGCCATAGTACAGAAGTAATGTGCGATGGAAAGCGCCTGGAAAACCCGAACAAAATTCTGGGATCCTCCGGCTCTCACTAAACCCCTCGTCCGAACTAAAAGGGTGCACTCTCGCAAGTCACCCGATCCAATTACAAAGAAACCAAAGCCCACTACAGGGCGTGGAACCGTATTGGAGGGATGGCTCAATGGGCCATGCAAAATTCACATTACACCGGATACCATACCAACACACAACCTTAGAGCATGTTGGATACTCTGGTAGGTGGCCAAGAGCGGCGAGGATCTCCTCATCAACAATACCGTAGAGCACCATCCCGCGGAAAATAACAATACAATACTAACAGTCTTCGAGACTTTCGCCTCAAATAATAGGCGCAAGCGAGCACTCCGCGGCCTCGCCGAAGACTGCCACATTGCATCAATAAATCCATGGAACGACACGGCCATAACCTTCAATGCCAGTGACGAACCTCAATTCCGAACAGTCCGAGCACCAGCCGCTTTGGTCCTTAGTCCAATTGTGGACGGCTTCCGACTTACTAAAGTCTTGATGGGCCGGTGGCAGCGGATTAAACCTCATCTACGAGGAAACTCTTAACAAAATGGAAATAGACAAGAGCCGCATTGAGCAAAGTAGCACGACCTTCAGAGGAATCATCCCTAGTCGGGAGGCACGATGTGCAGGAAAAATCACACTAGATGTGGTATTCGGCACGCCGGAGAATTATAGGTCCGAAGAAATCACATTCCAAGTGGCCCCATTCAGTAGCGGATACCACGCCCTTTTAGGGAGGGATGCATTCACGAGCTTCCAAGCTATACCCCATTACGGGTACATGAAGCTCAAGATGCCCGGGCCCAATGGAATCATCACTCTAGCTAGTGATCCGGACGTAGCACTCCGCGCCAAAAATAAAACTGCCGCACTAGCCCTTGAGGCATTATCCGAAGCCCTCGCGGCCAAAGAACTAACTGCGCTGTGCTCCAGGGTGGACAGGGACGACGTGATACTCGATAAACGACCCAAGTCCACCTCTTTCAAACCAGCGGACGAAATAGTCAAATTCCAGGTCCACCCAACGGACCCTGCAAAAACAGCATCCATCAGGGCACAGCTGAACCTCACAATAGATGCCACACTGCGAGAGTTCTTGTGTGAGAATTGGGACATCTTCGTCTGGCATCCTTCAGACATGCCAGGTATCCCACGTAGGCCGGCCGAGCATAGCCTAAACATACTGAAGGGACACAAGCCGGTCAAGCAGACTCTTCGGCGCTTTTCAGAACCTAAGCGACAAGCCATGGGAGAAGAGCTAGCCAAGTTACTCGAGGCCGGATTCATCAGAGAAATAAAACATCCGGACTAGCTAGCAAACCTGGTGATGGTACCAAAGAAGGACAAATCCTGGCGCCTATGTGTCGATTTCAAGGACCTCAATAAGGCTTTCCCCAAGGATCCCTTCCCCCTCCCCCGCATCGGTCAAATCATCGACGCTACCGCAGGACACGACTCATTGTGCTTCCTCGACGCATACTCCGGATACCATCAAATCAAGATGGCGGAGTCTGATCAAGCCGCAACGACATTCATCACACCATACGGCCCCTTCTGTTTTAATACCATGCCTTTCGGACTCAAAAATGTCGGTGGAACCTATCAACGCATGATTCAGACATGCCTGGAAAAACAAATCGGCAAAACAGTGGAGGCATACGTAGACGATGTGGTCATCAAAACCAAACACGTCGAATCTTTAATAGATGACTTGAGGCTTACGTTCGACAATCTTTGAACATATGACATCAAGCTCAACCCGGAAAAATGTGTTTTCGGCGTGCCTGCCGGAAAGCTCTTGGGTTTCATCATTTGCAATAGAGGAATTGAAGCAAATCCGGCTAAAATCCGAGCTCTGTCACAGTTGGCTACCCCAACAGACCTCAAGCAAATCCAGAAATTAACTGGATGCGTGGCTTCCCTAAGCCGCTTTATCTCCCGATTGGGAGAAAAGGCACTACCTCTTTATCGCCTTCTTCGACGCACCGAACACTTCGAGTGGACGGACGCGGCTACGGCCGGACTGGAAGAAATAAAGGCCCTCTTGGCCAGCAATCCAGTCCCGGCCGTGCCAAATATCAGCGAACCCATGCTGTTATATATAGCTGCAACACACCAGGTTGTAAGCGAAGTGCTCGTCATCGGACGAGAGACGGACGGACATAAGTTCCCGTTTCAAAAGCCGGTATACTACATATCCACTGTCCTCACTCCATGCAAGTCACGGTACCCACATTATCAAAAGATAGCATACGCGGTCTTCATGGCATCCGGAAACTACGACACTACTTTCAAGAGTGTTCGATCACGGTGGCCTCTGAAGTACCACTAAACGATATAATAAATAACCACGATGCCACGGGCCGGATTGCTAAGTGGGCTATTGAGCTCCTCCCGTTCGACATCATATACAAACCACGGTGAGCCATTAAATCGCAAGTACTGGCTGACTTTGTCGCCGAATGGACAGAAGCCGAACTCCCTAAAGAGTACGACACGTACTCCAATTGGATCATGCACTTTGACGGCTCTAAGATGTTGGCTGGTCTGGGAGCAGGCGTTTTCCTGACATCCCCCACCGGAGATACAGTCCAATACGTACTCGAAATATTATACACAGACTCCAACAATGCAGCCGAATACGAGTCTATGTTGCATGGCCTTTGGATGGCAGTCTCCATGGGCATTCAGCGCCTAGAAGCATGTGGGTATTCGAACCTCGCAATATCTCAAATAAATGGAGACTTTGACGCCAAGGACCCAAAAATGGCAGCTTACCGCAATGCCGTCCTCAAAATGTCAGCTCGGTTCGAGGGGCTCGAATTCCACCATGTGGTCCGAGAAAACAATCAAGCGGCGGATATCCTCGCCCGCATCGGCGCTAAGCGCGACCCCGTCCCACCTAATATCTCATTGGAAAGGCTGTTCAAGCCATCCGTGGTGTGGGAAGGGGAGACCGGCAATACCAGTCCGGATCCGAACACAACCCCAGATCCCGAACACTCTGACGTAATCGGAGGCTTCGCCACCGAAATAACACCTTCGGCCCACGTAATTATGGCTATTATCGCCCCGTGGACAGAACCCTTCTTAGCCTACTTAAATAGGCAAGAACTCCCTGAGGACCAAAATGAGGCACGTTGCATTGTGCCGCGCTCTAAAGCCTACAAGGTTAACGAGGGAGAGCTTTATAAGAAAAGCGCGACCGGAGTGCTCCAAAGGTGCATCTCCGAAGAGGAAGGACAACAGCTACTGGCCGAAATTCACGCTGGACTCGGCGGCCACCACGCCGCCGCTCGGGCCCTTGTAAGCAAGGCCTTTCGTACAGGTTTCTACTGGCCGACAGCCCGAGCAGACGCACATGACCTTGTCCAACATTGCATCCGTTGCCAGCTTTTTGCGAAACCAAGCCATATGCCGCCTACCACTCTCCAAACAATCCCCATAACTTGGCCCATTGCGGTCTGGGGGCTCAATATGGTTGGACCCCTTAAAGGAGGAAGCCATAAGAAAAAATACTTTTTGGTCATGGTGGATAAATTCACCAAATGGATAGAAGCCAAACCAGTTAAAACGGCCGAATCCGGACCAGTGATAGACTTCATAGCAGGGGTCGTACACCGTTACGATGTCCCCCACAGCATCATCACCGATAATGGCTCCAACTTCACAGCCGATGAGGTGAAAACTTGGTGCGGCGATATGGGCATCAAGCTCGATTATGCCTCATCATCCCCAAACAAACGGTCAACTCGAACGAGCAAATGGTCTTATTATGAGCGGCATCAAATCCAGACTAGTGCGATCCTTGAAAGAATCAGATACGCACTGAGATGAGGAGCTCGACTCCATACTATGGGGGCTGCGGAACACACCGAATCGCACTACCGGATACACACTGTTTTTTATGGTGTACGGCACAGAGGCGGTATTGCCCTGCGACATCATTCATGACTCACCTCGAGTGCGCATGTACGAAGAGAAAGAAGCCGAGCTTGATCGGCTGGACAGTTTAGATGCCCTGGAGGAGGAGCGTGACGTCGCAAAAGCCTGCTCCGCATTCTATCAGCAACAGGCTCGAAGGTATCAAAGCAGAGAAGTACGGGCCAAAACTTATAACATTGGCGAACTCGTTCTACGCCTACCAGAGAAGAAAAAGGCCAAGCTCAAGCCCAAGTGGGAGGGTCCCTTCATCATTGATAAAGTTCTCACCGGAGGAGCGTACCGTCTGCGTGACGCATCTAACAATCGACTTGAGCTAAACCCATGGAACGCGGCCAGACTCCGAAGATTCTACGCCTAGTACCGGACTCTGTGTTCGTCTCCTTACCTCCGCTTTTTTTATATATCTGCTTTCTTTCTTTATTTCTTTCTTCCTTTTTCTTTATGGCCTTAAAAGCTTAAAGTGTGTCTTGACTATACAATCTTGACGCGCCATGCGCGCTCATTATACACGGGGGCTTCTTATACAGAAGCTTAATACAATTATCTCCTGGGCTTTATGCCCACTACATATGTGTCGCTTCTCCATATGTACCTTTTTTCGCCATTATACGCATCAATATGACAAGTTTTGGCCAATCTGGGTTGCCTGGCTCCTGTGTTTATGCCCTACGTTCCTGTTAGTTTGGCTAGGGCATAAGGGGAGCACCTCTGCGATTGTTACTGCCGGGTCACCCGGATGTGTACCTCAGACTGGGTGAAGCCGAAAGCTAGTGTTCTTAAGGGAATATTCGGTCGGTGAACAAAAGATGTTTCTTACCTATTGCAATACATGCCCCCAGATGTTTATATCCCGCGTCTCTTTTCGCAGTTTGGACATGCACATTAATGCATGCGTACCTAGGGAAAGGAACCCTTAACAGAACTATTCTCCCTGGAAGATGTTTCTTACTATCCATGTAATATAACATAGCTAGTTAGGTACTTGTCTGTTCAAGCACTTATGACCCCTATGCCTGGTTTCCACGTGTACCCCGGTTTTTACATAATTGAGCGGGTATTCGGATACACTCCGGACTGTCGGGCCCGGGGGTTGAAGCGAAAAGGTCCGCCATGAGAAATGATTTACAATCCGGCCAGGGACAAAATATGTCATTTGAAGTACACAGTCACTTAGAATGACTAAATTCTTCTTCTATACCATCCAACAGGCTGTCTAGCCTACAATCCTGTTGGGAATACTTTGCGGCTAAACCTACCTGGTCATATACCAGACTAACGGGGATCTCTTTCCCATCCGACCCTACAGGTCCGACCTCGGCCATGTGGTTCGGGTCAGCCTTGGTGTATCGCGTCTTCACCATGGCCCAGGCTTCCCTTGCACCTTGTCGGCAGGCCGATATCTTCCATAATCGGAAGCGCCGCCGCGCTCCCTTGAGCATCTCTACAAGCTCCCCCATGCCTCCTGGCAGGGAGGCAGATGGCCACAAGGCCTGGGCAATACCCTGCATCACCTGCCGAACTTGTTCGTGCAGTTGTGAGAGCTCTTGCAGATGATCGCCTGCAGATCCGGGCATCTCCTCTTCGGGACGACCTGTGAGCATACCTACAGACATAACTCTGTTAGCCCGTTTCTTCGCTGAACTTTATAAAAGTTTGCTCGGGCACTTACTAAAAATGCCGCGTCGAAGCCTCTTATTCTCCTTCACGGAGTCAGCAAGTTGGGCTCAAACATCTTTTAGTTCAACGCCCAGCCGGGTATGGGCATCCTGGAGATCATTTTTCTCTCGAATAACCCGTGTAAACACGCGCTCGCCAGCCTCTAGCTGTCGTTGAGCATGTTGCTCATCCCCCGGTACGATCTCCAGATTACCTCAAGGATTGTCTGCAAAATCTATTGTTAGATTTGCATGCATGCCAAATACTAACTGGTACATGTCATTACATTGTTTTCGATCAAGACAAGTATTACCAGATGAGGCTTTCTTGGACTCCTCCTTTTCGGCAACTGCGGCCCATAGCTGGGCTTTGCACTCCTCCAACTCTTGAGACAACTGGGTATTCTTCTCTGCAAGAACCTATGCATACAATGATCCTTAAATCAGTTGTGCCAACTGTTTAAAGTCTCAGGGGCTACTGATATATATAATCATCAGATTTTCTTACCCGAATATCCTTTACATACTGGTCCGTGGCTCTGGCAAGGCCATCTTGAGCAGCTCGGATGTACGCGTCTCCTAAGTTGAAGGCGTTGAACGCCTCTTCGGAGAAATTAGGGTCGCGGAGTACGGCCCGTCGACGCCTGTGATTCATGGCGCTCTCCACTTCGGAATTCGTAGAGGATATTCTATCCGCATCCTCTGTAGGAGGACCGTCCAGCGTTGTCCCCGCATTATCCTCCGCCCCTGAGTCCAGCTCTGGAGTCTGGCTGGTGGAGGCGTGGCCGGCAGGCTCTCCAGGCACAGTCCGGCGAGCGTTTTTTCTGCCAGGGACCACAGACGTTATTATATTTTAAAGACGATAATCACGGAGCAGGTTTTTAATCATACCTCTGCGACGGCGTCCCGGTCCTGACCGCCTTCCTTTTAAGCCTACACGGCTTCGGTGCCTCTTGTTGACGAGTCACCGCGGGTTCGGCACGGCGCCCTGACGGCCTTCCCTGTAAAACACAATACATATGTGGTGGGTAATGCGCAAAGAAGGGATCCATCTCGAAGGTTAGGACTCTGGTTTTACTTACACGTGATGTAGGAGCAGGCCGGGATAATCAACTATGATGGCCACTAAGGCACCGTCACATCTTAACTGGTAAAACGTCCTGTCGACGAGCTCCACAAATATGTCTGGATCTTCTTCGAGTCCGGGGTCGAGGGCCCGGTCAGGGTCCTCTGGCTGGGGAGACGGGCTGTGCACCTCCCTCACAGCTTTTCGTAGTTCCTGCTATGGATTAGCAAGGTAAATATTTGTGATGAAGAATGCAGGAATGAATGGATTTGAGGAAAAGATAGCAGCTCACCCAGCTTGGGGGGTTGTACATGGAAAATCCATCCCGCGGCTTAATGCAGAGAAACTCCTCTTCTTCTCCTTTATACAAATCAGACAGTATTTTCGCCAGAGCGGTGGCAGAGTCCGGACCTTTACGGCCGCAGCGGGTGGCATCGTCTTCTCCGTTGAAGTGCCACATGGGTTTCCCCCGATATTGAAGTGGCTGCACCCCCCGCATTATGCAAATTGACATAACCTCGATTATTGTTAATCCTGATTTGGCCAGCATTTTTATCCGGCCCATCAGATAAAGGACCTCTCTGTTAACTTCCTCCCGGGGGCTCCGGGGATGCCAGCTAAGGCGTTTCTTCAGTGGGGCATTGGCAAACTCAGGAAGACCCATTCGAATAGGGTCCGGAAGGCGGACGTCGTCTATATAAAACCACTCCGAAGGCCAGTCTTCAGATGTCTTCTTCGGAGTGCCGGACAGGTATCCGGTCCCGGCGATGCGCCATATTTTGGCTCCACCCACTTGATATATTGATCCCTCCTGATTGCGAGGGACGAGGCAAAATAGCCTCTTGCATAGCTCGAAATGAGCTTCACAGCCCAGAAATAGCTCGCAAAGGGCGAGATAACCTGCGATGTGCAGTATGGAAGCAGGAGTGAAGTTATGCAGCTGGAGGCCGTAGAACTCCAGGAGCCCGCGGAGGAATGGATGGATTGGAAATCCGATGCCCCTCAGCAAGTAAGAGAGAAGGCATACTCGGTCCCCCTGGATGGGTTGGGGAAACTCTCCGCTTGCTCCCCGCCATCGTAAGTGGCTAGTCCGGCTCGGAAGGGGACTAGGTATGCAGGCGGGAGAAATCTCTAGGCCTGCAACTCCACCAGCTGGCCATGGGATACAGAACACTTCCCCCAATCCCCGGGCTTAGCACTAGAGGAGCGAGAGGAGGAGCCACGGCGGTCGGCCATGATGGGATGGCTTTTTTCGGGCGTGCTTTGATAAATCCTCGCTTGGGGAAGAGGGTGTGATTTGGATCTGAAGATCCCCATCTCTTGAATAGACGATTTACTAACATGGTCAGGGTGGCAAATGTAAAAATGCCCCAACTTCTCGCATTCGCTCGACACGTGGAGATAGCCATTATTAAAGTACATAAGCCGAGGAGTGCAACATTAATGGGAAGCCGGACACTACTCGTTACAACAGGTACTCTGGATTTGGAGAAGAACCCGCCTTGCAATGCCGAAGACAATCTGCGCGCCGGACTCATCGTCATTGAAGCCTGGTTCGGGGGCTCTGAGAGGATTCCAGGATTAGGGGTCCTCGGACAGCGGACTATGTACTTATGCGGACTGTTGGACTATGAAGATAAAAGATTTAAGGCTTCGTCCCCTGTCCGGGTGGGACTCTCCTTTGCGTGGAAGGCAAGCTTGGCAATTCGGATATGTAGATCTCCTTCTCTATAACTGACTCTGTGTAACCCTAGCCCCCTCCGGTGTCTATATAAACCAGAGGGTTTAGTCCATAGGACGAAAACGATCTCGTGATAGATCAACTCTTGTAATACTCATATCATCAAGATCAATCAAGCAGGAAGTAGGGTATTACCTCCAACGAGAGGGCCCGAACCTAGGTAAACATTGTGTCCCCCGCCTCCTGTTACCATTAGCCTTAGACGCATAGTTCGGGACCCCCTACCCGAGATCCGTCGGTTTTGACACCGACAGTCATGGCGAGCTGGTTCCCCATGTTTCTCAAGGACGGTGCTTGCTCATGGCTCCTGTATCTGCCCCCGGGCTCGATCTCCACCTGGGGTGAGATGCGCGTCTGCTTCATCGCCAACTTCCAGGGCACTCGCCACTGCCCGCCGGCCGTGGGTGACCTACGCCGCATCAAGCAGCAGCCAGGGGAGACACTGCAAAAGTACATCCAACGCTTCAACGGCGTTCGCCTCAAGATCCCCAAGGTGACGGACAAGGCCATCATTTCAGTGTTTTCCGATGGCGTCTGCGACGTCAAGATGAGGGAGGAGCTATGCACGGCTCTGGAGCTGCTTAATATGGCGACCAAGTGCGCAAGAGTTGAGGAGGGGCGCCTTTCCCTTCTCGAGCTCCCTGCAATCGACCCAGGGGAGAAGAAAGCCAAGGCCAAGGATGTAAAGCGCATGGGGGTGGCCATGCTCGCGGCAGAGCCAGACATGAAGCGCGGTCGGGACCACCCTGAGTGGTCCAAGAGCAGCCATCCGTTCTGCGCCTTTCAAAACATACACAGTCACAACAGCAATGACTATCAAGAGCTCAGGGCCATTCGAGATGGACGTTTCGGCCGATGCCCCGAGCATTATGACTGGGGCTACGGCCGAGGAGGAGGACGAGGCGGAGGACGCTGGGACGATCGCGGCCCCCGCCAGGAGTGGCACGACCGGCCTCGTGAGGACCGCTGGCAGGACCAGCCTCGTGAGGGCGCATGGAGGGATCACCCTCGCGAGGACCGCCCTTAGGGCAACGCTAGTTTCCCTCCACTGTCGCCACCGCCAAGAAGGAACGATGACCATCATCAGGACGAGGGGGCTGGGGGCTTCCAGGAACCACATGCTATCGCTTGCATCTTGGGTGGAGCTCAGGCCCCAGCATCTCAGCGCATCTTCAAGCAGTTTGCTCACAAGGTGAACACTGCCCTTCCCAAGCTCGAGGCCACACGCCCGCTCAGGTGGTCCAGGTGCGCCATCACCTTCAGCTCGGCGGACTAGCTCAAATGCGCGGCCACTGCTGGCGCCCTCCTGATGCTGTTCTCGCCCGTCATCAGCAATGTCCAGGTCACCAAGACCCTCATCGACGGTGGCGCGGGGCTCAATGTCCTGTCCGTCGAGACGTTCGACAGTCTCCAAGTGCCATATGATCAGCTACAGCCTACCAAGCCTTTCTCATGAGTGACCGACGGCTCCACCACCCCGATAGGGCAAGTCCGCCTCCCTGTCACATTCGGCACCCGTGACAACTACCGCACTTAGCTCATCGAATTCGACATTGCCCACATCCGTTTGCCGTACAGTGCCATCCTCGGGTATCGAGCTCTGGCCAAGTTCAGGGCAATGACCCACCACGGCTACAACATCCTCAAGATGCCAGGAAGCGGCGGGATCATCACAGTCCCCTGCGAATAAAGAGATGCGGTGTGCTCCCTCGAGCGCGCCTTACAAGCCGCAGCAACCGAAGACCCCGACAACGATGGCGTGCAGTACCCTCCCGAGGCCATCCCCAAGAAGAAGAAGCCACTACTTAGCACAGGGCCTCAGGAGAGTGGCGTCTCCAGCGGCGCCTCCTCAGG
Organism: Aegilops bicornis; assembly: GCA_021605145.1. NCBI lineage: Eukaryota > Viridiplantae > Streptophyta > Magnoliopsida > Poales > Poaceae > Aegilops > Aegilops bicornis. Next base: position 822,226,641 of record CM038670.1, read on the forward strand.
ATCAGCGCCCGCACTTGGGGCGCCACCCTCCCTCGCATAGGATGGCGCGCCCGACGCCCTCTTCCGGCAAGGCTCGGGGGCTCTCTTCTGGAGGGCCTCAGACCTCGCCAACATCACGAGGGAGGCACTCGGGCACCACGTGGAGGCGTGCTTTGCGGCACGTTTCCCTCAAGAGGGCGCTGGGCAAGGAGTGCCCGGCGCTCAGGAGTTCATCACCAAGACCACCCAGGAGCTTCAAGAAGCAAGAGCCATGCACGGCGACCGCCGTCCACCACCTGGCGCAGCTCCCCATCCAGGCGAGGACGGCGGGCTGCGCGTTTGCATCGACATTCCAGGGCTCAACAGGGCCGCGTCTTAGGAGCGCTTCTGGCCTTCACGTGTTGGGCGGTGCGAGGGTCCGCCTCACAGCTATGTTCGCATGCCATTTGGCCTGCTGAGCATGGTGGCTGCCTTCCAGCGCCACCTATGGAGCGTCCTGGCGGCTCAGGAGACCAGACACCACGCAGTCCTGGCGGAGATGGCGATGGTCCTCAAGGAACCGCCTGAGCCCCCTGAGCCTCCCGAGGCTCACGGACTTGGCAGCTCATGAGGAGAGAGTTCGTCACACGTCTTCAGCTACCCCAACACTCATTCGACAACGGAACCAGGTGCATTTTCCAAGTTTATTTAACTGGGAGCGCCCCTCGGGCTGCATTATTCCCAGGCCACACGGGCCTGCCCCTGCGACATGTATCCTTTTACATCTTTAGCTTACTCTATTGGGGGCGCCCCTCGGGCTCCATCATCCCCAAGCCGCTCAGGTCCGTCCCAGGGGCATGTATGGTTCTCGCATCTATCTAAGTTAGCTCGTACCATCTCATGAGTTATCCATGGTTATCACCCACCCGCCCATCACCTCGCCACCATGGGAGCCACGTACCGGCTGTCTTTCTTCAGGATCCTTCGCATGAGAAGACTAGGCACAGCGTCTGTGCTTGGGTCCGTCCCTGCAGCGTCGATAAATCCAACGACTGAGCTCTGTGTGGCGGGCCGGCCCCGTTCACGTCACCTCCCGGGGTCGTTGGTGCTTGGCCTTCTCATGCGATAGCCTCAGGAGATTCGCTTGGCGCATGTTGCCTAACCATCTTGCAGGACCACCATGGCCATCGAGAATCAAGACCAGGCGCAACCCGCCTTGAGGTAGGGCCTCATGAGTCCCGTGCTGGCTCACGAGTGCCCAGACACACCTTGTCTAGCCCTGCCATGCAAGCCACATGTCAGGCCGGGGCTATACATGCCCTAGGGGCTCCACTCAGAGGGAGCCCTCACCCACGCACCAGTGGAAGCACCATGCTCCGCGCTGGCCGTCGACACGGTCGAGGAGCGGCTATGCCCGTGCAAGTGCGGAAGCGCTATGCTCCACGCTGGTGATAAACAACTGAGGGCGGCCCCATGGCCGTATCAACCTCAGGGAGCCCCTGAGCTCAGTGTCTGGCCTCATCGCAACACCTCCCATCGAGAGATTCATGCGAGGGGGCTGGGCACGGGGGCTGTGCTCGGGTCACGCCCAAGCGTACATCACCCTGCCAGGTCCCTCAGACCTGGTCGTCGCACGCCCCTCCCGAGCGGAGCCTCGGTGAGGGAAAAGGTATTTAGGGTCGTTTGAGCGTCAAGGGGGACTCCTGAGCATCGCGACTCAGGAGCCTAACTGACCACATAGCCCCTCACCCCTTGGTCCCGTATATCGGTGTCAAAACCGGCGGATCTCGAGTAGCGGGTCCCGAACTGTGCGTCGAAGGCTAATGGTAACAGGAGGCGGAGGACACGATGTTTACCCAGGTTTGGGCCCTCTCTATGGAGGTAATACCCTACTTCCTGCTTGATTGATCTTGATGAATATGAGTATTAAAAGAGTTGATCTACCACGAGATCGTAATGGCTAAACCCTAGAAGCCTAGCCTATGAGATTATGATTGTTGATCTGTCGCTAAGGACTAAACCCTCCGGTTTATATAGACACCGGAGGGGGCTAGGGTTACACAGAGTCGGTTACAGAGAAAGGAATCTACATATCCGAATCGCCAAGCTTGCCTTCCACGCCAAGGAGAGTCCCATCCGGACACCGGACGAAGTCTTCTATCTTGTATCTTCATAGCCCAACAGTCCGGCCAAAGTATATAGTCCGGCTGCCCGAGGACCCCTTAATCCAGGACTCCCTCAGTAGCCTTTGAACCAGGCTTCAATGACGATGAGTCCGACACGCAGATTGTCTTCGACATTGCAAGGCGGGTTCCTTCTCCGAATATTCCAACACAACCTTCCGAACATAGACAATGTGTCTGGCTCTTCAAAACAAGTACCACACACAACCGTAGAGAGTATAATATTTCACGAGTCCAATCCACTGAGAACTTTTTGTAGCGTGACATCACGCCACTGCCCGGTCATTATTTGAACCGTTTTTTAGCCTGCTGCTCGGTATTTCGAGGTGCGGTTTTATTGGCACGTCTTGTCAAAGCAGAGATCGTGTCCCCTTATCACGGGATTCTCATCAATACGGGCATGGGTAACCCAACCATGTCATCTGCACGGCGCTTGGGGAATAAGCGAATTTTAAGGCGAGTAGGGAGGCGCATGACTTTTACTGCCCTTATAAGGGGATAAGAGTTCACCCTCTTTCACCCACACCTTCTCCTTCCTCGAGCTTCAGCGCCCAAGCTCTCTCCTTCTCCGCCCAAAAAAAGCGCTCCAATCATGTCCGGATCCGGAGTAGGAGGCAAGTGGATGGCCTCCTCCGTCAAGGAGAAGGACATCAAGAAGCTCCGGGAGGCCGGGTACCTAGCCAAGGAAATTGCTCACCGACTTCCGGCCAAGGGAAAAATCGTCCCCACCCCGGAGCCCCAGGAGAGGGTGGTGTTTCTTACACACTCCGTCCGCGGGCTGGGATCCCCCCTCCACCTGTTCATCCGCGGACTGATGTTTTACTACAGGCTAGACTTCCATGATTTGGCCCCCAACTCTATCCTCAACATCTCGGCATTTATTGTCGTGTGTGAGGCCTTTCTCCGCATCCCACCTCACTTCGACCTATGGCTAAAGAACTTCAATGTGAAGCCGAAGGTGGTGAGCGGCCAACAAGCAGAGTGCGAAGGCGCCATGGTGGGCAAGATGCCCAATGTCACCTGGCCTGGAGGCTCCTTTATGGAGACTGTCAAAGGGTGGGAGTCGGGGTGGTTCTACATCACCGAGCCGCGCGGCACCAAATGGGCGGCGGCCCCCACATTCCGATCCGGAGTCCCGATGCGGCTCACCTCCTAGCAAGAGAAGGGCCTGGCCTGGGGCTCTTTGGATGAGCTGACCGTGGTCCAGACGTGCGTCCAGAGCATGATAAACAAGAGAATAAAGCTCGTCAACGTGATCCAGGTTATGCTCGTTCACTGGATCCTTCCTTGCCAACGCCGAACATGCTATCTATGGGAGTTTGATCCGGCCAAGCCCCAAATGCTATTCGAGCTCTTCGGCACAACGCACAAAGACATCTGGAAGGTGCTCTTCAAGGCCGGCGAGACGCCACCGCCCACGGATGAGGACCGTGGGCATGACTTGACTCACCCCGCTAATCTAGTAAGTTCTTTCATGTTTTTAAGGTATACCCTTTACTGGCATATTTGAGGAAGGAATCTAAGCCTCCCTATCAATTCATTCAGGCCTGGATAGAGATGGCGGAGCAGATTAACTGTCCGGCTCCGCTGCCCGAAGGCCCAGAAACCCCGCAAGGGCGCTTCAGATGCGATGTCCGAAGACGCCGAGAATCACTCCTCCGTCACCGAAGACGACGACGAAGAGGAGAAAGAAGAAGAAATCCACCCCCACCCCCCCGCCTGCAGGGGGAGAAAGAAGAGAACGACCTCCGTGCATCTGGAGGCCGAGGCATCCAAGAAGGGGAAAGCTTCCCTTCTGGACAGCTCCGCAGCAGCCACTGACAGCAGTTGGGAGTGGGAGCCCAGGGAGAAGCCCCTGGCAAAATCGTAAGTGTCCGGACACGTTCATGTATCCGGATTCTTTACTTCATTGTTTTAATGTGCAGAATCATGCATTTGCAGTCCGGCTCGATCCAACCTCAAGCGGTGTTGGGGAACGTAGTAATTTCAAAAAATTTCCTACGCACACGCAAGACCATGGTGATGGCATAGCAACGAGAGGGGAGAGTGTCCGTCCACGTACCCTCGTAGACCGAAAGCGGAAGCGTTATAACAACGCGGTTGATGTAGTCGTACGTCTTCACGATCCGACCGATCCAAGCACCGAGCGTCACGGCACCTCCGAGTTACGCACACGTTCAGCACGATGGCGATCCCGGGCTCCGATCCAGCAAAGCGTCGGGGATGAGTTCCGTCGGCCTGACGGCGTGGTGGCGATGATGATGCTCCACCGACGCGGGGCTTCGCCTAAGCTCCGCGACAATATGACTTCTCCGGCGGGGCTTCGCCTAAGCTCAGCGTCGATATGACCGAAGTGGAATATGGTGGAGGGGGCACCGCTGCACGGCTAAGGAACGATCCGTAGATCAACTTGTGTGTTATGGGGTGCCCCCTGCCCCGTATATAAAGGAGCAAGGAGGAGGAGGCCGGCCCTTAGGAGGCGCACCAAGGTGTGGAGTCCTACTAGGACTCCCTAGTCCTAGTAGGATTCCACCTCCCTTGTTGGAGTAGGAGAGGGGGAAAGAAGGGGAGAAGGAGAAGGAAAGGGGGGCTGCGCCCCTTGTCCAATTCGGACCTGAAGGGGGGCGCAGGCCTCCTCCCTTTTGGCCTCTCTCCTCTATTCCCGTATGGCCCAATAAGGCCCATATACTCCCCGGCGAATTCCCGTAACTCTCCGGTACTCGAAAAATACCGAATGACTCGGAACCTTTCCGAACTCGAATATAGTCGTCCAATATATCGATCTTTACGTCTCGACCATTTCGAGACTCCTCGTCATGTCCCGATCTCATCCGGGACTCCGAACTCCTTCGGTACATCAAAACTCATAAACTCATAATATAAGCATCGCATCGAAACCTTAGCGTGCGGACCCTACGGGTTCGAGAACTATGTAGACATGACCTAGAACTATTCTTGGTCAATAACCAATAGCGGAACCTGGATGCCCATATTGGTTCCTACATATTCTCTGAAGATCTTTATCGGTCAAACCGCATAACAACATACGTTGTTCCTTTTGTCATCGGTATGTTACTTGCCCGAGATTCGATCGTCGGTATCCAATACCTAGTTCAATCTCGTTCTTGGCAAGTCTCTTTACTCGTTCGTAATGCATCATTCCGTAACTAACTCATTAGCTACATTGCTTGCAAGGCTTATAGTGATGTGCATTACCGAGAGGGCCAGAGATACCTCTCCGACAATCGGAGTGACAAAACCTAATCTCGAAATCGCCAACCCAACATGTACCTTTGGAGACACCTGTAGTACTCCTTTATAATCACCCGATTCACGTTGTGACGTTTGGTAGCACCCAAAGTGTTCCTCCGTAAACGAGAGTTGCATAATCTCATAGTTACAGGAACATGTATAAGTCATGAAGAAAGCAATAGCAACATACTAAGCGATCAAGTGCTAGGCTAACGGAATGGGTCATGTCAATCACATCATTCTCCTAATGATGTGATCCCGTTAATCAAATGACAACTCATGTCTATGGCTAGGAAACTTAACCATCTTTGATTCAACGAGCTAGTCAAGTAGAGGCACACTAGTGACACTATGTTTGTCTATGTATTCACACATGTATTATGTTTCCGGTTAATACAATTCTAGCATGAATAATAAACATTTATCATGAAATAAGGAAATAAATAATAACTTTATTATTGCCTCTAGGGCATATTTCCTTCAAGCGGTCCTTATCTTCAGAGGATTCGCTGGATCCGACTGCGATGGACAGCGGGACCCTTCCAGCGTCCACCTCTCCCGGGACCTGGATGGCGTCGAGGCGTCATCCCGAAGGATCCCCGGCCCGGGACAGATTTCGGAGTCAGTCAGGGAGGCACCGTAGGGTGAAGCGTCAGCGGTCGGACACATGGGGGAGCAGACCCCCATGGATACTAACGATGGGGGCCGTATTCAATTCGGCCCTCATCCGAATATAATTCCGGAGACCCATACGGCTCCGGAATCAGGCGAGAAGCCTCTTTTGAAAGAGGGAGGTGCGCCTACTCCACCAGTGACCTCTGTCCACTCAGAGGCACCAGACAGCTTGCTGGAAGCGCTGCAAGGCGCTTCCATTGTGGAAGAACACCGTACCCTTATGGGTACGATGATTGAGAGGATCCAGTCAGCAAAAAGCAGACTGACCGAAGCCCGCACTAGCCTTCTAACAGGCTTTGAGGTATGTAATGCAGTTGTATAAAAAGAATGTCACAATATAGACAGTAGCCCCTGATGCTCTCTCCGGTGTTCGGAAAGAAAAGTCGAATAGAGGATCAAATAATTTTTGCAGGAGTCTAATCTAAAATGTCTATGTGAATAAGCAGGCGTCGCTGCTAGCTGCGACCTCTCAGACTGCGGAAGTCTCCGGACTGAAGCAGAGTCTGAAGCAGGCCGAGAAAGAGCTCGTCCACGTGAAGAAGCAGCTGGAGGACAGTCAAGGTATGCAGTAATCTTGTATGTACTCAGGAAGGATGAGTGATTCGTGCTAACTAAAGTGCCATGAAATTTATTAGGGGCAACGACCGAAGTAGCGGCCCTCAAGCAGGCGCTGGCCGAGGTCGAGGACAAAACGGCCAAGGAGCGGGCCGAACGCGAAAAGCATGAGACCTGGGTCAGTGAGGTCCAACAAGAGCTCCAGGACGCCGTCAAGGAGTCCGAGTCCTTGGAGCGCGACTTTAAGGAGCAAGAGTCCGAACTTACCAAGGCCCGCCAGGGCACAACCGATGCCCGAGCCGAAGCCCAGAGCGCCCTCCAGGAAATCCTGGTGGTCAAGAAGATCGCGACGGGTAAGGCTTTTATCATATAGAGCACATATGTGTAGGAAGTTCCTTTTAGTGACCCGGATTTGGAGTTCTCCGGGGGAGTTTGCGGATCTGCTGCGCAGCATGTCAGATGATGCGGAATTCTATTGAGCCGAAGAGGGGAGCTCTACGGAGAAGATGTTCTAGTCCCAATACCTTGGACCAGAACATCCAGTGCCCTTTAGCAATCAGTTGAAACAACTGGTCGAGCTGCACAGGGCGGCCGAACTGGCCATGAAGGATTTGATAATCTGGCTATGGCCTGCCGAAGCCATGCCCAACAGCTACTTCGGACTCGTGAAGCAGCTTGTCAGCGCCTTCCCTCGGCTTGAAGCCATCAAGCGGTCGGTCTGTATCGAAGGCGCGCGAATGGTCTTTGCCCGCGCCAAGATGCATTGGGCAAAGATGGACGCCACAAAGCTGATGACCGAGGGACCGCCCGCGGGCAAGGAGCACCGCACACCCCAACTGTATTTTGACAGCGTCCTGGAGGGATCCCGCCTTGTGGCGGAGCAATGTGCTAAGGATATCATATCCCCCTGAATACACTCATGTTATCCTATCATGTATGATGAAACAAGATTTTTATGTAATATAATGTTTGTTTATTTAAAATTTTACCTCCTGTGTGGCCGTTTATGAAATCTGAGAGTTGGCCAGTCGTCGGCTTCTGCCCCCATGTAGATAGTATGGGGGTGTTCGGGATAAATCTAAACACTCTTTACTCCAAATTTTGGTCCTTAAAGGAGGTGTTTAGCGCAACGAACAAAGCAATCGGACTATACGGCTTTATCACCCTCACTTAGCCATAGGAGTTTGACAAGAAAAAATTTGGCGCATCCCCTAGTGTTCGGAAGTCCGGACTTGGGGCAGTACACACGCCTAATCGGATAAAAACCGATTCCTCGCATAATGCGGAAAAAATCTCTAAGGATTTGAAACCTCTCGAACAGCGACTAGCTCTCGCCACATCATGCCAGTCAGTTTTTGGCTTTCTCTACTGAGGTGCTCGTCCGGAAGAACCGGGACACAATCGCAGTAGTTCTCCCTTAACTACCCTAGCCGATATAGAGGAACATAAGGTAGTAAGCACAGGAGCCGGGCAACCCAACTATTGACCAAAGACATGATTCGGAGCCGATGCATATAATGCTATAAGTTCGGGGTGCCGAACAGTACTATAGAAGTGTTCGGACTTTATTGTCATGTTATGGGGTATGGTGAAGCCCCTGGCGAATTAAGGCGTACCAGAGTGTACGGGTGCAATTGATAAGAAATATAAAGACAAGGAAAAAAATTAAGTAATAAGCTGACGCTGCAAATATTGAGCCGCAAATTATTTTCCATTGTAATTTGATTGATACGTCAAGGCGTATTTGTACAGGTAATGTGATAAGCAAATAAGGCTATTTGACATGCCACGACCAAGGGCGAGCTGCGTGCGGGTTTTTAAAATAGGTATAACGATCGTTAGCAGAGACCACCTAGGGGTTCCCTTGTACGTCAAAGCTTCTTGCCTTCTAGGTATATCCGTCCCTTGATAGGTCCGATGATCAGGTCGTCAGGAAAGGCCTCGAGAAGAGAAGAACGTGAAATGAAAATGAAAAAGTGAAGGTATGCGGATCCAGGGGCGGTTGAGCCGCATTATGGACCACGGTCTAGCTGTGCCTCTGTCCATGCCCATGGTATTTTGAGTGCGTAGTTATGTATGTGGAGCACAAATGTCACCGCTTGATTGGGACTGGGACGGAGGCCGGATTGCTAGTCAAGCTCTGGACGAGTTGGACTGTCCTATTGCAGAGTAGTTCGGACTCGCTTAACGATGTCCGGGAGCTTTACTGCCGAATTGAGGTTCTTCCTGAAAAGGCTGCTCTGTACTTCTGCTGCAAGGGCATCGGTGTGCTCCTCAGTACGGAGGGAGCGTTCCGTATTTCCGTTGACCGTTATGACACCGCGTGGTCCGGGCATCTTGAGCTTGAGGTAGGCGTAGTGCGGCACCGCATTGAATCGAGCAAATGCGATTCATTCGAGCAGTGCATGATAGCCACTACGGAAGGGGACGATATCGAAGATCAACTCTTCGCTTTGGAAATTGTCCGGGGATCCGAAGACCACTTCCAGTGTGATTGAGCCCGTACAGCAGGCCTCTACACCTGGTATGACACCTTTAAAGGTGGTTTTTGTGGGCTTGATCCTTGAGGGATCGATACCCATTTTGCACACTGTATCCTGATTGAGCGGGTTCAGGCTGCTGCCACCATCCATGAGGACTCGCATAAGGTGGAATCGATCAATAATTGGGTCGAGGACGAGTGCAGCCGAACCGCCATGACGGATGCTGGTCGGATGGTCCCTGCGATCGAAGGTGATTGGACAGGACGACCATGGGTTAAACTTTGGGGCGTCTGGCTCCATCGCGTAGACGTCCCTGAGTGCACGCTTACGCTCCCTCTTGGGGATATGGGTGGCGTATATCAAGTTTACCATTTAAACTTGGGGAGGGGGAATTTCTTCTGTCCCCCTGTGTTCGGTGGCTGGGGCTCCTCATCATCGTCCTCGCTTTGTGACCCTTTCTCCTTGTTCTCGGCGTTTAACTTGCCGGCCTGTTTAAAAACCCAACACTCTCTGTTGGTATGATTGGCTGGTTTGTCAGGAGTGCCGTGGATTTGACATGGACAATCGAGTATGCGGTCCAAACTGGACGGGCCCGGATTGTTTCTCTTAAATGGCTTCTTCCGCTCACTGGACTTGGAGCCACTGAATCCAGCGTTGACCGTCGTGTCTTCGGTGTTGTCACCGTTGTTTCGACGCTTATGTCTATTGCGTCGGGGCTTGCCATTGCTGTTTCTGGCTTCAGAAGTGTCGGGTTCGCTTGTATTGTTGTTGCTACGGGCTAGCCAGCTATCTTCGCCCGCACAGAAGCGGGCCATGAGTGCCGTATGGGCTGACATGGACTTCGGTTTTTGCTGGCCGAGGTGTCTGGTCAGCCATTCGTCGCGGATGTTGTGCTTAAAGGCCGCTTGGGCTTCAGAGTCCGGACAATCGACGATCTGGTTCTTTTTAGTTAAGAACCTAGTCCAGAATTTCTTGGCTGACTCTCCGTGCTGTTGGATTATGTGACTTAGGTCATCGGCATCCGGGGCCGGACATATGTGCCTTGGAAGTTGTCGAGGAAGGCATCCTCAAAGTCCTCCCAGCTGCCAATGGAGTTTTTGGGCAGACTATTCAACCAGTACCTAGCTGGTCCCTTGAGTTTGAGCGGGAGGTATTTGATGGTGTGAAGATCATCACCGCGGGCCATATGAATATGGAGAAGAAATTCCTCAATCCATACCATGGGGTCTGTTGTCCCATCATATGATTCGATGTTCACGGGTTTAAACCCCTCTGGGAAATCGTGTCCCATTACTTCGTCAGTGAAGCAAGGGGGGTGTGCGACGCCTCTATATCGGGCCAAGTCGTGATGTCGCTCGGATGGAGTTCGTCTGCGGTTTTCGGCCCGGACGTGGTTATGTTTGTCATGTTCAGCCGGATAGCCATCGTTGCGCATCACGGCACGCCCCCGCGATCCATAGATTGATCTTGTCTGACCTGCTCTATTTTCCAAATCACGCCGCAAGTCATGTGTGTATCCCCGAGCTGTTGTATTTCTGTTTGTTCGGCGAGGTAGTGCAGGCTGGTGTTCGGCTCGAGGTGCCGCTTTGTCCTGGCCACGTGGTGGTCGGTCAGCTGCATTGTACCTTGGTAGGATGGGTTCCGGCGCCTCATCATCGAATTGTGGTAATAGTTTGTGCTTCGGGTAGCTTTTGGTTGGGCACTCGAGGCCATGTTCGTCGGCTGCCAGGACATCAGTCCATCTTTCATTCAGCAGATCTTGATCAGCTTGAAGCTGTTGCTGCTTATTTTTCAGGCTCCTTGCAGTGGAAATTAGCCGGCGCTTAAAGCTTTCCTGTTCAGCAAGCTCCGCAGGCATGATGAAATCTTCGTCACCGAGGCTCACCTCGTCCTCGGAGAGCGGAAGGTAGTTGCTATCCTCCAAGTCTTCTTTCGTGGCCAGTTCGCCAGGGCTGACTCGCCCATCCTCCCGTTCCTCCTGCTCGGAGGTTGGCTCAACGGGGTCTTCATTGTCTTCGGCGTCGTCCGAAGTGTTATTTTCTCCCGTGACGGTATTGCTGTTTTTACTACGGCGCGGCTTAGAGCGGCGCCGCTGATGTCGGCGCTTTGGCTGTATCTCAGGAGGTTTATCCTTGACTGGATTTTCATTGTCACCGTTGTTTTCTTTGGGTGTATCCACCATGTATATGTCGTACGAGGAGGTGGCTGTCCAACACCCTGTGGGTGGTGGTTCCTGCTCCTCTCCGGCATCATCGTCCATACCATCGATGTCTTCAGAGTCGTAATCAAGCATGTCGGTTAAGTCATCAATAGTGGCTATAAAGTGGGTGGTGGGTGGGAAACGAAGTTCTTCATCGTCCGCTTCCTATTCGAGCCGGACATAGTTCGGCCGAGAGTCCCCCCGACATGGAGAGGGATTTTAATGAGTTTAACACGTCGCCAAAAGGCGAGTGCTGGAAGATGTCCGCGGAGCTGAACTCCAAGACCGGTGCTCAATCAGGTTCGATGGACGCGGATGCACATGGTCCGAAACCCATGGCCTGAGACGAGTCTAAGGTTCCGGTGACACAAGCGCAGCTCGATGTTGGGTCTGTGTGCGGTTTGAGCACCGCTAAGTCTGCGGCCTCAGTGGCGGGGTTAGCTTCCCATCTTCGCACGACCCAGTCCGCTCCGGATCTAGGGCCTGAGCGATCACAGGTGCCATTTCCTGCGCGCGGCCAGATGACAGATCTAGGTCATGTTCATCGTGGTGGCCGGGGACACCCGTCATGGGCTCGAATCCGCGAAAGATCAAGTCTCCATGGATATCGGCCACAAATTCAGGTTTCCAAATCTGACCTGACGGCCAAGGGCGTAGCTATCGATCTGCTCTAGATGGCCAAGCGAGTTGGCTCGCAGTGCGAAGCCGCCGAATACGAAGATCTATCCGGGGAGGAAGATCTCCCCCTGGACTGTGTTGTTGTAGATGATTGATGGAGCCATCAAGCCTTCTGGTGACGACACAGCGGAACTCTCAATGAAAGCACCAATGTCGGTGTCAAAATCGGCGGATCTCGGGTAGGGGGTCCCGAACTGTGTGTCTAAGGCTAATGGTAACAGGAGGCGGGGGACACGATGTTTACCCAGGTTCGGGCCCTCTCTATGGAGGTAATATACCCTACTTCCTGCTTGATTGATCCTGATGAATATGAGTATTACAAGAGTTGATCTACCACGAGATCGTAATGGCTAAACCCCAGAGGCCTAGCCTATGAGATTATGATTGTTGATCCGTTGCTAAGGACTAAACCCTCCGGTTTATATAGACACCGGAGGGGGCTAGGGTTACACAAAGTGAGTTACAGAGAAAGGAATCTACATATCCCAATCGCCAAGCTTGCCTTCCATGCCAAGGAGAGTCCCATCCGGACACAGGACGAAGTCTTCTATCTTGTATCTTCATAGTCCAACAGTACATCCAAAGTATATAGTCCGGCTGTCCGAGGACCCCTTAATCCAGGACTCCCTCACCGTCCTGGCGATCCGGACGGTCCAATGGCGGGTGAGGTATGCGCGGGGTCGGGACCTGCCGACGTAGAACGCTAGGCCCACTCATGTGTCTCATTTCTGTAAGATGTTTAAGCGTCAAGGGGGACTTCTGAGCATCGCGACTCAGGAGCCTAACTTACCACGTAGCCCCTCACCCCTTGGCCTCGTCCTGGTGATCCGGACGACCCAATGACGGCTGTGGTATGCGCGGGGTTGGGTTCTGCCGACATAGAACATAAAGCAAACATGAACGAAATCACGGAACTCAAATAAATAGTAAAAGACATATTGTTCTCCAAATACCAAACACAAGTTTAACGCCTCCACGAGGCATGGTGCATGTTGCAGAGGAAAGGCAGGAAAAGGAGTCGCTAGCAAGCCACCTCATCGTCCCTGGACGCCGCCGTCACTTGCAAGAGGGGCCCCTTCAACGGTGGTATTGCCATCACCTGTTGAGGGCGCAGGGTCGAAGGCGCGGAACTTCTTTAGCAAAGCCTCCACCTGGCACTTCATGGCTTCAGCAGCAGCTGCGTAGCGCTCGTCATCCACAGGCTCCAGCAGCTCTTCAAGGTTAGCGTCAGGGTCACGGAGGTGGAGATGGCTGAGGACGTGCGTCAGCGTGACCGAGGAGAGCGCGCGGGCTTCCTCCTCCACCAGGGGACTGATCCCGTCCACGACATCCTAAAGTGTCGCGACCAAGTGAGGGAGCAGCTGGGCGGGGCCTTTGCCGTCTTTTGCCAGTGGCTCCTCCAAGCCCTTCTCGTAGAGTGACCGCAACGCCACGCGGGACCTCTCCTCGAGGGACTTGAAGGCCGCACGGTCCTCAGCCAAGACCCTTTCCTTGGCTTCCAGCTCGGCCTTCTCTACCTTCATCCTCTGCTCCAGCTCCTCCAGCCGGCTGTGGTTCGTGGCTTGCGCCTTCGCCAACTGCTACAGCTTGGCGTCGTGACCCCTGACGGCATCCTCTTGGGCCTTCATCTTCTCCTCCTCTGCCTTGCGGCCTCGAGCTTCGGTTGCACGCTTGCTGTGCATGGTCTCCAGCTTAGCCTCCAGCAATTGACAGCGATCTTGGGCGGCCTCGGCGTCCTTCAGCGCCGCCTCGCAGGCTGCTGCAGCTTGGGCAACGGCCCGCTCGTCCTTCTCGGAGGCCGCCGCAGCTTGGCTTAGCGCCGCCCGGCCGGACACATCGGAGTGAAGCCAGCCAGAGTCGCCCGGCCACCAGGCGACTGTCGGGGCCTTGAGGATCCTCTCGTAGCAGGGTCAGCGCAGAAAAAGCATGACCCAGGAAGTTAGGGGAGGCGGAAGGACCCGGAGGCAATAGTGCGGTGGAAGGTCGAGGAGGTTGATACGTCTCCCACGTATCTATAATATTTGATTGTTCCATGCTATTATATTACCCGTTTTGGATGTTTATGGGCTTTACTTTACACTTTTATATCATTTTTGGACTAACCTACTAACCGGAGGCCCAACCCGAATTGCTGTTTTTTGCCTATTTCGGTGTTTCGAAGAAAAGGAATATCAAACGGAGTCCAAACGGAATGAAACCTTCGGGAGCGATCTTTTTGGAACAAACGTGATCCAGAGGACTTGGAGTGGAAGTCAAGAAACATGCGAGGCGGCCACGAGGGTGCCCGGCACGCCCCCTACAGGTGGGTGCGCCCCCCACCCTCGTGGGCCCCTCGAGCGTCCGCCGACCTACTTCTTCCTCCTATCTATATCCACGGACCCCGAAAACATCCAGGAGCACCACTAAAAACTATTTCCACCACCGTAACCTTCTGTATCCGCGAGATCCCATCTTGGAGCCTTTGCCGGCGCTCCACCGGAGGGGGAATCGACCACGGAGGGCTTCTACATCATCTCCAAGGCCTCTCCGATGAGTTGTGAGTAGTTTACCACAGACCTTTGGGTACATAGTTATTAGCTAGGTGGCTTCTTCTCTCTCTTTGAATCTCAATACAAAGTTCTCCTCGATCTTCTTGGAGATCTATTCGATGTAACTCTTTTTGCGGTGTGTTTGTTGAGAACCGATGAATTGTGGGTTTATGATCAAGTTTATCTATGAGAAATATTTGAATCTCCTCTGAATTCTTTTATGTGTGATTAAGTTATCTTTGCAAGTCTCTTCGAATTATCAGTTTGGTTTGGCCTACTAGATTGATCTTTCTTGCAATGGGAGAAGAGCTTAGCTTTGGGTTCAATCTTGCGGTGTCCTTTCCCAGTGACAGCAGGGGCATCAAGGCACGTATTGTGTTGTTGCCATCGAGGATAAAAAGATGGGGTCTATATCATATTACATGAGTTTATCCCTCTACATCATGTCATCTTTCTTAATGCGTTACTCTATTCTTTATGAACTTAATACTCTAGATGCATGCTGGATAGCGATCGATGTGTGGATTAATAGTAGTAGATGCAGCAGAGTCGGTCTACTTGTCACGGACGTGATGCCTATATACATGATCATGCCTAGATAATCTCATAATTATTCGCTTTTGTATCAATTGCTCGACAGTAATTTGTTCACCCACCGTAATACTTATGCTATCTTGAGAGAAGCCAGTAGTGAAACCTATGGCCCCCGGGTCTATCTTTTATCATATAAGCTTTCAATCTACTTTTATTTGCATCTTTACTTTTCCAATCTATATCATAAAATACCAAAAATATATTTATCTTATCATATTATCTCTATCAGATCTCACTTTACATGAAGTGGCCGTGAAGGGATTGACAACCCCTTTATTGCGTTGGTTGCGAGTTCTTGTTTGTTTGTGTAGGTGCGTGGGACTTATGAGGAGCCTCCTACTGGATTGATACCTTGGTTCTCAAAAACTGAGGGAAATACTTACGCTACTTTGTTGCATCATCCTTTCCTCTTCAAGGAAAACCAACGCAAGCTCAAGACATAGCAAGAAGCATTTCTGGCGCCATTGCCGGGGAGGTCTTCCCTCAAGTCAAGACATACCAAGTACTCGTCACAAACTCATCTCCCTCGCATTACATTATTTTCCATTTGCCTCTCGTTTTCCTCTCTCCACTTCACCCTTGCCGTTTTATTCGCCCTCCTTCCGTTCGATCTTGTGTCTCCATGTGCCTTCTATGTGCTTGCACCTTTGCTTGCTAAAAATCTATTGATATGGATCCACTTAAAGTGTTCTACTTGGATCATCTTCGATCCCTATGCGCTCGTGCTGAAACTGTTGGGGAACGTAGTAATTTCAAAAAAAAAATCCTACGCACACGCAAGATCATGGTGATGCATAGCAACGAGAGGGGAGAGTGTTGTCCACGTACCCTCGTAGACCGAAAGTGGAAGCGTTAGCACAACGCGGTTGATGTAGTCATATGTCTTCACGATCCGACCGATCAAGTAACGAACGCACGACACCTCCGAGTTCAGCACACGTTCAGCTCAATGATGTCCCTCAAACTCCGATCCAGCCGAGCTTTGATGGAGAGTTCCGTCAGCACGACGGCGTGGTGACGATAATGATGTTCTACCGACGCAGGGCTTCGCCTAAGCACCGCTACGATATTATCGAGGTGGATTATGGTGGAGGGGGGTACCGCACACGGCTAAGAGATCCAAGGGATCAATTGTTATGTCTAGAGGTGCCCCCTGCTCCCGTATATAAAGGAGCAAGGGGGGGGGGGGAGGCGGCCGGCCAAGAGGTGAGCGCGCCAAGGGGGGAGTCCTACTCCCATCGGGAGTAGACTCCTCCTTTCCTTGTAGGAGTAAGAGAGAAGGAAAGAGGAGGAGAGGGAGAAGGAAAAGTGGGCTGCACCCGTTGTCCAATTCGGACCAGAGGGGGGGGCTCCTTCCTTTTGGCCTCTCTCCTCTATTCCCGTATGGCCCAATAAGGCCCATATACTCCCCGACGAATTTCCGTAACTCTCCGGTACTCCGAAAAATACCCGAATCACTCAGAACCTTTCCGAAGTCCGAATATAGTCATCCAATATATCGATATTTACTTCTCGACCATTTCGAGACTCCTCGTCATGTCCCCGATCTCATCTGGGACTCCGAACTCCTTCGGTACATCAAAACTCATAAACTCATAATATAACTGTCATCGAAACCTTAAGCATGCGGACCCTACGGGTTCCAGAACAATGTAGACATGACCGAGAGACGTCTCCGGTTAATAACCAATAGCGGAACCTGGATGCTCATATTGGCTCCCACATATTCTACGAAGATCTTTATTGGTCAAACCGCATAACAACATACGTTGTTCTCTTTGTCATCGGTATGTTACTTGCCTGAGATTCGATCGTCGGTATCTCAATACCTAGTTCAATCTCGTTACCGACAAGTCTCTTTACTCGTTCCGTAATACATCATCCATAACTAACTCATTAGTTGCAATGCTTGCAAGGCTTATAGTGATGTGCATTACCGAGTGGGCCCAGAGATACCTCTCCGACAATCGGAGTAAAAAATCCTAATCTCGAAGTACGCCAACCCAACAAGTACCTTCGGAGACACCTGTTGAGCACCTTTATAATCACCCAGTTAGGTTGTGACGTTTGGTAGCACACAAAGTGTTCCTCTGATAAACGGGAGTTGCATAATCTCATAGTCATAGGAACATGTATAAGTCATGAAGAAAGCAATAGCAACATACTAAACGATCAAGTGCTAAGCTAACGGAATGGGTCAAGTCAATCACATCATTCTCCTAATGATGTGATCTCATTAATCAAATGACATCTCATGTCTATGGTTAGGAAACATAACCATCTTCGATTAACGAGCTAGTCAAGTAGAGGCATACTAGTGACACTCTGTTTGTCTATGTATTCACACATGTATTATGTTTCCGGTTAATACAATTCTAGCATGAATAATAAACATTTATCATGATATAAGGAAATAAATAATAACTTTATTATTGCCTCTAGGGCATATTTCCTTCAGTCTCCCACTTGCACTAGAGTCCATAATCTAGTTCACATCGCCATGTGATTTAACATCAATACGTCACATCTTTATGTGGTTAACACCCATAGTTCACATCGACATGTGACCAACACCCAAAGGGTTTACTAGATCAGTAATCTAGTTCACATCACTATGTGATTAACACCCAAAGAGTACTAAGGTGTGATCATGTTTTATACGAGATAATTTTAGTCAACGGGTCTGTCACATTCAGATCCGTAAGTATTTTGCAAATTTCTATGTCTACAATGCTCTTGCGGAGCTACTCTAGCTAATTGCTCCCACTTTCAATATGTATCTAGACCGAGACTTAGAGTCATCTAGATTAGTGTCAAAACTTGCATCGACGTAACCTTTACGACGAACCTTTTTTCACTTCCATAATCGAGAAACATATGCTTATTCCACTAAGGATAATTTTGACCGTTGTCCATTGATCTACTCCTAGATCACTATTGCACTCCCTTGCAAAACTTAGTGGTAGGGTATGAAATAGATCTAGTACACAACATGGCATACTTTATAGAATCTATGGCTGAGGCATAGGGAATGACTTTCATTCTCTTTTTATCTTCTGCCGTGGTCGGGCTTTGAATCTTACTCAATTTCACACCTTGTAACACAGGCAAGAAACTCTTTCTTTGACTGTTCCATTTTGAACTACTTCAAAAGCTTGTCAAGGTATGTACTCATTGAAAAAAAAACTTATCAAGCGTCTTGATCTATCTCTATAGATCTTGATTGTCAATATGTAAGTAGCCTCACCAAGGTCTTTCTTTGAAAAAACTCCTTTCAAACACTCCTTTATGCTTTGCAGAATAATTCTACATTATTTCCGATCAACAATATGTTATTCACATATACTTATCAGAAATGTCTGTATAAAACTATATGCTTTGATCAACTTATCAAAGCGTATATTCCAACTCCGAGATGCTTGCACCAGTCCATAGATGGATCGCTGGAGCTTGCATATTTTATTAGCTCCCTTTGGATCGATAAAACCTTCCGGTTGCATCATATACAACTCTTCTTCCAGAAATCCATTCAGGAATGCAGTTTTGACATCCATTTGCCAAATTTCGTAATCATAAAATGCGGCAATTGCTAACGTGATTCGGACAGACTTAAGAATCGCTACGGGTGAGAAGGTCTCATCGTAGTCAATCCCTTGAACTTGTCGAAAACCTTTCGCAACAAGTCGAGCTTTGTAGACAATAACATTACCGTCAGCGTCAATCTTCTTCTTGATGATCCATTTATTTTCAATTGCTTGCCGATCATTGGGCAAGTCAACCAAAGTCCACACTTTGTTCTCATACGTGGATCCCATCTCAGATTTCATGGCCTCAAGCCATTTTGCGGAATCTGGGCTCACCATCGCTTCTTCATAGTTCGTAGGTTCGTCATGGTCTAGTAACATAACTTCCAGAACAGGATTACCGTACCACTCTGGTGGGGATCTTACTCTGGTTGACCTACGAGGTTCAGTAACAACTTGATCTGAAGTTTCATGATCATCATCATTAACTTCCTCACTAATTGGTGTAGGTGTCGCAAAAACTGGTTTCTGCGATGAACTACTTTCCACTAAGGGAGTAGGTGCAGTTACCTCATCAAGTTCTACTTTCCTCCCACTCACTTCTTTCGAGAGAAACTCCTTCTCTAGGAAAACTCCGAATTTAGCAACAAAAGTCTTGCCTTCGGATTTGTGATAGAAGGTGTACCCAACGGTCTCCTTTGGGTATCCTATGAAGACACATTTCTCCGATTTGGGTTCGAGCTTATCAGGTTGAAGTTTTTACACATAAGCATCGCAGCCCCAAACTTTAAGAAACGACAACTTTGGTTTCTTGCCAAACCATAGTTCATAAGGCGTCGTCTCAACGGATTTTGATGGTGCCCTATTTAACGTGAATGTAGTTGTCTCTAATGCATAACCCCAAAACGATAGTGGTAAATCGGTAAGAGACATCATAGATTGCACTATATCTAATAAAGTACGGTTATGACGTTCGGACACACCATTATTATGTGGTGTTCCAGGTGGCACGAATTTGTGAAACTATTCCACATTGTTTTAACTGAAGGCCAAACTCGTAACTCAAATATTCATCTCCACGATCAGATCGCAGAAACTTTATTTTCTTGTTTACGATGATTTTACACTTCACTCTGAAATTCTTTGAACCTTTCAACTATTTCAGACTTATGTTTCATCAAGTAGATATACCCATATCTGCTCAAATCATCTGTGAAGGTCAGAAAATAATGATAACCGCCACGAGCCTTAATACTCATTGGTCTGCCTACATCAGTATGTATTATTTCCAACAAGTTTGTTGCTCGTTCCATTGTTCTGAAGAATGGAGTTTTAGTCATCTTGCCCAAAAGGCACGATTCGCAAGCATCAAATGATTCATAACCAAGTGATTCTAAAAGTCCATCTTTATGGAGTTTCTTCATGCGCTTTACACCGATATGACCCAAACGGCAGTGCCACAAATAAGTTGCACTATCATTGTCAACTTTGCATCTTTTTGGCATCAATATTATGTATATGTGTATCACTACGATCGATATCCAACAAACCATTTTCGTTGGGTGTATGACCACCGAAAGTTTTATTCATGTAAACAGAACAACAATTATTCTCTAACTTTAAATGAATAACTGTATTGCAATAAACATGATCAAATCATATTCATGCTCAATGCAAACGCCAAATAACATTTATTTAGGTTTAACACTAATCTCGAAAATATAGGGAGTGTGCGATGATGATCATATCAATCTTGGAACCACTTCCAACACACATCGTCACTTCACCCTCAACTAGTCTCTGTTTATTCTGTAACTCCTGTTTCGAGTTACTAATCTTAGCAACCGAACAAGTATCAAATACCTAGGGGTTACTATAAACACTAGTAAGGTACACATCAATAACCTGTATATCAAATATACCCTTGTTCACTTTGCCATCCTTCTTATCTACCAAATATTCAGGGCATTTCCACTTCCAGTGACCATTTCCTTTGCAGTAGAAGCACTCAGTTTTAGGCTTTGGTCCTGACTTGGGCTTCTCCACTAGAGCAGCAACTCGCTTGCCGTTCTTCTTGAAGTTCCCCTTCTTCCCTTTGCCCTTTTCTTGAAACTAGTGGTCTTGTCAAGAATCAACACTTGATGTTTTTCTTGATTTCTACCTTCGTCGATTTTAGCATCACGAAGAGCTTGGGAATCGTTTCCGTTATCCCTTGCATATTATAGTTCATCACGAAGTTCTAGTAACTTGGTGATAGTGAATAGAGAACTCATCAATCACTATCTTATCTGGAAGATTAACTCCCACTTGATTCAAGTGATTGTAGTACCCACACAATCTGAGCACATGCTCACTGCTTGAGCTATTCTCCTCCATCTTTTTAGCTATAGAACTTGTTGGAGACTTCATATCTCTCAACTCGGGTATTTGCTTGAAATATTAACTTCAACTCATGGAACATCTCATATGGTCCATGACATTCAAAACGTCTTTGAAGTCCCGATTCTAAGCCGTTAAGCATGGTGCACTAAACTATCAAGTAGTCATCATATTGAGCTAGCCAAACATTCGTAACGTCTACATCTGCTCCTGCAATAGGTCTGTCACCTAGCGGTGCAACAAGGACATAATTCTTCTGTGCAGCAATGAGGATAAACCTCAGATCATGGATCCAATCCGCATCATTGCTACTAACATCTTTCAACACAATTTTCTCTAGGAACATATCAAAATATAAACAGGGAGCAAAACGCGAGCTATTGATCTACAACATAGATATGCTAATACTACCAGGACTAAGTTCATGATAAATTTAAGTTCAATTAATCATATTACTTAAGAACTCCCACTTAGACAGACATCTCTCTAGTCATCTAAGTGATCACGTGATCCAAATCAACTAAACCATGTCCGATCATCACGTGAGATGGAGTAGTTTTCAATGGTGAACATCACTATGTTACTATATGATTCACGTTCGACCTTTCGGTCTCCGTGTTCCTAGGCCATATCTGTTATATGCTAGGCTCGTCAAGTTTAACCTGAGTATTCCGCGTGGGTAACTGTTTTGCACCCGTTGTATTTGAACATAGAGCCTATCACACCCGATCATCACGTGGTGTCTCAAAGACGAAGAACTTTCATAACGGTGCATACTCGGGAGAACACTTATACCTTGATAATTTAGTGAGAGATCATCTTATAAAGCTACACTTGAACTAAGCAAAATAAGATTTATAAAAGATAAACATCACTGCAATCAAAATATGTGACATGATATGGCCATCATCATCTTGTGCCTTTGATCTCCATCTCCAAAGCATCGTCATGATCTCCATCATCACCGGCATGACACCATGATCTCCATCATCTTGGTCTATATCAATGTGTCGTCACATGGTCGTCCCGCCAACAATTGCTCTTGCAACTATTGCTATCGCATAGCGATAAAGTAAAGCAATTATTTGGCGCTTGCATCTTATGCAATAGAGAGAGAGAACCATAAGGATTTTGCCAGTTGCTGATAACTTCAACAAAACATGATCATCTCATACAACAACTTATATCTCATCACGTCTTGACCATATCACATCACAACATGCCCTGCAAAAACAAGTTAGACGTCCTCTACTTTGTTGTTGCAAGTTTTACGTGGCTGCTACGGGCTTAGCAAGAACCGTTCTTACCTTACGCATCAAAACCACAACGATAGTTTGTCAAGTTGGTGTTGTTTTAACCTTCGCAAGGACTGGGCGTAACCACACTCGGTTCAACTAAAGTTAGAGAAACAGACACCCACTAGTCACCTGTGTGCATAGCACGGCGGTAAAACCAGTCTCGCGTAAGCGTACGCGTAATGTCGGTCCGGGCCGCTTCATCCAACAATACCGCCGAACCAAAGTATGACATCTTTGGTAAGCAGTATGACTTATATCGCCCACAACTCACTTGTGTTCTACTCGTGCATATGACATCTACGCATAAAACCTGGCTCGGATGCCACTGTTGGGGAACGTAGTAATTTCAAAAAAAAAATTCCAGGCACACGCAAGATCATGGTGATGCATAGCAACGAGAGGGGAGAGTGTTGTCCACGTACCCTCGTAGACCGAAAGCGGAAGCGTTAGCACAACGCGGTTGATGTAGTCGTACGCCTTCACGATCCGACCGACCAAGTACTGAACGCACGACACCTCCGATTTCAGCACACGTTCAGCTCGATGACGTCCCTCGAACTCCGATCTAGCCGAGCTTTGAGGGAGAGTTCCGTCAGCACGACGGCGTGGTGACGATGATGATGTTCTACCGACGTAGGGCTTCGCCTAAGCACCGCTACGATATTATCAAGGTGGATTATGATGGAGGGGGGCACCGCACACGGCTAAAAGATCCAAGGGATCAATTGTTGTGTCTAGAGGTGCCCCCTACCCCCGTATATAAAGGAGCAAGGGGGGAGGCGGCCGGCCAAGAGGTGAGCGCGCCAAGGGGGGAGTCCTACTCCCACCGGGAGTAGGACTCCTCCTTTCCTTGTAAGAGTAAGAGAGAAGGAAAGAGGGGGAGAGGGATAAGGAAAAGTGGGCTGCACCCCTTGTCCAATTTGGACCAGAGGGGGGGGGGGCGCCTCCTTCCTTTTGGCCTCTCTCCTCTATTCCCGTATGGCCCAATAAGGCCCATATACTCCCCGGCGAATTCCCGTAACTCTCCGGTACTCCGAAAAATACCCGAATCACTCGGAACCTTTCCGAAGTTTGAATATAGTCGTCCAATATATCGATCTTTATGTCTCGACCATTCCGAGACTCCTCGTCATGTCCACGATCTCATCCGGGACTCCGAACTCCTTCGGTACATCAAAACTCATAAACTCATAATATAAGCATCGCCGAAACCTTAAGCGTGCGGACCCTACGGGTTCGAGAACAATGTAGACATGACCGAGAGACGTCTCCGGTCAATAACCAATAGCGGAACCTGGATGCTCATATTGGCTCCCACATATTCTACGAAGATCTTTATCGGTCAAACCGCATGACAACATACGTTGTTCCCTTTGTCATCGGTATGTTACTTGCCCGAGATTCGATCGTCGGTATCTCAATACCTAGTTCAATCTCGTTACCGGCAAGTCTCTTTACTCGTTCCGTAATACATCATCCTGCAACTAACTCATTAGTTGCAATGCTTGCAAGGCTTATAGTGATGTGCATTACCGAGTGGGCCCAGAGATACCTCTCCGACAATCGGAGTGACAAATCCTAATCTCGAAATACGCCCACCTAACAAGTACCTTCAGAGACACCTGTAGAGCACCTTTATAATCACCCAGTTATGTAGTGATGTTTGGTAGCACACGAAGTGTTCCTCCGGTAAACGGGAGTTGCATAATCTCATAGTCATAGGAACATGTATAAGTCATGAAGAAAGCAATAGCAACATACTAAACGATCAAGTGCTAAGCTAACGGAATGGGTCAAGTCAATCACATCATTCTCCTAATGACGTGATCCCGTTAATCAAATGACATCTCATGTCTATGGTTAGGAAACATAACCATCTTCGATTAACAAGCTAGTCAAGTAGAGGCATACTAGTGACACTCTGTTTGTCTATGTATTCACACATGTATTATGTTTCCGGTTAATACAATTCTAGCATGAATAATAAACATTTATCATGATATAAGGAAATAAATAATAACTTTATTATTGCCTCTAGGGCATATTTCCTTAAGTCTCCCAATTGCACTAGAGTCAATAATCTAGGTCACATCGCCATGTGATTTAACATCAATATTTCACATCTTTATGTGGTTAACACCCATAGTTCACATCGACATGTGACCAACACCCAAAGGGTTTACTAGAGTCAGTAATCTAGTTCACATCGCTATGTGATTAACACGCAAAGAGTACTAAGGTGTGATCATGTTTTGCTTCTGAGATAATTTTAGTCAACGGGTCTGTCACATTCAGATCAGTAAGTATTTTGCAAATTTCTATGTCTACAATGCTCTGCACGGAACTACTCTAGCTAATTGCTCCCACTTTGAATATGTATCTAGACTGAGACTTAGAGTCATCTAGATTAGTGTCAAAACTTGCATCGACGCAACCCTTTACGACGAACCTTTTTTCACTTCCATAATCGAGAAACATATCCTTATTCCACTAAGGATAATTTTGACCGATGTCCATTGATCTACTCCTAGATCACTATTGCACTCCCTTGCCAAACTTAGTGGTAGGGTATGCAATAGATCTAGTACACAGCATGGCATACTTTATAGAATCTATGGCTGAGGCATAGGGAATGAATTTCATTCTCTTTCTATCTTCTACTGTGGTCGGGTTTTGAGTCTTACTCAATTTCACACCTTGTAACACAGGAAAGAAACTCTTTCTTTGACTGTTCCATTTTGAACTACTTCAAAGTTTTGTCAAGGTATGTACTCATTGAAAAAAAACTTATCAAGCGTCTTGATCTATCTCTATAGATCTTGATGCTCAATATGTAAGCAGATTCACCGAGGTCTTTCTTTGAAAAAACTCCGTTCAAACACTCCTTTATGCTTTGCAGAATAATTCTACATTATTTCCGATCAACAATATGTCATTCACATATACTTATCAGAAATGCCGTAGTGCTCCCACTCACTTTCTTATAAATACAGGCTTCACCGCAAGTCTGTATAAAACTATATGCTTTGGTCAACTTATCAAAGCGTATATTCCAACTCCGAGATGCTTGCACCAGTCCATAGATGGATCGCTGGAGCTTACATATTTTATTAGCTCCCTTTGGATCGATAAAACCTTCCGGTTGCATCATATACAACTCTTCTTCCAGAAATCCATTCAGGAATGCAGTTTTGACATCCATTTGCCAAATTTCATAATCATAAAATGTGGCAATTGCTAACATGATTCGGACAGACGGCATATACGTGCGGCGTCAGAGATCCAAAAAGAACGGCAACTGAAGATTAATTAATTAGTTGAGTTGATGAAGGTGTGACGACGCGTATTTACCATGAGGGCGTCGAGCTCAGCCAATGTCGACGGCCCGATTTTAAAGCCAGAGACGGAGCTAGGGCTGCTGTGAGAGATGGGCGCAGGAGCAGGTGCTGGAGGAGGTGCAGGTGCGCCGGTTGCCATACTAGGGACGGGTATGGGTGCGATGTTCATTGAGTTGCTCCCGGTGAAGCCGGGCATGGGAAATTCACTTGGTGGCGCATTTGGATTTTGTTGCACCCATGTGACCACTGTTGGAAACAAGGTTGTAAAGGCATCCACGAAATCAGATCTACAGGCAGCGATTATCTTAGCTTTGGTCTCAGCTTTTGCTTTCTCCATCGCCCGCGCCACCTTCTCGTCGATAGTCACTTGACTGAACTTCTTTCTCTGTCTTTTGGCCTCGGGGTCCTTGCTATAATAGTACTTCCAAGTGGCCCCATCCCCGGCGCTATGCACACGTCCATATTGCGGCCGCTGGCCGTGCGGGTATCCCATCATTATGTTCATGGCCCGGTTGAAAGGAGTGTCCCACTTGTACTTGGCCGCCATGATCGAGTCGATCGAGTCGACGAGTCGCTCTACCGCAAGCTTGTGTTGCTCTCTCGCAAAATGGACCGTGAAACATTTACGAATGCGACTAGAATGTAGTAGACTTCGTTGATCAGAACCTAATATGTAAGGTGGTAAAAGGATAATTACTAGTAATCTCATGAATTTCCTAGTCGGCCCGTCGGTGAAAAAAATCTTTTTCTTGGGGTCCCATGAGAATCGGGCCCTGATGAAGTCGTGCTCCTGCTGGTCGGTGAACTCAGCCAATGGAGTGCAGGATCCCACGGCGTTCACGTTCTGCGTCCTCCTTAGCCCACACGGGCCTCTTTCGCGTGTAACCACGACTTCCAAGGCGGTGGTTTCCCCATGTTCTTTGCCTGCATCTGCTTGCCTCTATCCGACCTGGCCTTGGCAGCTTCTTCATTGCAACTCTCCTTGAACCTTTCAAAGTCCTCTATCGTAATTTTCGGATTGTCTGCAACAATCTCGGCGTAGGTTTCATGGTCTACTTGAATCGCCCTTTTCACCCTAGTTTTCCAAGCGCTCAATGCGTTGTTGAACTTCCCTAGGGCTTTGTTGTTGATTTTTTTCATGCCC
The DNA here is from genome assembly GCA_021605145.1 of Aegilops bicornis. Classification (NCBI taxonomy): domain Eukaryota; kingdom Viridiplantae; phylum Streptophyta; class Magnoliopsida; order Poales; family Poaceae; genus Aegilops; species Aegilops bicornis. The sequence goes on from CM038670.1 coordinate 822,253,430, forward strand.
TCATCATCCCATGGGTCGACATCGTCATTCCGACCGGGGAACTGGAATCTTGCGTGCAACCTAGTTAGAAGCAGCTTCTTCAACTGATCATTCTTCCGTATTTTTGTGGTGTTGATGTTAGCGGTATCTTGTAGGATGCATGCTAGTTGGTTGCCGTAACACGCTGCCACTTCTCGCGGCTTTATTGGCTCGAACTCGCCAGGGTGCACCGCCGTGACCACCAGTCTTCCGGTGCCGAGCTCATTTCGGTTCGTGTACTCTTTTCCTTCTTTCCCTCACTGGCTTGGGAGGTCCCACATTTCGTGCTATAGTTAGGAACATCATCAGCGCCAGTCTCCGTGCCGGTATCGTTGGTGGCATCAGTGTCGGCGCCAGCGCCACCACCGTCGTCATCCGTCGGACACCCAGCTTCCTGTCTCTCCTGATCCGCCAAAAAGTCGAGGTGATTTTTAGGGCCCCTTTCCCCCTATCCCTCCCTTATGTTTAGGAGCGGGATCTGCCCAAGAACGACCTGTGGTGGTACGGAAGGCACGGACTCCATAGCGCCCCGCACCCTCTGAGAAAGAAACTCCTCAACCATCACAAGATAAAGAAGTATGACGCTCTGTGTCTGACTCTATTGGTCATAGTTCCTTGCTGTTGCGGCCGGTGCTCGG